>OW964559.2:43657929-44857929 GCA_943138885.2 Tholera decimalis
TTGTGTCCTGAATTGAATTATAGAATTTATTTTTCTTTAATTTACGCAGAGCAATGTCTTAATTTAATAATTGAGTAAGTCTTGACTGTTTTTTGAATCTTGTTTAATGAAGTAACTCTTAGCAAGGCCCTAGGAAGCCAGAGCCAAACATTTTGCTATCATATTTTTTTGTAGAATCACTGACTCCTAAGTCACAGGAACTTACGCCCAGTTTAGGAGTCAGGGTTTTTCCATATCTTTGGACCTCGTAGAATAAGCCTAATGTTCTGACTTTTTATGGTTGTTTATTATTGTAATGGCTTTGGTGAAATAAAGGATTATTTATTTAATATTATTATTTTATTATTAATGGTTAATGACATCATTATCAGAGAGTTAAGTTCTTATATAATAATAATATGACCCTTCCCCAAGACTCTTCCTGTTCTAGTTGCTTTGAAGCCTTCAAAGCAAGAGTGAACAGGCAGCTTCTGGGCTCGCTCGTTCCATCGTAGACCTCATCTATCGCTTACCATCAGGCGAGATTGAGGTCAAAAGGAGGCTTATCCGGAATAAAAAAACCTTTACGTTTCCACTACTGCGCCGCCTCTCTTATAGATGACGAGGTGCTAGTGGACAAGCTTCATAGTCTGGCTCATCGGCCAACCGTTGCTTGCCTGTCGGTTTTCTATTGATTGTACTTCGGGAAGTGTGCCTGATCCCTCCATCTCCCTTTCACTACCGGTCTACCAGTTCCACGGCTGGGTACCATCCACACTTGGTTGATATACCGTCTTGTCGTACCAAGCGCTTCTCCTCCACATTTATTGTGTGCACGGCCAAGCTGTGGAATTCTCTCCCGGCTTCTGTGTCCCCTTCCACTAATGACCTTTCAGCCTTTAAAGCAGGAGTAAATAGGCATCTTCTGGCTCGCTCGTTACATAGTAGACCTCATCTATCGCTTACCATCAGGCGAGATCGAGGTCTAGAGCGGGCTCATCCGTAATTAAAAAAAAAAATGACAGGGAATGGGCTGTAATCCACCACACGAGCACAGTGTAGGTTGATGGATGTTACATGTTTTCAAGCTCTTATAGTCCCAGAATATCGGGTTTACTAATGACCTGCAATTCGCAAGTCGGGCTCGTAACCACGGGCCTACCACTGCTCTCCAGTTCTTATACAGGGTTGTTGGTAAAACACTAACAATCTCTCAGGACTATGTTAGTAAGATCATAAACAACTTTTGTTGTATGACTTTTAATAATTCATCATATTTTAGTTCATCAGATTTTCATACAAAAATAAAAATATTTCAATTGAATGCTTTAAATGTTACGCAGTCTGCGAAGCAAAAAAAGCGCTAGTAATGTACGTGAAATTATAGTACAAAAAGTAGTGGAAGGTTTGTTTGGTAAATGTGTTAATTGAATTTAATAAAATACTTTATTATAACTTTGTATTTGTTTGTTTTTCATTATTACTCCGATACAAAATGTATACTATAATGTAATTATATTCTAATATTCTAAATGTACACTAATCAACAAAATGTGTTATATTTTCTAAAAAGTCATAAAACAAAAGCTGTAGTTTATGATGTTACATTGATGTTCGAACCCACTCAGGAATTTTATAACGTTATCCAATAACCCTGTACAATCTTTCTCAATTGTAAAGCACCGATTAGATCGTACCTTTCTAGTGACAGTGACAGTACAGCAATCATTATGATGGCGTTCACAAAAAGTACAGTTACGGTCATCATAAAGTTAATGCCTCTATTAGCAGATAATATGGTTGTGGGTAATCACAAAGGACAGAGTGATGTGTTGGCTACTTTGACGCAATATAATTTCTACATAGCTACCGAATGATTTATGAGTACCGCTAAGCAATATGTATTTTAAAGAAGCAAAATAGAAGGTAGGTACGCTTGCGTAACGTGGGCCGGTACATACTCGTAGCTGTTATTATGGAAACGTTACATGGTGGCCATCCCACCTACACGCACAAAACGTTTTAGGAATACTTTTATATTTATAGGAGTGGAATTCTGAAATTCCTGATAGCTATAACCTGGAAGTTTTTAAGTCAAGAGTGAATAGGTTATTTCTAGGTAAGCGTGCTTCATCTTCGACCACATCATCGCTTCACATCAGTTGAAATGGTGGTCAAACGCAAACCTAAGAAGTAGAAAAAAAAACATGATTTAAAAAAATATGAATATAATAGTTAATATATTAATATTTTAGTCTATTACGTTCCTAGTGCTGAGACACAGGCCTTTAGGGTTTAGGGCCGGGGTGTATTGGGCCCGCGTAGATTACGGCCTATACCCTATAGGTCGTAATCTACGCGGGTCCAGTGTGGGTTGGTAAGTGTCGCATATCTTCGAAGTCTTGGTCCTGAGACATGTCGGTTTCTTCATGATGTTTTTCTTCATCTCATCGATTTTAGAACCGTGGTGATGAAATAAATTAAACAAAGTAATGTGCCTGACTGAGAAGAATCTTAAAATAACTCCTCCCACTCTTGGAGGAGCGGAAGGGAGTGTCAGACTTCTACTGACTAAAAACCCACGATGTTTCATCAGTCGCCCTTGTGTGCCTAGTGTTTTGCATCAAAATACATAGGCCACCAAACTGCGTAAATGCATAAGAGATCTTCCAAAAGTCATTGACAAAGAACACATTCAACGAGACTGCAAACCAACATAATAAGCTAGTACTTCGCTCGGGACTTTGTCCGCATGTATTTTGAGATCATTTGGATTTAGCCTATACAACGTGTAATTTAAAGGGTATATACATACCAAGTGCACGGCTTCATTGGATGATAATAAACGATATGGCAAGGGTTTTCTAATCCTATGTGTACATGTGTGGAACTTATTAGAAATTTCAATACACTGATACCAGAGACCGAATTTTTCAAATTAAGAAGAACGAAGAGAATTATCGTTTGATTGGCAAGTGACGTGGAAAGTGATGACCCTCATAGTGATGTGACACGTTTGTTATTATTGGTGTTCAAGAAACATACGAAATCAACAATTTGGGGTCAATTCTGTGAGTCACTTATTTTGAGCTGAAACTTTGTATAGAGACTCCATACCAGATGTTGCCTTCAGTCCTTTTGGATAGATATGGGGTTTCCGTTACACGTTGTATATATAGCACTCACAAATAATACACCTTTATTATTATTATTTATTAATGTAGGAAAAATTAACAGTTGCGTATTCAAAAATAACAAAAATGTCTTAAACTATAAACTTATCTAATACACAACCCACAACATTTTCCTCAGATTACTGTAAACATTTAAATGTATCTGTAAGCAGACATTTGCATAATTGTTCAACCACGCTATTAATTATTACAATAAACAAACCTTAGCCTAATAGATAAAATTAATTAAGTAACAATAGTTTCTTATTTTGTGTATGTGTGTTCAGTTGTGTATGTTTAATAACAAAACAATCTGATAATGTGTTACTTACCGTACCTTACTACCAAAGAAAGATTTTATAAAAATTGGATCGTTAGTTTCGAAGATTATCACCTACGTACAAACAAATTGTACCTCTTCATAATATTAGTAGGTATAAATTACCGCGAATCGTACGTATCTCCTATACGTACAAATACACGTTAAAGACAACATCGGCTTAGCATGGATGCGATTAAGGGGACTACAAGAGCTAAACGCGAGTTTTATAATGCGTTAAAGTATATGATTCACTGCAGTTAACACAATCAGAAAAATATATGATATTCTTCAGGATATAATCTAGTTAAGTAGTGTGTTGAAAACATAATACAACAAATTTTAATTCATAGAAAAAAATCACAAAGATACCTCTAAAAAAATCTTTTAACGAATAAAAACCATATTAAAATACATACGATCATTCTGATTTTTTGACAAATTATTCAACAAGAAACATACTAACGAAATAGTGTTTTATTTTTTTAATCCAATCAATACATTTTCTGTAAATCGCGTATTATTATTTCGCAATATAATACGTACGCATGTGTGCGTAAACGCCTGTGTACCGACAGTGCCGGCCAACGCCTGTTGCTATATGGACGTGTCGCTTTTCTCGCCGATTTATTTCGACTCGGAATTGTTTGTAGTTATTGTAAAGTTTCGTCTGTAAATTAATTATTATATTTATAAATTCATATTTTATATCAATTTTCTATAAATAATCTTCTTTCTTGTAAATATAAAATACTTTAGGTTAAAATAGCGTAACTTGATTTCAATTTTATTTTATAAATATGGGAAATAAAGTGAAGCCAGTTAAAAGGACTAAAAAACGTTCATATAAATCAAACGCCGTACATATGAACGATGTTAAAAGGTAAGAATATTTTAGATTACTAAATTATTTCTAAAATATTATGACACATTATTGGAACCGTCTCAGTATTGAGCACTTTATTTTACTCGAATACGGTCAGTTATTTCATTACAATTCCTAAGTTCTATTAGTGTGTATAGTAGTGAATCGGATTCGTAACCGCCAGTGTCCTGGATCAAACCTAGGGTCTTATTTTGTCTTTTTGTCACTTCTATTTTATTGAAAGTACTTTTATATTATATTTAGATATTTTTGTAAATATTTTGTTGAATAAAAAAAGAAACGTTTTCATTTTTTTATAGGAGAAAGAAAGTCGAAAATGTCAACGCCGAAGTTATTTTCAATGAGTAAGTATCGACACATTATCTAGGCTATTATAAAGAATAAAACAAAGTAAGAAACATTTTGTTTCAAGACCGCGGTTTATTGATATGGGCAGTAATGTGCATGACAAAATATCTGATTGATCTGAAAATTCAGATGTTGCTTATTGTCATACATAACTAAGGAAGAGAATAGGTATGTACCTAACTATGAATGTTAGTTGCCTAATCATTTATTTGTAGCTCAACAATTTTACGAAATGAATACAAAAAATTGGCCAAGTGCGAGTCACACTCGCCCATGAAGGGTTCCGTAGTAACTATAATAATATAATATGTATATTTATTTGACGAATAAAAAAAACTTAAAAATTTCTTAAAACTAGCTTATTTACATTTTTACAACTACGCTAAATATCTTTGTTTTTCATAGTGTTTGTATGAATTACAAAGTTATATTTGCGGTTTTAGAAAATATGCTGTATCTCAAAAACTGCTGAATCGATTTCGTTCAAACCAATTTTGGTTGAAAGTTTACATTAAGATCTACAGACATATTTTTTTTTTAATTTTTCACTCCTTTATTATAGAAGTTAGAGGGGGGACACACATTTTACCACTTTGGAAGCTTATATCTTTTAAACGATTGTTTTTATGAAAAAGCGGTCTTAGAAACCCTCATATCATTTTTAAAGACCTGTCCATAGATACCACACACACATAGGTTTCATGAAAAAAAATATTTTCATTTCTAGTTCCATGTATGGGGGACCCCCCTCTATTTTAATTTTTTTTTATTTTTTTTACTTAAAATCGGAAAGCGGTTTACAGAATACATCTACCTACTAAGTTTCACATGTATAGTCTTAATAGTTTTGGAATAAAATGGCTGTGACATACGGACGGACGGACAGACGGACAGACAGACAGACAGACGGACGGACAGACATATCGAAACTATAAGGGTTCCGTTTTTTGCCATTCAGCTACGGAACCCTAAAAAATGAAATCTAAAATGTACCAACTTCTGAACCACAGAACTAGAAAATTTAGAATTGACATTTTCACGCAGTTTTAAAATTGACATGGTCACTAAATCTGTCTTAAAACGGGATATTTACTACTATATTTTGGCACAAGTAATATACAGGGTGGCAGGGACATCGACGCACAAACGCTTACCAGGGATTCGGTACATGATTCTGGACCCCCTGCCTCGGAATTTTTAGTCGTTTTTTTTTTAATTTTTCAGGATTTTTCAGTATTTTTTTACTGAAAACTGTATAAAATCATTGTTAATTAAAATATAAAATTCACTTGTTTCACTTGAAACAGCAATGTAAATAAAATTCGAAAGCGCTACCTGATCAGCTGTTTTGCTAGGGTTAATTTGCGAGATCAACATAACTAATCAGGTAGCCTTTTCGAGTTTGGTTTACATTACTGTTTGAAATAAGTGAATTTACTGTTTTGTTATTGCGTCGGATTTTTCGTAATTTTATGAAATTAAGAAAAAGCCGACGAAAACTATCAACGCAGGGGGGTCCAGAATCATGTACTGAATCCATGGTAAGCAGTTGCGCGTTAATGTCCCTGCCACCCTGTATTTGTTGTTTATAGTTTCGTCATGTCTGTCTGTCTGTCTGTCTGTTTCTGTCTGTCCGTCCGTCCGTCCGTCAGTCTTCCGATAAACCGCTTTCCGACTTTGAGAAAAAAATAATTAAAATACATGGAACCTCCCCATACATGGAAGGTTCCCCATATATGGAACTAAAAACTGAAAATATTTCTTTACATGAAACCTATGCGTGTGTGATATCTATAGACAGGTCTTTAAAAAATGAGATTGAAGTTTCTAAAACCACTTTTTCATAAAGTAAATCGTTTCCAAAGTGGTAAAATGTGTCTCTCCCTCCCCCCTCTAACTTCTATAATAATGGAGTGAAAAATCTAAAAAAATATATGTCCGTAGATATACACTTTCAACCAAAATCGGTTTGAACGAGATCGGGTTAGCAGTTTTTGTATTACAGCATATTTTCTAAAACCGCAAACATAACTTTGTGATTCATACAAACACTATGAAAAACAAAGTTATTTGGCGTAGTTGTAAAAGTGTAAATAAGCTAGTTTTAAGAAATTTGTAAGGTCTTTTTTTGTCAAATTAATATACATGTTATATTATATTATTATAGTTACTACGGAACCCTTCATGGGTGAGTCTGACTTGCACTTGGCCAATTTTTTTCAGTTGTTTCACAATCGAAACTCGAAACAAATAACAAACATGGTAAATAATGTCCCGCTTTAATTTGTAATGAATTTCATTACCACAAACTTTTTGTATTTTTAGATTGGAAACTGTGGCATCACAGAATGATCACGGTCGTGAAGTTATTGATAAAAGTACATATTCATCTGAGCAAGTATTAGAAGAAACCTTTAATACACAGGTAATATTCAAAACTTCAACCGCACGTTACAGTAACATAATTTTGCGAGTTGTGTAGAATTAGTTTTATAAATAAAAATGGTATAATTCAATTTTAGGTGGCTAGTGCTACTGAAGAAAGTCATTGTGATGTCCAACCTGAAAACCAAGAAACTGATGGGTTAAATTATAGTGCAGAAGTAAGTTATTCCGTGAAAACATACTTATTTAAAATTATTTTAAGTTAAAACAATGTTTTATGGTATAAAAAAATTATTCATTTATTTTTACAGACGGAAAACTATACTCCTAAAAAGAACATACAAATTGGACGCAGGATTATTAATGTTTCCTATTTTTTTTTAAAGCTGTGTGAGATCTCAAATCACGGACCATTAGACTGCGGGCTATCTTCTCTTGAGTTAGTTGGTGAAAAGCTTCACGGCTTATCTTCCAAATTTACTTTTTTTATGTAAAATGTGTAAACAACAATTTGTTATCATTAACGACAATGATAATTGTTTATCAATAAATACATGTGCTGTAGCTGGTGCAATTTCTATTGGTTGTGGTCATTCTCAGCTACAAGAATTTTCATCAGCCATGAATTTGCCAATGATTTCCCAAAAAACATACCAAAAGAACCACAAATTACTGTCGGAAAACTGGCAGCAACTGGCACAACAGTCCATGGATCAAGCAGCTGAGGAAGAGAAAATTATGGCTAAAGCAGAAGGCAGGGTCACAAAGAATGGTACGCCTATCATAGATGTGATAGCAGATGGTGTGTACGGTAAAAGGTCGTACAAAAAAAAATTATTCAGCTTTATCCGGCGCTGCTGCAATCATAGGTAGAAAAACAGGCAAACTTTTATATTTGGGAGTCCGAAATAAATATTGCTACCATTGTGATCGTGCCGAAAAGAAAAAAACAACAGTGCCTGAACATTTATGTTTGAAAAACTATTCCGGTCCGTCCACAGGAATGGAGAGCGAAATTATAGTGGAAGGTTTTAAGCAGTCATTAGCTACCCACGGTTTGATTTACGGACGACTAATATCTGATGGTGACTCAAGTACTTATTTCAAAATTTTGCAGGCAAGACCTTACCTTGATATTACCGTCGAAAAAGTAGAATGCAGAAATCATTTACTGAGGAATTTTTGTAACAAAATGATGACATTGCAAACTGAAACCAAATATTTAAAAAGTCACAGAAAATTATTGACCATATCGCGAGTTTTGAGCATGAGATCCTGCATAACCAAAGCAATACAAAAAAATAAAAATGATCCCTGCCCAAAAGAGCAAAAATTATTTGAGGACATTTTACAAGCACATCATCACGCTTTTGGAAACCACCTTGAATGCAAAACACATTTCTGCAAAAAAACGGGAGATTTGGAGCAAAATGATGTTCCAAGTGACTTTCAGCTAAGTTCTCTGTGGCAGAGAATTAGTATAATGATACAAATTATTGCTGGCCATGCTCGAAGTTTACTTCATGACGTGGACAGTAACGTTGTAGAACGCTATCATAGCATCATAGCAAAATATGTAGGAGGAAAAAGAGTTAATTTTTCCCTCAAAAACTCATATCAGACGCGATGCATTGCGTCAGCAGTGTCGTTCAATGAAGAAAATTCATTTTCGAAGCTTTATAAAAAAATTACCAATAAGAGCCCAAGAGGCAAACTGAAACTGTGGGAAGAAAGAAAGAAGAAACAAAAACTCCTTAGTAAAAGATATATAAAAAGAAAAAGAAGGCTTGTTTTCAGTAAAAAACAAGACGATAAGTATTATGGCCAGTCCTGTGAAAAGCCCGATATGCCGGTAGAAATACTGGATAAACTGAAAAACGAGTTTATGAAAAAAATTAAAAAGTCTGATTTGGAACGAGCAACAATTGAAAGAAAAACTGTTTTACAAAGTGATAGTGGAGAATGGCTAGAGATGTGAAGATCGTTATTGACTGCATCCAATTTCGGCAGAGTTATAAAAAGGCGTATTAATACACCATGTGCTAATTTAGTCAAAGATATTCTTTATCGGAACAAAATTGACCACGTGGAATCTATTAGACATGGCCAATTGAATGAAAAAATCGCACTTGCACAATTGACTGTACAAGAGCGCAAAACGATTAGACCCTGTGGTTTATTTATAGACCAAGAACTATGTTTCTTGGGTGCAACGCCTGATGGATTAATTGGAGTAAATACTGTTGTAGAAGTAAAGTGTCCTTTGACAGCCCACAAAATGGGCCTAGCAGCAGCAATTGAAAATAAAAAAGTAAACTTCTAGCAAAAAACAAAAACTAGTGAACTAGCCATCAACAAAAAACATGCTTGGTATTACCAAGTTCAAGGACAGCTACACGTAACCCAAAAAAAAAATTGTTTGTTTGCCGTATGGGAGAATGAAAAAGAAAAGCTGAAGACGGAAATCATTCAAAGAGATGATACATTTTGGGAAAGAGAAATGAAAGAAAAATTGAAAAAGTTCTATTTAGACTGTATTTTACCTGAGATACTTGATCCCCGAATTTCAAGAAATATGAAAATTCGTGAACCATACGTAAAAAATAGAGATGAAAATACAGATAGAGATAAAAGTGACAAAAAAGACAAAAGCGAAATGGAATGAAAGCAAACTGTTCCGGTGCAGCAGTTTGTTTTTTCTCTGCACGAGCACATACAAGGCAGTATTTGTTTTGGATGCCTAAAAACAAAACTTGTTGTAGTAGAAAACTAAATTTTGAAGATTTGTAACTTGAGTAATTTTTTTACAAAATTTTTGTATTAACATTGCGCTCCGTATACGTAAATACGTCAAAAAATCACAAAATAAAATTATAATAATTAGCTTGTTTAATTTTTATGTATCCTTCCTGTTCGTTCACCTGTCCATCCATCCACCCAGTCCGTATCCCACCCTTTTATTCGTCTCTCCTCGCATCCGTAGGTATGTTCACTTCACACGCTGTATTCTTATAAACCGTATATTGCGAAAATAAAAATGACGAAAATAAACTGCTATTTTATACAAAAAGTTTATTCACTTGGAAAAAAATAATTGAAACAGCTGTTTTTATTGCGATTTCAGAGCTGGTGCCATAGTAAAACTTGTTCATAATTATGAGTACAATAACCTCCTTTGGTATTACTTAAACTCTTTTGTAACACCCTGTATATTATTTTTCTTCAGAATCCACCATCAAACTTTTTGGATGTTTTTTTTTTTTTCATTATATTATTCTTGATTCTGAAATAAAATATCTATAGGAATAAAAATTATTGATTTTAACCGACTTCAAAAAAAAAAAGGAGGAGGTTCTCAATTCGTCTTGAACTTTTTTTTTATGTATGTTAACCTCATAACTCGGAGACGGCTGGACCGGTTTGAAAAATTCTTTTTGCGTTTGAAAGGGTATACGTTCTACTTGGTCCCATTGTTACGAAATCATGATCTGATGTTGGGATCCTGGAGAAATCGAGGGAACTCTTCAAATATTATAGGCACACCTATAGCGTTTTGGGTATTTCTTATAGTACCTTGAGCAGTTGCTTTTGAAAATTACCATTTGGGGAAGTTGAACTGATGATGAAGACCACAGATGGCCACTGAAACTACTCAATAATAAGTATTTCGTGGATTGCGATTCGATTACTTGAATACGGATGTTAAGCACTTTATACTCATCACAATGAATATGGTGATGTAGAGCTGATGGTGATGTACCAGGTGAACTCCTCAAAAATTAACAGCTCTGCACCAGGAAAAGCAATATTTTGTAAAAGGTGATAAGTAGTTGACATTTTGGCTTTTGTAACTACATAAATTACAAACAGTCCCACTAAAAAGCGTGAAATAAAATTTTAGCAAAAAAATAGAACCGACTTCCATATAAAAACACTACAAAGGCAAAAATAACTTTAATTTCGGAAGGCGGTGTCAAAAATATAAAAGAAACTACAAAACAAATGACACCGACTACCGAAATTAAAGTTATTTTTGCCTTTGTAGTGTTTTATATGGAAGTCGGTTCTATTTTATTGCTAAAAATTTTTTTGATAACCTAATGAATTAAATAAAAAATAAGAGAACAAAACTATGCACATATTTTAAAATAATAACAACACGAAAATATGTAAATATCTATAAATACATAATATTTAATAAATAAGACAACAAAAAGCTATACCGCGAACGAGATTCGATCTTGGTGATCGCCGCGGAAACGCGCTGCGAAACCCGAACGATGACACACTGGACCGCTCGAGCTCTGTAAACCAGTTGCGAAATTACGATGTTAAATGTAATGAAAAACACGCATCGACGAAATTCGCGCGGTGCACCCCGCAGTAGGCGGGACTACTCGTGTCCCACTTCATCTGCTTCACCCCCTCAAATGAGGGGGTGCGCGGGGCATTCTCTGTGATGTGTCTGTGAGTGCGCCCGATTGAGCAAGGTCAACGGGATTATAATGCGTCTTAATATATTATTTAAATTAACGTTACTTCGTATAAAGGGATAAAAAGATGCCAAGTGCGAGTCGGTTTATGCGTTGAGGGTTCTGGAGTAACTCATAACATATTTCTCGGTCACATCTTAGTCTGATATGTTACTTATGTGATAGAAATCCTTAAGCCTGTGTAGCAATGGCTAAATAGTCTCTGGTGAGTTTCAATCTCTTTATTATAAGGTAAACTTGGTCCATACAAATAAAATACATGATTTAACGATAACTATAAATACAAACCCACCTTCTGGTGTGCGTACCTCATAACTATAAATGTAAGTAAATAAATTTAACTATATTGCATAAATACCTACTACTTGTAGTAAAAATTATAATTAATCACTTACAATGTCCTCAAGAATTAAAACAATGTTAATTAGGGGAGTTTGGCACTGTTAATCCTTCTTATTATCTTCTTATTATTTATTGAGTTTAACCAAAGATATAGAGAAAAACTGAGACAATATTTCGACGGAACTCTTTCACGAAGGAATCCTTTTGAACCCTTCTTAGCGGATGCTTACGAATTTACTGCCGTAGAAAGGATTACTGAACACACATAATCGGATTTAAGCGTATCCATTTGTGAGTAAACGGGCCCAAGATTGGCATTGTTTTCTTTTGTTTATATTGTCTGACAGAGAACACCAGTGACTTAGTGGTTATATGCAGGATTTGTGAGCTGTAGATCGTGGGGTCTTGCCCAGGCAGGCATATTACTTTGTGTAATTTCTATCATCACTGCCTCTTTTAAATCGGTGAAGGAACACATCGTGAGGAATACGGCATGTACTAATAATTGACAGAGGGCGTTCGCGTTAACCCGCAATAGTATAAGCACATCAATTAGAAAGCTGCACACGCGGCCCGTCATTCATAAATAAATTGCGACGTCACCGTCCTTCAAGTACGCGTATACAGATTGTTTCTTTTACGTATCAATTTCATATTTTTAGTGAATATTTTAATATTAAAAAAAATAAAAACATTTTTTGTTTGTTTTTTGAATTGATGTTTTAGTATGTATGTTATACCATTGCGGGTTAACGGGAACGCCCTCTGTTAGTTAACATACTGTATAATGATAATCCGAAAACATGCGACATTCACCAACGTATCAACGTTTCAAGTTTCTCCATGACACACGTGCCAAATTTCTGAGGTCTTCGGAAAACTTGAGGCTAGAGGTACCGAGTCACTCCACCAATTTCTTTGGTAAGTCGTTCGTAGCTCAAGCAGTACAACTGTGGAATACTTAAACGTGTCAGTAAGACAAGCACGAACCCTTCCTTCTTTCAAAAACATGCTCTCTCTTTATTTTTTTACTTTTTTATATGTCCCAGCTTTTTTATGTATAAAGGTTGTTTATGGTGTACAATAAACAGTATATCTATCTATCTACGCCCGCGTGGATTTCGGCACATCCCCTCTCATAGAAAAGAGGCCACGTTAAAGGCTGATTATTTTAGTTACACTGTGTAGTTGCTATGTAGATAAGAGGTTTTATTTCTTAGATTCATTGAGGCTCGTTTTTTACCCAGTTAGGTCTTTCGAGTCGTGCCCAGGATACGGGAGGTAGGTAAATAAGATTGAAAGAAGTCTAATTCATTCAGTAAGATTCTAAACTTAGATACCTTTTTAAAGGAAAAAAAACTCCACTTTGCAAGCTAACGTACTCTATAGGAGTAGTTTTTAATAGTTTCTACATAAATAATTTGTATTTTGCCATTTAAAAAAACTTGCTTTTTACTATTTGATATATTTTTTTAAATTTTATATTTCGTTTCTTTATTTTATTTATTGCTTCCTACACACATTACACGTGCCACGCATTCACATAATATGTATATTAAGCCCGTATTTTTGCATGAAGTAAAATCTAAACGTATAAATAAAGTTCTTCAACTTTATTTTTATGTTTAGATTTACACGTCTGTCTCTGATTTAAAAACAACTGGTTTCTCAAGTGCTTATATAAAATAGTAAATTGTTTACACGATACTAAAACCACAAAAAGCTAACCACTCACCATAGATGATACATATAAATACTGAGACCACTCACTACAACTGCTAAACTGATTTTAATGGGACTATCACTGGAAAATTGCCTTTTCCCACGTATGTTGGATACAGCTGGGTATTAGTGTTTTACGTGGAGCGTCTGTCTATTTAACCTCCACAACACAGTAGCCGGGTAATACGATACACCTTCGCAGGATAGGTGACAGAATTTATCCCCATACTTCCCGAAACTGCAAAAAACTCATCAGTGAATGGCTGTACACGCTTACGTATGAAGAATTAGAAAATCTTGTAAAATATATGCATAATTTCCTTCCATACTACAACATCCATTTATCGCATTTATCCATACAACTACATTACCTATACACACACAGAATTCTCACACTACTACATTACACTACAGTCACTCACTCACGCTTCGCATATTCTCAAGCATCCACTCAAAACTCTCAACACCAAGAAATACAATAAATGCAGACAATCATAGTATTAATAGCAACAATTATTTGCTAAATGCTTAGTTTGTAAGTTATTTCTTCTTAGTTTAATAATATTTTTTCTTTTTTGTTTTGTATTTTCTGTCAATTTGGAACGTTGGCTCTTAAATTCTAGAGAGCGTTAATAGCTACAACACAGTTTGTAACTTATGTAGCTATTATCGTTAATATAATTATGTAACATGTGTTTTTGTTCCAAATAAAAATGAATTGAATTTAATTTCTGTCTTCAGACACGTTACGACTGTCAAAGATGTTGGAATGACAGCCGAGACCATCGGCTTTACGTGCCTACCGATGCACAGAGGAATCATGATAATGATAAGATGCATCATGGTCACCCACCCCATCACAGACCAGTCTCGGAAGCGTTCGGTGGAGCGGAGGATCGATAGCGGTTATTATACAAGGTGTAACAGATTAAGCGCAATACCTCAGACACCCCAATTAGAATATTAAATTATAAGTCTAAAACAACATCCGTAACTAAATAAATTGAAACAAAACCTAGGATTTTTTTATAAAATAGTTATCCTTACTAAACGCAAAACGTTTGTGCGTCATATAATATCCTTATACGCAGACGCATACACTCATGCAATGTTAGCGGCCGACGCGATACGCACACAATTTCCTTGAATTTTAGATTGTATTAATTTGTCATGATACTGTGTTTCCATTTTAAGTTTTTCCATCAAAATTTAACACTTATTTTTTATGACGGAAATTGATTTAGAAGCCGATTCCGAACCAACTACTTTCAGGAATTGCGCTTATTCTGTTACACGTTGTATAGCCACAAAATCCTCTACACACAGTTTTAATGTTATCTATAGTCTAATCTAGATTTAATGAAAATATACTTCCTTCAAAATGTAATCGTCAATAGCCTAATGGGTAAGGTGTCGGACTTATGATCGAGAGGTCGCAGGTTCTAACCCCACCCATCACTATTGTCGTGAACCCACTCCAGACACAAGCATATTTAGTTTAGTTGGAGGGGTTAACAAAATTGCTTGTAATGTGGATTCCACCCACAATGCAAGTTCTCTAAAAAGAAAAAAAATGCCTGTTTTGATTTCGGGCAAGAATATCTCGATAGTGGAAGAACTCGACACAAGCATATTTAGCGTAGTTGAAGGCGTTAACTGGATTGCTATAAATACAACGTGTAACGGAAACCCCATATCTATCCAAAAGGGCTGAAGACAACATCTGGTATGGAGTCTCTATGCATAGTTTCAGCTCAAAATAAGTCACTCAAAGAATTGATACCAAATTATCGATTTCATATATGTTTCTTGAATACCAATCATAACAAACATGTCACAGCACTACGAGAGTCAATAACTTTCCACGTCACTTGCCAATAACACGATAATTCTCTCCGTTCTTCTTAATTTGAAAATTTCGGTATCTGGTATAAATGTATTGAAATTTCTAATAAGTTCCACACATGTAGACGTAGGATTACAAAACCCTTGCCATATCGTTTGTTATCATCCAAAGAAGCCATGCACTTGGTATGTATATACCCTTTAAGTTACACGTTGTATAAATTCTACACATATTGCTAGTCCTATTTAAAAAAGAAATACTTGCCACGGATTTAAATAAGAATATCATAGAACTGAGCAGAAAAATCCCTGTAGCGTTAGCACTAGATACAAAATTAAAATAACTTTGTATAAAGTCAGTAACATTTCGATGTTAAGCAAGGTAAAGGATTAGCAGGTATTATGTGCGCTCATTACTCCTGCTCGCCGTTGTGTACCACGCTTAGGTTGCAAAGTTATGCTCTTTTAACTAAGGTCTAGGTACTATTTCTAGGCTATTGTTCTTGTAAGGTTGTAGGAAAATCTCTACAAGTTTTGCTGTTGGCAAGTTGCTAAAAATAAATACTCTTTTTTCTAGGTGGAAAATTCATCGCTGTGGGTGGAGCGGAATGGAGTGTCAGACTTCTACTGACTAAATACCCACCCTGTTCCTTCAGTTGCACACGGATTCCGGGGCCGCGCTATTTCTAAAAATAACCTACTTATTTGGTTGTACAATAACGTGGTCAGTTGTTTTATGTTATTTCATAATTGTTAGTAATATATTATTTATTTACACTTTATGCACATAGGTACAACGGCGAACTTAATGCCATAGGCATTTTCTATTATTAACTGTAGTAACACCAAGTTTCATTTAAATATTTAGTAGTGATTAAAGTTGGTGCTAAGAGAAGCTAAAGAATGGAATTCTCTGCTGGATTCTGTGTTTCCTGATAGCTATAACCTGGAAGTCTTTAAGTCAAGAGTGAATAGGTTACTTCTAGGCAAGCGTGCTTCATCTTCGACCACATCATCACTTGCCATCAGGTGAGATGGTGGTGAAACGCAAGCCTTTAAAATAAAAAAAAATAAGACTAGTGCTCTCAAATAATATTGCGTAACTTATTTTAAACCAATCATCAACCTCTGTGTGTTCCTTCTGTGCGGTGTACTCAGCATACCTCTAAATAAGATCTAGCAGATCATATAATACTATGTTTCAGCGTATTAATGATCTAGACTTATTCTCCACCAGTGTCATTAAATTTAAGATAATTATGTGTAATAAATTTTTCAAATACCAAGAAACCGTACTTTGTATTAGGTACGCTATTGATAACTCGCCCCGAGTGCTCTTACTTCTTTTTAGGGTTCCGTAGCCAAATGGCAAAAAACGGAACCCTTATAGTTTCGACATGTCCGTCCGTCTGTCTGTCTGTCCGTCCTTCCGTATGTCACAGCCATTTTATTCCGAATCTGTTAAGACTATACATGTGAAACTTGGTAAGTAGATGTATTCTGTGAACCGCTTTCCGATTTTATGAAAAAAATTAAAAAATATTTAAAATAAAGGGGGGCTCCCCATACATGGAACTGAAACTGAAAATATTATTTTTCATGAAACCTATGCGTGTGTGGTATCTATAGACAGGTCTTTAAAAATGATATTGAGGTTTCAAAAACCACTTTTTCATAAAGTTAATCGTTTAAAAGATATATGCTTCTAAAGTAGTAAAATGAGTGTAGTAGAGAGAGAAGAGAGTAGAGAGTATCTCTAACTTCTATAATTATGGAGTGAAAATCAAAAAAAAAAAATGCTGTAGATCTTAACGCAATCTTTCAACCAAAATTGGTTTGAACGAGATCGGGTCAGCAGTTTTTGAGATACAGCATATTTTATAAAACCGCAAATATAACTTTGTAATTCATACAAACACTATGAAAAACAAAGTTATTTGGCGTAGTTGTGAAATTTGTAAATAAGCTAGTTTTAAGAAATTTTGCAGTTTTTTTTTTTCAATTAAATATATTAAATTATTTTATTATAGTTATTACGGAACCCTTCATGGGCGAGTCTGACTCGCACTTGGCCAATTTTTTTCATTTATTTTTTATTACATACATACAACTATCATTTATTCTAGTTCTAGTTTTTATTCTAGTTTTCTTATATTTATTATCTTGTTCTATTCTAATACTGTCTGTAGAAACTCGTAATTGGCCTTCTTTCATTATATTTTAACTAGGTATCTGTATCATAGCTGTGAGTTTTCCTACGAATACGAAACAAAATAAACTGATTGTAAAATGTTTGTAAAGATATGGTAACATAAGAACTAGTTAAAAAGCTTTTGTGTTGTTGACTTCCAAGATTTCATGACAATCGATTGCTATGTAACATTACTTAGATGCAATAACACAGGCATATAAATTATATTAGACTCGTATATTGATTGAGAGATGATAGTTCACTTTGACTTCACAAAAGAGTTTAAGGAAAGAATCTACTATAATAGTTCTGGAGTATCCACCAAAACCTTTCCCTCGCTATTCACACAGTATTGAGTTATTGCCGATCTTTGGTAGTACACATAAGTATCCATACATATACTTAGTACCACGCTTGTACAATCAGAAAGAAGGGGCAGAATACCAAATCGTGACAAAACATTTGACTTATATCTATTAAGTGTTTCTATCTATTAACAGTCATTTTTTATTTTTTCTCTAGGCGGAGTGTCAGACTTCAACTATCTTAAAACCCACCGTTTTTTTCAGTTGGCCTTGCATTCCAGGGCAGTAGTATCTCTATAGAATATTCTCGCTATGAGCTACTCCTGCTCGCCGTCCGCAGACATGCGTCTTTGCTGGCCGGATATAGGCGAGGGATCCCGACGCCCGGAGCGTCTCCCGCGGCAGCTGGGGCGTGAGGAAGAGAGTTGTCTTTCCCTCAAGCGTTCAGTCCGGTGAAGGAAAACATCGTTTATACTATACCTGCTCGGAAAGTGCCTTATTACTTTTTAAAAAGTTTGACAGAAAAGACGTCATTACTGTAGTACAAATGTGCGGGTCGCAAAAGTGTATGAGAATTCATTACTAACGTGCTGGAGGCACTGGAGAGGGAGGGAAAAGTGTATGAAACCAATTCAGTAGCTAACTTAAAAGTACTTATAATGCCAAAAGACAAGAGACAGATTATTATTATTCTCTCTTATTTTTCTCGTAGTATAAAGCACTATGTATCACTCGGAAGAAAGTGCGATTCCCAACTCGTGTGTAATACCCTCTTTGGTAATCGGTCACTTTCTCCCCTCGATGAACAATGTACTATTGAATGTCCTATGATCCAAAAAATGCGGAATTCACCAACTCGCAATGAGCCGGCGTAGTGGATTAGGGTTCAATCTCTCTCATAGGCTAGTTATGTATGTAGGTATAAAGAAAACCGGGGTTGCGGGAATATTCTAAGGAGATACCGAGGCCCCGGAACGCAAAGGCAAATGAACCAAAAAGGTGGGTTTTTATTCATTAGAAGTCTGACACTACCTTCCGCACCACCCAGGGCGGGCGAAGTCATTCGATGATATTCCCACCCGAAAAAAAGTAACAGACAAAAATACAAATAGGTACATAAAATTAAAAAAGAAATGGATAAACGGACATTGCTGTCGATGTCGAAGAAACGGTTGCCAAAGTCATAAAATATTTATTTTCCTGTCGATCGCGACGGAGGCTGTAACGGTCTTGGAAGGCCCATGTTCTGCAATCAATATTAACGAGTCTTGGCCTGAAAACCACCACTATCATATACTTCAGAGAAGTACATTAAAATCGCCACTACGTGTAGTTGTAACCTAGGAAGCTTGTTCCATTACCACTTTGCTAATGGACTCATATTTTTGCCACCGCTTGAGCTATCCTTTACCAGGGTGTTAGATCACAAGATAAACATAGTTGAAGAGAGTGTAATTGATAAACATGAGCAATATTTGCTCAGGGATAAAGGGAACCACTCTGCTTTTCCTTGCCAAGTGCAATAAGTTGAGTTTTCAAATAGCCAAGCATCTATCGGGTACTCTTTCTTTCATATTTATAAATTCTGCCATATTTTTGTTATGGCCTAAGAATGAACGAGAGTTTGATATTTGAATATACGATTGGACTTAAGGAATCGCGTCTGTAGCATAGTTAAGCAATATTATTTACTTACAATATTATTTTTTTGTCTGGCTGTGCTGTGTCACCCTGAAGTTACAAGTTACCACCAAGATGCAGGCAGTATCGGGGGCTAATTGCTAACTCATTTGTGTTTTGTAACTGTGTATGTGTATATTTGTAACTGTAACTGTGTAACTGTGTATGTATTGTATTTTCTGTCTGAATGTTTTTTAACTTTTATGGTACAATATAAGCATTAGCTAATATATAATATAATTGTGTACTAAAATACTTAAAATACAAATTAGAATAAAACATCAAAAAATTTATCCTCAACGCTGTCGGCTGGCAACGTACCCAAGATACTGGCGCCATTGCCTCGTTGTATGGCAATGTTTAGTCGTTGACCAAAGAAATAGCCAGCCCTTGGGTCGCGGGAAGCGTCAATGAGCCTTTTCGATAAGTCTTTAAAAAGGCTGTGAACACATGGGCCCCATGGTCCGAGAGTTTCGACCCCAAAAGTCTCGAAAATATAGTTATCACCGAGATGACTATACTTACGTCGCTTGAGGTTTTCCGCAGCCGCAGCGAGAGCGCCAGCACAACATGATGAACTGGGAAGATGGGATGGCGCGACAGTATCGACACAAGTTGCGTCCCACACTAAAGGCTTACCCATCTTCCAAGGAAACAATGACAAGCCACCCGTTCTGTGTGTGTAAATAAAATAAAAATTAAATAAATAAAATTACACAACTTAACCTAATTAGTCTATAACCTTCCCATTCCTGAGATGTTATGGATATAAATGTATATGGATGCTGTGTTTTCGTTCCTATTATCTGCCGGTTCTCTCACGTTGTTTACTTTCACTGTTTTAAGGCAGTGGTGTTAATGAAAACTACACAAGAAATGTGTCTGCCGGGTTTGAATCCACGACTTTTGTCATAAGTTGTGGCTTAAACAAGGGGCCACCACTATTAATAATAACAGGATAATAAAATTAGATCTAAAATTGTCTTCCGCGATACTTCTGATGTTTATTTTCACAGTTATTCTGTAAATACAGGCAGCGGCTCTGCGCCGTCACAATACACGCTCGAACATGTTCAATGGAAATAGTTTTTAAAATGTCGAGCAAACGTAAATGGTGTTGGCAAAAAACTATTAGAAAACTTATTTAAAGTTGTGACTACCATGAAAATAGTCACTACCGATCTTTTAGATACGAACTTCTCAATGTTTGTCACTATTTCGGAAAATGGGAGTTTGTACTGGTGCTGCCTCGTTGACCGAGTATTCGCAAGGGCGATTGCTTAGAACGAGGTGTCGGGTTCGTTTCCTGAGTGGGCGAAAATGGGCAAAAAGTGCAGTTTGATTTTTCTGAAAGACATTTCTTAACACGTTGAATGCCAACGTGGTCAGTGCTGACCGACAGTGAGCTTTCCCTTTAGGCCAAGCAAAAATCACAGTTCTATCCAAATTTAGACCAAATGTTTTTTTAATTGTAGGTTTGGCGGGAAGCCAACCTCAAAAAAAAAATAGATACTTATTTCTAATGTCCATGTATGTATGTTTTCATTAACAAAAGTCAACTTTAGTAATTAATTATGGAGATATTAAACGCCGGGGAGCACTGACCGACGCGGCCCGAACGGCAAGTCTAGTTATCGGCCATCATAGACCGACGCGGCCTGAACGGGAAGATGCATTTTTTTTCTTGGCGTTCAACGTGTTAATAGTAGTCCGGACTTTGAAAGTTGACGCTGTGATACCCCCGTGCCTTGGAAAACACGTTAAGCCGATGGTCAGAAGCCAGTAAATCTGAAACTGGTCTAGCCATGAGGTACCGTGTTACTCCCCAACGAACACATTAGTGGAAATAGCAGCCTATTTTGTTACTTTGGGCTGTAAAATAGCGGTTTAAGGGTTCAAAAAGCAGTTCAAAGTTGCATATCTGCATCCGTAAACGTCTATAGCTATAAAAGTTACTTAAGGTGCTATACGCTGAATCAAATACTACCTTAGCCTTCACAGTAGTCCACGGTAGAACTCATTTACCACTTACACCTTTATATGAGAGTTACGAAGGTCATTCTGCCACTCACAGCTGCACAGTGGTTTCCATTGTAACTTTTATAGGTTATAGTTATAGTAACCACTACTATACTACTATAAGTTTCATTATAGAAATAATAGAAACTCTTATGCATACTATAGTTACAAAAAAATCATCAGTGTAACTAAGGCCTTTAGTAGCAATAGTAATTCCTTGCAGGCTCAATCCATTCGCCATTTTACAGCCGCTTTTGTAACTATTATAAAACACTGGTACTCACGCGGGGCTTCGCTCCCGTGGATTCTATCACGGTAAAAACATAACTCTCCTTTTTTGCAGCCTGTAACCTTCCTCAAGCTTCAAGCTACTTCCATACTAAATTTCATCCAAATCCACCCTGTACTTTCGAAGATTAGCGCGTTCAAGCAAACAAACAAAGAAACAAACAAACTTTTCCGCTTTACAATATTAGTATAGATTTAATAAAAATGGATGCTAAACGAATAAGTACGTAACTAGATCTTATAACCTCAAAAACAGGAAAATAGGAGCTTTTTGTGGCTGTGAGTTGCACTAGGGGAACAAAAATCACTGGAAGCGTTAGAATGGTGAAAATTAGCGCTATGATTCTCAAAAGGGAGTTATTAGAGGTAAAACTGCAGGTTATGACTACATTACAATGACGCCATGATTTTTTAAGAAAACTTATAATTCACTTGCAAAATTGAGTTGATATACATTGGTTTTTCAGTTAAATGTGCATTAAATGTACCGGTAAACAATCGGCCACCAAGTTATCGACACGTAAAAATACGGAAATAAAATTTATTCTGTATAACAAATAAAAAATATCACATATCTTTTGTTAATTTTTTAAATATCATAAAAGCGCGTTAAAATTCCTCGAAAATTATCTTATATATCTACAGTAAACTGGACAGCGTTTTAAGTATCTTTATATATCTTGCTAATACAGAATACAAACTTTTACTTCTTTTTGTTTTATTTTCATGATGGCGACGAAAACACTTTACCAAAATATTACAAATAATGTCAACTGAAGATATACAATAAAGAACTATAATCAATTAATTCGTTCAAACTAGTTCAAAATCATTCAAAAGTAGCGCTACGAGAGCTTTAGTATAGCGTTAATAAATCGTTATAGCTATTAAGGAACCTTTATGCAACCGTTGTGCAGGTTAAATGGAACTTTAGGTTGCATAAAATGGCGCCCAAATAGCGCTAAAGCGGCTGCTTTAAGTCTGTAGTAGACGCTCTAGCGCTTACGTCTATTACCATAAGTAATAATCGGATACGCTCCAAAGCCCTAATGCAGTCCATTTGTGCTAGTTGGGTCAGTTACTGGGTGTGGAGGTCAGATAGGCTCCTTGTAAAACACTAGTACTCAACTGCATCCCGTTAGACTGACCCCAACAGAGTTGGGTAAAAGATGATGATGATGTACTGTGCTGCACAGAGACTTTCTCCATACAATCACCATTAGATCAGTCCTGCAAAGCTTGCATCCAGTTCAATCTCCGAACATCATCATTCCTACATTGATGACCTACCGTGGGTCACATATTGATCACTTGAATTAAGTTCAGTAACCCAAATGTCCTTACTTTGGTATTGTTCGTCAAATTGTTGAGCTCCTTAAGTAGAGCTACACGATAACTGACAAATACTTGCACTGTCTCAACAGGTCCGCTCAAATTTGCGTGGTTATTTCCTCAAAAGAATACCACAGACATGAACCTACATGCTTCTCATATACAAATCCAAATTATCTGGACTTTAAAAGAGACTGACCTCTGAGTTTTGTTTCGGTATTTCTTCTCAGAGTAGTCAGTCAGTTAGGAAATACCGGCCTCATCTAGCTAAACTAAACACGCAAAAAAACATGTCGTGTAAAAGTGTTATTTATAACCAATTTACATGATAAATATTTCATTTCATTTCATCGTTACATGGTGGGCATCCGACCCATACGCATAGGTAAAACGTTTTGGGAATACTTTCATTGTGCGTACAGCTAAAGACTGTATTTCTCCGCCTGGGTCTGTTTCATAAAAGCTTTTACCTCGGGAGATTTAAATCAAGAGAGAATAGGTAACTTCTAAATAAGCGTGTTTTGTCTTTAACCACATCATTCACTTACCATCAAGTCAAATTTGCTATTTTGCTATAAAGTGGTTATTTTTTTAACCAAATTATTTATTATGTCTTTTCATGCTGAGAAAAAATAGTTACTTTAGCTAGGTTTCCGTAATATACCAACAAGGATACACATTCGTATGAGACAAAGATTGCTCCACATCGAAAGCCCTGAGGCGATTAGCGTACAGTCCGGTGCATATTATAGGTATTGCACAACACACACGCTCTAGACTTAGCCGCAGCTGTGCCCCACATAATTATAATGAGTAATTAAGGGAACATTTTAAGTAACGCAAATGTTTTTGCACATGCGAGTATAGATCTTTGAAATATCTACTACACTGATAATGCTTGTTGTGATTCCAGAGTGGACCAAAATTACATTATTATTACCATTAGCTCTAGTGCCAAATATAGTGGTTTCTTAGACCTTACGAGTATCTACACAAAAGTATTAGCAATAAGGGCTGAACTAGGCATAAACCTGTATTTGAGCCGTCAAATGCTGATACCCTTAATTTATAAATTAACAATTTTAAACATCATTATGATGATTTCATAATGTACTAAAGTTCTGGTTTACGAGACGCACTGCAGGGTACCATTCACGTTGCGGGAATGTACCGCGGCCTTGGAACGCAAGATCAACTGAAGGAGCAAGGTGAGTTTTTAGTCAGTAGAAGTCTGACACTCCCTTCCACTCCACCCACAGCGAAAACGACTCCTCCAGTCATTTGATGATTTTACCTACCAGAAAAAAAGGGGTACCATCCACAATTGGTTGATATATCTTCTTATCGTACCAAGGCTTCTGTTGCCTGTGACCCTTTAAAGCATGGGTTCCCAACCAGTGGCACTTGAGGGGCGTAGGGGATCATCCTACGCCCCTCAATTTCAAAGGAGGGCGCGGTAAGCGGCACCAGATTTAAAGTACCTGTAGTTATTATTTCTGTAGATTAAAATTCATTCATCTTCATTCTCATCAAAAAAAAAAAAAAAGGCTCGCTTGTTCTACGTAGACCTCATAAATCGATTACAATCAGTCGTGACCAAGTTCAAGAGCGGGCTCAGCCGAGAAATAATGTAATGATGACACTCCCCAACATACACACAGCAACAATCATAAAAGTCCAATCCACTCGCTGTGTACTATAGTAGGCCTCCTAACCGATTTCGGGCACTGCAGCCAATCTCATAATTGATTAGCCATCTGCGCAGGAGATGTTATAGTACACAAGTATGTGCAGGTACAGGTGCACTCTCTGTCCCTTTACTCTCATAGTACGATGGGGCGGCAATCCGACACGACCGGAGAGAGATGTGGCGCAGGAACGCGCTTTCCAAGGCACGGGGGTCATCACACCACCAACTTCCAAACTCCGGGCTACTACTGAGAAATTTCTTACAGAAAAACCCAATAGCAATTTTTACTCTTCCCGGGAATCAAACCCGAGACCTCTTTCTCAGATAGATAGATGTAATCTTTATTGTACACCATGACAGAATTAAATAAGGACTTAAAAACTAAAGGGTGTTATAATGGGCAGTCTTATCGCTAAAGGCGATCTTTTACAGACAACCTTTGGATGGATTTGATTTATACAGCAGAAGAAAATAAATACGCGGGTAGTCCATGGTGTACTATTCATTTATATACAATACATAAGTAATAATCTACATACTCAATACATATACAACGTGTAACTGAAACCCCATATCAATCCAAAAGGGCTGAAGACAACATCTGGTATGGAGTCTCTATGCTCAATTTCAGCTCAAAATCACTGACTCAAAGAATTGATACCAAATTATTGGTTTCATATGTTTCTTGACTATCAATCATAACAAACGTGTCACAGCATTACGAGGGTCAATAAACTAACTAACTTTCCACGTCACTTGCCTATAACACGATAATTCTCTTCAATCTTCTTAATTTGAAAAATTCAGTCTCTGGTATCAGTGCATTGAAATTTCTAATTAGTTCCACACGTGAAGACATATGATTACCAAACCCTTGTCATATCGTTTGTTATCATCCAAAGAAGCCGTGCACTTAGTATGTATATACCCTTTAAATTACACGTTGTATATACATAAAAAACAAAGCTGAGATATATAAAAAGATGGTAACAAATTAAAGAGAGAGATAGAGATATTTTACTGTTTTTGAAAGAAGGAAGGGTTTGTGCTTGTCTTACTGACACGAGAAGAATATTTCACACTCGTAGTCACGCTTGCGAGCACTAGGCCACCGAGCCAGTATATTATATAATATAGTCAACGAATATATTATTACAGTTTACATTTTACGCTGTGTACTAGGCAGTACATAAAAGCCGGTACACACGGCTGACAGCGCCGTCACTTTGCAACACGCACGCTGAGCGCAGCTGTTTCTCGCTTTAATTCCTGTAATGCTGCCAACAATTACACGCTGACGGAAAATAATAGCTGCAGAATGTTCACTGATGACGTAGAGTTATGGGAGTTAATATTATTATAACGTATTTATATTATAAAGTAAGATCTGGAAATCCACAGACAAACCTCAGCGTGTCCTCAAGTGTTTGCTTAACTTGAAGAAGAACCCGTGCGGTTCTTATTTATTTAGCCACGACCTCCTTACCTTAATAATCATATTAATGATAATACTTATATTTTTTTAGGCAACTAGGTCCATACGCATCAATAAACAAATACAAAAATTTACCTACTTATAAGTTAACGCATAAAGTATATAAAAAAAAACTAGTTCTTTCCATTCGAAAGTAGTGATTGTGCTAATCGACTTTGACTTTATCTTTTTAATTAAGTTTATGAAATTAACCTTCTGCACGTCGTTATGTTGGTGTCACAATCTGCGTCACATCAAAATGTCCCGACGATTAAATACAATTAGTCTGTCATGTTAACAGTTTATATTTTACACCGCTAACATTTTTTAACTTCGTTATGAGTCTTTTAATTTATTTACTCGAGTATTTAACTATATCTATATACTTGTTAACAAATCTGCCACAAACCGTTCCAGAAATATTTAACTTTGAATTGAATTCAATATTGTGATGACCATTGTGGTGTAGTGGCTCAGCGATTAACTATTGCACATTGCGGATTCGAAACCGCAGGGCCGAAGATGATTGTTACGAGTTGTGCTTTGTGTAAGTTTAACTGCTTGTAAAAGCACACTCGAAACGGGAAAAATCTAGTAGGTGACGTTTTTAGGGTTCCGTAGCCGAATGGCAAAAAACGGAACCCTTATAATTTCGACATGTCTGTCCGTCTGTCTGTCTGTCCGTCCGTCCGTATGTCACAGCCATTTTATTCCGAAACTGTTAGGACTATACATGTGAAATTTGGTAAGTAGACGTATTCTGTGAACCACTTTCCGATTTTATGAAAAAAAATAAAAAATATTTTAAATAAAGGGGGGTCCCCATACATAGAAC
Source organism: Tholera decimalis (assembly GCA_943138885.2). NCBI lineage: Eukaryota > Metazoa > Arthropoda > Insecta > Lepidoptera > Noctuidae > Tholera > Tholera decimalis. The sequence continues at coordinate 43,685,236 of OW964559.2, forward strand.
TAGAACTGAAAATATTTTTTTTCATGAAACCTATGCGTGTGTGGTATCTGTAGACAGGTCTTTAAAATTGATATTGAGGTTTCTAAAACCACTTTATCATAAAGTTAATCGTTCAAAAGATATACGCTTCTAAAGTGGTAAAATGTGTGTCCCCCCCCTCTAACTTCTATAATTATGGAATGAAAAATCTAAAAAAAATATATGCTGTAGATCTTAATGTAATCTTTCAACCAAAATTAGTTTGAACGAGATCGGGTCAGCAGTTTTTGAGATATAGCATATTTTCTAAAACCGCAAATATAACTTTGTAATTCATACAAACACTATGAAAAACAAAGTTATTTGGCGTAGTTGTAAAAATTGTAGTTAATAAGCTAGTTTTAAGAAATTTTGAAGTTTTTTTTTTTCAAATAAATATATTAAATTATATTTATTATAGTTACTACGGAACCCTTCATGGGCGAGTCTGACTCGCACTTGGCCAATTTTTTTTTATCTATGGAGTACAAATAAATAAAATTGAATTGAATTGAAGTGTGTGATTTCAAAATAACTGTTTTCTCAAGTGCTTTTATTTAGTTATTTATAGTTTTTGTCTGTCTTTCTGTTGATCCATGCGAATCTCTGGAAACACTGAACCTATGTTAATGGGACTTTAACTGGAAGACAAAGGAGGCTATGGGGCTATATGGGAATGGTCGGAGGCAATCAATACATTGTCTGCGGAGTTTAAGAAAACATTTAATGAATGGTGGTGAGAGTTGGAATACAGCATCAATAATATATGTGACAACGTAATTTCTATAAAAGTCGAACTCTCGACAATTACACAGACAGCAACTGACATAAAAAATGTCATTCAATCATTACGCAGCGAGCAAATTGTTATAAAGCAGAGCATCTTTGAACTAGAGAATAAATACAACAATCTTACGATGGAAATTGATGGTTTGAAGGACTCTATTCAGTTTAGCGGTGATGAGTAATCTGATATTTTAAAGAGAGTCGCTCAGTTGAATAAACAAAGTCATGAGTACACCGAATCTGAACAGACGATATCAGAACTTGTTACTAAGGTCGACTTACTGGAGCAAAGCGCTCGAAACTGCAATATTGAAATCTGTAATATCCCTGAAAGGCATAATGAAGACCTGGTTACACTTAGATTCAACATTGGTTCCTCCATAAATTGCAACTTGAAGCAAAGCAATTTTATTTCAATACATGAAATAAAATGAAATCCACACGCGCACCGAGACAATGAGAAACCCAAGAATATTATTGTAAAACTGAACTCACTCATATTACGGGATAATGTTCTAAGCGCTTACCGATTGCATAAGGGGCTAAATACAGGAAAACTGGGATTATCGGGAATGTCATTTCCTATTTATGTGTACGAACATCTCACTTTGAAAAATAAAATATTATTACGTGAGTAGGACGCAACAAAAGCAAATAATTATCGGTTCATATGGGTTAAACACGGAACCATCCTCGTTTGTGAGAAAGAGGGAGCGAAGTCATTCGCAATCAGATCAACAGATGACATGACTAAGATCAAGCCCAGCCAACCTACTACCACCCCCAGTAATGCAAAATTTCTTGTTAAAAAAATTATCTGTTTAAAAGCCAGTTACCTTTTACCTACATATTATTTACAAAGTTTTTGGTGTTATATGCTGTGTAATATTCAATTCAACTCATTCTTTATTGCAATAACATGTGTTAACAAGATCTTAATAATATGTAGGTAATAGCTCACATGAACCCTGCGGGGCACAGCAATTTTATATATTGTATAGATTAGAGTGGCTTTATACAAACTAGAAAATCAAAATAAAAATAATCACAATAATTAATGTTGCAAAGCTCTAAATGGTCATCAGTCAAATTAAAATAGGTATTTTAAATAAATGTCAAATCAAATTAGGAAATTTAAATAAATGTCAAATTTAAAATAGCAATGTCAGTATACAGTAGGGTCAAATTATTACATTACGCATGTACTATGTCACAAAAAAATACAATAAAATGCAAATGTCTTTCGGTACTACGTTGTAAAGTCAGAGTCAAAAAATTCATTCAATGTATAATAGCATTTATCGATGAGTAGTTTTTTAATGCGTTTTATAAATATTTTGTCGTTTTGCTCGGATTTCATGTCATTCGGTACTTTATTGTATATTCTAATGGATGTCACAAGAGGGCTCGTGCTGTGTAACTTTAATTTTGATGGGGGTATTACAAGCGTATGTTTAAATCGTGAACGTTGTGCGTACCGGCGACGTTGATCTATAGTTTTTTAGGGTTCCGTAGTCAACAAGGAACCCTTATAGTTTCGCCATGTCCGTCTGTCTGTCCGTCTGTCCGCGGTTTAGCTCAAAAACTGTTGGTACTAGAAATTTGTAATTTGGCATGAGTATACACGTTAATGACGCCAAAAAATTGGTAAAATAAAATTTTGAAAAACACAATTATTTAGGGTACCTCCGCTACATGTAAAGTGAGATGATAATTTTTTTTTCGTCCTTCCCACAGTGTGGGATGTCGTTGGAAAGGTCTTTCAAAAATATTAGGGGTTTAGGAAGACCGTAATCTGATTAAGTAAACCGCTCGTGACTTATCAAGCTTTAAAGTACCAATTTTCGTTAGAGTCAAGTGGCCCCCCCTCTATCAACTAAACGGTTGTAGTTAGAAATTCAAATGTCATGGCAGTAGTACCTATATATAACGAAGTTTAAAGGAAAACTATCACACATGAGTGGGCTTTACAAGTTTACGAGTAATAGTCGACCAACTGTATTTGACTCGAAAATTTCGATCAACTCCATAGAAATGTCGATAGATGGCGCTAAGCGTCCGTTGTATCGCGCTAGTTTCATCTATACTAATATTATAAAGCGGAAAAGTTTGTTAGTTTGTTTGTTTGCTTGAACGCGCTAATCTTCGAAAGTACTGGGTGGATTTGGATGAAATTTGGTATGGAAGTAGCTTGAAGCTTGAGGAAGGTTATAGGCTACTTTTTACCCGACTGCAAAAAAGGAGAGTTATGTTTTTACCGTGATAGAATCCACGGGAGCGAAGCCCCGCGAGAGTATTAGTATTTAAATAAGTTTTATAAAAGAAATTTTTTTAACAAAAAAATACTGACTTCCAAAAAACCACTAGGTACAATGTGAAAATAACTTTAATTTCAGAAGATGGTGTCTTTGGATCTGTTTATAATTTATCTAAGTTACAATAGCCCAATGTCAACTTGCTCATCACCTTTTACAAAATATTGCTTTTCCCGATGCAGGGGCGTTAATTGTTGAGGAGTTCTCCTGGTATTTCACCATTCACATTGTGACGACCATAAATTGCTTAGCAACCATTTTAAAGTAATCGAACCGCAACTCGTGAAATACTTATTATTGAGTAGTTCCGGTGGCCATCTGTGATCTTCTTCATCAGTTCCGCTTCACCAAATGGTGCTTTCTGAGAGCAAATGCACAAGTTACTATAAAAAATACCAAAATCGCTAAACAATTGCCTTTAAAATTTGAGGATTTCCTTCGATTTCCATGAGATCCCTTCATCAAATTCTAATTTGGTGACAATGGTACTACCTCGAGAGCATACCATTTCAAACGAAAAAATAATTTTCTAAATCGATCCACAATTGACGGAGTAATCGGTGCACATACATAAAAAAATATATCTATACTATATAATATTATAAAGCGGAAAAGTTTGTTTGTTTGTTTGCTTGAACGCGCTAATCTTCGAAAGTACTGGGTGGATTTGGATGTAATTTGGTATGGAAGTAGCTTGAAGCATGAGGAAGGTTATAGGCTTCTTTTTATGCGACTGCAAAAAAGGAGAGTTATGTTTTTACCGTGATAGAATCCACGGGAGCGAAGCCCCGCGTGAGTACTAGTCTATACTAATATTATAAAGCTGAAGAGTTTGTTTGTTTGCTTGAACGCGCTAATCTCAGGAACTACCGTTCTGATTTGAAAAATTCTTTCAGTGTTAGATAGCCCATTTATCGAGGAAGGCTATAGGCTATATATCATCACGCTAACACCAATAGGAGCGGATCAGTAATGAAGAATGTTTCAAAATCGGGGGATTTTTTTTTCCACGGGGACGAAGTCGCGGGCGGAAGCTAGTAATATTATAAAGCGGAAAAGTTTGTTTGTTAGTTTGTTTGCTTGAACGCGCTAATCTTCGAAAGTACTGGGTGGATTTGGATGCAATTTGGTATGGAAGTAGCTTGAAGCTTGAGGAAGGTTATAGGCTACTTTTTACGCGACTGCAAAAAATGAGAGTTATGTTTTTACCGTGATAGAATCCATGGGAGCGAAGCCCCGCGTGAGTACTAGTATTATATATACGTGACGAATTGATAACCTACTCCTTCTTTAGAAGTCGGTTAAAAAACAGTTTCTGTCCAGTAAAATTATAGTTAGTTGTGTTTAAGTAATTAAATTAGTTGAGGATTGTGTCAAACCAGTCTCATTTTTCAGTTTTGTGTAACAATTAGTACTTCTTTTCTAACTAGATGGCGTTGTCGTGGAATTATATCTCACAATGGTTTCGTTACCGCCAAAACTATAAGTAGGTAGTTATGAAAATTATTAAGTTTTTGCCCCGACCATAAAGCAAGTGCTGAAACGCCATTCAGTGCGTTACTTCACCTCTGCTGAAAACCACACAAACCCCCTGATCGTATCGGCCGCCCGATACAGACCCTCCAATATTTCTCGGGTTCGTCGCCCGCGTAACGTCCTAGACGAGCCCGACGACCCCACCACCATCCGCCAAGAGAGCAGTAGGGAAACTAGCACTCTTAGAAAATACAGAAATAAAACACGTTCCGTATGTCAGCCTCGCCGACGAGGCCCATCGCGACGTCCGCGTACTTGTAACAGAAACTCTCCCCGACCTTTGCCAAACGATGCCCGCGATGCTGAGCCAGTAGACCCCTAGAGTAAATAACCCCTTGAATAATATGGACCCAGCCTGTCCCTTTGCTGCCCTCCACCAACGACCACGCTATGCCGAGGCCCGTACTCCACAGGGAGTGCCCTTAGCGTACGGTTGTTTAAAATGTAATTCTAGTTTGTAAGCCCTGGCTGGGGGCCTTTAATTTTAGAGGTCACCACAGGATCGCCCGGTTGAGTAGTGACCAGCCTTAGTGTGCTGAAATACGAGTGGCCCTATCAAAAAAAAAATGAGTTTTTGTTGATCGCCCGGTTAAGTAGTGACCAGCCTTAGTGTGCTGAACTACGAGTGGCCCTACCTAAAAAAAACTAAGTTTTTGAGATTGTGTGTAGAAAAAAAAATAAGTTCTTGAGATTGTGTGTAGAGGCTAGAGATAAAATTGAAATAGTTGAGTTGTGAAATTCATAATCAAGTCTCGTTGAGTGTAGGAATTTAGAGATTGAAATAGTAATAATAGAATATATTTAAATTCAAAACACCGGCTATGACAAGTTTTATTTATACAAATCTCTAAAAAAATTAAAACTTTCCGTGCAAAATTGTCGGATCAGGTGAGGATTTATATAGGAAATCAAATTAGTTAGGTACTCATGTTTGGCTTTTAGTTAGAGCATGGTACGAAACGATCAGTCAGCGAATACGACACGCACTTGGCTGTTATAAAAACTACGCCCCTTCACTGCGCGTGGCCCGACACGCACTTGACCGGTTTTTTTGGTAAAAGTTTGGGTTCTGTCGTACAAATTTACAGTTTTCTAGAATATAGACAGATGCTAGAGTAAGAATTTCTTGTTCCTTAAAATGCGGTCTACAACTTTCGTCAGTGTGAATGTTTACGATTATTCTGACACATTTTTTCTGAAGTATAAACAAGTCGTTGCTATCTACACTATTTCCCCAGAGAATTATGCCGTAATTTAGCCACGCGTAAGCATATGCATAATAAGCAGATAGTGCTGTTTTAATATTGGTCGTTTTTATATTATTCTACGCATACAATAAATGTTTAAATTATTCTTTCAATTACATCTCAATTTTTCGTTTGTTAAAAAATGCTCTGTTAATGTAAATTTATATTCTAATTAACAATAATAATCAGCAGCTGCGCTATTATTGCTGCAATTAAATGTTAATATGCATGATATTTTTAATGTATCTTCGATTTCTAGGTGTTGAAATTGACGATAAATGTTATTTTTATGTGTCTTGCTCATACACTCGCGGCTTGGTGTTGCAAATTTTTGTTAGTCAATAGGTATTTTTATAGACTGCATGTTTTTATGTAACATTACATTGTTACATTGAATCGAATTAGAATATCATGTCCACATGTTACTTATTATTCATATCAAATTACAAACTAAACTTTTTCGATGGCGGACAATTTGGCTATTTCTTATCAGAATTGTCGAGGGATTCGCACAAAGCTGCACATTTTATACATGAATATCTTGTCACATTGTTATGACATTATAATGCTCACTGAAACCCGGTTGACGCCTGAAATATTGGACGGTAAATTCGTTGATTCTCGTTACGTAGTATACAGGTGCAATCGAGACTGTATAGCTACGAACAAAAAAGACGACGGTGGCGTCCTGGTAGCGGTATTTAAAGAGTCGCGCTCAGTGAGAGTGACTTCTGAGTTTGCTCTAGAAGCCAATTTGGAGCACGTCCTCCTTCGATTTCCAAGTGTAGCTAGAGGAAAAAACAAAATTATCGGGGCGGTTTATATTCCACCCAGGACACCTGAATCAGTTTATTTTCAATATTTCCATCTCCTACAATCTTTACTTGACGACTCTGACGTGGAGCACTTTTATCTCTTAGGTGATTATACCTACCAGATGTCGACTGGATACCCTATGATAACAGTGCGTCAGTATCGGGATTGGTTTCTAGCGGTAATTCTACGATTTGTGGACATTTTGGTGCATTTATGTCTCTTCTCAATGCGTATCAGTACAACACTATTAAAATTTCCAGTGGTAAAATATTAGATCTAGCTTTAAGTAACTGTGAATGTTCTGTTTTTCCTCCCACCGACTATTTACTACAACTCAACAACTGCCACCTACCCTTTTGTGTACTCATACCATATAAACACTCCCACCGAAGCTTAATTAGAAGGTCACTGAAAAACTTCAACTATCATAAGGCAAATTACGAGAAGATTAATGAAGAGCTCTGCGACATTGATTAGAATGAGCTTATTGGTTTGGAACACTCTGTAAATGTAGCGGTAACAAAATTCTATGATAAAATCTTTGGTGTAATTAAAGCAAATGTTCCACTTATTAATTCTAAATCCCTAAGATTCCCGATTTGGTTTTCACATTTGATCAATTACTTAGAAAATATAAATTAATTGAATTACAATCAAGACGAACTTTGTTTGAAACAATATTCTTCGATTTGTGTAACAATGTATATGACTGTATGAATATACGAAATAAGATATGTTACATAGTTCCTAGGACAACAGTTCGCCGCGAGGTACGTGAACGTCCAATGTTTGCAGTGACGCCTTATCGCACTAAAGCTGGTGAGCGGGCACCTCTCCGCCGTTTAAGTAAAAATTATAATAAATATTTTCATCACATTCACATGTTCCTTCTTTCAGGTGCTCAATTCAAAGATAGAGTGCGAGTCAATAGTTGATAACTATATAAATAATTTAAAAATTAAATCTCGTATTATTTCAATCTCCATTGTTTTATTTGAATTACTTTTATTATCATTTCTATTATTTTATTTTTTATTGATTTTTAATATTAATATAAGCACTATAGTTGTAAGGTTTTAAATTATAACGCATTAATTGCAGAAACCTTTTATGTATTTTGTGGGAAATGTTGTTGGTGGCACATTTTCCCATTTATTATTGTATCTTTTCTTCAACTTGATGTAATGTGTTGCTGTTTATTTTCCCTAATAAATAAAATATCTATAGGTACTTTTTATCCCCGAATTCTCGTGCGAGTTTTATTTATTTATTTTATTTTTTTATGTTACCTGCCATGTTATCTCTTCACCACCCATGGTTGACTGGTAGAGAATGCATAAGGTATTAAGTCCGCCTTTGTAGATGATGTGTTGCATAAAATTTTGATAATTAATTAAATAAATTTACGCGAGAGACTACTACGCGAACGAATTCGCGGACAACACTAGTTATAAAATAAAAGGAGTTTTACATGGAAACAAAATCTCACATACGAAAACGATGAAATCTTTCTTCAAGAGACAATATTCTATGCTCCCAAGGGGTGGGACAGCGCACGCTTATGAGTCGGTTCGCCGATGAAACCTTTGCTCTCTTTCTCGTTTAATCCCAAAAGACCACACAAAAACTTTTAATAAAAGGACAACATGTTGTTTCAGTAAATACAAGAGTAATAACGTTACAGAGGTTTCTTTGGCAAAATAATACACAATTAAATGAGAATGCTCGTGTTATAGTGACATTGCCATATTTGTTAATTATAAGTATTTGTTTGCTCAAAACTGTGAGATGAAGTAACAAATTTTGTGTAATTACTTGTAAGTATTCTTTTTTATATATCTTCTTACAAAAAAATATCTTCTATACTAACTTCTGCCCGTGACATCGCTGGCTTGAAAAGACTTTCCAGCGAAAACTTTAGTCACGCATAATGTAGCGTTCTATCGGTATAAAATCTTCGAGATTCGAGACCGCACAAGATCGCACGTTTAGAGGCAGGGAAATGTTAAAGTGAATACTTTTTTTATTGATAATAGGTTCGTTTTAGGTTAGGTTAGGACCAAATACTTAATATAAACCAAATCGTACAAAATTCTAATTTATATATACATATATGTTTATACAATATATATATTATATAGCAAGTACAGGTAATAATAATACAGGTAGTAATTTTTGATAAAAGTAAGGTTTAGGCGTCTTCTGGTTACAACCACACTGGTTGTAAAAGGCTTTTTAAAGGTTCTGCTTCCACGCACAATAAATGAGTTCTATCCTTACTTGAGCTTAATTAGAATCTTGAGCTTAGTTGAGCTTAACCATGGTAGCCGTGCAGGTGGATAACACCGAGTTTTAATCGGAATGTTTAAATTAACTTTAGATACGAGATCGGGGCTACTATCCATGTTATTGTTTAAAATTTAACAGTAGAATGCAATCAGAGATCTCTCAGCGAGTACTTAATGGACGTAAATGTATAAAAATTATATAATAATAATGTATAAAACTCCGCTATTATGATGCTTGTTAAGCAGAAAATACTCATTCCACAAGTGACTGTGTGTGGATTGAGTCCTATCTACTTTTGCTTTGAAAGGGAGCGTAGGGCGCTGTCTGTTCGAGCGAATATGATAGACCGCAGATTTGCGCGGTGTTCGAGGAGCGTCAAAATTGCCCTATTTAGGGCTTTTTGCACGTCCTTCTATACTGGCAGTCTGTGGGTGGATTACACGCGAAATCAGTGCAGCGCTCTACGCGTCCAATACAACAACGCTTTCAGGATGCTCTTGGAGCTGCCTCGTTTCTGTAGCGCGTCAGGGATGTTCGCCGAGGCGCGTGTGGATTGCTTCCACACAGTCATGCGCAAGAGGTGCACATCCCTGTTGCGTAGGGTGCTGGGCAGCCGCAAAAGTATTCTGAACGCCTTGGCAGAACGTATTGACTGTCAGTACGTGAACCATTGCTGCATGGTTCACGAGCTGAGTAATGTTAAAATATTATTTGAAATTGTGTAAGCTTTTTTAACAATAAGATTTACTTTTTGTTTTCATTTGAATTTAAATTTTATGATCCAAAGATGATTGAAATAAATAAATGAATTAATTACGTCCAGACGGGCCCAGAACTCAAATGTATATGCGGCGTGACTCCAAACATAATGGCCCACCTTCTTTCTTGTTCAGTATGCCTCGTCACCTGTACTCTTGATCAACGATCTTATGTCTGCATCGGCGGAGTTCGCGTAGCTGAGTTTTAGGCCAAACTTATATTAAACTACCCGTCGTGGGAGACTTTGCACCCGTGGAGTTTATCATGATAAAAATGTAACCTCCTTCTTTTAAAGTTGGGTAAAAAATAGCATATATAACCTTCCTTAAGCTTCAAGCTACTTTCATACCCAATTCCATCCAAATCCACTTTGTAGCTTTTAAGTTTAGCGCGTTTAAACAAACTTTTCCGCTTTATAATTTTTTTTAAGATAACCAATGTGGGTAGAATTCACATTACTAGCAATCTTGTTAACCTCTCCAACTAAGCTAAATATGCTTGTGTCTGGAGTGGGTTCACGGCAATAGTGTAATGGGTGGGGTTGGACCCCGCAACCTCTCGATCACAAGCCCGACACATTATCCATTAGGCTATTAACGAATATTGTGGTGGCCCAGTGGCCCACGAGCCTGACTTGTGAACGGTCGAGGGTTCAAGCCCCATCAAGCACATTACTTTGTGTAATTTATTTAATCACCATAGCTCTTAAATCGGTGAAGGAAAACATCGTGAGGATATACCGGTTTATATCTAAGGACCAAAAAGTTCGAAGAAATGCAACATCCACCAACCCACACTGGACCCGCGGATGGATTATGACATCCACAAACCCACACTGGACCCGCGGATGAATTATGACATCCACAAACCCACACTGGACCCGCGGATGAATTATGACATCCACAAACCCACACTGGACCCGCGGATGGATTATGACATCCACAAACCCACATTGGACCCGCGGATGGATTATGACATCCACAAACCCACACTGGACCCGCGGATGGATTATGACATCCACCAACCCACACTGGACCCGCGGATGGATTATGACATCCACAAACCAACACTGGACCCGCAGATGGATTATGACATCCACAAACCCATACTGGACCCGCGGATGGATTATGACATCCACCAACCCACACTGGACCCGCGGATGGATTATGACATCCACAAACCCACACTGGACCCGCGGATGGATTATGACATCCACAAACCCACACTGGACCCGCGGATGGATTATAGCTCATAGAGAGGAGGCCTGTGTCCCAGCGGTGGGAACTGAATAGGCTGAATAAGTACATTCTTTTAACCAATAAACATGGAAGTTCAGTACATAATTCTATATTGATAAATGTAAATAATAAATATAATACTAGAGCAATGAACTCGGGTAAATATGTTGTGCCTAGAATAACCAACGTTTATGGAGAAAGGAGATTAAAAAAACGCACGAGGGCATTAGAGAAGAAAATAATATTAAAAAATTCAAATCTAAATTAAAAAACTATTTATTTGGTACCCTACCATAATGTTATTATTGAGTTTTTAAGTTAATTAATTATATCTATACTAATATTATAAAGCGGAAAAGTTTGTTTGTTTGTTTGCTTGAACGCGCTAATCTTCGAAAGTACTGGGTGGATTTGGATTCAATTTGGTATGGAAGTAGCTTGAAGCTTGAGGAAGGTACGATAAGGTACGGTAAGGTATAGGCTACTTTTTACGCGACTGCAAAAAAGGAGAGTTATGTTTTTACCGTGATAGAATCCACGGGAGCGAAGCCCCGCGTGAGTACCTACTAGTACATACATAATTAAAAAATAGATTGTACAACGTGTAACGGAAACCCCATATCAATCCAAAAGGGCTGAAGACAACATCTGGTATGGAGTCTCTATTTTCAGCACAAAATAAGTGACTCAAAGAATTGATACGAAATTATCGGTTTCATATGTTTCTTGAATATCAATCATAACAAACGTGTCACAGCACTACGGCGGTCAATAACTTTCCACGTCACTTGCCTATAACACGATAATTCTCTTCAATCTTCTTAATTTGAAAAATTCAGTCTCTGATATCAATGTATTGAAATTTCTAATTAGTTCCACACATGAAGACATAGGATTACCAAACCCTTGTCATATCGTTTGTTATCATCCAAAGAAGTCGTGCACTTGGTATGTATATACCCTTTAAATTACACGTTGTAAATTGATCCCACAGTCAAACTGTCTGTTCAGTTTTGTGGGACATCGTTGTACATTATAAAAATACCTTGTACCTTGTAAACAATAAAAATAAAATTAGTATAGACTAAAGCCATCGACACACTAAGACGACGATCTACGTCCAAAAGTATACTGTTCCATTGCTTTGCCTCTCAGCAGTAATCGCGGTCATTGCCCCGATGAGACACACTCGTACGCACTGCAATGATATGTCATTGCAATTGTCAACAACACAATCTTGAACAATTGCATTGCGCCAGCGCATTGACAATTCAATGGCTTCATGTGATTTAACCTTGCCCGTATTTTTTCTATTCTTTTATTTCGTCATTAAACTTATGGGTCTTACATACTTCCATATTATTACTAAGTTTGGGAAAAAATAAAACGAGATAAATATTTTTTTGCAAAATCTATAACAATATTTCGGTTCCCCTCTTTAAACACTTGGAAGTTTAAGAGGGGAGGTTTTTGACCAAAATAAGGTCAAATTAGCAGTCACGCGGGCCTTCGCTCCCTTTGGCTTTATCATGGTAAAAACATAACTTCCTTCTTTTGCAGTAGGGTAAAAAGTATTCCAAAATATACCATTCCCCACCGAGTGCTTTCGAAGATTAGCGCGTACAAACAAACAAACAAACTTTTCCGCTTTATATTATTAGAATAGATTTGCAGTGCCGTTTTAGTAGTTTTTCACACCGCTCTTGATCACACTACTCACAGAGATTACCGACCATTTCCGAAGATCCTAATTTTACGCTAGAAACGCGCCTGATGCCATGAACTTTCCTTGGTATAAAACCTATGACAATATGTAATTATAGAGTACCTACAAGTTTTTGCCTGCGACTTCGACCAACTTCAACCCATAGGAAGTCCGGGATAAAAAGTAGCCATGGATAAGTAGTAAGAAGTACTAAGTGGATAGTAGACATCCTGGAACAATAGTTCCAGGATGTCAACTATCCACTTACCAAATTTCATTGAGATCCGTTCAGTAGTTTTTGCATGAAAAAGCAACAAAGATACAAACATCCTCTCAAACTTTCGCATTTATAATATTAAGTAGGAGTTTGGCGGTGAAAAAGTTCTCATTCTTTTCTTTATCTTATTTGATATGGCTGCCACCTAGTACACTCACTTCTAAAATAATTATCTGCAACGAATGTGACACTTTACATAAGTGTACCCGAGTCAGGAAACAGGACATAGCAGTTACCAGGTCAGTTTGGCGGGTACTAAGTATGTGTGTGACGCAACGCTACATACTCTGACTGTTTGGTCCACCTACGGACTAAGCTGTAATTATACTTAAGTTAGATTTGAGAAAAAATAAAGCATTTTAACTTAGTACAGCATAACAGTATCCTGAACATTATAGCGTACCGGTGAGACAGCCCCATACTGGGATATTGGATACGGATACATGCTACTGTGGAGTTCAATAATATTAGTTGTTTTTGCCTTCCTGTTAGTCTTAAGCACGTTAGTTTTATAAGTTGTTTGTGTACTAACCCAATAGATTCTGTCTGAAATAAAACATTTTGTTTGTTTATATATTTATTTATAAACAAGATAGTAATGACTTACACGGAGTTTGGAGACACCTACTGTGACAGGTAGGCGATGATAGAAATTGCTATAATATACAGATATATTTTAATAATGTTGATACATGATATCAAAACAAAAAGTTAAACAAATAAAATTAGAACAATTCAAATAAACTATAAAAGGAGGTTTTAAACGTGTAACTAACTATCAAAGAGGTGATTTAATAAGGTGTTATATAATAGGGTGTGTACACACATCATTGATGACATTCATTGACACTATATATACTTTCAGATCTTCAAAAATATCCAAAACCAATAAAATTTCTTTCCAATCCAATAACACAATGAAATTAATTATTTAATTTTGTAAATTGGTTGTAAATAACACTTTTACACATCATGTTTTTTTGGGTTTTACGTTTAGCTAGATGAGGCAGGTGTTTCCTAACTAACTACTCTGAGAAGAAACACCGAAACAAACTCAGAGGTCAACGTCTCTTTTAAAGTCCATCGAATTGTCATTGGTTCAATAATATGAAGAGCATGTACGTTCATGTCTGTGGTGCTCTGTTGAGGAAATAACCACACAAATTTGAAGCGATAATTTAGCACATCGGAGCATCACCACTGCTCTTGTTAATTCTAACTCAAGTCGTAGGTTCAACCCCATGCTTACTTTGTATAATTCCATATCATGCTTTTCATATAATTTGACCAGTACGAATTACATAAGGTGTAACAGATTAAGCGCAATACCTCAGACACCCCAAGTAGAATATTAAATTATTAGTCTGAAACAACATCCGTAACTAAATAAATTGAAACCAAACCTAGACATTTTTTATTTGTCTAGGTTTGATATTGAATGAAATGAAAGATTTTTCCGTCAAAATTTAACACCTACGTTTTATGACGGAAATCGATTCAGAAACTTGTTCTGAACATACTACTTTCAGGAATTGCTTTTATTCTGTTACCCGTTGTATAGACTTTAAAAGAGACGTTGACCTCTGAGCTTGTTTCGGTGTTTTTTCTCAGAGCAGTCAGCTAGGAAACACCAGCCTTATGTACTTAGATTAAATTTAAAACGAAAGAAAATACGTATCACTAGAGCGCTTAAAATAGTGAATGTAAATATAGTAAGGAAATCGGCATTTCCCGGAACCGAAATTCCAAAGACATCAAAAAGGCTCTGGGCTTGCGCTGAGGATTACGGTCGCGGCCCGTTCCTTCTCGTAGATAAAAGGACTATGTCTCAGCAGCGGAAGCTTTATGGGCTGATTATGCTTATATCCATACTAATATTATAAATGGGAAAGTATGTCTGTCTATCTGATACACTTTCACGGCTAAACCACAGCACTGATTTGAATAAAATTTGGAATTAGTTGAAGACCCAGTGTCATACATAGATGTCTTTTTTTTTAATTATCCCCTAAATTATTGAAATAGGGGATAAAAGTTTGATGTGAAATCTAAACCGCTTAACCGATTTTGATGAATATTTGTATTTTCCTCAAATTAACGCAGGAGAAACCGCGGGGCACAGCTAGTATAGAACATATATTTTTTATTTTATTAATAATTTTCGTAATTCTTATGTTATTCTGCATACGGCTTTACAGGCAGTCTCCACCAGACCTCTCAAAATATGATAAAATAATGACGAATGCATTGATAAATTATTCATCATGTCATGCAAGTTTTATTTTTAAACTTAATTAAATGTCGCTCACCGGCAGAGTTCAAGCAACTGTTACTTAACAGTGATCCAGTTAAGAGTAATGTATCACAATTATGTATAAGTCTGCTCTTTGCATCACTTATCTTAGTGGGCCATCGTTGAAGACATGTTGGCCTTGAAGAAATTAATGGTCTGAAACAATGAGATGTGTGCCTCATCTCGGGAGATTGTCCATAGCTTTTTTGTTGCTAAATGGCATTTTGGAATGCGTCTTGCCAATGTCTCTATGATCACTGGAATAGTTCAGATTGCATATTTTTGTAATTGTTGTTAGTTCGTTGTTACTGTTGTGAATTTGACTTTAAGCAAGGCTAGTTTTTTTTTTTAGATAAAAATAGATTTTGTTTTTAATTTAAAACTTTAATTTTAAAAACATTGCTAAACCTGACTATGTACTTAAAAAAAAAAAAAAAAACAAAAATAGATTTAGGCGTCGAAGTACATATTGCTGTCGTCCGGAAACGTTACCAAAAAACTTTAGACTGCAATCATGATTTAAGTCTACTGTGGATCCGGGGTTGCAGTAATGTTCTAACGTGATAAAGCGGCCCCGGAACGCAAAGGCAAGAGGAGGAACAGGCTTCGTGTTTAATCTCTTCCACTCCACCCAGAGAAGAAAAAAAAGTCAGAAGAAAAAGTTAAAGAAAAAGCCTGCTGTGGGTTTGACAGAAACATCAAAATTGCTATGATAGATATGCTTAGGTTTAGAAAGTATTTCCAATACAAAACAAGTTATTTTGGAATTCCTCAGGGCTCAGTGTGACATTTAGGATTCCGTACCCAAAGGGTAAGAACGGGACTCTATTACTAAGTCTCCGCTGTCTGTCTGTCTGTCACCAGGCTGTATCTCATGAACCGAGATAGCCAGACAGTTGAAATTTTCACTGATGATGTATATCTGTTGCCGCTATAACAGCAAGTACTAAAAACAGAATAAAACAAATATTTAAAGGGAGCCCTTAAACATTTGTTTTATTCGGTTTGGCCCGACCACCAAACGTGTTTTTGCCGTTTTTTGTAGATAATGGTACGGGACCCTTTGTGCGCGAGTCCTCAGATTCTCAGAGCACATTTTACTTAGAAATATAAATAAAACCACTTTCATTAACATATAAGTACATTTCTTTTTACAAATAAAATCTCAGCTCTCTGTCTTCACCAACTGTCTAAGCTGGAACTTTTCTGGCACACACCTGAAATTCCGTAGGACAGCAGCTGTCAAGCTCGCCTGCTCGTAAATAATTCCTCCGTTGTTTGCTATAAATTGTCGTATGATACATCTCGAACACACAAAAGCATTCCATCATATCTTGCATTTTCTCGATGGCTTTTGTCTAGTAAAATACAACGTGTAATTTAGAGGGTATATACATACAGAGTGCACGGCTTCTTTGGATGATAACAAACGATATGGCAAGGGTTTTCTAATCCTAAGTTTACATGTGTGGAGCATATTAGAAATTTCAATACATTGATACCAGAGGCCGAATTTTTCAAATTAAGAAGAACGAAGAGAATTATCGTTTTATTGGCAAGTGACGTAGAAAGTGATGGCCCTCATAGTGCTGTGACACGTTTGTTATTACTGGTATTCAAGAAACATAATTATGAAACCAATAATTTGGGGTCAATTCTGTGAGTCACTTATTTTGAGCTGAAACTTTGCACAGAGACTCCATACTAGATGTTGTCTTCAGTCCTTTTAGATTGATATGGGGTTTCCGTTACACGTTGTATAACATTATGTTTGTATGTCGTTGAAGGGTTAGGAAGAGTTAGCCTGGCATAGCCGGTGTTGCAGGAATGTTCTAACGTGATACCGCGTCCCCAGTATGCATTGGCAACTGAAAGAACGGGGCAGGTCTTTTTAAATCCCAAGAAGTCTGGATCTGGAATAAGAAAAGATCCTTGGAGGAGTCATTCAATGGATTACACCCCAAAAAATTGGCCAAGTGCTCGTCAGACTCGCCCGTGAAGGGTTCCGTAGTAACTATGCAAAATAACTTTGTTTTTCATATTGTTTGTATGAAATACAAAGTTATATTTGCGGTTTTAGAAAATTTGCGATATCTCAAAAAATGCTGACCCGATCCCGTTCAAATTAATTTTCATTGAAAGTTTTCATTAAGATCTACAGCATGTATTTTTTTTAGATTTTTCACTCCATTATTATAGAAGATAAAGGGGGGAGTGGGACAAACATTTTACCGCGTTGGAAGCATATATCTTTTTAATGGTTGATTTTAAGGAAAATAGTTTTAATAACCTCGATACCATTTTTAAAGACCTGTCTATTGATACCACACACGTCAAGGTTTGAAGAAAAGAACATTTTTAGTTTTAGTTCTATGTATGAAGAGTTTTTATTTTTGTCCTTAAATCGGAAAGCGGTTCACCGAATACATCTAACTACAAAATTTCATATGTGTAGTCTTTATAGTTTCGGAATAAAATGGCTGTGACATACGGACGGACGGACAGACAGACATGATGTAACTATAAGGGTTCTGTTTTTTGCCATTCGGCTACGGAACCCTAAAAAAAAGCAGGGCCTTATATTCTCGTATCTATACCTTATCTACAAACTTCGCAGAATATACTTCTAACTAACGAGTATCTCTTAATTTACCTTTTTAAAATTTTGCTTTATAAACTTGTGCAACTACTTGTATTTTAAGAAAACATTCCCACAAGAAATACGTTCGTGTTCATTCAAAGTTAACTATTACTACATTGTATCTTTCTTTAAAAACTTTAAAAGCATGAATAACATGTTTTCTGTTGTCTTAGTTACTTTCCAGACCAACATCTTTGTCTATCTATACCAAAAAATCATACCGATTCATTTTCTCCGTTGTGACGTGAAAAAGGACAAACAACAAACAAACATTCGCATTTGTTCATGCATCATTTTAAAACAGCACTGTTTTTTTTTCACTTATGAATGGCTCTGCATATAGTAATTATTACAAAAACAAGTTATTTATTGATATACCCAAGTATTTGGTAAAACTTGAAATAAAGAGCATTACTCAATGATATGTCTGTTTATCAATAAAACCGTACCCAGTTACTTTTACAAAAAATAAACATCATAAACCATGACATAATGTCGACAGTAATCGAATTGCATACCCCCAGAAATAATAAAGACTGATTTATGTCTCTCCATTGCAATAAACCGCTCTACTTAATATTTTTTTTCACTCAAATCAATTTCTAAATAAAAAAGATCTAATAAACTCCTTGTAGTCGTAATCTTCATGATTCACTTACTTACTATCCCTCATGTATGCGCAAGAGCATATAAGCCCCTCCTGCAACTCCACGCATGCGCAGTACGTTGGTGATCGTGAGTATACGTGAGTCGCTTTACGCAGCTCTCGCGGGTTAGACGTTTTGGAGAAGCGTGACAAAATGAAACTGCCGGTTAGTTTCACGTGGAATTCAGTGACATCATTTATTAGTGTTATGTGTTTATTCTGCCATCGGTGTTATTTATATAAAGCTTCTTGTAATGTGGAATTATTCTACAACATAGAAAATCTTATGACTTGTGTAGATAATAGATAAAGGTCCGCCCGCCCTACATAAAGAAGAGCTTTCATGAATTAATACTGAAACTAAGTTCAGTCTGCGGCATCGCTCCTATATCGTTCCCCAATTTTCATCAAATCGATTATCATATTTAGATGTGAAAGTGTAACAAAAATATAAACAAAGTTACTTTCGCGTTTATAATATCAGTAGGGATTATTAGCAATGGCACTTTTAAAAACTATTATGGCTGAACTGAATTTGTAATGTTATATTAAGCATATTATTTTCTCGGACCGGATTTTAGCATCACTTCCGTCACTATATTTCATTTTATTAATTAAAGATAAGAAGCCCACATTCTGCATAAAGTTCATTTGTTTAGTAAAACTGAAAGCTTGTGTGTTTTTATTCCCTTGAAAACCTGTATTATTGCAAATAAACATTAGCTTTTTTTTAATCATTATCATAATTTTTATTGAATTTTCAGTTTTTTGGTTGGTTTGGTTCAAATCAACTCCTCACAAAAATTTTATTCTTAAATAATTAGATAATTTTTTTGATAACGGTCCTCGATTTCTACTGATTATATATAGATTTAGTACTATGAAGAATATTCTTGATTAAAATTAAAATCTTAACCATTCGCAAGATACATTGTTTATCATACATGTATCCTTGACCTTCAAACGCAAAGCAAAATAATAGCGATAGTAACCGATTTGATTTCTCAAAAGCTCTGCATTCCCTCCCTCAGATCTCGTTACTCGTGCTAGCGGTACTTGGCCAGGCATTGTCTGTGCAGCTGGGTACCCAGAAGACAGAGACCAAGAGCTTAGAGACCAAGACCACACCAGTTAAGAGCTCATCAACCAAGAGCCCACTGAACAAGGACTCAGTACCCAAACAGAAGGACAGCAACCAGACAAGCAAGAGAGAGCTGTACGAAGGGAACTTCGGTGATCGCAATAAGGAGCTTCCTCAGAAAAATGGTGAGGAAAAATGTCATTTTATTTCTCCTCACGTAATAAGACAAACATAATAACATAACATGTTAAGACAACTTAGATATGGAGGTACATTTCATGCTTGTAACCTAAATTGAGTAAGTTAAGCGTCAATAGCTTAATGGTTAAGGCGTTGGACTTGTGATCGAGAGGTCACGAGTTCGAACCCCACCCATTACACTATTGCCGTGAACCCACTCCAGTCACAAGCATATTTAGCTTAGTTGGAGAGGTTAATAGGATTGCTAAAAATGTGAATTCTACCCACATTTCTAGTACTCTTTAAAAAATTTGAGGACCTGATGTCTGAATTAGGCATAATGCCTATATTACAGATCACCTGGTCACCACCCCACAGTATGACAAGTTAATTTATGTGAGTGGTTTTGTTTCTTTCTTAGTAACAAACAAATAAATAAAATAAAACAGAAAAGTTACAAGACACATGTCACTTTTGCCATGATATGCCTTGCCATGTGCCATTTTTTTTATTCAAATTCAGATTCTTTATTTCTGATTAAAAATTCATAGATGTGTTAGTATAATGCTTAGGCTAGGGTTAGTACATAATATCTACAAAATTAGTTACAACTAGCTTTATGGGAAGGACCATCAATTTATGGGAAACGTGCCCCTGTTGATAGTCATTCCCATAAAGTGAATCATGAAAGGAGAGTTTAATCTCTCCGCCACAGTCAACAGAATGCTGTTGTTACTCGCCCGCACTCTGCGAAAATCATTATAACTATTCAGTGTGTCAGACTTCTATTGACTAAAAACCCACCCTGTTTTTGCGCTTGCATTCTGGGAATGCGGTATTTTGTTAGAATATTACTGAACCACAAAATAAAACTAGTTTGAACATACAGAACACAAGTACACAGCGCGGGCTCAGTTCCACAAAAGTTGTAAAGTTTTATTGTACCAAGTTTTATACAAATAGTTGTAGTTATAATAACACAATATGTGAATGTCTGTCTCAATCCCCTGTCCCTCTATTTTCTCATGTTTTATTATTGGGTCCCTTATAGGTCAGCCAAGGAGGTTGTTTGATACCTAACCGAACTTGACTGTATCCTTATAACGTAGCTAACAATGTCATGCGTTGCAATGCCACGTAAATTATACAGAATATTAAAAAATTCATTTCTATTTAGTTTTTTTTTTGGCCAGGAACCCTTGCAAGCGTCCCCAGAACACTCTTCCAAAGTTTTCTAAATGCATAGAGGACTAACATACAAACATAGATTTTTATTTAAACGGACTGAAACTTCCAGCCAGGGCTGTATACCCCCTGTAGGGTACGGACCACGGTTTAGAGCATCGTTGGAGAAGGCTAGGGACGTCCTGAAACACACAATTATTATTTAGGCAATAATTTATAACTACTGGAACAGCTGCGTTTGCTGCCTCTTACAATAGTCAAGGCAGGCATTGACTGAAACATCGCAGCTATGCAATTGAAGGAACAGTGTGGGTTTTTTTTTCACAAGAAATCTAGTCTGACACTCCCCTCCGCTCCACCCAGAGCAGGAGTTATTAGATGATTTTCCCACCGAAACAAAAAATGTTCTAAACAGCGAGGAAGGACAGTGCCGCCCATCTATTGTAGATTTTTTTTTAAAGATAACTATAGATGTGGGTAGAATTCACATTACTCTCTCTAATCTTGTTGACCCCTCCAACTAAGCTCAATATGCTTGTGTCTGGAGTGAGTTCACGGCAATAGTGGATGGGATTCAAACTCGTGACCTCTTGATCACAAGTCCGACATCTTATCCATTGGCTTTTGACATGTATTGGAAGTTCGTTACACTTCTTCTATAAAATTAAATCACTCGGCCCGCAATCGATCATTCGAAAATTCCCAAATCACCGCTTGTTTGTTTTACCATCACCTATTTGGTTCTAAAAACCGCAAACAATAAACCAATTGTAGCACAAAACAATAAACAATAACTACTAATAACTGCCACCGTTGTCAAAACAAAATACCAATGAAAACAATTACATCGGGTATGCAAACACGAGCGGCGTGAAACGCAATCAAACCATTATCAAAACTAACCAGCTCCATTGAAATATTAGGCGCTAGTACTCGCTATTTAATGCTATTCCATTTGCATACATGCGTGGGACTTCCGAGCTTCCGAACATGATTAATTGAGTTTGCTTTGTCAATGAATTAATACTAGGAATTTGAATTTAGTTGCTTTGGTAGAAATGTCAACACTTTCTCCCAGGACATGGTTTTCAACCGACGACAAAAAGAGGAGGTTATCAATTCAATTTAATGTATGATCATCGATTACTCGAAGACGGCAGAATCGATTTGGAAAATTATTTTTTTGATTGAAAGGGTATACTCCGAAATTTATCCCATTTTCATAAACGTCAGGATCTGATGATAGGATCCTGGAGAAATCGAGGGAACTCTTCAAATATTAGAGGCACACCTATGACGTTTTGGGTATTTATTATAGTAACTTGTGCAGTTGCTCTCAAAAAGTACCATTTGAGGAAGTGGAACTGATGATGAAGACCACAGATGGCCGCCGAAACTACTCAATAATAAGTATTGAGTGGATTGCGATTCGATTACTTGAATATGGATGTTAAGCACTTTATGCTCGTCACAATGCATATGGTGATGTAGAGCTGATGGTGAAGTACCAGGAGAACTCCTCAACAATTAACAGCCCATCATTGGGAAAAGCAATATTTTGTAAAAGGTTATAAGTAGTTGACATTTAGGCTCTTGTAACTAGGTAAATTAAAATAGACCAACTAAAAAGAGTGAAATAAAAACTTTTTACCAAAAAATTAAACCGACTCCCAAAAAACACTGCAAAGTGAAAAATAACTTTAATTTCGGAAGTCGGTGCCAAAAACGAAAATACAAAACTAAAGACACCGACTACCGAAATTAAAGTTATTTTTCACTTTGCAGTGTTTTTAGGGAGTCAGTTTAATTTTTTGGTAAAAAGTGTTTTGGATAAGATTATTGAAATTAGAACGACAAACTATCAGATTTTTAAAAAAGAATAAGCTCTTGAATGAACGCATACTTGACTTTTGACATTTCTCATTTTATTTTATTGAAATTTTTGTATTACTTATTCTAAATTTAATTTAAATTTCACAACTATGATATATTTTTTTATTTTTGCATGTATTTATGTTTGTATAATAGTGTAAGCCGACCAATAGCACATGTGTAACTTTTGTATTTTATATTAAATGATTTTTATTTATTTTTATTTATTTTATACTAAAATCCTTTTTCGATCTGATTTTTTAAATTATAACGACAAACATTAAGATTTTGAAAAGAATTTAGCCCTCGAATGAACACAATCCATTAGGTCGACAAACTTTGAAAAAAAAAGTAGTTAGCTCTTGAATAACCACACGTAAAAAATAATTTGTTTTGGATTCAGTAATTTAATAAGGTAGCCTAGTTTGAATTAACGTCAAGAGTTCAATAAAAAAGACATGGAAATTGGTTTTTCTCTTTTGTAAAACACAAAGGAAATATTAATAACCAAATCAGACACAATAAATTTTATAACAGTGGTGTTATAGCATAATTTCATACTCTCACATTACTCCAGTTAAACCCTCTTCAGTCACTTTTTACGACACCCAAGAGGACCATAAACACTGTATTTTCATAGTTAAAACCACATCGTAACTTTGAACTACCAAGTTATAAAGGTTGTGTAATTATTATAAATGCTTTTTTTTTTATTTATCTTTCAGAAGTTACTGGAGCCCCTCCGAAGATCGTCGCCGAGGAATCACAGGATGGAGTTTCCGAGCAGTCTTCAACCCATGTAAGTACATAGTGGATGGGCGGTAATGCAACGTATGCGATTTAGAAGTTTTCGGTTACACAATTGACGGGAACCGGCGCTGGTTGGAACAAAAGACAAGAGTCCAGCGTCGTATAGGAAAGGCAGCACTAACCTTGATAATCCAGGATATTCAGGACTGCCAGCACTCTGATCACAGTTCACCACCACAGTATAACCGTTCTTCTGCTACGAATTGGTCGCACAAAACGACGCGACCGTTCGAATGCGATTCGATGCGTTTGTGCTCTAACGCGACTCGACAGCCATTGAAGGTCCGATCCTGTCCATCGGAAGATCCAGACGCGATCGATTTTTCTAGAGCGGTATAGTCTCTCTCCCTCACTCTCGAATAGACGAAGGTCTAGTGCAAGGGAGAAAGGATAATATGCGGAAGGGGAATGTCTAACCAATTAGCGATTATGCGTGTTGCCAATAATTAAAAATATAAACGAAAAGAATCGTATATCAGCGCAACCATTCCCCCGGGCTTGAAGGGATGCCTTCAAGAGTGAGGCAAACCACAAGAAAACTAATCTATTCGATAATTACTATCCTATAACTACGAAACTAAATACCTAATAAGTAATATTAACCTAACCTTAAAGACGAATTAAATAAACTACTGGTTAGGCAATGGGCAAAGACGCACCACGGGACGCAAGTAGGATCCGGTGGTTGTCTTAACCCGAACGATACGAGTGACTCCGGTTGAGTCAGGGAAAATTTCCTCCACGACACCCAAAGGCCAGTGTAGTGGGGGCGAGTTGTCGGATATAAGAATCACGACCGTGCCGACAGAGACCGGATCGACCGGCGTGTTCCATTTGCGGCGAGATTGCAAAGTATGGAGATATCCAATTCTCCAGCGCTTCCAAAACGACTGCACTAACTTATCTAGTAGCTCGTGTCTAGCAGTAAGAGTTCTCTCGTCTATTTCCTCGGCAGGCAAGTATTTCAGAGGCGTGAGATTCAAAAAGTGCGCTGGAGTCAATGCGAGCGGCTCTGAAGGATCACTAGAGAGTGTCCTACAAAGAGGTCTAGTGTTCATTACCGATTCTATTTGAATAAGAACGGTACTTAATTCTTCAAACGACAGAATAGTATCGCCTATGACCCGATATAGGTGTGACTTTAAACCTTTAATATTAGCTTCCCAATTGCCGCCAAAGTGACTAGCCGTCGGGACATTGAGTGACCAATCTATTCGATTTATAGCTAATGTATGACCATATTCCGAATTATGGTACTTCGAACAAAGAAATGCGTGAAGTTCCGAGAGTTTCCGTTTAGCGCCTATGTAATTAGTCCCGTTATCGGAATAAATTCTACTAACCGGGCCACGCCTTGACAGGAACCGTTTAAAGGCGCCCATAAAACTAGCTGTGCTAAGATCCCCAGCGAGCTCTATGTGCACCGCGCGTGTAGTCATGCAGACGAACAGACACACGTAGGCCTTGGTGGAGCGAACACCTCGACCGCGAGACATCGTAACCTTAAACGGACCGGCGTAGTCCGTGCCCGTGTGGACGAATGGCTTAGCGGTTTGAACGATACGACAAGAGCGATGATCGGCCATCTCAGGAAAGCTCTGCTTAGGGCGCAGCCGAAAGCAGGGAAGGCACTTATGGATCCTATTCCTAATTAAATTGCGTGCAGAAAGGATCCAATACTTCTGACGCAAGAGCGACATTAGCAGGTCGGGACCTGCGTGACAGTTCAATTTATGATGATAATCGACTAACAAATTCAAAACGAGGTCCTTGCTTGGAAGCAGAATGGGATGTTTCCCATCATAACTTAAATCCGAGTTTCTTAAACGGCCTCCGACTCTAATGAGTCCGTCTTCGAGAAACGGTTTTAAGTGTCGAAAAGCAGGACTACAATGTTTGCCTTTCCTGAGTTTAACCAATTCAGTGGAGAAATAAAAGCGTTGAAGCTCGCGAAGTATGAGCAATTCAGCGAAGTTGTAATCCGCTGCCGCCATGCGGTAACCAATAGGCAATAGTTTAGCGAAACGACAAATGTAAATTACTACTCGAAGTAATTTACTCCAAGACGAGATACGATCGACCAAAGAAAGAATAGTAGATCTTTCGGTTGGTGTAGCGGAGAGCAACGAATGTTTCTTCTCTTCAGGCACTTCGCATACCGAAGAGGGATTGAAGGGGACGACAGGCCACTTTGAAACGTCTAAGCTGGCCCACGGAGGACCACTGAACCAAAGCGGATGATCAATGATTTGGGAAGGTGTGAGCCCACGTGACAGACAATCTGCGGGATTGTCCGTACCGGACACGTGATACAGGTTTTGTGGCGATAAGTCGTCCTGTATTTTCGAGACTCTGTTGGCCACGAAGGTGTTCCACCGATGGGGCGACGAATGTACCCAACAGAGAGCGACTGTTGAATCCGAAAATGCGAATATGTTGCGAAATATAATGCGGTTTTGACAAGCGACTACGACATTTTTTATGAGTTGAGCTAGCACAAGAATAGCGCACAGCTCCAGACGAGCAAGAGAAACGACCTTTTTAGGGGAGACCTTCGACTTAGCGGTCAACAACCTAACGATATTGCCATCACTATTTTGAACGTGGAAGTAAATAACCCCCCCGTATGCTTTCTCACTGGCGTCCGCGAAAGCCAATATAGTGACCACACTATCGCCGACGATACCAACGTGACGTGGGATCCTTATATTACAGAGCAAGGGAAGCTCTTCTTTGAAGCGAATCCACAGCCTGACTATATATTCAGGTGGAGTATCATCCCAGTCACAATCAGACAGCCAAAGCTGCTTGATTAGAAGTTTAGCGTACAGGACAACAGGTGCGACAAATCCCATGACGTCCCATATTTTAGCGACACACGACAATATTGTACGCTTAGTACAAATCTGAGCGGGAGTATTAATTTTCATGCCGAAGTTGTCCGACGTAGGTGACCAACACAAGCCCAGTACTTTATGTTGGTCGGACTCATCGAATTCCTTGACAACTGGCAGGCGGTGCGAGGGTGGGATCGAATCTAATACGACTTGGGAATTACTGGTCCACTTAACTAGCTCAAATTGACCAGCCTTCATGAGACCTATCATTTCCGAAGCGGTGGAAATGCCCTCGTCTTCCGTGCGAACGGAATGGACGTAGTCGTCCATATACAACCCCGCAGCGACAATATCTTTGGCCTGAGGGTAGGAGTCACCCTCATCCTCAGCCAACTGCTTAATAGTTCGAAGTGCATGAAAGGGGCTAGACTTAAGCCCAAAAACGACACGATTAAATTCATAAACCTGTAAAGGTTCTTGCGGGGAAAAGCGATACAAAATGCGTTGGAAACGCCGATCAGATTCTCGGACTCCAATGCTGAGAAACATCTGACGAATGTCTGCGGAAAGCGCTATCGAAAACAAACGAAAACCAATAATAATATTGAACAAGTTCCCTTGTAGGTTCTGTCCACCATACAAGAGATCATTAAGCGAGATGCGGGTAGTAGTTTTACAACTACCATCGAGAACGACACGAAGTTTGGTTGTGACCTTATCATCTCGGATCACACCATGATGCGGAATAAAATACGAACTTCCCGCCGAATCAGGATTCGTAGATGAAATGTAGCCCTTTTCTAAATATTCCCGGATGACACTGTCATACGCGACCCTTAATTGTGGAGAAGCTTGCATCTTCCTTTCCAAGCAGTAAAACCGCCGTTCACTTGCTTGGCGCGAATTGCCAAGGGATTCGACATCAGCCTTGAAAGGCAAAGCTACTACGTAACGTCCCTCACTATCCCGAGTGGTAGTGCGGGTGTAAAATTCCTCACACAATTGGTCGTCCGGGCTGAATACCGGGGGAACACTCACTTCCTCTAATTCCCAGAATTTCCGGACAGCAGAGTCTAATGTGTCCGCGATACAGCAATGCGATACGGTCGAATTACCGTCAGTACATGCTGGTGCGTCACCTACGATCACATAGCCAAGGACCGTTTCTAAGGCGAGCGGCGATAAATTCGAAGTCGATCCTTGAACTCTGTTCGACAAAAGCAGGTGCGGAAAAATCGAAGCGCCGATCAATACGTGAATCGGGCCTGATGAATAATATGTATCGTCTGCCAACGGTAAGTCTTCGAAGTTAGACAGTCGCGAAGTGTCGACTGTCGCGGTTGGCAGACGTTCGGTAATCCTATCTATTACCAACGACTCAATATCATAAGTTATATTATGATCGAAACGAGAATGAATTTTAAATTGTACGGAACCTTGAATGGGTTTACTCGAACCTCCTATACCCCTAACAGTGGAACAAGTAGGTCTATTATTTATGTTTAATCCTAAACGTTGACAGCAATCGCGAGTAATAAAGCTACTCTGAGACGCGCTGTCCAACAATGCACGAACGCAATGTTCGTGACCACGAGAATCTAGAATAACGATACGTGCGGTACCCAACAACACAGTTCTAGAGCCTTTATAAGGGCCGACTGCACTTGAGCATAATGCTACATCCGAGTTCGCGGGAATCGAACCCGCGCTCGGCTCTTCGACTGAGCGTGACGGCGACATATTTGACGCAGGCCTATTTCCAAAACATAGCAATGTATGATGTTTGTACCTACATTTTTTACATGTAGACGTCGACTCACACGCAGACACGCGATGACCACTACTTAAGCAATTTATACACAAGTTGTTTGACTTAACGAATTTAAAACGTTGATCGGGGTTATAACTCTTAAAAACCGTACACTTATAAATGTAGTCATGGTTTTCCTTACACAAACTACAAGCGACTGGTTGAGAACTGGACACATATGCGTTACTTGATTTACGATCTAAAGGCCTTTTATTAGTATTGACTCGAGCAACAGGTATCGAAGTTCGTTCTAAAACCTTTATATGATCACTAACGAAATTAACTAAATCGGAAAACAATGGGATTTCGGATCCATTCGACTTTAATTGATAATTGGATTCGAACGTACGAACGGTGTCTGGGTCCAGTTTTTTAAGCGCGACATGCAATAATATAAAATCAGCCAGGTCACTGACTTTTGTATGTTTTAAAGCAACTACCGACGAAGCGAACTTATCAATAAATAATTCTAAACTACTAGGGGTACCTGATGTAATAGATTTAAATTCAAATATTTGAGTTAAGTATGAAGTTGCCGATTGTCGACTATCTTCATATTTTTTACAAAGCAAATCGAAAATGAGTGGGTAATTATCCGCAGACGGGTTAATACCAGCGAAAATTGTACGAGCTTTATGTGTTAATTTACCTAATAAATAATATAATTTCTCACAGTCTGTTAGAGAAACATTATTATGCAGGACATTACGATAACTAGCGACGAATAATGGCCAATTCTTAATATCTCCGTTGAATTCGGGTATTTCAATTGGCGGCAATCGAGGTGACCTTTGGACCTCACTATGTGAGTGAGCCGTCAGGTTCTTCTCAGCCCGTAAAATGCGCCCTAAAAGGTCTTCGAACGCAGAAAGCGATTGATAATCTACAACATATTCAGGGTTTAATTTTAGCTCATGAATAACAATTTCATCCAAAGCACTTTCAAAATCCACACGTAGTGATTGTACTAACGAGATGTCGCACAAAAATGATTCCTTAACGCTTTCATCCGAATGAATGTGTTTTATTTTATCTGCAATACTCTGCATGCGAGCAAAGATACGATCTCTCTTTGCTATCAATCTTTTAAGAGTAATATCGGTCGGTGCCATATTTATGAGCTATGAATATCAAACTAATTATTATAAGAAATATTTAGTAACTACCCACCGTTTTGCGAAATAACGGCCGGGTGCGCGACGCGGTCTCGAGTAACCTTGACTCGACCGATTGGTATTTACTTTACAAGTAACGATAATTAACTACTAAGCGGGGTTGCGAAATTCCTTACTAATCGATTATTAGCTAGGAAGACACGAAAACGACGTAATGAATTACGATGTACTTACTTGCCACGCGTTGGCAAATAAGTATCTATGCGGGGTTGACTACGAAATACGAATACGAAACTACGATATACCTAGCGAATTCTAGGGAATGGCTGTGCTGATTATTATCCGACTCGGGAAGGACCATTAAATGGATGGGCGGTAATGCAACGTATGCGACTTAGAAGTTTTCGGTTACACAATTGACGGGAACCGGCGCTGGTTGGAACAAAAGACAAGAGTCCAGCGTCGTATAGGAAAGGCAGCACTAACCTTGATAATCCAGGATATTCAGGACTGCCAGCACTCTGATCACAGTTCACCACCACAGTATAACCGTTCTTCTGCTACGAATTGGTCGCACAAAACGACGCGACCGTTCGAATGCGATTCGATGCGTTTGTGCTCTAACGCGACTCGACAGCCATTGAAGGTCCGATCCTGTCCATCGGAAGATCCAGACGCGATCGATTTTTCTAGAGCGGTATAGTCTCTCTCCCTCACTCTCGAATAGACGAAGGTCTAGTGCAAGGGAGAAAGGATAATATGCGGAAGGGGAATGTCTAACCAATTAGCGATTATGCGTGTTGCCAATAATTAAAAATATAAACGAAAAGAATCGTATATCAGCGCAACCACATAGGTTGTAATTCAATTTATTAAAATTCTTTATTTCAGATAAATTCGAAGAAGATTAATTCATATTTATTATTTAAAAAAAAAATGAGAACTAGCAATGTGTAAAACATTTATTTCAGCAAATATACATAATTATGTACTAAAATACTTTATTGAAAAGGGTCATACAACGAGGCAATGCCGCCAGTATCTTGGGTACGTTGCCAGCCGACAGCGTTGAGTATCAATTTTTTTATGATTTATTCTAGTTTGTATTTTACTAGCAATGTAGGTAGAATCCACACCACCAGCTGTCTTGTTAAACCCTTCAACTAGACTAAATATTATATTTATCTTTCTTATACCGCGCGACATGTCGGTGGGAAAATCATCAAATGACTTCTCCCGCTCCGGCTGGAGTGGAAGGGAGTGTCAAACTTTTACTGACGTAAAACCCACCCTTTTTTCTTCAGTTATCCTTGTGGTTCGGGGCCGCGGTATCTCGTTAGAACAGTCCCTCAACCCCAGCGGGCAATGACCCTGTCCACCCGTCATCATTGATTATTGAAGCATTTTATATTAATTTATTTAAACATCATGCAAAACAAAATGCAAAAGTGGCTTAACGCCTTACGTATTCTCAACTACCGGAGTGACAGGAAAGTTTTTAGTCAGTAGAAGTCTGACTCTTGCTTCCGGTCCACCAATAGCAGGGGGAGTGAAGTGTGTGAGTGAAATGATGATTTTCCCATCGGCAAAGGCCAAAGACGATATATTTTTAAATTTAACATTTTATTCGGCTACATAGCGCAGTTATTCAATGTTTGTTCATTCAAATTACATTGTATTCCCAAACAATTACAAACAACTATAAAACTTTATTCTAATTAAATAATTAATTTGTTTTAGTGGTAATTAAACTGTGGTTTTGTGGTCTATGGAAACTATTGTGTTGCGGACCTTAAATGGTGTTGAAATAGATAGACTAGACACTATAATTAGGTACTGTATGAAGTTCGGGCATTTTATCGAAGTACGTATCAAGAAGAATTTATATCACACATACAACAGACTTTATTTTCTTATGTATGAGTTATCTTTATCGTATGTAAGTGAACTGATGACGTTAATTTCATTATGACTTAAAGAAAGAGGATTCGCAATTCGATTGTATGTTTTTTGAATAATTTTATGAACGTCCAGGAATCTATCCCTAATGCCAGGGGACTACGGGTAATAAAAATTACCTGTGGTCCCGTTAATGGGTCGTCCCACCGGGACCACAGTATTTACGCCTTCTAAATACATTTCACTATGGGTATATTATGTATCGATTTATGAAAAGTTAGCGTATAATGTTGTTTATCGTTATTTAATTATAAACAGAATATAGTAGGTAAACTTTGAAATCGGTAGGATATTAATTATTAATGTATATGTAACTTTTACAAAGTAAAACGTGGATGAGTTACAGAGTTACTAAATTTTCAGTAACATAGAACTATTCATAATTATGATGTTTGTTATTGAGTAATGTGGCGGCGGCATACTTATTATTTCAACATCATTCTTTGCTTGCAACTATGCCCATAAAGTATTTATATGAAAGTACATACATAGCATTCAATGATTGAATTCAGGTTAAATTTATTTGCTGACTCATGTGACCTATAGTGGTTTAAAAATCAAAATCGTTGTGAATTTTGTGGTTTATATCTTCGAATGACCATTTAGTTGGAGTGAGTCTTACTCAACTTTAACTACAATACTACAAGTATTTATGTTCTTTATTTATTACATTCTAACCGGCAAAAATAACTTTAATTTTGGTAGTTGGTGTTATTGGTTTCGTATTTTTTTTGACACCACCTTCCTAAATTATTTTTGGCTTTGTAGCGTTTTGATACGGAAGTCGGTTTTATTTTTTGCTAAAAAGATTTTTTTCACGCGTTTTAGTGGGTCAGTTTGTAATTTATCTAGTTACAAAAGCCAAAATGTCAAGTACTTATCAACTTTTACAAAATGTTGCTTTTCCCAATGCAGAGCCGTTAATTTTTGAGGAGTTCTCCTAGTACTTCACCATCAGCCGATGGTGAAGTAGAGCTCTACTTCACCATATGCATTGTGACGAGCATAAAGTGCATAACATCCATATTCAAGTAATCGAATCGCAATCCACGAAATACTTATTATTGAGTAGTTTCTGTAGCCATCTGTGGTCTTCATCATCAGTTCCACTTCCCCAAATAGTGCTTTTCGGGAGCAACTGCACAAGGTACTATAAGAAATATCCAAAACGCTATAGGTGTGCCTATAATATTTGAAGAGTTCCTTCGATTTCGCCATGATTCCATCATCAGATCCTAAGGCGATGACAATGGGACCAACTAGAGAGTATATCCTTCTTCTTCTTCTTTGGTCTGGTTTCTGCACTTAGTCTCTGCACGAGACCATTGTGCATGAGCCGTGTCGGCCGTCACTCCATCCAGCCAACCTCCCTCCAGAAGCAGATCAGGTCTTTCAGTCTATTCAGGATGTCTGTAAGGAAATTCAATGACCCGAGGGTTTGTTTCCGTATGTCGGTGATTTCCGTGCACTCTAGGAGCACGTGTCCCACCGTTTCCTCCGTCCCCATGCATGCCCTGCACAGGGGACTGTCCGTTATACCTGTTGTGTGGTAGTGTTTGTTCAGTGAGCAGTGCCTGGTGATGGTCCCCGCCACCATTCGCAGGTTTCTTCTGTTCATGTGTAGGAGACGCCTGGAAGTATATATACCCTTTCAAATAAAAAAAGAATTTTTCAAATCGGTCCAGTCGTCTTCGAGTTATGGTAACATGCATAAAAACGTTCAAGACGAACTGAGAACCTCCTTCTTTTGTAAAGTCGGTTAAAAATCCGAAGACATGGGACATCCACCAAGCTGCTCTGGGCCATAGAGAGGAGGCGTATTTCCCAACAGTGGGAAAATTATAGGCTCCTTATGTTATATGTTATTGGTTATATGTTATCTTCTAGTGGTTTTATGAGATTGTTATTGTACAACAGCGCTACCATATTTAAGAACCTTAAGAATACGGGAAGCGATAAACACAATATACAAAATCGATGGTCAATTTTATTAAGAACTTTTTCCGAACATTTTGACATTTAATAAAGCAATAAAAAGTTTTTAAAAAGCGTAAGATCACGCAAACTATTCATGAGGAAACTTTTAAAAGTGTGTGCTCAGAAAATGGCGGGGCGCCTTTTTTATGCGCGCCCGAGTTCCGCTAAGTTTTATATTAAATTTCTTTGAACTTGGCCCGGGATGGTGCGGTCGTGTCACCCTCGTCTTGAAGTTATGTGGCGATGTGCATGTTGCGATGTTATGTTACGGAAATATTATGGTTGTTTGAACAGTGGCTAAGCGGAGGAATTTATGGGTAAGAATTGATCCATAAACTAGGTCCGTTCAATAAGCATGAAATGTGTCTTATGGTATGTTGTCAATAGAAGATTATTATTCAGATATTCAGAAAATATATTTGAAGATAATTTGGGTTATTTTAGTCTATTAGACCTGAGGGTCTGTATCTTCCTGTGGTATCTTCCTTACATATAAATAAAACTGAGAAGTCTGTCATTTCAAAACAACTGTGCTTTAGTATCGTCTATATAACGATACTAAAACAGAAACAAACTTTTTTAATTTTTTCTGTAGGTATGTCTTTCCGTTTGTCCAGACTTATCTCTAGAACGGGAGATCCGATTTTAATGGAATTGACTGGAAGATAGAGGAAGTTATATAGGACAACGTATAGGTCCATGTCGCTATTCTGGATTTTCACCCCCCACGCGAACCAAATCACGGCAAAGCTAGTTAAGTGAGGAACTGCAATGCTACTTTCAATTTCACAAACCTCAACGGTAACTGTTTTGCACAAGCAAACTGTGCAGCAAAGACGACCATCTGGCATTTGCTCAATATTACGTACAAGATTAACATACTGACATTAACATAATTATGACATAGGTCAGTAATTAGTGTTTCATTGGCTAACTGATGGCTAATTGCTGTACGATTTTGGAAGATACCTGTTTTGTATTAAGATTCAAACACGCGTAACAATCAGTAATAATAGAAAGCAATAACATACAAATACAAATTTAATCATTCGGAAATATTCGGTCCTGTCGCCTATAAAGGCAACAAGGCCGAATATTTTGAACAAATTCAGTCATACAGTGAAATGTTTACTGCAAAATTATGCGAATATGTTCGTAATTTATACAAATACGTACAATACAGGTTCAAAATAACTGTGTTTTCTCAAGTAGTTATAGTAATATACACGATACTAAAACACATTTTTTTTTAGTGTTAGTGTATTTGTCTGCCTCTCTGTTTGTCCGGGCTAATCTCTGGAACGGCTGTAGCAATTTTAATCGTCATAACATAGGTTACTATACTGCTACGTTACTTTTTATCACGGTATTCCCACGGGACCCATTTTTCCGCAGGGAAAACTTCGTAGTACTGTTACTATAGGCTAAAACAACAACTTTAGGCTACATCGATCACATCTTAAGTTACATCATTATAATATAACCTCCTCTTTTTGTCGTCGGTTGAAAAATAAACAACATTCATTGTGCGCACAGCCAAGGTGTGGAACTCTCTGCCGGCTTCTGTGTTCCCTGCCACATATGATCCGTCAGCCTTTAAAACAAGAGTAAACAGGCAACGTCTGGGCTCGCTCGTCACAACGTAGACCTCATCTATTGCTTACCATCAGGCGAGATCGAGGTAAAGAGTGGGCTCATCCGCAATAAAAACAAAAAAAGAAACAGGCACTTTGAGGGAAGTAAAGATATTTTTTAATTAATTTTTCCTTTTGGTAGAAAACCATACTCTCTCTGAACGTCAAAGGAGTTTTTAACCGGAAAACACCCACGGCTCCCGGTAAATAGGTACTAGTGAGAGCGAAGCCTAGAGACCAGTGGCGTATCGTGGATGGATATAAACGTGGGTGAAGACGCATTAGCGAGGCCCCTTTTCTGTCGTTCCTCACTTACTCAGTTTGAAAAATTGTAATACACTGTGACAGAATATTATAAAGAATACACATTGGTAAAAAAGCTTTTATTATTTGCAATTTAACGTAAAGTCTAGATAGATAGATGTACACCATAACATAATTAAAACAACTAGGTCTAGGAGTCATCGCGTTTAAAGGGATCTTGCGATGCCTCTTGAAGTTCCAGGACCAGGGTTCCACCTTCCCACACGTAGCTACGCCACTACTAGAGCCAAGCTTAGTCTTATTAAAGACAGGCTAGACATTAGGCCACCAGTTAAGTCCAACCAAGGGGTGGAATTAATTTGTAAGCTAACTAACGATTTAATTACTTTCCTAATTTATGTATGGAAATGGTATTACAATTTTGGGCGGATTCGAGTCGGCTGCTTCGTTTCCAAGGCTAGGTTAAGCCCGTGTTGAAAGACCTATAATTAGAAAATAGGCGACTATTTGATGACTAAGGGATTGAGCTAGTTTCAGTTAAGATTAAAACGACGTAGACAATTGGAATATACCTACTTCTTTTTCATAATTTTGGTCCTCCTAATAAATAAATACATAAATGAATTCATCTTTATTCAGAAAAAAGTGCTGGTCCTGTGGTTGTCAATCAATCAATCAATTTATATTGTATTTCGGGCAACTTAACCCATACAAATAAATTACATCCTTTTACAATAAATAACTATAAATAAACTAATATATATATACAGAGTTGATACGACCGAGGGGCTTTCCTTTAAACTGCGTATACTAGGTACCATTTTCAAGCTTTGTACCAAAAATCAATTAAATAGTAGAAGTAGGTTAGTCGCAAATGATTTTGATGAGATGCACCTTAAAGCGATAAATCTGACCAAGACAAGAGATAACACACGCCGCGCTATGTTGTCACTTTGTTACCTAGATATTTAAGGTCCACACATACACACATAGTCACATTTATTTACAAAGGATGGTTGCGTTTTACTCTGATTTGTAAGCTATTTAGTTTGTTTGAAAAAAAAATGTTATTATTTAGCAGCGTGCTTGTTTATCTGAAAAATAAAGCTCAGAGAATTATCAAAATAGATTGTATTTTAAGAAATACTCCACATACATAGATATGGTTTTTTCCACAAGACATTAGTGCGATTAGTTAAAATCATAATCTTGAAATGTAGCCGTTCTGGGTTATTAACGCAAGTAATGTAGCAATGCTTGAGAACCGGGCCAATGTTGCCAGTAGGTATCCCACGATTGTAGAGCATTAGCAATAAATATTTACAAAAAAAATTGAAATGCAACTATTGCTGTAGAAAATATATACTTTATCTTACTAATATACTTGTAATCCATACTTCCATTCCATATTCCATTCCATACTATTCCATTCCATACTAATATTATAAATGCGAAAGTAACTCTGTCTGTCTGTCTGTCTGTCTGTTACCTTTTCACGCCTTAACCGCTGAACCGATTTACATGAAATTTGGAATGGGAATCGTTGAGGACCCTGGGAAGGACATAGGATAGTTTTTATCCCAATGTTAGGTTCCCGCAGGATAGTTTTCGAATTGTATCTTTGTTTATCTTTCACGCAAAAACTACTGAACGGATCTCAATGAAATTTGGTAAGGAGACAGTTGACATCTTGTAAAAACACATAAGTTACTTTTTATCCCGGAATTCCCACGGATTTGGGATTTACACGGGGAAAACCTCCCACTCGAACGAAGTCGCGGACATAAGCTATCCATACTTTAATACTAATAATATAACTCCATACTTCCATATCCATATCCATACTATCCATACTTCCATATCCATCAATACTTCCAAGCTAATCCATACTTAATATTATAAATGCGAAAGTAACTCTGTCTGTCTGTCTGTCTGTCTGTCTGTCTGTCTGTTACCTTTTCACGCCTTAACCGCTGAACCGATTTACATGAAATTTGGAATGGGAATCGTTGAGGACCCTGGAAAGGACATAGGATAGTTTTTATCCCAATGTTAGGTTCCCGTAGGATAG
The DNA here is from genome assembly GCA_943138885.2 of Tholera decimalis. Lineage (NCBI taxonomy): Eukaryota > Metazoa > Arthropoda > Insecta > Lepidoptera > Noctuidae > Tholera > Tholera decimalis. The sequence goes on from OW964559.2 coordinate 43,722,597, forward strand.
TTTTCGAATTGTATCTTTGTTTCTCTTTCACGCAAAGACTACTGAACGGATCTCAATGAAATTTGGTAAGGAGACAGTTGACATCTTGTAAAAACACATGAGTCACGTTTTATCCCGGAATTCCCACAGATTTGGGATTTACACGGGGAAAACCTCCCACTCGAACGAAGTCGCGGACAAAAGCTATCCATACTTTAATACTAATAATATAACTCCATACTTCCATATCCACATCCATACTATCCATACTTCCATACCCATCAATACTTCCAAGCTAATCCATACTTAATATTATAAATGCGAAAGTAACTCTGTCTGTCTGTCTGTCTGTCTGTTACCTTTTCACGCCTTAACCGCTGAACCGATTTACATGAAATTTGGCATGGGAATAGTTGAGGACCCTGGGAAGAACATAGGATAGTTTTTATCCCGATGTAAGGTTCCCGCAGGATAGTTTTCGAATTGTATCTTTGTTTCTCTTTCACGCAAAAACTACTGAACGGATCTCAATGAAATTTGGTAAGGAGACAGTTGACATCCTGTAAAAACACATAAGCTACTTTTTATCCCGGAATTCCCACGGGTTTGGGATTTACGCGGGGAAAACCTCCCACTCGAACGAAGTCGCGGACAAAAGCTATCCATACTTTAATACTAATAATATAACTCCATACTTCCATATCCATATCCATACTATCCATACTTCCATATCCTTAAATACTTCCAAGCTAATATTATAATAATACGAAAGTAACTGTCTGTCTGTTACCTTTTCACGCCTAAACCGCTGAACCGATTTAGATGAAATTTGGCATGGGAATAGTTTAGGACCCTGGGAAAGACATAGCATAGGTTTCATCCCGGAAATCATTCCTAAAGGATGTAAAAGGGGTGTTAGAATTTCGTATAGGGAATCAATAATGTCCCCGCCCTACCCACACACATAATACACTTAGACCACTAAACCGATTTAGATGAAATTTGGTATGGAGATAGTTTTGGACACTGGAAAAGACATAGTATAGTTTTATTCCCGGAAATCATTCCTAAAAGATGTAAAAATGGTGTTGGAATTTTGTATAGGGAATCAATGATGTCCCCGCCATCCGCACCCACATAATAAATACACTTGACCGCTGAACCGATTTGGATGAAATTTGGTATGGAGATAGTTTTAGATCCTGGAAAAGACATAGGATAGTTTTTATCCTGGAAATCATCCCTTAAGGATGTAAAGGGGTGTTGGGACTTTGTATTCCCCCTCTCAATCCATTCAAATCGCGTATTCAAGAACCACTCATAACAGTTTTTTTTAAACTACACAACTGCCAATAGGCTATACAAATCTTTGTTTAGAGCTGGGGTTGAACCCACGTCATGCACCAGTTAACAGTTACGCCAACCGTGTCGCTTAAATTTTAACCAATCAAGTTAATATACGAATCATTTCTATTTCAAAATCGGGGCAATATGCGTTTGCCCTTTTGAAAATAGGAGAAGATCGTGTGGCAATAGATATCAACGGGATGATTTATTTGAGCTAAACTGAAACTGAAACTGAAGCTGAAACTGAAACTGAAGCTGAAACTGTAGCTGAATCTGAAACTGAAACCAAAACAGAAGCTAAAGCAGAAACTGAATCTGAAACTGAAACCAAAACTGAAGCTGAAGCTGATGCTGAAACGAAAACTGAAGCTGAAGCTGAAACTAAAGCTGAAAATTAAACTGAAACTGTAGCTGAATCTGAAACTGAAACCAAAACTGAAGCTGAAGCAGAAACTGAATCTGAAACTGAAACCAAAACTGATGCTGAAACGAAAACTGAAGCTGAAGCTGAAACTAAAGCTGAAAATTAAACTGAAACTGTAGCTGAATCTGAAACCAAAACTGAAGCTGAAGCTGAAACTGAAGCTGAAAATTAAGCTGAAACTGTAGCTGAATCTGAAACTGAAACCAAAACTGAAGCTGAAACTGAAACTAAAGTTGAAGCTGAAACTGATGCTGAAACCAAAACTAAAGCTGAAGCTGAAACTGAAGCTGAAAATTAAGCTGAAACTGTAGCTGAATCTGAAACTGAAACCAAAACTGAAGCTGAAACTAAAACTAAAGCTAAAGCTGAAACTGATGTTGAAACCAAAACTGAAGGTGAAGCTGAAAGCAAACTGAAGCTGAAACTGAAACTGATGCTTAAATCAAAACTGAAGCTGAAGCTGAAACTGAAACTGATGCTGAAACCAAAACTGAAGCTAGAGCTGAAACTGAAACTGAAGTTGAAACTGGAACTGTAGCTGAAACTGACGCTGAAACCAAACTGAAGCTGAAACTGAAACTGATGCTGAAACCAAAACTGAAGCTGAAGCTGAAACTGGAACTGTAGCTGAAACTGACGCTGAAACCAAACTGAAGCTGAAACTGAAACTAAAGCTAAAGCTGAAACTGATGTTGAAACCAAAACTGAAGCTGAAGCTGAAACCAAACTGAAGCTGAAACTGAAACTGATGCTGAAATCAAAACTGAAGCTGTAGCTGAAACTGAAACTGAAGCTGAAACTGATGCTGCAACCAAAACTGAAGCTCAAGCTGAAACTGAAACTGAAACTGAAGCTGAAGCTGAAACTGTAGTAACATACATAGTGAACGTAGTCCAAGATACACATAATTTAATAAACCACGTTTATTCTGATTTGAAAACAAATATGAGGGATAAAGAATGGCTGCGTGAAAGAGTAATTTTGGCACCAACTAACGAAATTGTAGGGCAGATCAACGAAAAGATTATGTCTCATTTGGATTGTGATGTTGTTGAGTATCTGTCCGTCGACATTGTCATGGATACAAAGCAAGTGACGTCGTACTCTGTAGAGTTTATTAACTCTCTGGAATTGTCAGGGTACCCCTAACAAATTATTTGAGGCTTTAACTTGATGTCCCAGTCCTGTTGATGCGTAATCAGGGCGCACCAAGGCTCAGCAATGGCATGCGACTGCAAATTACATACCTTGGATGCAATGTTTTCAAGCAATAATTATGACAGAAACAGCAAGCGGTGAAAACGTATTTTCAATTTCCCCTCAAATTTCCCCTAAAAGCGGCATTCGCAATGACCATGGAAGTCGCAGGTGTACATTTAGAAAAAGACTGCTTTTCTCATGGGCAATTGTATGTGGCGTGCTCACAAGTATTAAGCGTACAAAATTAACACGCCAAGGACGGGAAAACCAGAAACGTAGTTTACAAAAATGTATTGTAAACTACGTTTTTGGTTTTAAAAAGATAAATTTTAAATACTAACTGTCCGTCTGTTTTTGGGGATGGATGAACCCTGGTGATGGATTTTTAAATATTATATGCGTTTTTTAACCACCCAAAGAGATACGGTACACCTTTTTGGCAATAAGAATTATTGAAAAGTGTAAATTCACGCGGGCGAAGCCGCGGGCAAAAGCTAGTTTAATATAATTAAAAAATCAATTGCTGTTCGTTAGTCTCGCTAAAACTCGATAACGGATTATTTCTGTATTAAGTATGTTTCCTGTCATACAGGGAAAGTTTTAAAGGACAATATCAGTCATTTCAATTCGTATAAAAATAAAGAAAACTACAGTCGAATTTATTTTATTATTACGTTATATTTACAAACAAATAACGCAAAACAATAACAGATCAATCTTTAACTCTTTTTAGTATCATACAGTCTGACAGGTCGCTAATCCGATCTCGATTATTTGTGCGATACACACCTCCAACTTACAATACTTAATAGGTTGATAGCAATAGCAAGCGTTATGTAATGTGACTAGGCCAAGGTCGATACAGCGCTTTGCTTAGGCTGCCTTCACTAGCGCTACAGTGAAAGTCTAGCCGGAAGAAAGTTATCAATCAATCGTTTATTTTAGTAATAGGTATTGAAAGCTGTGTATTTAATTCAATTTCGATTTTGAACATTAGGTACTAATATGATATGAATTTATTTTTTATTGTATTGCTTTTAATTGACATGATTGATAAATGCATAACAATATTTTTTTTCATTACTCTTACTCTGACAATGTATACAACACTTTAATATTACTTTGTTTTTATTTGTCCGTTGTGTGCTTCAATTATGTTGCACTATTTGCAACATGAGTGTGTCATGTGTCAGTATAATCCCATGAAAAACAATACTTGTCAAAAAAACCAAGTCTCGCAACTCAGTTCTTCTATCGTAAAAAGTTGTGAGGTCCATTTAATACCAAGTCGATTATTCGATTATTCAGTCCCTACTTAAGGGACCTTCTGTCTTAAGTTGTTACGTAATTATCTAACCTAACAACATCTTACAGTGACCATTTCAATATTAAAAATCTTTAACGTTTTAAATAAATAGATTGACTCGGCCATCGCATGAAAAACAATGTATCTCACAAGTAATACATACATATATAAATTAGATTGTTTTTGGGATTGCCAAGTCAATCTATTTATTTAAAACCTTAAAGATTTTTAATATTGATATGGTCACTGTAAGATGATATGAATTTATTTACATGGATCTTCTTGGTATTACATGGATCTCACAACATTTTACGGTAGAAGAACTGAGTTGCGAGACTTGTTTTTTTTGACAAGTATTGTTTCTCATGGGATCACATTTCTTTTTATAGATAGTCCTACTTTTTTCCATTCCGGTACCTTCTACTTCTTGTATACCAACAACGAATTTTCTTAAAGCCCTCTCTCTGGCTTTTTTATTCCGTTGACCATTTTACAAGTTACCTTTGAACATAAATTTTTAACCGACTTCTAAAAAAGGAGGAGGTTCTCAATTCGGATGTTTGTATTTTTTTTTATGTTTGTCCGCGCATAACTCCGTCGCTTGCCAACCGATTTGAAAAATCTTGTTAGAAAGGGTAGACTTTCCAAATGGTCCCAAAAAATTTTATCGAAATCGGACAAGCCGTTTCTGAAAAATCAACAAAAGTCTAAAAAAATATTTACGTTGATGATTTTTTCGTTTACTCTGCAATGGGTTTTTTGTTCGCGCATAACTCCGTCATTTACGAACCGATTTGGAAAATTACTACCCACTAAAAAGCACGAAAATAAAAACTTTTTTGCAAAAAATAAAACCGACTTCCATTTCAAAACACTACAAAGTCAAAAATAATTAAATTTCTAATCACTCCTTAAGTGGAATTCCCTGCCGGAGTCTGTATTTCCTGATAGTTATAACCTGGGAGTCTTTAAGTCAAGAGTAAATAGGTTACTTCTAGGCAAGCGTGCTTCATCTTCGACCACATCATCGCTTAACATCAGGTGAGATTGTGGTCAAACGCAAGCCGATCAGCTATAAAAAAAAAATGTAGAATTGGCATACTAAAAAGAAACCAAGTACTCAAGAGTCATTCCACATCATTAGTTTGTCATGTTGAGCCCGTATCATAACTAGCCCACTACCATCGTTTGCAGTATAATCGGAGAGTACTACGCCATTTACTCTTCCGGTCTAAACGCAGCTTTAAAATGACAGCTGATATTACAACAAGACACTTGCTATGATCGCATCTCTATGACTTTTACAATCGCTTTCAGAGATAAGTAGCCCAAATTGCCTTACAACATAATCTAGATTATCTGGCAGCTGGACAAACGACTCAGTTACTACTTTCAATTTAACTTTATTTTTTATTTTGTTAATAAATTGTTCTCTCGAATCTTTTGTAGAATATCGGTCAGTCATGTAATAAGTAGTATTGGTTGTATGCGACCTTTTTGTTAATAGATTATTAAATCGCTATTGCTTTAAGTTACGTAATGAGACAGTTGGTTTGACGTAACAAGTTCATAATAATGTGTTACTATAATGAGATTATAATCATCGTTGTAACGTTTTATCAACTGCTTACTATTGACCTGCAAAGGTCACTTACAGAAGACAAACATGAGCCATGATTGATTACATTTTAACTAGACAACTGGTCAATCGCAAACCTATCCATAAAAGTTATTAAACTACTAATATTTAGAAAGCTATTAGTTATTGGCTAATTGTTCAGTTTATATAATTCGTGAAGGCCAAATTCAAATATTGCTTAAATAAATTGTTCTTACTCATCGGCTTAGACTGTTATTGTCGGCCTCGGCTTCGGGACGCAGCTGAGTAGTGTTATACGTGAACATCTGCCAATCTGACCTCCACCAGCCACTAGCTGGGTAACTCAATACCCCTTAGGAAGACTGCTGTCTAATTTTCAGGCTTCTGGCTAACGACTGTCAAAAATGTAAAAATAACAGCCTTTGAATCCTACAGAAATTATCTCTTTGGAGCCTTGAACTTGAACAGACTCGATCTAGGCTCATTCCACAGACTTCTGCCTCATCCAAATGGTTATGATGCGAAGAGTCTGTTCAAGTTCTTAGCAAAATTTAAGACGTAGATTAACATAGTTATATTTAAGTAGATTTAGTTTAATGGGGCTGTCATTCGCAATGCGTAGAAGTCACCAATATAAAAAAGAAAAAAAAAACAGTCGGGACCAACGGCTTCCCGTGATTTCTGAGGCACGGAGGTCACTCAATTTTTGAGGCACGGAGGTCACTTAATTTTTGAGGCACGGAGATCGCTCAATTTTTGAGGCACGGAGGTCACTCAATTTTTGAGGCACGGATGTCACTCATGTTTTGAGGCACGAAGGTCACTCAGTTTGGTATAAAATTATAATTTAGCCAAAAGCTTATCGTCTTGTACTAAATAGAACAAACGTACAAGTTAGAAAAATGTGTAACAGAGGTATCTAAAATTATCCAAACTTTGAAAAATCAAAGCTTTATACGAATAATCGCGTAAAACCACGTTTCAATCCACACCCTCATAATGTCTTCGTGAACAGTTTGAACAAACTTCCATAAATCCTTATTGCCTTCCGTTTGACTAATACCGAAGCGAGCCCGATTTCCTCGAGGCTTGTCCGAAAAAGAGCCAAAGAAATTAATTAAAAGAACAACTTTTATTAATTTCTATAATACGAGTTTCGAGGAGTTTCGTGGAACGTCTTATTTCTGCCCAGAGTTAGTGATGGGCTTTTGTCTTAAAAATCTTAATTGAATTATTCGGATTTTCGTCATAATTTCGTTGATAAGCCATCGTATTATTGTTGTCATTCGGTACCTATAATGATTAATGGATGGAACATAATTAATTGGCATTATTCGAGTGTTCATTGAATGTTTAATTTGTGCGAGCAATGTGGAATTTATTTGTTTTAATTACTCTTTGATTATTCCTTGAAGAGCTTTTGCCTTAAAAGATTGGTCCAAGAAGTTCAATCTTCGTTCCCAGCTGTCATTTATAAATCTTTGACAGTCGTTACGTGTTTTCAAAAGCCAGAAATCTGACATTTGTCTTTGCAAGGGGTATTGTTTTAGCCAGGGTGTGACATCAGATAGGCAGTTGGTCCGTCGTAAAACACTATACCCGAACTTTTAATTCGATGCAGTAAACTGACATAAGCTAGTGTCACTTACTAAAATAATGATATCCTATTTAATCTAATAGTGATGGATTCAATCAATCGAATAATAAATGAGCAATTTTTAACGGTGAGAAATATAAATAAATTATAAAATTTATACTAATCTCTTTTATTTTAAAGTAATAACTAAATTTTATTATCAATAAATATATTTATAATAAAAAATATTCATATCAAACCAGACATGATAAAAACCAAAATATTCATCACATGAATCAATATCCAAAAGAGGAAATTGATTCATGTCATGAATATTTTAATAAATAGCGCAGGATTACTGTTAAAAAGACTGCCCCGGTACCACAGCGACCTAAACGCCGTTGGAATGGGTACAGGTACAGCGGCATGTTGCAAAAAATAACAAACATTATCATGATCCTTTCATTTTATTTTTCACGTCCCGTCATAATCACATTTTACTTCATGTTAATTTCACACAACATTATTAAAAAAACGGTTACATCGTTATTCGATTTTATTCCAGAATCGATTAATTTAGTTACATCACAATTTCGTAGTCGTCATTATTTGACAACTCTGAAACTGTCAGTCTACTGCATCGAATTAAAAGTCCGGGTATAGTACTCAGCTGCATTTAGTTAGTCCGGTAGCCGAGTTTTTGGTTCATGATTCATTTTTGACAAAGTAGACGAATAAATGTGCCGAGTTTGCATTCATTCCTAACGAGCTGGATTTTGTACAGGTCTTGAATATGTCATTACAAAAAATGCTATGTCAAAAATTCCCACTAACCCCGCTTCGCTTGTGCATTACTTTTTATTGGAGTCCAAAGGCCACGTTAAAACTTTTAGCGTATACATTTCTGAAATTATTTGATTTACCGAAATTATATACAACGATAACACCATTTGCTAAAAGACTTATAATCTGTATCAAGTTCTCGATGAACAATTTAAAAAAAAAACATTCGTTTCATCGCATTGTGGCGGGAACGTGATTAATTAGAAGCTTTTTACGTAAGTGTTGTAGTCACGGGCACCATGATTGATGAAGTCGCGGCTCCTGTTCGATACGACTACCGACTCTGAACACGGAAACAAAGGAATAACTTCTTATTTATGAAACTTGTTACTATGAAACTGGTAGAAATCGTGGCTAAATAATAACGCCAGACGTATCGATCTTCAAGGTTAACCAACACTTTCCGAGGTCAGTTTATGGATTTATAATACACATACTGACACAGATTACTCCGTGCCTCGGAAAACACTAAGCCTTTGGTCTCAGCTGTCATTTGTAGTCCTTTAAAAGTCGTCACGGGTAGAGAAGCCAGAAAATTTGACACTGGTCTGGCAAAGGAGTATTTATTGTGTTACCTAACTGGTTGTGGTTGTGGAGATTAGATAGTGAGTCGCTCCATGTAAAACACTTATACTCGGCTGCATCTACTGGAAGCCAATCCTAAAATAGTGGGAAAAGGCTAGGCAGATGATAATGTTATCATGAAACTTGAGTTAATTGCAATAGGTCCATCATCTTTTTTCCTCCGCCCTGGCGCGGCCTAAAAGGTTTTTCAGACTCTAAAGCTGGGCATAGACGGTCGGTTTTTCGCGTCAGTCTAGACGTAAAACTGTGGCGTTACTCCAAATGGTTTAGGCCAACTAGTTTCCCCACTCACTGGCGTCACTCCGGCTCTTCAGTTGTTCGTCACTCGGCCGAGGAGGTGTACTACCTATTTGCGTCGAAAAAAATGAATTCTGATTCCGAAAAAGAAACTTTAATTCGTATCATTCCAGAAACATGTAGAGCAATACTCAGCGTAACAAGGATTACATGTCGGTACTGCTATAAAATTCAACGCCATTGGAATGACGATCACACATTCACGGGCAGTTTAGCGCGACGCGCCGGGTTGGATTATGGTAGTCACGGAAAATTTCATGGCACGTCTTCAGTTAAAACTCTGGAGTGATGAATCGACTCTCGTGATCAAATTTTGGATGGACGTCAGTTCAACTGACGCTAAAAACTGACCGTCAATATCCAGCTTAACAGACCGACAGACAGGGTTAACCCTGTGTTGCCTCTCACATTTACGCCGGGGGATGCGGGAATACTTAAGTATCCTTCAACGCGGCCCCCAACTGGTGCCGTCTGGTCAAGCGAGGGGAGTGAGGTGTTTGATTCCCCTCGCAACTTCTAAGAGGGGTACACGTGGAAATAGGTCCATAAACTCAAAATAACTCGGAGAGACTTGGAAAAATATTTACTCAGAACTTTGTTAATTATCATCACAGTTTCAGCCGACACAAGTCCTCTTCTAGTTAACGTTTCTTACAAGAGTCGCCTTTGTGAACCATTTTGTAAAACACAAAAACTCAATTCAAAATATTTTATTTCACATAAGCCTACATAGACACTTATAAAACCTTAGAAGCCAGCACACGCTTCGAAATTGAACATTTCCTTTAGAGAAGAACCTGCAAGAAACTCTTATGGTTACTTTTTTCAAAACATGATTGTTTTTCACTATGTATTCATGAAAACAATGACATTGTATTACATTGACATAATTAATTAAAGTACAATGTAATTGCAAATTAAAAATAGACCAACGAGCACACACTACACTTTATGCAGTAAATTCTTAGTCTAATAAAACTTTAAAATACCGTTGTATTTCTCTAAATACGGTTGACAAAGACCCTTTTAAACGAAACGATCTCATAAACAAACTATGTTGTCATGTTGTCTTAATTTGAAACCTTATGTGTTGAAGACCGTCTTTCAACTAAATTCTTAGAAATTTATTAAGTTGACCTTTCGTAATGTTCAGACGAGAAACAAAAGGCACAATAAGGTTTGTTTTGTTAATTTTAATTATATTGTGCATATACAGATAGTCTTTTATTTCAAAAATAATCGAATTACACATAAATAACACTCATGGACACATAAATAACACAATGTCTGTCTGTGATTTTAAGAAACTGTATCCTTCAAATGCTTAATTAGTGTAAATAACACAATACTATAAAACGCACTCTTGCTCGGTCTGTCTTTCCGTACTTCTTCGCCGTTTCACTCTCGACCCTGTAAATACGAGCAGGCGTGTACGATGTCTCGGCCATAACTAGTTTAATATAATAAAACAGTGTTAGTAAAGGGGGTTGTTTTAAAGTGATGTAGTTTTTCAATGTTTTACTTTGTGAGATATCGGTGAGCAGCTATTGGGAGTTTATTCTAGCTGCAGCGTCTATAATTGCTTTACACATGTAACACTGAAATTGAAAAATCAGTCAAGATCAATTCAAACCGGGTCCTTACGTGCCTATTTAAGTCTGTTATAGGTTATTGGCTTTTTTTTTTTCAAAGATTTTAGGAGTGCTCTCAATAAAAGGAGGTTTCTATATTTAAACTTGAATAAATGTTTTTAATCATTGCATTTCTTAGCGCAGATACTTTTTAAATTAAATAGAAATACAAATTCAAACACGATTACTTACTTTTAGATATGAACATTAAAAACTTAAAAGAAAAATACATAAGTGATTCAGAATAAATTTAAAAGTCAATTGTTTTTGACATTAGTATTAAAAAATTCTTAAATTATGAATACTGATTTAAGTTGAAGATTTAAGTTTTTAACTATTTTGCCTTTAGGTATATCTTCAAAATGTCGTGGCCAGATCTTAGAATTAATCATTTCATGAAGTGTTCGACCATTTCATGAAATGATTGTATTTCATGAAATAGAACATCGACCGATGGTCACATCATGATGTGATCTTGCCAGATCATTGAATACGCATCGTTTGACGATATGAACAGTTAAACGCACGACTACTTCATGATTTGGCCAAACATTAGTGATCATATCGTAAAATTGTTAGATTATCCACCTGTAAAGGGGTGCGTCTCATAACGTATAAACTCATTTGGTCTAATTTAATTTTATCATCGTTCATAAGATATAATCAACGTGAGATATACCAACTGTTGATATAATTTCTTTACATATAACATTTATTTATTCTAAAACTTAATTAGTATAACGTTGTTTGATATAACGTTTATGTAATCGATTATCATTTGGTGTAACGTTTAATATGTATATTGTTTATTTAATCGAAAGTCATTTGGTCTAACGTTTAATATTATATGAAAAACGTCATTATAGTTAACACCCCGACTCAGAATACCCCGACTCGGATAGGTTAAGTTAGAAGGCTAACCTATCCTTAGCCTTCGTGGTTATTTGTTTTTAAACCACCCAGAAATGGGAGTCGTCCACCTATCTTAGCACAGGTGGTAATCTATCCATTTACAGACAATTTTATTGCACACATATTATTGTGTTATCGTGTTTTTTTACGTGAATATATGTTTTTTCGTGTGTATTGATTTCGAATGTGAGTGAAAATTATAAAAGTGAAATCATATAGCAACAGTCTCAATAAAAGTTCACAACTGCCTGGTCCGCACTGGCTGTTGCTGCCCTTCGATCGAAAACACAGCCTGTATTAAATATCTAGGTGTCTACCTGGACAGTCGTCTATCGTGGTCTAAGCACATAGATGCTCTGCGCACAAGGGTTAGGAAACTCATGTTCATTTTTAAGAGATTGGCAAAAATTGCAAATGAGAAGCTAAAGAAAACAATATACTTTGCCCTGTGTTAGTCAATTTTGGGGTACTGTATTGTGTCATGGGGAGCGGCTGCAAAAACTCACCAACTTAAAGTGGAATTGGCACAGCGTGCGTTATTGAAATGTGCTTATGGTCATCCATACAGGCATCCTACTGACCTCTTGTATCAGGAGACCCAAGTTCTAAGGGTTCGGCAGCTGTACATTCTATCGATTACTTTACGTTTTCATAGGAGTAGCCTGAAGTATGTTGTTAAGCCAACCCGCTCACAGAGGTTTTTGAGCTGGAGCACATGCAAATGCTACAAAAAAATTGGTCAAAAGTCTACTCGATTTATGGGACCTTTCCTATATCAACAAATAAATAAAAAAATTAATATCGTCCGTCTCCTAAAACCCACATGCAGAAAAATAATAAGCAAATGGCTACTTAGTCTAGACTACACACAGACTGAGGCAATCCTACACATACCGCAATAAAACGTAGCATAATCACACTTCACACTCACCTACACACCCACTTCAATACAGCTACACTCCATATACACTAACACTAATATGTAGATTTCTCGTTTTTTTATTATTATTGTTATTAATTTTAAGATTAGGCCATAATTGTTTTTTTTATTTTTTCTTTAATTTCATAATAAATATGTAAAGCTTTTCTTAAGTAAATTAATAGTTTTTCGTTAGTCAATAATATATTGTACATACTATGAGTCGCCTCGACGGAAAGAGACTAGGCCCCACGACACAGGGAATCCTAGTGTGGGGTCTAGGGTGTATTAACTAAGAATTATGTACTATTTTTAGCACAATAAAGATTATATATATTATATTATTATATCACATCACTGCGAGATAAGGTTTGCTTATCTACTATATAATAACCCTCCTTTGGCTTTGCCGTAGTCGGGTATTCCTTCCTGACGTTATAACTCCAGAGCGGACGAACCTATTTCCACGGTTTTGCATTCGTTGGAAAGGTCTCGGGCTCCGTGAGGTTTATAGCAAAGAAAACTTGAGAAAAATAAAAATAAAAAAATTGACGGGAAAACCGTCAAAACAGCCCTTTTCTATTTCCTATACAAACGTTTTCTAAATAAAATGGAGAGTAGGGTAGGGGTAGGGTTGGTGTAGGGTAGGGGTAGGGTAGGGTAGGGGTAGTGTAGGGGTAGGGTAGGGTAGGGGAGGGGTAGGGTAGGGTAGGGGTAGGGTAGGGTAGGGTAGGGGTAGGGGTGGTTAGGGTAGGGGTAGGGTATGGGTAGGGTAGGGGTAGGGTAGGGATAGGGTAGTGTTAGTGTAGGGGTAGGGTAGGGGTAGGGTATTGGTAGGGTAGGGGTAGTGTAGAATTTGGGTAGGGTAGGTGTAGGGTTGGGTTAGTGTAGAAGTAGGGTATTGGTAGGGTAGGGGTAGTGTAGGGTTTGGGTAGGGTTAGGATAGGAGTACGGTAGGGGTAGGGTAGGGTAGGGTAGGGGTAGGGTAGGGGTAGGGGAAGGGTAGGGGTAGGGTAGGGGTAGGATAGGGGTAGGGGTAGGGTATGGGTAGGGTAGGGTTAGGGTAGGGGTAGGGTTTTGGTAGGGTAGGGGTAGTGTAGGGTTTGGGTAGGGTAGGTATAGGGTAGGCTTAGGGTAGGGGTAGGGTATTGTTAGGGTAGGGGTAGGATAGGGGTAGTGGTATCGGTTGGGTAGGGGTAGGATACCACGCGAACGAAGTCGTGGCGGGTCAGCTAGTTGAATAATATAAATAGTTAGATAAACTCATACCGAAGCCAGGAAGGTATAATATATACCATACCATGATAATGGCCACAATTTTTTTTTTCTGAAGTACTGTCCAAAAATTAAAAAATACATTTAACATGCGACGCGCAAGGGGTTAATGGCAGCTGAAGGAACAGGCTGGGTTTTCAGTCAGTAGAAGTCTGACACTCCCTTCCGCTTAACCCAGAGCGGGAGAAGTCATTCGATGATTAACCCAGCCAGAAAAAGATAAACGCCCTACGTACAAACTTACAAACAAATAACTTTTTGTAATATTAGTATAGATATCAACATTATCAGCTAATATCATTATAAATATGTGAGTCACCGTTACAACTGTCCCTACAAGTAATGAGTCCACCTGCCGTACAGTGGAGAGAGTTGATCCGCAGGTTATTTAACACACACATGATCTGATCACACGTAATACCGACAACCGGTCTCACGCCGCTTTTAGCTAATGTACTCCCGAACTGCCGTAGTTAAGTTATTACTGCATCTTGTTTAGATTTAGAGATATGAATATTGAAATGAACTGAAATATTAATTTTGTAAATTCATACTAATATTATAAATGCGAAAGTAACTCCGTCTGTCTGTTACGTTTTCACGTTTAAACCGCCGAACCGATTTAGATAAAATTTGGCATTGGAACATTTTAAGACACTGGGAAGGACATAGAATAGCTTTTATCCCGGAATTCCCACGGGATCGATAATTACGCGGGAAAAACCTCCCACGCCATAAATAACACTATTTTTTTTTAATTGTTTATGCTTTTTAAGTTTACCTAGGTGAGTCTAGGTGAGGTATTCATTAGAGCTGTTGTTAATTTATACTAATATTATAATTTTTTGTATAATAGTATAATTGTTTGTTTGTTTGAACGCGCTAATCTTCGAACGTACTGGGTGGATTTAATTGAAATTGGGTATTGAAGTAGCTTGAAGCTTGAGGAAGGTTATATGCTTCTTTTTAACCTACTGCAAAAGATGGGTGGTTATGTTTTTATCGTGATAAAGTCCACGGATACGGAGAGTATAGTAGTTGGTGCATGTTTTTTTTTGTATAAAGAGAACTAGCAATGAAGGTAGAATTGACATTAGTAGCATTCTTGTTAACCCCTCCAACTAAGCTAAATATGCTTGTGTCTGGAGTGGGTTCACAGCAATAGTGTAATGGGTGGGGTTCGAACCCGTGACCTCCCGATCACAAGGCCGACACCTTAGCCATTAGGCTATTGACGCTTTATTTATTCAATTGGTTGAAGCGTATATGCTTTTGCGCTGTTCACCGAACAATCTATACAATTTAATAAAACTGAAGTGTGTGTCTGTAATTTTAAAATAACTTTTCTAAAGTACTTCTTGTTATTTACACAGTATTAAAACACTGACAGTCAGGTTGTATTTATGCTTGTTCGGGCATACAAGGTGTAACAGATTAAGCGCAATACCTCAGACACCCCAATTAAAATATTAAATTATAAGTCTAAAACAATATCCGTAACTAAATAAATTGAAAACAAATCTAGACATTTTTTTATAAAATAGTTTAGTAATCTTTACTAACGCAAAACTTATGTGCGTCATACAAAGTCCTTACGCAGACGCATGACGCATGCAATGTTAGCGCTCGACACGCACACGAGCAAATTAATACAATCCTTAAGGATTGTATTAATTTGTCATGATACTGTGTTTCCATTTTAGGTTAAATGAAAGATTTTTCCGCCAAAATTTAACACCTATTTTTAACCGACTTCAAAAAAGGAGGTTCTGTATTCGACCAGTATGTATGTTTGTACTATCCGCGATTTTCTCAGAAACTACTGATCCGATTTCGATCTCGTTTTCGTTGTTTGAAAGCAAATTTTACAAGGAAGGTTTTAGTATATAACACGTCAGGTTCTGATGAAGATCTTCGGATATAAGTGATAGAACTCTTCAATTAAAAACAGCAAATCTCTCGCGATCGCTGCCCTCGTACAGCTATGTACTATTTAGCGTAACCAGCCTATTAATATCACCACTGCTGTGGCACAGACCTTCCCTATGGATAAACACCATAGGTACCTACAGAAAATGGGCTAGACAGTACCCACTAAATAAGCCCAATGCGCATTAGTGGGTGTTACTGACTTTGAATGCAGCCGGAACTAATGGGAATAAAACTCGAGATAATAAGTTTTTGATCACCTGTCCGATGACCGACCACGCGAACACACATCGGAAAAATCTCCCAAACAAACGATTTCACCAGTACAGCTGGTATTTAAATCATTGTCAAGTAAATATAAATAAAAAAATACCTTACCATGTCCGTTTCATAACTGTTCACATCGTAACGGCTGAACGAATTTAGATACAATTTGGTACACGGGTACATTACGAGACTTCAAGAATAATTTTCAATTTTGGCCGGTTCTTGACAGGCTGGTTTAATTTAAAGCACCACGACTTCTAGTACGACCTTGGCCGTCAAAGCCATTACCAATGGTGGACTGGCCAAGCATTCACTAAGGTTTGATCTTTCTTTTCACATCTTAAACCGACACTGGAAAATATCAAAGCCCAAATAATATTTTCCCTTTCACAAGATAACTTCACATGCAAAAAGGTACCGTTTACCTCTCAAATCTTCTTTTGATCCTAAAACCGCGAAAATTAAAACATAAAATAATTAAACAAAACATCTTGTAAGCCAAAGGAATATAAAAATAATTATGAAAGGCATGTCCGAATACCGGGCGGCGAGAGAGGGTCGACGCGTTAATTTGATAGGCTTAGGGTAGAAGGGCCGTCATGACAAATTTACTTAAATACTTCGGCTGAGATTCACAGTGGCTGATTAACGACCACGAATTATTTTTAAGACCATGAAATAAAATGTGCCGGAGCAGATGAATATATTTTATTATTTTCAAGACTAATCAACAATACCTAACTAAGACACAAAGGACTACGTGCGATTATTGAAACATCTTTTTTTAGTAATGATAGGCAATCTCACCTAATGGTAAGCGATGTTGTGGTCAAAGATGAAGCTAGCTTACTTAGAAGTTGTCTATTCACTCTCGACTTAAAGACCCCTTATATGTAGTTCTATACTCTTAACAAACGTTTTGGGAATACTTTTATAGTGCGTACAGCTAAGGAGTGGAATTCCCTGCCGAAGTCTGTATTTCCTGATATCTGTGGGTCTTTAAGTCGGGAGTGAATAGACAACTTCTAAGTAAGCTAGCTTCATCTTTAACCACAACTTCGCTTACCATCAGGTGAGATAGCCGAAGCACGCTTACCTAGAATTAACCTTCTAGGTAATGCTTCATCTTCGACCACATCATCTAAAACCATCAGGTGAGATGGTAACCAAACGCTAACTTATTATCTAAAAAAAATCCAAGTCAAAATGGCCTTAGCTCAGCATAATACCAGATAGCAACACAAGATAAGCCGTGTTGCGTCAGTAGTCACGGGGAAATGATAAGATTTTCTGATATATTCATTTTTAAGCTTTAATATTTTGATCTAGATGTTGACTATTCATTGCTTAACTTCCTACTCCACGAAGGTCACTGACCAAATATAACCACACAAATGTTGTGGTCACTAGATCAATACATTTAAATATCTACATCATTATATAACGTAATGGTCATAAAGGTTCATCTTATTTTATACACAATCATTTTCTGATATTAGTTTTCTATAAGAAGAAATCAAATTGCTTTCAATTTCAACTATAATCTTAATCTACTAACCTAGAAAGACAAACATCAATAATGGCCATGATTTCCGTAATTAATAAAATAAGAAAACTTGAAAGATCATTTCTTTAATATATAATGTTATATAACAGTAATAAAATAAGTGGAAATAAACAGAAGGGCCACAAAAACATGGGTTACATAAGAATTAATAATTCATTACTGGGCCTTCAACTTGAAGCTCGTCCCATAAAAACGGCTAAATTGTGAGCGCCCAACGATACATTTCTCCAAATATATGTATTACGTGTTATAACTTCGAATTATATCAATTATTGGGATTACTTGAAGATTTCGTGAATTACTTAGTGCGGTTAACCCTCATTTTATCACTACTGGGTACTTTAGAAACAAAAGATTCCCTGACGCAACAGTTGTTCATTAACTCCACGCGTTTGATCACAGTGGACTTTTAAAGTGACATATTGGTGAAAAAATCCTTGATAAATGTTAAGATTTTATGAGAGGTAGAAAAAGTTAACTTTTGATTCTTTTAGTGTATGTCTTAAATATTAATAAATAAATATTTTTTCCATTAGTGGTCCCTTTTATTTGTATTTCATAATATGAATAAACGAATAAAATAAGTCGATATGAATATCTATATATTTAAATAGGCGAAAAAAAATCAAAATTGTTTTATTTTACATAGGCCTAAATGGGAACTCATAAAACGTCAGAAGTTAGTGCACGGTTCGAAATTGGTCGTTTCCTATGGAGAAGAACCGGCAAGAAACTCCACGGTTACTCTTTTAAAAAATATTCTTGATTTTCACAATCTTTGCATAATAGATACAATTTTTTATTTATTTTTTGGTATGAGAGGACAGTATAGACTAATTGACATAATAAAATGGAATATAACTAATCAGAAATGGATACACAGACAGCAATGAATGATGGGTATTTTTACCCAGTAGCGACCGTTTGTGTTCGTAATTGCGTAGCGAAGAAGCACGGGTTAAAACCGGGGTGTTTTACGGCCTTGATCCATACTTTAAGATCTCTCCAATTTCCACGGTTAAGTTACGGCGTGCGTAACTTTAATTTGAAAGTGGGTATACGGTAGGGATGAATTTAATTACTTTTGTTAACACATAAAAACTTACCGCTTTGTTATGCCCGGAATTTGAATACTAATAAACTGAATAAATTCATGCCCTATTTGGGAGTAAATTAAATAGGTAGGTACTAAATATTTTATTTTATTATATTCAGAAAATTTACAGCTAGACAGACAATAGTTTCGTTACTAAATACAATATATTTATGGAACTCATACAAAGTATCGTTTTCAGAACATCTATATATATATATAAATGATTCGCTAAATGTGTTGCTAAGCGCAAAACTCGAAAACGGCAGAACCGATTTGGCTGATGAGAACAAAGGCGTGTTAGGATTATATTTGGTATGCCTTCAAGTTGATTAGAGGTTGCATGTCATTAATGAAAATAATATAACGAGTTCCCTCAAATTTGTTTTAGATATTAGTAAAGTCTTTCAATGTTATTTTATTTTTATTATTAGACTGCGACAGGCCACTCACTTTTGACAGAACGAAATCTGTCGAGGCTGCTATTAACATAACAAAAAACAATATTACTTTGTTTTAGAGAAATAAGGCAGAACAAGGTCTGCCGGGACAGCTAGTTTTATATAAAAACTAGTATTTGCGTGTTGCGCGAGGTGCAAGCACCTCGCGTGCTTGCGAAAAAAAAAAAAAAATGGGGGGGTGATGGGGGTGTTGCACAATTATTTCGACTAAAGCATTGCCCCTCTAAATGAATCTGAAAAAGAAAATGTTCCAAGTCTCTTAATTTCTGAGATCCGCCTAAAGGGGGTGAGAAGGGGGGCAAGGGGGGTGACTTTGAAAAATAGTTTTTACTTTACCGAGCCTCCTCTATACCAATCCGTAAAAAAAAATACGGGTCTCGTAGTTTCTGAGATACGATAGGGAGGGGGGAGAAGGGGGGTGAAAAGGGGAGGTTTGGCACTTTTCCCGTAGGTTTGAGAGTTACATGTGTACGAATTTGTCAAAATATACCCACCTCCCCATCCATCATCTGGGAGAACAATTATGTCAATGAGTCAGTGAGTCAGTGAGTGGTAATCTAGCTTTATATAATAGACTAGTATTTGCGTGTTGCGCGAGGTGCAAGCACCTCGCGTGCTTGTGATAACAACAAAAAAAAAAAGTGGGGGGGTGATGGGGGGAGATGGGGGGGTTTAGTATTCGCGTGTTGCGCGAGGTGCAAGCACCTCGCGTGCTTGTGAAAAAAAAAAAAAATAAGGGGGGCGTGATGGGGGGGTGGTTGCAGAAGTATTTTGACTAAAGCATTGCCCCTCTAAATGAATCTGAAAAAAAAAATGTTCCAAGTCTCTTAATTTCCGAGATCCGCCTAAAGGGGGTGAGAAGGGGGGTGGGGGGGCGACTTTGATAAATGGTTTTTACTTTATCGAGTCTCCTCTATACGAATCCGTAAAAAAAAAATACGGGCCTCGTAGTTTCCGAGATACGATAGGGAGGGGGGAGAAGGGGGGGGAAAAGGGGAGGTTTGGCACTTTTCCTATAGGTTTGAGAGTTACTTGTTTACGAATCTGTCAAAATATACCCACCTCCCCATCCACCATCTGGGAGAACAATTATGTCAATGAGTGAGTGAGTCAGTCAGTCAGTCAGTGGTAATCTAGCTTTATATAGTATAAAAACTTTTTCCAATGCTAGGATTTAACCTAATAGTGATGGATTCAATCATTCGAATAATAAATGAGAGATTTATAAGCGTAAGAAATATAAATATGATAAAATTTATACTATTATCTTTTAATGTAAATATTTTTTTCTTAATACTTATATCTAACCAGACATGATAAAAGCCACTCTTGGAAATTATTTCATGAGAAAAATTGCGAGAGATTACTACATATTAAAAAGATTACTAAAATAATGATACCCTATTTGACCTAATAGTGATGGATTCAATCATTCGAATAATAAATGAGAGATTTATAAGCGTGAGACATATATCTAAATGATCAAATTTATAGTATTATCTTTTATTGTAAATAAATCTATTTTTATTAAAAATATTCATATCTAACCAGAAATGATAAAAGCCACTCTAGGAAATTATTTCATGAGAAAAATTTCGAGAGATTACTTACTACATATTAAAAAGATTGCCCCCGCACTATTGCGACCTAAACCCCGTTGGAATGGGTATAGTACAAGAGCCTATTGCAAAAAAATAAAAATATTATCAGAATCTATTGGTCTTATTTTTCACGCCCCTTTATAATCATACTTATTTTACTTTTTGTTATTTTCACACGATATTATTTATAAAATTGTTTACATCGTTATTCGATTTTATTTCTGAATCGATTAATTTAGTTACATCTTAATTTTGTAGTCGTCATTATCTGACAACTCAGAAACTGTCAGTCTACTGCATCGAATTAAAAGTCCGGTTATAGCGTCTGAGGGTGTGTGAAGGTTTTCCCGCATAAATCCCGATCCCATGGGAGGTCCGGGCGAAAAAGAAACAGTACCTACCCATGTGTTATTGCAGGATTTCAACTATCACATCGTAGTATATTATTTTTATATAACGTCCAACATCCAACAAGCCAAATAATGTTTTTTCATATGCATAATTTTGCTACTTGGGTTATATTATTGCTATTTCCTTAAAGATCTCTATGGCTTTTCAAAATAAATTATAGCCTATGTTTCATTCCCATAACATAACTTTCTATTGGTAAAAAATTGTTCAAATCGGTCCAGGAGTTTCAGAGCCAAACAAACAAAAAAATATTTACATATTATAATAATACCTTGACAATAAACTGTCAAACGTCACGTTTGACGCCATTTTAATTTAGTATACCTACAGTTCTAAATCTATCGCATTTATGTCGATGGCGTCGAGTCTTATCTATTGTTTGCAGGATTCTGTGCTTTGTTTTGAGAATTAAGAGATTAAAACTATTTCGGTGAAGTAATTTTAACTTTGAAAGTTTATTTAGTAATTTACTTAATTGCTTTTTGGCAGGGTATTTTCGTCGTTTCTGTGACTATGTGAAAATGAAACTTTGTGGTTTAAGTACGGTTCAATCTTGGTAACTCATATATACCTACTATATACAACGTGTAACGGAAACTCCATATCTATCCAAAAGGACTGAAGACAACATCTGGTATGGAGTCTCTATGCAAAGTTTCACCTCAAAATAAGTGACTCACAAAATGAACCCCAAATTGTTGATTTCGTATGTTTCTTGAATACCAATAATAACAAACGTGTCACATCACTATCGGGGTCATCACTTTCCACGTCACTTGCCAATAAAACGATAATTCTCTTTGTTCTTCTTAATTTGAAAAATTCGGCCTCTGGTATCAATGTATTGAAATTTCTAATAAGTTCCACACATGTACACATAGGATTAGAAAACCCTTGCCATATCGTTTGTTATCATCCAAAGAAGCCATGCATTCGTTATGTATATACCCTTTAAATTACACGTTGTATATGTATTTCCTACTTGATCACTAGCTAGAAATATATGAAGTAGTTATAATCACATTTCAATAAAAAAAAATCAATTAGAAAATATATGTCATAACATAACAAAAGGTTCAGTTTCTTTCCAATATTAATCGTCACTTATAAAACAATTTAAAAAAACATAAACCTTGAGTCCCGACCCAGATACCCAAAAAGGTGGTGACATACTAAAATTATCAGCATAATTGCATCATTTTTTGTTAAATAATTACTTTATGGAATTTAGGTTCTTTCTGTACATATAAATAAAATCTTTTCATTCCCCAAATCCCACGGGATCGGGATTTACAACGAAGTTACGGTCACAGCTATGTTGTAATTATAAAAGTCACTAAATGAGTTCGTATTATACCTACTATCTTAAATATTCACTTAACCTTTCCCCAAGTATATCTGTGCATAGTTGAAGCGTGTCAACATCGTTTGAAACCAAGTTGCATGCCACATCCCACATGCTACACCAGCCACAAGCGTGCCACTCAAACATGCGTCCAGTGCAAACTGGAGTGCCCTGGACTACTAAACTTGCTGCTGAAACACACATATTTCAGGTTGACAAGTTTCACGTACTCCTGTGAGAGACACACATTTTTGGTAATAAAATCAATCTGTATCACGCTCAAGTTCGATCGTGTATGGAATACTGCTCTCATCTTTGGATCGGATCTGCGAAATACTAACTGGACGTGCTTGAGTCTATCGAGAAGCGGGCCAAGTGACTCATTGGCAACGATGCACTAGTCGATTCAGAGCTCCAGAGCATTGAACATTGACGACAGTTGCAAGTGTTAGCCTTATATAATTATAATGCCATATAGTATTACTGTTTAGTGTGAACAATACAAGTAAGCGGTTCTAAAAATATTATTTATTCTAAGCGGGAGTTGGTTGCTAATTCGTTAGTTGCTTGGCGCGCCATCTGTCAAAAGTTTGCGTAATTAAAAATCATATTAAATTAAGTGTCAGTACATTTTAGGGAATGGTAACTGATTTCCTGTTCTATAAATATTGATTATTCTAAACGGAAGTCTGTCGCTAATTGGTTACTTTTATTGACGCGCCACCTGTCAAAAGTTTACTATATAAAAGCAAGTAGGAGTGCATTTTTAAGTCAGTTTGATAATAAATAAAAAACGATGTCGTTATTCTGTGTTTTTAATTATTAAACCGTCCTGATTTCGCATACAAGTCTATCAGTTGTCTATTGGTTACATTTCGGGGAGTGTGCGATGGAATTACACAATCTAATTCCACCAAGCCCGTTCCATCATCGGACTACATGACAAACAGTGATGCGCCATCGTTACATGGTGGATATCCCACACATACGCACAAAACGTTTTGGGAATACTTTCATTGTGCGTACGGCTAAAGAGTGGAATTCCCTGCCGGAGTCTGTGGTTCCTGATGGCTAGGGACCTAGGATCTTTATCTCGAGAGTGAATATGTTACTTCTAGACAAGCGTGTTTCATATTCGACTACGTCATCGTTTCCCATTAGGTGAGATGGTCGTCAAACGAGAGCCCATCAAGTCCCAAGCCTGTCTTTCGGTATGTTCGCGATAAACTCAAAAAATTCTATACAGATTTTCATGCGGTTTCACCAATAGATACAATGACTCATGAGGAGCTACCTAATAATTTAAAACATTTCTCTTCACTAGAAATACCGCCTATATCGTAGTTACATATTTACAAATATATAGACCCGGAACTACTATTTGTAGTTCATACAAACATTTATTCCGGTACGGAAATCGAACCTGCGAAACGCAAGGCAGCTGCCAATTGCTCAAGCATTGCATTAACCGTGTCTTCATACGTACTAAACTTTTTATTTTGTTTTATTTTGTGTGTGTATGATTTATGGTGGTAATTTTAGTATTCATGTCGTGGTCTTTTTAGGGTTCCGTAGCCGAATGGCAAAAAACGGAACCCTTATAGTTTCGACATGTCTGTCCGTCTGTCTGTCTGTCCGTCCGTCCGTATGTCACAGCCATTTTATTCCGAAACTGTTAGGACTATACATGTAAAACTTGGTAGGTAGATGTATTCTGTGAACCGCTTTCCGATTTTAAGAGAAAATTTAAAAAATATTTAAAATAAAGGGGGCTCCCCATGCATGGAACTGAAACTGAAAATATTTTCTTTCATGAAACCTATACGTGTGTGGTATCTATAGACAGGTCTTTAAAAATGACATTAAGGTTTCTAAAATGACTTTTTCATAAAGTTAATCATTTAAAAGATATACGCTTCCAAAG
The DNA here is from genome assembly GCA_943138885.2 of Tholera decimalis. Taxonomy (NCBI): domain Eukaryota; kingdom Metazoa; phylum Arthropoda; class Insecta; order Lepidoptera; family Noctuidae; genus Tholera; species Tholera decimalis. The sequence continues at coordinate 43,747,089 of OW964559.2, forward strand.
TGGTAAAATGTGTGTCCCCCCCTCTAACTTCTATAATAATGAAGTGAAAAATCTAAAAAAAACCATATGTTGTAGACCTTAATGTAAACTTTCAACCAAATTTGGTTTGAACGAGATCGAGTTAGCAGTTTTTGAGATACAGTATATTTTCTAAAACCGCAAATATAACTTTGTAATTCATACAAATACTTTGAAAAACAATTTTTTTTTTTCAATAAATATATTAAGTATATTGTATTTATCATAGTTACTACGGAACCCTTCATGGGCGAGTGCGACTCGCACTTGGCCAATTTTTTTTTAATGAACGTTCTAACAATATACTGCGGCCTTGGAACGCAAGAGCAACCTAAGGAACTTTTCATTTTATGATTTTTGCCCTCAAAAAAGCTATATGTCTCGCAAACGGACTCTGAATCTAAAACTAGTTTGACCAAACTCAAACACTGTCAACAATATCCCACAAGACAGGATAAAGGAATAAAAAACTTCCTATCCTTACCTATACGCGTAAAAAAACTACTTTTTAGGGTTCCATAGCTGAATGGCAAAAAACGGAACCCTTATAGTGTCATCATGTGTGTCTGTTTGTGTGTCTATTTGTCTGTCTGTCCGTCTGTCCGTATGTCACAGCCATTTTATTCCGGAAACTATTAGGACTATACACATGAAACTTGGTAGGTAGATGTATACTGTGAACCGCTTTCCAATTTTAAGAAAAAAATAATTAAAATTAAAAATTGCATTAAGGTTTCTAAAACCACTTTTTCATAAAGTCAATCGTTTAAAAGATATACGCTTCCAAAGTGATAAAATGTGCCCCCCCCCTCTAACTTCTATAATAATGGAGGGAAAAATCTAAAAAAAATTATGCTGTAGATCTTAATTTAAACTTTCAACAAAAATTGGTTTGAACGAGATCGGGTCAGCAGTTTTTGAGATATGGCATATTTTCTAAAACCGCAGATATAACTTTGTAATTTATACAAATACTATGAAAAACAAAGTTATTTGGCGTAATAACTACGGAACCCTTCATGGGCGAGTCTGACTCGCCGTTGGCAATTTTTTTATTTTTACCATACCTTAAACAAAAACTTTGTAAGCATGATTGATTCTTAGAAAGGAGACGCGCACTCGAACCCCTAGTCCCATTATTATATCTATTACTACTGAACTGACCCATGCTGCTAATTCACTAAATCGTAATTAATTGTACACTAAGACTGACGTTAAAGCTTCCTCATGAATCACTGACTCGCTGTTGGCCAATTTTTTATTTTTACCATACCTTAAACAAAAACTTTGTAAGCATGATTGATTCTTAGAAAGGAGACGCGCACTCGGACCCCTAGTCCCATTATTATATCTATTACTACTGAACTGACCCATGCTGCTAATTCACTAAATCTTAATTAATTGTACACTAAGACTGACGTTAAAGCTTCCTCATGAATCACTCAATATTTTAGTGAAAACGGCATGAAAATCTGTTCAGTTATAGATTTTAAGTTTATCGCTCATACAAACTTTCATCCCCTATTTCAACTCCTATAGAGGTTGCTTAAAAAAATGGTAGCATGTGTTTGACACGAGGTCTTGAACAATTTTACTTCAAAATTTCATACAAATCAGTACTGTGGTTTAGCCGTGAAAGCGTAACAGACAGACTTTTCCATTTATAATATTAGTATGAGTGGAATGTAAGGATACTTATTCATTCGTGCAAGCATGGTTACAAAATGAGAGATTGTGTTTGATTCAATGAAATTTTATAGTCAGAATCTAATCAAATGAAATGTCAGCTTAAACATCTTGATATTTACAGTGAAAATAATGTTAGTCAGTTAGGAAACACTTCTTCCGTAACTGTAATCTTCCAAAGAACCATCACTGATTGTAACTTGTGCAATATTTGGTTGGTTCAGTGTACCTATATCTAAATAGTAGCTGCCTCAGTGGCAAGCGGGACTGCTGAGTAAGAGGTATTGGGTTTGATTCTAGAGAGATTAGTTTTTCTGTTATAACTCAATAGTAGTCCAGAGTTTGGAAGTTGGCGGTGTGATACCCCCAGCCAATACCTGTGCCTGTGTGTGTGTGAGGTCCACGCTCGGTCCTTTACAATCATAGCCCGATTAGGCGCAGAACCAACGGCTATAATTGTAAAGGACCGAGCGTGGACCTGTACCTGTGCACATACTTGTGCACAGGTACAGGCACAGGTATAGGCTGCCGTGGCCGAAACCAGGACAGACGAGTAGGCGATGAGTGTTTAAGCAAATAAAAATATACGACAATTTTTTTTTACGGACTTGTGACTAAATAATTACAGCTTTATGAGTCGATCTTCAAGCTGAGCAACGCTTGACGAGTTCGATCCGTCGATGAGTATTTTACTTATCGATTATTATATGACTTGCTGATAATGAAGCTTTATATTGGTGAAAGACATTTTGGATTTCTAGCTGTCAGTGCAGTAGTGTATCATTGCTTTGAAGTCGGTAAAATTTTGCTAAAACAGTTTTTTATTAGCTTAATTATTACAAACAAACAAATCTTTAATTTTTATAATATTTACTTTTATTTTATATATTTAGTTTCACCTACAATTGTTTACGCTATACATTTGTATGAAACAGTCTTATTACATTTATAAGTGCAACGATTAATTACAGGCTAACACCACATGCGCTACTTAAGGTTATAAATCCATTTTATTAACATACATAATTCTAAACATAAAGGAGGCAGATCGAATAACAATTATAATAATTAGAAATGTAATCAAATTAATTGCACTAAAAACTAAAAACAATAGTAAGTCAGTCATTTAATTTAAAAGATAAATTATAAATTTAAAAATATAACATATTTATTTGAACCATAACATTTTTATTAATATAGACAATTATAAAACGGGACTAGACTAAAACAGTATCTCTGGTATCACTTAGCTAGCTAGTATGTTCTGTAGAAGTGCATGCATACCTAACTATAGCACAAACGAGCTCATTCTGCTAGCAATGTCGCCAGTGTTGGCAAAGCTCCCTGAATATCTCGTGTGCGCAGTTTCAGGGGAATTTCACTTTTAGTGGGAAATGAGACAAATACACTGGTAATTTCATCCATTTGATAGTGAGGTTGATATGAGACAACCTGCAGTAACATAGTATGTTATATGTTACCAACCAACTACAGAAATTCTGCTCTGAGTTGAGTATTTTGAATATTTGAAACTCTACTTTAAAGGCAAAGGCGTTAATGTACGAGTCCCTATCATAAAAATCATAGCCATAAAATACATTAATTCACAAAACTTACAGATTGTTACAAAATTTAAGCATTTAATAAGTTACGTAAGTACTACAGATATAAATTACTCATTTTCGAATTGTTGGTTTAAATATTATTTTAGCCCATGTAAGGGCCATTGCCTGCCGGGGCTGCAGGAACGTTCTAACAAGATACCGCGGCCCCGGAACTTAAGAGCACATGAAGGAACAGGGTGGGTTTTATGTCAGTACAAGTCTGACACTCCCTTCCGCTCCACCCATAGCGGGAAAAGTCATTCGATGATTTTTCCAGCGATGCAATATATACGTAACGTACGTTTTATATTTTTTTTATCATCCAATTGATAGTGTAAATATTATTTTAAGCCCAAGGTAGCCACACTAGTCGCGACCTCAGTCACAGATTACTAAATAGTTACTTCGTAACTTCACTGGAGTTTATCAGGTATTCAAAAGTGCACGTTTTTGGACATTTAGACACTCCAGTACTTAGATAATGTTTCAATGACATTGTTTGGTTCATCAGGAGCATCGCATTCGCACTGGGTGTCAGTGTGGTTTATAATCTGTTTTATTCCTAAACGGATATTTCGTGAGGTGATCTGACCTCTGAAGAAAACTAGCTATAGTAAAAAGGTTGAAAAACGAAATGGCAAATGCTTATTTCACAAATTTCTTGTCTTATCGGTATTTTGTTACTCAGAGAAAAGAAAAGTACAAGAAGAATAAAAGGTAGGTACATAACTTTCGGGAATAAATTCGGGAAAAACTTAGAGCTTTCCTTCACGGTCAAATAAACGATCCAAGCGAGTGAGACGTCTTCATATCATGTGACGGTGATGTTTTACTCTATGCCAACGACTAAGTAATAAAGTTCACGTTACATCGCTGGAACTGTCCCAGTAATCGCTTGCGAATGTCTTTTGAAGAGGCAGTGGAATGCAGAACGTTACGTGGGGCTATGGAATCATACTTGAAATGAGTCTCGTGTTACTATCGAACGTACAAGTTGTATATGAAGGAATAACAAAATTTTTTTAAATGAATATTACAGAAGAAACACTTTCATATGAAGATGAGAGATACGTACCCTTTAATAATAGTACTAACAATATAAAGAGGAAGGTTTAAATGTTCACGCGAAAAAAGCCGCGGCAAGAAGCTAGAAATATATTTAATATAAGGATATCTTTATTAATTTGTAATATTATGAAGAATTATACCTTACAAGTAATGCTACCTTCCAGCAAAGTTTTCCTATTCTCATGACACCCGCAGCGATAGCCCCGTGGTTACGGACCCAATTTACGAGTGATAGGTTGGGGGAACGAACCTAGTCAGGCACATTACTTTGTTATACAGAATGGAAACAAACGTTACTTTGCGTAAATCAATACCAAACCAATACTTCAAGAAAATATCTTTTGAACACTCTGTATATGTTATAAAACTTTTTACATTACTTTGCTTAATTTATCTCATCACTATTGTTAAAACGGTAAACGTAAACATCGTGTGGAAACCAACAATTTTTTCTACCACACAAAAACAATATATCTTTTGACACAACCTTAATCCTTAATAGGCTTCTCAGACTCACCGATTCTCTCTAGTAACTGGGCTGTTTATTTCTCGTCTCTTACAACATTACCTACCAAATGTAATCACATAAAAGCTCTGCCTTCTTGCTCAGAAACATCTCTAACGACGTTATAATCTCCGCCATCTGCCAAATAAATCGGCATTGAATTGTGCTCAAAATTATAAACATCTGTATTTGCGAGATGTTATCTTGCTCCATCATTTAAACAGTATTTAGTTACTTCAGAGATACTTCAGAGCTTTTAAGAGACGCCAAGGGCATTCGATGTGGTTTCGTGTTCAAACAGATTTTTAAGAAGAGATTGTTTCTTTTGTAATGTTTGTTGTTTAGTTCACGATTTCGCAGTTTTATCTTAAATTAGAAACTCACTATTATATCAATAAGTTGCTAAATTGTAATTAGTAAATGTTACTATAAATAATATTATTTATATCTAAAAATGTTTAATTTCATCAAAAAGCTGATGCAAACGTCAGATAAGAATTAAAACAAATATCTACTATTTTCTACTTAAGTATAAATAAAATTAATTTGTAGGGTCCGTGATTTCAAAATTACTGTATTTTCTAAAGTACCAAGCTTGCTTACTTAACATAAATAAAAATCTATCGGTCTCTCTTTCTGATTGTCCAGTCTAATCTCTAGAACGGCTGAATCAATGGAAAGATTGCTAGAAGATAGAGGAGGTAGGCCAAGTTATAGACTACTTTTTATGCAAGAATTCCCACAGGATCGGTATAAAAGTGGGAAAAAACGCGCGAGCTAGTTTAAGGTAATAATAATAATATTCCACTACTTTCACACAACGAGATCTAGTCCCAAACTTAGCAGAGCTTGTGTTATGAGTACTAATTCTAAATACATACATATTATAGACTAGCTGTGCCCGCGACTTCGTCCGCGTGGAATAGTGACTTTTCGGGCAGCATATTTTGAATTACATACACCGTCGTTTGGGTAGCTAAAAATTTACTTTACAATAATGCTTCTCTGTATACGATATTTGACATATGGCCATCGGGGATGAAAGCATACAGGCTCCTAGGATTGCTAACCCGTGACAGAGCCACATACAACAGACCGTGCGAGAAACATCTGATACCTACTTAGATCTACACCCACAACTTTCAGCGTCTGACCTTGGGCTTTATTAATTCTCATCGCAAAACATAGGCTGACTGGATACTGGACTCGTTTAAAACTAAATGAAAAATTGTTTGGAATGAGAGGAATCCGAGGAATGAAAACACTTTCACCTTTTCCACACCCTGTTAAAATCTCTGCTTCTATCAGATTTCGTTGTAAATTGGTCACTTAACCTGGTGCTATTGCAATGTTTTGGGGGGCTTAAATTTCTAAGAAGCATTATGGGTACACCTACTTTTAATTTTATTAAATGTGCTGGTAGTCCAGGTGCATTGAGGGATTCTAAAAATTCTACTGGGTAGCTTGTATATTCTAAAATTCTACTGGGTAGCTTGTAGATTCTCCTTCTTCCATGACTCTGTTAATGGAGATATACTCAACATAATCCCCCGGAAAATAGCTCAATATTTCAGCTTGGTCGGTTCGTGGTGTCAAAATAGCTCTTTCGCAAAGCCAGGAATTTTCGCAAGTTGGTATTTACGTTGCGTTTCCATACACAGGTGATATGAGGTCTCGCATTAATGAAACTATGTTGCATAGGTTTTCATTAAGAACAACTTTTCCTTGTTTCTGCGGATACACACCGTTACGAATCTCAAGTAGCAAATCTGAAAATTCGTGAGCATTTTCGTTGCCTCCAATTTGCGCACGCATATTTAATGTCAAATGCAAAGGGATAATGGAATACCACAGTCGAGAACTCTTTAGGCAGGGTCTAACTTCATCAGCCCTTGTTCCACGTGGTATTACAGGGAGAGTCTGACGAAAATCGCCACAAAAAAGCATAGTAATGATGACATGGGTTGATCATTTTGCTTGACATCACGCAACGTTCTGTCTACTGCTTCTACTGCTTTTAGATTGGCCATTGTGGACTCATCCCATATAATAAAGCTACAATCACGATGAACCTTAGCTTTATTGCTGTTTCTTGAAATATTACAAACAGGGCTTTCTGTGCGGTCTAAATTGATCGGAATTTTGAACATTGTATTGAGCAGTTTTCCCACCTTGCAACAATGTGGCGGCTATGCCTGATGAAGCGACAGCAAGCGCGATTTTACCTTGGCTTCGTACCTTCGCCAAAATAACTTTCGTAAGAAATGTTTTACCCGTTCCACCGGGTGCATCTCCAAATAGCATTTCTCCCAAAGCACTATCAACGCTGCGGCACACCCGATCAAATATCAAACGTTGTTCATCAGTTAGCCTCGAGACATCAATTAGTAAAATTTCGGCCAGGTCAATTGGATCATAGTTGGTTTCCATCGCGTAATCTCTATTAATACGTTCACCGTGAAATGATGCCTCCGGCATGCCACATTGCCAACAAACAACGATTCAATTGACTTTCACGTAATCTCTCCTCAATTGGGTTGTTATCATTAAGTTGTACGTGCCTAAAAAAATCCTCAGCCAATTTGTTCTGATACTTTAATCACAACTGTGCAGCGTCAGAAAGTGCACAAAACACCAGCACGACTGCAAACAAATGTTGCAACCGATGAGGACTTTCGCTAATACTTGCTTCTGACAAAAAATCATCCCAATGTTGATGCCCATCCAGCAAGTGACGTGCCCGGCAAGCGGCTTGGTATGTAGGGTGTACGATATTGTCAACTTTTCGGAGATTGGCAAAAGAAGTAGGCCCTTGGACAACGTGCAGCAGTAGGCGCAGGTAAAAGCATTCGGAGTTATTTGTATGAACCCTACCAATGATATGATCTTCAAAAATACCTGGTTCACCTACTACTGCTGTTCCATGTCTTCTGCGGTTAAAAATACCCTGTTGTATATTATAGGTATAATACGTCTGTTACGATGTATACGATGGAACTTCGTTAAGTTCCATCGTATACATCGTAACAGACGCATTTGCTAAGACACTCTTATACAACGGTATAAGAGTGTCTTAGCAAATGCGTCTGTTTCACAAATATTAAAGAAAGCGAGCAGAGTGGTTCGTCTTGGGTTGTCCAAACGCTCCGTTACATTATCAGGGTTGAAGTATATTCTTTGTTCATCTGTGCCTTTCGTTGTTCCCTGTTTTCCCTATTTCGTGTTGTCATCATTCGAGAACGATTTGAACTCAGTCGAGATTCTCGCTGAGTCGAAGTTTCTGCAGCACGAAACCTAGCCTGATATTCCCGAGTTGCAGAGAGCCTTGCCTCACGACCTTTCTCAGATTCCTGTGATCAAACTAATCTCATCCTTTTAGCATTTCTGCTACATTGGTTGGATCTTCTTCGAGGCATTCTTACAATAAAATAGTACTTACTACTTAACACACAGTTAAACACGTATTATCGTAAACAATTAAATTATAAATACTTACAGATTATTATACAGTCTAAAATTATCGCAGTTGTTAAGACGTGTCAACCAAACGTACTAACTTTATAAAACAAAATAATTGCTAGAAAAATTAATTACTAACCTGAGCTAATGAACTTATACTTAATAAAGAAAATCAAGAAAAGAAATGCCTAACCTATACCAAATACTTACAATATTTGTATACAAACCCTAAACACAAATTAAGATAAGTATACCGAAAATCAAGGAAAGAAATGCCTAACCTATAACAAATGCTAACAATATTTATTTACAAACCCTAAATAAAAATTAAGATAAGTTAATACCCAAAAATCAAGGAAAGAACCGCCTAACCTATACCAAATACTTACAATATTTATTTACAAAATTTTAAAGAAAATTAAGAAAAAGAACCTACAAACCCTAAAATATAAATAAATGAAATATGCAAACAGTCAGTATTCAAGTGAATCGCAATAATCGAATGCAACTATTCGCCTATACTCTCCAGGATACGTGCGTTCGCTACGAATAACTGAATCCTTATGGCAGCGGCCATAAAGTTCGCCAATGTTCACCGAGATTTTTAAATTGACATAACTTTTTTATTTATGAACCGATTGACATGAAACAAACACTAAATGTTAAGTGAAGCTTACTACAATATATAAATTAAAACCGCATCTAAATCGAATAAGCCGTTTCTGATATTAGCGTGCACAAACACACAGACAAAGAGACAAAAAAAAAATACTATTTCGGGTTCGGCATCGATATAATAACAACCCCTGCTACATTTTTTCTATATATTTCCATTGTAGAGACACCACTTTTCTACAATTTTATTATATGTATAGATAAATTACACCCAGACAAAGAACAAATGATCGTGCTCATCACACAAACATTTGTCCTGGGTGGGAATCGAACCCACGACCTTGCGCATAGCAGTCAGGGCCACTGATCACTAGACCAACAGGCTTACTTAACTTACTTAACAGAATTACTTATTTCACAATATTCCGAGATGTACAAAACGCAGAGAGTCTAACTCCTGCAATTAAAAGAGATCGTTATCCGGCACAAGTTCGTAACACAGAGATGAGATGCTGAGAGACCATGTTTTTGCTTCCAAACTTCCTAAGTTCCGCGCAATATTAATTTTAATCTCGGAATTAAGACAGTAACGTGGTAACAATGATGTATCGTGCCAACAGACAATAATTTCACTGGCGTAAAGCAGTGTACATGATTTATACTTTTAATTTCGCTTTTAATGAGTGAGCCAGACTTTGTATGCGGTCGATTATTTTGTTTAATAGTGGCGATAAAGTATCATATTTAGGAGATACATTGCATGTGCTATAAACGTGAATACTCTTTGAAATTGAATGTGTGATATTAAAATCTGAATTGATATTAAAATGTTTTTATTGGCTGTAATTCTTCTATCTAAACCGTATTTATGTTAATTACAAGCTATGGCCGCGACTGCGTTTGCATGAAAGGTTTTTCTCGCACAAATGCCAATTCTGTATAAATTCTGGCATTATATCGGAGCCTATATTTTGCCCTGTAACCTGCTCTATCTTCCAGATAAAGTTTCTTTAAAATTGGTATAGCTGTTCTAGAATTTAGCCCGGACAAAATCTAGACAGTTTTAAATATTAGTTTGTGTTTGAATTTTGTATAAATATCTGTTCGGTCCGACGTGAAACAGAACGCATCTTTTGGCCGGCAACATTAATTATCTGTGGACTTGACATAACCTCTCTGACTTGACAGATAGACCTTGCGCTTGAAAAATGTCGTCCGCGTTTGGGACCAGTTGAGTTAATATAATTGGTAAAATATCGTTGGATTCGCCTGTTGAGACCGATAATTGGGTCGCGAATTATTTGTTGTTTGAAGGTGAAATCCCCACTTGCCGAAAACCCCGGGATATTGTTGAATCATACGCCGTATTGCGTCACCTCGTGGCACGCGGAATTTGTTGGAAATCGAATTGGATCTCACGAGATATGAACAGATTAATTGTGTTCAGTGATTGATTGAACTTTGTAATCTCGGATTAACAAGAATCCAGTGATATTTCTCGGAACACATCGCCTTATTGCCTACCACGCGTAGCGCGCGCTTGCTGGAAACGAGTTAGGTGTGATGCTGGTCAGGACCGCGCCATCTGGAGATCGACGCCTTGTGACCGTCTAGAACCCGTAACTTACATCACACGTTACAATTACTCACCTCATATCACATACATACACACTTTGGACGTGATCAAACAGATCCGGGTTGCCGTCTACAGCTCAGGTGAGTGTTATTTGTAATTTTTGGATCAAATGGTTGTAGGCCGAAGCCTAGTAGAGGTAGGCCATTGTGTAACCTTCTTGTTTGAAAAGCAACGTTTAAGCTCCACGTATCGTGGAAAAGTTTAGGACACCCCAGTTACCGTTGCACTGGGCCCTTTGCAGTCCTGAACAAATTGGTATGCAGAGCGTGGGTTTTAATATAAAATCCACATAGTTCATTCTGGTATAGGCGTGGCTCTTATAATGTAAGATCCACTGGTTTAATTGGAAGTTTTGAAAGTAACTTTGGTTTGATTACTTAACACAACTTATAACTTAATAAGTTTTGAATATATTACCATGTCATCCGGGCTATCTAATTGAAGTTGAATCAATTGAAGTTGTATTTGTAATTTGTACTGTAGCCTCTTTCATTGCATTGACAGGTAAGATTTATTTCTGAAATTAGGAATTATTGGTACAATTTGGTACATAATTTGGTACATAATTTGGTATTTGTTGCAATTAATAATTGAATGTCATTGATCTGAATTTGAAAGGTTATCTAAATAATAATTACACATAGTCTAACATAATAGGACTTGAATTGTGTGTATTGGTTATTGCATTTATAGTAATTATTGGATTGTTGTTAGAGATTCTCCGGCTCAATATTATACAGTCAATTGTTGTGCTTCTTGATATTTATTTGAGGTTGATCCAGCATTGTATTATACATTCAATTGTTATTTATTTTGTAACTAGCCATCCTTAGCAAGCTAGATTCATACTTGGAATAAGTACAGGGTCGGATTTGGACTTAAAATAATTGAATTTAAGTTGTTATTTGGGTGAAATTATTTGGTCGACTAACAAGTCATTGCTGTTTGTTTAATATTTGATTGTTGGTTGTTGATTGGTGTTTTGTATTAATATTTGATTGTTGCAATGGCCTCATTAAGGGCAGTCAGGGAGGCTGCTGCGGGATTGACCTCACAGTTGAGATGGTTCACATCGGCAGCTGCAACTGTTGAGCGTGTGGAATTGGAAGAGCTCACCCTTGCTCGGTATGGGCAAGTGATTGAGAGGATCAAGTCAGCTGATGCTGCGCTCATACGCTTCAACGAGTACATCATGGACGTGGATTTGGGGGTGATGGATCAGACAGCCCGCGATAAGATTTTGGGTGACTATGACCAGATTATCCACCTGGGGGATGTCATATGTCTTCGAGCGCGGAAAATTTTGAAGAGCCGGGTGCCTGATGCGGCCAAGCCGCAGACCCCTGTTGTTGCAGGCCCTGGACTATTGAGTAGGCTGCCCACCCTGGAGCTGCCACATTTTGACGGTCGCTTGGACCACTGGCTGGGCTTCCTAGATCTCTTTGAGAGTCTTGTCGATGCACGCTCGGACCTCGGACCTGCCCAGAAGCTGGCCTATTTATTGTCTGTCCTGGAGGGCGAAGCCAGAGCCTTGGTGCAGCACTTGCCGGTGACGGATTCCTCCTACCCGACCGCTCTGGAGCTTCTCTCCCGACGGTATCAGAACAAGCGCTGCCTGGCTGATGTGCACATCGACCAGATTTTGGGGCTACCGGCCATTGTCAGCACGTCGACGTTGCGCACTGACTTGCTGAACCCGTTGGTTTCAGCAACCAACGCTTTGAGACGCTTGGAGTTACCGGTGGAACATTGGTCCTATTTGTTGGTGCACATAGTGCTGCAGTTGCTCCCCGCGGAGTTGAGGTCACGTTTTGAGCAGAAGTATGGTGGGGATAGTGCCACCCATCTTCCCCCCTTTGACGACCTCCTCAAATTTTTGGAAGACGAGTGTCGGTTTGCGGATAACACTCGTGGCGCTACGGGGTCGCCCCCACTACCTTCTCAGCCCAGAGACCAGGGATGGACTAGGGCCCGGGGGCCTGTTGATGATCGCCCCGCCCCCCGTTTGGCTGGCGCCCGGAGTCCTCGGGCCAGGGGGCCTGTTGATGATCGCCCCGCCCCCCGTTTGGCTGGCGCCCGGAGTCCTCGGGCTAGGGGGCCTGTTGATGATCGCCCCGCCCCCCGTTTGGCTGGCGCCCGGAGTCCTCGGGCTAGGGGGCCTGTTGATGATCGCCCCGCCCCCCGTTTGGCTGGCGCCCGGAGTCCTCGGGCCAGGGGGCCTGTTGATGATCGCCCCGCCCCCCGTTTGGCTGGCGCCCGGAGTCCTCGGGTTAGGGGGCCTGTTGATGTTCGCCCCGCCCCCCGTTTTGATGGTGCCCGGAGTCCTCATCATTGTGACTTTTGTAAGGCAACCGGGCATGTCATGGCGCGTTGCCCGGATTTTTTGAATTTGCACGTAAGTGCCCGCCGCCGTATTATCAACGCACGCCGTTTGTGCTTTTCGTGCTTGGGGGCCCACTTCCATCGGGACTGCCCCGACCCCCACCCGTGTAGAATTTGTGAAGGGTCCCACCTTGAGATTTTGTGCGCCAACGCGAACCGCTCCAGCAGACCAGCTTCTGAGGGGGGTTCGCGCAGGGGGGGGTACCCCAGAGACGAGCACCGGGCTGAGACCCGCGATTCTGTACGCCGCACTCCACCCCCCGCGCAAGTTGAACGGGAGCCCCACGAGCGCCATTTGGTCTTCCCTCGTCAGGGAGAACGCGCATTGGCTGCTAGGCAGCAGTGGCCGGGTCGGCGCCGCTGCCTTTCCCCTCCGTTGGCGGAACGTCCCTGGCTGGAGTCGCGCCCTCCGCCATTCGGGCATTCGGTGGGATATGCCCCTCCAGTGATGGCGAGCGGCTCGGGACACCGCGCAGACGAATGTTTTGATTGTTGGCCTCGTCGTGAACGAAGGCAGCCTGGATGCGGCGATCGGTCGCCGCCCAGGCATCACTAAGAGATTGACGCCTGCCCCGCTAAAGGACCCCCCCGATCAAGACGGTTTTGTTGCCAACGGCCTCGGTCAAGGTCTGGGGACCCTTGGGTGACTCAATTGTGGTTCGTGCCATTTTGGGCACGGGAGTCCGGGGTTGCCTTTGTCGTCTTGGTTAGCGGGACAGGTTGGCCTGAAGGTGAACGACCTTTCAGGCAGGATTTGGGGAATTGGCGAAACGGCTGTCACCACTGTTGAGGGAAGGACCTGGTTTGAAATCACCCTTGTGAGTTGTCCTTACCCTAAAATTGGTGCTCCTGCCCTTGTTATAACTGAACTTGGTTCAATTGTTGGTGACTGATCGTCACACTAAGAACTCGCATGCCGGTTGCAATGCGCTGTTGGCCATTCTGCAGCGAGAATTTTGGATTTTGTCAGCTGATCGCGTCAATGAGACGAGGCCCTTTGCTGGCGTCGTAACGGATTTTGTTGGTCCCCCTTTGTTGAAGACGTCCACCCTTCGTAATAGCAAGATTGTTAGGGCTTATTTGTGTGTTTGTCTGCCTGTCAACCAAGGCAGTACATTTGGAGCTGGTAACCTCCCTCTCGACAGAGGCCCTTGAGGCGACTTTGGAAAGATTTGTGTCTCGCCGTGGGTTACCTTCGTTGATTAGGTCTGATTGCGGTACGAATTACAAGGGTACAAGTAACTATTTGAAGGAGGTATACGCCTTCCTTAATGAGAGCCAGGTTGATATTGGTAATAGTTTGGCCCGCCGAGGGGTCACTTGGTTGTTTGACCCGCCAGCCTGCCCCCCATTGGGGGGGTATTTTTGGGGCCGCGGTGAAAGCGGCAAAGGGACGCTGGCGGAGATTGTTGGGAGACACCGTTCTCACCTTTAATGAACTGGCTACGGTATTTGGCCGCATTGAAGCTGTGTTGAATTTGCAACCTTGTCAAGACTTCCAATTGATTAGCGGACGGGTAGGCCCGTCCGGGGGGGGTAGATGTTCGGTCCGACGTGAAACAGAACGCATCTTTTGGCCGGCAACATTAATTATCTGTGGACTTGACATAACCTCTCTGACTTGACAGATAGACCTTGCGCTTGAAAAATGTCGTCCGCGTTTGGGACCAGTTGAGTTAATATAATTGGTAAAATATCGTTGGATTCGCCTGTTGAGACCGATAATTGGGTCGCGAATTCTTTGTTGTTTGAAGGTGAAATCCCCACTTGCCGAAAACCCCGGGATATTGTTGAATCATACGCCGTATTGCGTCACCTCGTGGCACGCGGAATTTGTTGGAAATCGAATTGGATCTCACGAGATATGAACAGATTAATTGTGTTCAGTGATTGATTGAACTTTGTAATCTCGGATTAACAAGAATCCAGTGATATTTCTCGGAACACATCGCCTTATTGCCTACCACGCGTAGCGCGCGCTTGCTGGAAACGAGTTAGGTGTGATGCTGGTCAGGACCGCGCCATCTGGAGATCGACGCCTTGTGACCGTCCTAGAACCCGTAACTTACATCACACGTTACAATTACTCACCTCATATCACATACATACACACTTTGGACGTGATCAAACAGATCCGGGTTGCCGTCTACAGCTCAGGTGAGTGTTATTTGTAATTTTTGGATCAAATGGTTGTAGGCCGAAGCCTAGTAGAGGTAGGCCATTGTGTAACCTTGTTTATTGAAAGCAACGTTAAGCTCCACGTACCGTGGAAAAGTTTAGGACGCCCCAGTTACCGTTGGCTGGCCTATTGCAGTCCTGAACAATATCTTTAAACACTTGAGAAAACAAAGTTATTGTTTATAAACAGAAATAGTGGTATTCATTGCGAAGTAGGTATGCATAGGAAGTTCTTAATTCTTTTTTTCGTGTTGTAAAATAAAGGCAACATGAAACTTTTAAATACTTAATGTTGATCCTACGTGAGATAATGTCTTTACCCATCCATTTACTTTGGATGAGCAAAAACATAATTTAATTCAACACACCCCATTCCCTTGCAAACCGTTTCAGTATTAAAGGCAAGCTACACAACATCTTAAACTCTCATCTCACCCGAGAACATAAAACAAAAAAGGTTGGCCACGCAAAGTAGTACGTGACTTAAACTCTTACACCTCCACTTACTTAAAGCTCACTAAACCCTCTGGAGCCGGAGGGAAAATAGCCTGGCTGCCCATAGCCGGGTAATCCCCCGCATTATCGGCTATGACGGCCGCGATAGCCGCGACTTTATTGCTCGGGCTATCTACGCCACGCCATTTTGTGACGAAGTGAGGGATGTGTAGTATGTGACGGATGCTAGATAAATCACTTTTGGTTTTTGTTTTTCAGGGTTCCGTACCCAAAGGGTAAAAACGGGACCCTATTACTAAGACTTCGGTGTCTGTCCGTCCGTCTGTCTGTCACTAGGCTGTATCTCAAGACCTGCGATAGCTAGACAGTTGAAATTTTCACAAATTATGTATTTCTGTTGCTATTAATACTAAAAACAAAATAAAATAAAATTTATATTTAAGGGGGGCTCCCATACAAAAGACATGATTTTTTGCCGTTTTTATAGAAAATGGTACAGAACCCTTCGTGCGCGTTTTTAGTGTTTGTTTGATTCTACAATATAGGGAATTCTGGCGTGGGATCTAGGGTCTCAACTAATAATCTATACGTATATTATAAAGAAGTAAGTTTATAGAATATAATCTCTGGATCTACGGAACCGATTTTGAAAATTCAGCAAGGCATCCAAGGCATCTTCTGTACTCGCTCGTCCCACCTTAGACCTCATCTATCGCTTACCATCAGGCGAGATCAAGGTCAACAGTGGGTCCATCAGTACTATAAAAAAAATCTCTCACAAATAAAAACCTACATAAATGCTGAGAGCAATAGGTTACATTTTTTACTACAGAAGCTAATGTGACATATTTTTAGACAATGTTTTTTTTTTTCTTTGTTCGTGGTAGTATATTGCCAAATTATATGTTACAGCTTTCAATTTCAACTACACCATTAAAAAAAAAGTCAGAGTAAGACTACAATCTAGTTCGTGAGAATATAGTGCTTGCCCGTAAATGATGTCATTATGTTCATTCATAACATTAATATTGACTGAGCCACTATAGACTCAGTCAACATCTTGGACCTAAACATGACGTGTAAAAGCGTTATTTATAACCAATTTATAAAAATAAATATTTCTTTTCATTTCATTTCATAAAAGCTCTACGCGATTAATCAAACGAGTCGTTTGATTAATCGCGTACAGCTTTTAAGTTACAACATCAACAACACTATCTAGACATATTCAATTTAATTCAAAACATTTATTTCAGATTTTTCAGTCCATAGAGTGTTTAGTAGGACAATTAAAAAAAAACGTAAAACCATTGTAGCTAGAGCATTGCACATTTACTTATATTTTAATCCCTCAGTCTAAACATCCACTGTATTCAAACTAGCTAACAGTTCCTAATCAAAATACCCAAACTAATGCATGCACACTAAACAAATAAATAGTTCAATATCTGCTAAATAAACTTAAAACAATAATTTATGTACTTTCAGTTTTAAATAGTGTAAAACGGTGGAAACTCGTCGGCACGGCGCTGTGGTGCGCGGCGCACAGAATTTAATAAATTACACAAACTTCGTCTGCTAGGTTTGGTGTGCATCGGTGAATTGTACGAAGCTTTACAATCGAGAAGAACTGGAGACAGAAGAACAGAAATACCACTCTTTCCTATTCTTAAAGCTGCTATAAATGGAAGTAGACTGTTTAGAATGGAACGAATTACTTGGAAAATCTTTTTATTGATAATAAGCTTGCGTTTGACCACCATCTCACGTGATGGCAAGTGATGATGTGGTCGAAGTTGGAGCACGCTTACCAAGAAGTAACTTATTCAGTCTTGACTTAAAGAAACCCAGGTTATAGCTATCAGGAAATACAGACTCCGGCAGGGAATTCCTATCCCTAGCCAGCTCACTTTTAGGAAAATATTCGGAAATTATAGCACCAACGTCAGTTAAGATATGTTCAAGACATGATGAAATTTCTATGAAGAGTTTACTTTATTAGATACTCTCCTAAATACTAGCAATGGCCAATGTTCCAATATTAGCAGTACGGTTGTTCAGCTGTCCCATTTCAAACCCTAGTAATGGAGACCTTTTTACAAGAATCGTTTTATTCTGAATGTTGCTAACCTAATTCAAAAACACCAGCTCTTTATACTCAGTTAAAAGCAAATATATTTAAGCATCTAAACAATATCATTAAGGTCCCTTGTGCCCAATTTAGAACATAGCAAGCCATTTTAACCAAATTTATCCTTTAATACATATTTCCAATACCAATTTTACACTTTTGCGCTCTACTATAAAATTTCATGTTGTCCTTATGTCAGGAAATAGGGCAGGTGTGTTGTCACATTGTCGCGTTCGCCATTAATAGGTTCAAATGTTAAACTTCTGTTTCCTTTTGTCTAAGGGCATGGCGATTTACCGCCCCGTTTTTAGACTTACGAGCGTGAGATTCGGCTATGTTCGGGACCACTCGACGTGATCCGTGATAGAGCGCGCTTTGCATATTAACGCGTGGTCCTGTTCACGCACTTTTTGCGCAGTTCGCTAAACGGTGCTAATGTCGATAAATGAGTTCGTATTATTTCGGGGACATTCGTATTACTTCGGCTATTGTTTTGGGATACTAGAGGCTTTTGAAAATGGAAAACGAATTTTCTGGCTGAATTTAGATTAAATGTAATTGCTAGACGTTGAGTTGGGTAACGCTCGCTGTTTTCCCTAAAGGCTTAGACTAAGTTATATTACGTATGTACGGCTATTTATTAAAAGGCTATTTTCTTTTTTACTAATTACAATTGAGCTTCCATTTGATGATTTAATTTGTAGCTGGAGCTCACTGCCCACTGCCCAGTCAAAACCAAGTCGATATTAATACTTAATAATCATCTCCTTAGCTTTTCAGTCTGAGCTCGTGACTTTATTGTTGAGTCAAAGTTGAGGTCAGATCTTAAAAGCTCCAGGCAAAATCCGTCAGATTGCTTGCCTGTCTGTCTTCTACAGATTGTACTACGGGGCGTGTGCGCAGGAGCTCCATGACCTGATCCCTCCATCTCCCTTTCACTACCGGTCTACCAGACGCACGGCTGGGTACCACCCACACTTGGTTGATATACCGTCTTGTCGCACCAAGTGCTTTTCTTCCACATTTATTGTGCGCACAGCCAAGCTGTGGAACTCTCTGCCGGCTTCTGTGTTCCCTGCCACTTGTGACCTTTCAGCCTTTAAAGCAAGAGTGAATAGGCATCTTCTGGGCTCGCTCGTCACATCGTAGACCTCATCTATCGCTTACCAACAGGTGAGATTGAGGTCAAGAGAGGGCTTATCGCGAATAAACGTGCTTTCCGACGCACCATCTACATACTGACCTTAGCAAGCGTTGCTTAACTTTCAAAATAAGCGGCTGTTATTATATAGCCACCAGCTTTCGAGATATTAATACTTAATACAGCCACCTATTATCAGTCCCCAGTGCCCAATTTTGCACAAGCTGTGTGAAGTCTAAGATTAATAAAAGAAAACAAAACTCCACAGTAAATATACCGAGTTACATTTGGTCGACGGCGACCAAGTTATGTCCCCAAACTTTTACAAAACCAACACTGTATTAAGAAATCAGGCGCATTATTAAGTTTTTTAGGGTTCCGTAGTCGAATGCAAAGTAGACGGGAAAAGACCTCGTGAATGTAGCCCAATACGCCAGATCTGCACCGCTCTCGACTCTGCGGTTCACAATGCCTTTCACACCGCCAGAGACAGAAACATCTGAATGAAAATAATACGGGAGAAGTTGATGCAGAAGGGACGGTCACGACCCTCAGTTATGAGGAAAACGACGCAAGGAGGAGGAGCCGAATGGCAAAAAACGGAACCCTTATACATAGATTCGTCATGTCTAACTGTCTGTGATAGAAGTGAAACTGAATCGTCGAGAATTGTGAAAATTTTAATTTTTTTATAAAAATTTAGTAATAAGAAAGGGTTCTCCATACATGGAAATGAAACTAAAAAAATATTCAAAAATAGACGTGTGGAGTATCTATAGGAAGCTCTTTAAAGATGAGCTCTATAAAATTGAGGTACGTCAAACCATTACTCTAAAAGTCAATCGTTTGAAAGGTACATACACTTCCAAAGTCGTAAATTTATCCTTGCCGCTCTAAATTTTGATAAAAGAAAGTAAAAAATCAAAATTATAAAAAAACATGCTGTAGATCTTAATAAACACTCAACGAAAATTGGTTTGAGATGCAGTCAGCACTTATTGAGATATAGCACATTTTCAAAAACTTCAAATATTATATTACTTTGTCATTTATACAAAAACAATCAAAAACAAAGTTATTTGTCGCTAATCTTTGCTTGCTATTACGGAACCCTTCATGCAAGTCCGACTCGCACTTGGCCGGTTTGTTTTTCACAATTTCATCTCAAGTTTTATTTGCAAGGAGTTATGTGTCTGGTGGATAGTTTAGATAAAATGGCTGCGTTAATTCTAATGAAACACGAAACAAAGGTAGTGAAACACAAGATTTGCGTGTTTATTTCTTGCTATATAAAATTCTTATTTGTTTCGGTGCATGAATATTAACTTTTCAACTAGACTAGTTAGTTATTTCATTTATTTAATAATAATAAAATCGTTTATTTCGTGCTTTAATAAAATATAAACGGCCTAAATAATAAAAACCATCTATAACGTAAACATATACATTAATAACGTAAATGTAAACATTACAAAATTAAATTTAAATTAATAGAAATGATTTAAAATTACAATAAAATAAAATACGTCATAATAAATTAATTTATATTAGTTATTTATGAACATAGGTGTGCAGTGGATGTTATCGTCAAATAATATAAATAATCACTGTCTTACCATTTCATGGTGTAAAACTATTACAGTAAGTTAGTTATTTTTCAACCGACGACAAAAAGAGGAGGTTATTAATTCGACGCGTAATTTTTTTTTTTTTATGTATGATCACCAGTGATCGGAGTAGGTAGATTGAAATGGGGTCATTGATCCGAAACGTATATATTAATATGGACATTCCTCCGGAATTGGTGGATTATTAAAAAAAAACCGGAACTTATGTAGGAATTTTATTCTGCCAGAGTGGAAGGAGTCATTTGATGATTTGCCATCCTCAAAAAAAGGTAGGAATTGTAATAAAATGAGCAATATTATTCTTTATTATTCTTCATATTTTTTTTTAACGGCACACAGTCACGACTTGACAAAACCCAACGACCAATTAGAACAAAGGATCATGGGTGGTACAATAACCGGTTATCAGAACAATGCGTACGCCCGCCGACGACATGCCAGGTAGCTCACTCGTTTACTTCGGTTCGTAGAGTGCGCATCTTTGTTTGTTACTGTGTTGTGAAAACGTTACTTGACCCTGGCTTGTGTACATACTGACTTCTGGAATCTGCTCTAAACCACGACTTGCCTCGAATATACGGACTCAGATTTTTCACTATTGAATTGGATCTACATATTTAAACCAAGCTTTGGTAAGTAATATTTTACTAGTTACAAGGAGTATAAAGCATGTTTGGATGTACTATAAGAATATTTTTAGTATTGTGTTTGTTCGCTAAACCTGCTGAACATACCATGAGTCTTAATATTGTTAAATCTTTAATAGAGTATGAACCAGTGAGCTTAGTGCGAAACAAAATTATGATATTCTAGTAATGTAGTCGCAATTCAGCTAACTCCACTATTAACCGACATTTTACTGGAATCCGTATATAATTTGAATGCCCTGTGTGCTGTGTCCTCTTGCAATGTATTGGTAAAATAAATTACTATAGGCCTTATCTACTTCGCTACAAAATATTCTACGTAACAAGCCCTTTCATTTGATACCCATATTGATGGGATTGAAAAAAAACTAAGTTGTCCGCCATCTTGTAGCGGCAGCCATTTTAGATTGACAATAATATTGAATATACATAATTGTATTGTCACCAGAATCAAAGGCGAATATCAAATTTTAGATCAATCGGTTGACAGGAAGAGGGTGAAATTTCAATGACTAAATTTGATCCAAGAAAAATAAAACAAACGGAGTAAGCTAAATAAACTAAATAAAATGTATTTTTTTTCATGTCTTTGTTTTAGGTGATATATACGAGGTTCCATCTCTACAACAGAGTTCAGATATGGCAAACGTCAAGGCTGAAACTGTAGGAAAATGGATATCCGGACATCCCGAACTACTTTACGATCACGCTAGTGGTAGAATATACTGTTCAAAATGTGAAAGCCATTTGAAAACCATAAATAAAGGAAACGTTAAAAGACATATCGAAGGAGCAGTACACCAGGGAAAGTTTGAGCGGCCCGAAGAGGAATTTTATTTCGATCTTATAAAATTTCTCATTTTGTGCAATATTCCGTGGTCTCAGATGAAAAATACTACTTTTCAAGATTTCTTTAAAAAATATATGTGTAGTACCTGTTGTTGTACGTGTACTAATCGTACTCTGCTAGATGAATCACAGTTACGGAAAGTTTACTTGGACAAGTTTTTTAAGAATAAAATCAATTCGATTCGGCAAAATTATAAAAATGAGAAACTATGGATATCATTAGATGAAACGACAGACTTTTTAGGTCGCTATATAGTCCATTTTTTAATAAAACCATTACATCCTAGCAATTTGACTAGACCTTATTTGGTAGCATGTAAAATGCTAACTGTAGTTAATGGACAAACAATCACGCAATTTGTGTTAGAATGTTTGGAAAACTTTTGGGAAGATTCTTTTGAATCGAAGGTAGGTAACATTCTTGTCTTCTGCACTGATAGCGTTGCATATATGCTGTCTGCAGGACGAAATTTAAAACAATACTTACCTGAAATGAAGCACGTAACATGTTTGGCGCATTCTCTTCATCGCGTATCTGAGCAAATTAGGTTAGAATATCACGATGTTAACATTTTAATAGCAAATGTTAAAAAGGTATTTTTGAAAGCCCCAAGTAGAGTCAAAATTTTAAGAGAAAAATATCCAGATTTGCCGCTACCTCCCCAACCAGTTGTTACAAGATGGGGCACTTGGTTAGAGGCAGCATTTTATTACGCTCAAAACTTTGAAAAAATAAAAGAAGTATTATCTTGTTTAAGCAGCTCTGATGCGGTATCTATTCGAGAGGCAAAAAATATTATAGAAAAAGAAAATTTAAAAGAAGATTTAAATTACATTAAAGACAATTATTTTATAATTCATTTGTCTTTAAAAGAATTGCAAAAGCATAATTTATCGTTGACAGATTCACTTTTAGCATTTGACAACGTCAGAGATGCTATAAATCAGTGCAATTCAGAAAATATAAAAAATAAAATAGAATGTGTTATGGAACGAAACCCAGATTTAGACATACTTAGAGAATATAGTGAGGCCATTGAAAAAAATGAAGCACATAATTTAATACCTTTTTTAAAATTTGCTCCTTTGACATCGTCAGATGTAGAACGGTCTTTTTCCATTTATAAATGGATTTTAGATGTTAAAAGAAATAGGTTGAAAATTGAAAATATAGAGAAACTCATAGTTATATATTTTAATTGTAAAGATCAGGATTACCAGGATGCTGACATTGTAATCGATGAAGATTAAAAATGTGAATAAATGTAAAATGTACATATTTAACGATAAACAATGTTGATTTTTATCTTTTTTCTTTATTCTACCCCTTTTTTTTTTGGTCCTAAAATCTGACTAAAATCAACCTGTTCCTTCGTATGCTCTTTACGTTTCAGAGTCGTGGTGCATCCTTAGAACAGTCTCACGACCCCAGCAGGCATTGGCCCTCTATGGGGCCCCGTCATTTATTCTACCCTTAATGCAAATTACCATGACCACTATGAAAATATTTAAATTTAAGTGCAACAATTTATGTCTATCTATAAAATTTCTAGCCATAAAAGGCTAAAAATAAAAATTAAAGCTTCGATCGGAATTAGATTGTTTTTATTATTCAACAGATAAATAATGAATTAATTTAGTTTTTATACCTTCCTTTAAATTTTTGAATTGAGTAGGAATAATATCACTACCAACATTAACAATGTTTAATTGAATCCGGAAATACCGGAATTACTTTCCGGGAAAATGGCTTATCCATGTTATTCTTTCTGTGTGCATTTATGATACAAGTACCAAAAATCAATCTACCTACTCCGATCACTGATGATCACCGATTACTCGAAGACGGCTGAACCGATTTGGAAAATTCTTTTTTTGATTTATAGGATATACTTCGAAATTGGTCCCATTTTTATAAAAGTCAGGATCTGATGATGGGATCCTGGAGAAATCGAGGGAACTCTTCAAATATTATAGGCACACCTATGACGTTTTGGGTATTTATTATAGTAACTTGTGCAGTTGCTCTCAAAAAGTACCATTTGAGGAAGTGGAAATGATGATGAAGACCACAGATGGCCGCTGAAACTACTGAATAATAAGTATTGAGTGGATTGCGATTCGATTACTTGAATATGGATGTTAAGCACTTTATGCTCGTCACAATGCATATGGTGGTGTAGAGCTGATGGTGATGTACCAGGAGAACTCCTCAACAATTAACGGCCCAGCATTGGGAAAAGCAATATTTTGTATAAGGTTATAAGTAGTTGACATTTAAGCTCTTGTAACTAGGTAAATTAAAAATAGACCAACTAAAAAGAGTGAAATAAAAACGTTTTACAAAAAAATTAAACCGACTCCCAAAAAACACTGCAAAGTGAAAAATAACTTTAATTTCGGAAGTCGGTGCCAAAAAGGAAAATACAAAACTAAAGACACCGAGTACCGAAATTAAAGTTATTTTTCACTTTGCAGTGTTTTTTGGGTGTCGGTTTAATTATTTTGTAAAAAGATTTTATTTATTTTAAAACTAGTACTCACGCGGGGCTTCGCTCCCGTGGATTCTATCACGGTAAAAACGTAACTCTCCTTTTTTGCAGTCGCGTAAAAAGTAGCCTATAGCCTTCCTCAAGCTTCAAGCTACTTCCATACCAAATTGCATCCAAATCCACCCAGTACTTTCGATTATTAGCGCGTTCAAGCAAACAAACGAACAAACTTTTCCGCTTTATAATATTATAGTATAGATAGACGTATAGGTTTATTAATACAAGGTGTAACAGATTAAGGCCGTGCGCGCACTGCCTTGCGGTGGCCGCAATTCCGGTAGTTCTACCGCACCGCAAAATTTGTGAAGTATGGAGTGTCATAGAAGTGCGCGCACTGCGGTCAGTCTACCGGTGCGGTAGAACTACCGGCATTGCGGCCACCGAAAGGCAGTGCGCGCACGGCCTAAACGCAATACCTCAGACATCCCAATTAGAATAATAAATCATAAGTCTAAAACAACTAAATAAAATTGAAACCAAACCAAGTCATTTTTATAAAATAGTTATCTTTACTGAACGCAAAACGTACATATGTGCGTCATACATTATCCTTACGCAGACGTATACACTCATGCAATGTTAACGGTCGACACGTACACGAGCGCATTTCCTTGAATTAAGGATTGTATTAATTTCTCATGATACTGTGTTTTCATTTAAAGTTAAATGAAAGAGTTTTCCGTCAAAATTTAACACGAACGAAAATCGATTCAGAGGTCTATTCTGAACCAACTACTTTCAGGAATTGCGTTTATTCTATTACACGTTGTATAAACAAGGAAAATAAATCAAATATATATATATATATATATTTTTATTAATTTGGCCCCTATGTCACCTGATGGTAAGCGATGATGTAGTCGAAGATTTGACACGTTTGCCTAGATGACCTATCAACTCTTTACTTAAAGACATTCAGATTATAGTTAGCAGGAAATACAGACTCCGGCAGGGCCTGTACGCACAATGAAAGTATTCCTTAAACGTTTTAAAGTTTTATTCAATATTTTAAATGTGTCATAATTGTTTGCAGTGGCCTACAATGTCCATATTCCTGCAAGGACCGTGGATTTCCTTTAGATAAGAATTGGATTCGGCCTTTGTGTACCTTTCTATTAGCGAAACGGTTGTTTTTGTTTTTTATTGTCTCTTATTACGTACGTATTGCACCTATATCTTCACCGGCCATAGCTGACTGGTAGTTACCATTAAGTCAGGCTCCACCTCTGTACCTATGTGCATGAAGTGTATATAAATGAATTTTCATCATCAAAGAGTAATTTGACTGTAAACTAAATTTAAAATATTAATTTAGATAGTCAACCTGACGGTGTGCCAAAAAGGTCCACATGACGATATGATTTCAGTAATACCAAGCTATAAAATCGACACATTGTAAAATATTTGCAAAAACCGAAAAATATAATAATAAAATATCTTACTTTATCATTAAACTAGCTGTGCTCGCGACTTGCCCCGTGATCTAATTGGAATTCCGTTAAAACAAGAAGCCTATGTGTTAGCCTATATCCTCCAGTGAAATACCTTTAAAGTGGGTTCAGCCGTACCAGAGATTAGCCCAGACAATCAAAAAGACAGACAGATCTATTTGTCGAAACAGTTTGTTTAGGTTTTGTATCGTGTAAGTTTTATTTACATAGAACCAAATAATATTGCTTAAAAGCAGCACAAAGTTGTAACTCAAAGTTCACACAGTCACTCAGCTGCTACACAGATGTCACACAGGTGTCGCACAATAGCCGCATTCGTGTCGTATTGCGACAGGCAGCAATTAAAGATTGTTAGCCTATAGAGGTTGCCTCAAACAGCCGTTTCCCGTAATTATCATTGGGTAGGTGACACTTCACGCCCGATTTACGTTCTGTGGCCAGCAGTGACGTTAGTGAAAGCAGTGACATAATTGTTTGATAGCCTTGCTTATGCATGGTGCTCGAGACTTAAGTGGCATTAGTGGGGAAATGTTCTATAACTAGCCATGAAAAATTATTGAGGGAATAAGAAACCTCAGAGTTTATAGCGGTCGATGTCTTTAAGAGTCCAACGACTGACCAACGAACGACGATCTTAATAGTTACATGATGGGCATCCCACCCGTACTGCTAAGGAGTACAATTCCCTGCCAGAGTCTGTGTTTCTTGATAGATATAACCTGGGGCTCATTAAGTCAAGAGTGAATAGGTTAGTTCTACTTAAGTGCGCTTCATCTTCGATCATATAATCGCTTACTATCTATCGGTATCGTTTCTATCGGTTACATTTCGGGGAGTGTGCGATAGAATTACACACTCTAATTCCGCCAAGCCCGCTCCATTATCGGACTACAAGACAAACGGCGACGCACCATCGTAAAATGGTGGACATCCCACCCATGCGCACAAAAAGTTTTGGGATACTTTCATTGTGCATACAGCTAAGAGTAGAATTCCCTGCCAGAGTCTGGATGTCATGATAGCTATAACTTTGGTGTCGTTAAGTCAAAATTATAGGTTCGTTCTAGGTAAGTGTGCTTCATCTTCGACCATTTCACCGCACTATCAGGTGTGATGGTGGTCAAACGCGAAATCAATTAATAAAATCATATCTATTTGGATTTAAATATTTCTTTAATCATTGCCTCACATTAGAAATGTTTCCTACATCGTGAGGCAATCAGAAAACAAAAATCAGAAGCTATTATTCAGTTGTCCTTCGATCAACACAATTATTGATCAAAGGATTTGTCACTTTTTCATAAAGACTACCGTAACTGACAACTTAAAATGTTACTCTGTTCCGAGGGAGAACGCGATGTTTCATCGTAAGATAAGATAAAATAATCATTTATTTTACCCTGACTGTATATCATGCACGACTAATCATTTAAAAACTAATTTGGGAGACAGCAGCGTATGTGCTAGCGGTATGAACCTTATTATGCATTATATATAGTAATTTACTCTTATTGCTCTAGCATTGACACTTGTAGTAATGTCCAAAACCGTCAATGTTTAAGCCAATAACAATAGACGACTATTTAGTTTTTTTACTCTGGGTACAATTTGTGATGTACATATATTTATTTATAACAATAACAGCCTCAAGGCATCTTAAAGATTAAATAATGTTTGCGGAGTTCGGCCAATGGATGAATGATCATATTTCGAATCAATTTTGCAAACTAAGATGTGACCTATGTTTCTGGCTAATAATGTAGCTCCATATTTGTGAAAGAATTTATGATATTTATCCATTAGTTTTTGACTTTGTCCACAAACAAACAAAATGTTCCTTTTTTCTATCATCCTCGAATTCATCATTAGACTAGTTTGGGAGACAGCAGTCTATGTGCTAGCGGTACGAGCCCTTTGAGCTTTATTATGGGTTTATTATGGGAGCTTGTTAGGTCGATGAACTGTGATGGCATTGAACTTGTTTATGTAAGTACAAGTGATTTTATTGAGTATGGGATGGGGATTGATCGTCAATTAAATAAATAAAAAATAAAATGTTTATTCAAAATCATTACACAATTTCGATTAAATCTACATTAAGTTCACACATGTCATGTGCATGAACTAGGTAACCCTGTATTTCATGTGAGAGTAGGTATTTTTTTTTCTAAATATTCACATTTATACAGGGTTATTGGAAATACGTCCCGATCCTGTTAAGGGCGTGTAGATGAGGTCATTAACTAACAAATCAACCCTGAGTTTCTAGGCCTAAAGTATACCATTATCGAGATTTTTTTATATTCAAATAAAATAGGACTTTATCTCTTTTAAAAATTTATAAAAAAAATCGAATACACGTTTTAGCATTCTTATTTATTAAATAGCTAAAGAATTTAGTTGCGCATAATAAAAAAAACATAAAACAATTAAAACCATCCGCACTTTTGAAAAAAGAGATCCAATACTTATTTTAATTTTATGATTTTTGCAACGTCTTAAGAAATAAATATTTTTTCTCCTAAAAATCACTAATCTATTTTGACGGCGGAACATTTTATTTGTTAGTTAATGACCTCATCTACACACCCTTAACAGGATCGGGACATATTTCCAATAACCCTGTATAAAATAAACTATAAATATAGTCATCTTATGTAATGTTTAAAGGTGTAAATAATTTTGGCAAAATTCTTAGTCACTTATTCTTAATCTTGCTTACATTTAAATAAAAACTTTTTACCAAAAAATTAAACCGACTCCCAAAAACACTGCAAAGTGAAAAATAACTTTAATTTCGGTAGTCGGTGTTTTAGTTTTGTATTTTCGTTTTTGGCATCGACTTCCGAAATTAAAGTTATTTTTCACTTTGCAGTGTCATTGGGAGTCGGTTTAATTTTTTAGTAAAAAGTTTTTATTTCACTCTATCACTCTTTTTAGTTGGTCAATTTTTAATTTACCTAGTTAAAAGAGCCTAAATGTCAACTACTTATAAACTTTTACAAAATATTGCTTTTCCCAATGCTGGGCCGTTAATTGTTGAGGAGTTCTCCTGGTACTTCACCATCAGCTCTACATCACCATATGCATTGTGACGAACATAAAGTGCTTAACATCCATATTCAAGTAATCGAATCACAATCAATGAAATGCTTATTATTGAGTAGGTTCAGTGGCCATCTGGGGTCTTCATCATCAGTTCCACTTCCTCAAATGGTATTTTTTGAGAGCAACTGCACAAGTTACCATAAGAAATACCCAAAACGCCATAGGTGTGCCATATTTGAAGAGTTCCCTCGATTTCTCCAGGATTTCATCATCAGATCCTGACCTGGTGACAATGGGACCAATTTCGAAGTATACCCTTTCAAACAAACAAAGAATTTTCCAAATCGGTTCAGCCGTCTTCGAGTAATCGGTGACCATACATAAAAAAAAAAAAAATACGCGTCGAATTGATAACCTCCTCTTTTGGTCGTCGGTTGATAAAATGCGAACTATCTCTATTTTGGTAGGTACCAGTAATAACTTCTCTGTGTCTTCATAGGATTAGATTACATTTAATTCCTAGGTTAACTAATTCTGTAGACCTATTAGCGAATACATTAAGGAAAAATCGAAAACAGTGAAAAATACCCAGTCTAAAATGTTCACTGTTCATATTATATTCATAGAATTCTCAGTGAACACAGATCAAATAAAATATTCATGGAGGAAATCTTAATTTTCTCCTTTCTACTCTTAAACACATTCAAAGGAGCCTTACTTATATTAATAAAATAAAAAACAAAATGTACCAGTTATTTAGTCGCAAAAATCACGGAAAACTGGACACTATAATGTTATAACCAGAAAACCTACAGAGTGAAAGAACTACTGATTTTACCAGAAAATACCAGGATTACTGGTTATAAGATATATCTTACTGATTTATAAACGAGAAAGTTATGTTATTATGAATGTTTATTACTCTTCCACGCAAAAACTACCTGAATAACAACCTAACCAAGACAAGAGAAGGGAATATAACCTAACAAAGACCTGAATGAAATTTGGTAGAAAGGTGACATCCTGTAATAACACTAATAACACATACTTAGGCCACTTTTTATCCTGGAATTCCTAGAGGATCGTTACGCGGGAAACCTTCCCACGCGAACGAAGTCGCGCGTAGAAGCCAGGCTACAATATAAGTCTAACTGAAGCCAGACTAGGAGACAAAACCTGTATCTTGGCAAATAGCGCTCAGCAAATGGCTCTTCTGTTTCTTCCAGTTATTGTGTAAAGTTTACAAGCAACAAGTCACTATGATTGTGTTAGCGAACTGGCCGGCGACAAATCACGAGCGAGCTTCGTTACGAGAAAAAGTAATAACCGACGAGTTATTTTAGGTACCTCTGTAAGGTAGACTTGTTCCTATCTTCCAGGTTTATACCCGTCTTCATGTTGCTATTTCGCTTTTTATTACAACAAGTTCAAAGGGTCTTGGTGAAATTAAGATTCAAGTACCTAGTTTTATTCGAAAACGCCTAATTCAACTGTGCGTAGGTATGTCTTTTGAGTCTTCATCAAACTTCAGTGCTCCTTTGTTTAAAGCGTTTCTAAGAAAACGCGTATGATAATACTAGAGCTCTGTGGAAATTACCACATAACATCACGCCTGTACGCTTCAGGGTTAAGCAAAGGTGTACCGCCGTAAGCATATGCTAGTTTAACTTCATTATTATTAAGTTCCCTTTTTAGGGTTTCGTAGCCGATGGCAAAAACGGAACCCTTATAGTTTCGTCATGTCTGTCTGTCTGTCCGTCCGTCCGTATGTCACAGCCATTTTATTCCGAAATTAGACTACACATGTGAAACTTGGTTGGTAGATGTATTCTGTGAACCGCTTTCCGATTTTAAGAAAAAAATATTTAAAATAACCCTCCACCTTGCTTCGCCGCAGTCGGATAATTAAGTGGGGCTCTCCATACATGGAACTGAAAATGAAAATATTTTTTTCATTAAACCTACGCGAGTGTGCTATTTATAGACAGGTCTTTAAAAATGACATTGAGTTTTCTAAAACAACTTTTTCATAAAGTCAATCGTTTAAAAGATATACGCTTCCAAAGCGGTAAAATGTGTCCCCCCCCCCCCCCCCCTTTAACTTCTATAATAATGGAGTGAAAAATCTAAAAAAAAAGATATATGCTATGATCTTAATGTAAACTTTCAACCAAAATTGGTTTGAACGAGATCGGGTCAGCAGTTTTTGAGATTCAGCATGTGTTCTAAAACCGCAAATATAACTTTGTAATTCATACAAACACTATGAAAAACAAAGTTATTTGGCGTAGTTACTACGGAACCCTTCATAGGCGAGTCTGACTCGCACTTGGCCAATTTTTTATTGTAGCTCGCGTGATAAAGGTTTTTCAGCAAAATTAAAGTAGCTTATCTATCCTTCAACTGTCTTCACACTAAAAAGTTAACTAATAATTGCTCAGTTTTGACGTAAAAGAAGGACAAAGAAACAAAAAAACACTCATTTGCATGTATAACATTAACATTAGTATGTAATACGCAAAGCAATTGAATGTTCGCGTCTACGATTTTATGAACGAATCCCAGCTACCGTACCCGGTAGCGAATATGACTTCGTTATCAAACAACTTTGCAAACTAAGTATAATTGCTTTTGCAAAGCTGATATTGTAACTCTATATTGGTGAAAGAATTTTAGAAATCAGTCCATTACATTTTGAGTTAAATAAACTCAAAATCTCGAGTTTATCTACAAACAAACAAAACTTTCCTATTTAATAATCTTAGTAGATGCACCAACATTTCGCCTATGGTTAGGTTCCAAGTAAGGTTAGCCTTACAATTAACTGTACATATCTAGAGTAAAGCAACAATTTAGTTTTATGAATAAGTATTCGTAACAGTTTTAGTGTGTCCCGTTGAATAATAAACTGTAGCATGTAATCTGTCCATCATAATATCGTCACAGCTTAGTGACCTGTTGCTTACAACAAACGCTTTCGTTTTACTCGTCTTAATTTGCCCAATGACACGGCTTCACGTGTAAACAATTATCATGGATGTTCTCTACATTCAATCGTACTTTTTTTTTCTTTTTTCGTATTGGGGACTTTTACGCACAGCGTATGACATTCCCATCATACCTTAAATCTATTTATAACATTACCGTTAATTAAGTCTTACATTTTGCCAAGAACTTGAACAGACTCTTCGCATCAGCACTGCTTGGTTGAGACATAAGTCTGTGGAATGTACCTAGATCGAGTCTGTTCAAGTTCAAGGCTCCAAAGATATCATTTCTGTAGGACTCAAATCGAGCACATTCCATCAATAGGTGATATAGATCTTCAACCACTCCACATACCACTCAATCATATTATAAAACGTTTTTATCTTGAGCAAGAATAACGCGTTCAAACCAACTGTTAAGGTTTATAGGTACTATTAGTAAAGATGGTCCCCAAAATAACTAATAAACCCATTCATGAACTAACCTCAGCAAGTGTTGCTTAACGTTGAATATCGACTCGTGCGGACGTTATTATATAAGCCACGAATAATATTAGATACTAAAAGTATTCGTTGATTGTCACTACTTTTTAGGGTTCCGTAGCCGAATGGCAAAAAACGGAACCCTTATAGTTTCGACATGTCTGTCCGTCTGTCTGTCTGTCCATCCGTCCGTATGTCACAGCCATTTTATTCCGAAACTATTAGGACTATACATGTAAAACTTGGTAGGTAGATGTATTCTGTGAACCGCTCTCCGATTTTAAGAGAAAATTTAAAAAAAATATTTAAAATAAAGGGGGCTCCCCATACATGGAACTGAAACTGAAAATATTTTCTTTCATGAAACCTATACGTGTGTGGTATCTATAGACAGGTCTTTAAAAATGACATTAAGGTTTCTAAAATGACTTTTTCATAAAGTCAATCGTTTAAAAGATATACGCTTCCAAAGTGGTAAAATGTGTGTGTCCCCCCCCCTCTAACTTCTACAATAATGAAGTGAAAAATCTAAAAAAACCATATGTTGTAGATCTTAATGTAAACTTTCAACCAAAATTAGTTTGAACGAGATCGAGTCAGGAGTTTTTGAGATACAGTATATTTTCTAAAACCGCAAATATAACTTTGTAATTCATACAAATACTATGAAAAACAAAGTTATTTGGCGTAGTTGTAAAAATTGTAAATAATCTAGTTTTAAGAAATTTGTAAGGTTCTTTGTTTTTTTTTTTCAAATAAATATATTAAGTATATTATATTTATTATAGTTACTACGGAACCCTTCATGTGCGAGTCCGACTCGCACTTGGCCAATTTTTTATTAACTAAAGTATCGCATAAAAAACTTTTTAGCAAAAGTCTTTAATTTCGGCAGTCGGTGTTATTGGTTTTTATTTTCTTTTTTTTTTTCACACCGCCTTCCGAAATTAAAGTTATTTTAGCTTTGTAGTGTTTTGATATGGAAGTCGGTTTTATTTATGCTAAAAAATCTGTTTTTCTAGTGGATCCGTTTGTAATTTATCTAGTTACAAAAACCAAAATGTTAACTACTTATCACTTTGTACAAAATATTGCTTTTCCCAACGCTGGGCCGTTAATTTTTGAGGAGTTCTCCTAATACTTTACCATCAGCTCTACATCGCGATATGCATTGTGACGAACATAAAGTGCTTAACATCCATATTCAAGTAATCGAATCGCAATCCACGAAATACTTATTATTGAGTAGTTTCGGCGGCCATCTGTGGTCTTCATCATCAGTTCCACTTCCCCAAATGGTACTTTTTGAGAGCAACTGCACAAGTTACTATAAGAAATACCCAAAACGCTATAGGTGTGCCTACAATATTTGAAGAATTCCCTCGATTTCTTCATTAGGCGGTGTGGAAAGAAAGAAAATCCAAAACCAATAACACCGACTACCGAAATTAAAGTTATTTTTGGCTTTGTAGTGTTTTGATATGGAAATCGGTTCTATTTTTGTCAATTTTTTTTTTAATATTATAGTTGCGAAAGTAACTCTGCCTGTCTGTGTGTTACGCAATCACGGACATAGTCTAGAGCCTGAGAAAGGACATAGGCTGCTTTTTAATGCGAAAAAAGGGCTGTAAGGGGTTGAAACAGGGGATGAAAGTTTGTATGGAAATTACGTCATTTTTAAAGCTAGAAGCTTGAAACTTATTTTTAAGACTTTTGATTAGATATTCATAAATACGACATTCAAATTATATATGAGTTTTATTTTGAAAATAATTAGCCTAAAAAATTAAAAATGCTGCCGAAAGTCACTATTCCGCGCGAACGAAATAAAGACTGATAGATTTTTGAATTCATTGTTCTATTATTATTTGGGGCCTGTTGCATGGCTTCTCTTTGTCTTTCCATTTTCTTTTCCGTTAAGCCTTTACAGAGAAATCTAATTCATCTAATATTTGCTATTCTCTTTGATAAAATCGTAAGGTTTCCTTCTCTTGCATTCCGTTTAATTGAAGACATCATCGGCTTAGCCTTTCCCAACTTTTCTGGGATTGGGTTCTAGTCTAATCAGATCCTTCTACTACTTCTAACTACCCGTAACGACTTTCAAAGATATCCAAATGACATTCGTCAACTCCAAGCTTCGTCGCGTCGTATTCCACGCGCGCCTCAAAGAGCTGTCAGCACCAGTGACGGGGCCTCATAAGGCCATTGCCCGCCGGGGTTGCGGAAATGTACTAACAAGATACCGCAGCCCCAGAACTTAAGGGCAGTTGAACGAACAGGGTGGGTTTTTAGTCAGTAGAAGTCTGACACTCCCTTCCGCTCCACCCACAGCGGGAGATGTTCTGAAAAATTCCTAAACTCAAACTCAAAATATTTTATTTCACATAGGCCTACGTGAGCACTTACAAAACGTCAGCAGTGGTTCGGTTCGAAATTGGTCGTTTTCTGTGGAGAAGAACCGGCAAGAAACTCCACAATTACTCTTTTAAAAATATCATTTTTACAATTTATTCATAATACAGGTTAATTAGGTATGAGAGGACAGAATAGACCAATTAATACAGCACAATGGAATTACAAATAAAAAATTGCAAAACAAATCTAAGAGTCTACAGTGTTCTCCCATTCACAAAAAAAGCTTTAGAATATATTAAATTAAACTGGACATTAGACTTCAAAAATTAAGGAAAAATGAAACAAATGAAAGTCTGTCAAATTAGATAGATTATCGTAGGGAAAAATAAAAAGACACTCACCCAAGTGGAGTTATTAATACACTAGTCGATATTGCAATTACAATAAGCCAGGGAAGCCACATGTGCAGAAGGAAGGAATCATCGCCAAGCAGTCATGTCTTCAACGTAGTCCCAAATCTTATAATAATATGCTTAAAACCCGAGAGCTCAGTCTAATTCAAGACAATGACTTGTAAATCCCCAATTAAATTCAAAATTCAACAGCCGAATTGTCGACAAGCTCGTCTGTTGGCACTAACCGGCACTTATTATGCTCGGGGATGGCCTATTACCGGCCACTGATGACTGTACCGCCGGGATGACGTTCATACGCGCTGTGGAGCTCATCAATGCTCACTAACAATTCCAACAATTATATCATAATAATTGTTGGAATTGTTAGTGAGTGGTTACATCAAATTATAAGCGTCACTTGGCTGGTTGTCCTAAATCAGAAGCATTTTTGAGTCCGTTTCTCTGTTGAAATTTAAGGCTTTTTAGAGTAAGATTTGCAAGTTTCTATTCTCCTCCTTGCATCGACTGCTGAGTACGAAGTTTCTGGTTCGTGTTACACTGGAAGCCCAGACCCCAACATGGGTGGAAATAGGCTAAGATTGATGATAATGACTTTTTTCAGTCCTTACTTTGGTATTGTTCGTCAAATTGTTGAGCTCCTTAAGTTCTAAGTTGAGCTACACGATAACTGACAAATGCTTGCACTGTCTGGATAGGTCCGCTCAAATTTGCCCTTTCCCTCAAAAGAATACTACAGACATGAACCTACATGCTTCTCATATACAAATACAAATTATCTGGACTTTGACCTCTGAGTTTGTTTCGGTGTTTCTTCTCAGAGTAGTCAGTTAGGAAACACCGGCCTCATCTAGCTTAAGTAACTTAAAATAAATAAAAAATAAAATAAAATTCATTTCATTCAAATTCATTAAAACACAAAAAAATTACGTGTAAAAGTGTTATTTATAACCCATTTGCAAAATAAATATTTCATTTCAGTTACCACTTTATATACGCTTAGTTTTGCAGGCTTCATTTTGATTCAGACGCTCTGATCTACGTCAATCTGCCACCTGCCACGTATTTCAATAATGCATTAAAATTGATAGTGACTTCGTAATACCGTCACAAACTTTTAAACGGCTATAAAGTATGGATGGTTTACGAGCAGTGGAGTTGGGGGCGGTCCAACACATTTTGCAAGTTATCATCATAAACGTCTGCAAATGCTGTGTTATATTACCTGCTTTACTTATTATTATTTATGCAAGACACACCAACGATATATTTACAAATGCAAGCATATGTAGGGTTGCCATCCGTCTGGGTTTTCCCGGATTTGTCCTAGTTTGGAGAGCGTCCGGAGGCGTCCGGTCAATAAGCGTCCAGGTAAAACCCGGACACACATTGTTCTTACGGGTACCAAAAAACACGATCTCTATTATTATTTTCATGTGGTATTTCATCTCATTGTTTATGTTACGTTGATTAAATGAAAAGGAAGAGACTGTTATTAAAAAAGTTCTAAAGCTCTACAATGTTCTCACTTTATTAGTAAATAAAAACCATAATTAATCATCGTTGTTTTTAGTTTCAAGTTCAAAAATGTATTTTTCTACGGTGTCCGGGGAAAAACTGTGATTTTACCCAAATGTCTGGGGTTTATAAGTCATTGTCTGGGGCCGGCAAATTTGGTGATGGCAGCCCTAAGCATATGTATAAAGAGATACAAAGTTACGCTCTTTAAGGGTACCTTTGATTTAGTTCGATACACTTTGAGGCTTTTTTTTCTGGAGGAAATTATCAAATGACTCCCCCTGCTCTAGATGGAGCGGAAGAGAGTGTCAGACTTCTACTCACTAAAAACACACCTTGTTTATTCAGTTACTCTTGCGTTCCGGAGCGAGCTGCGTTACTTTGTTAGAACTTAACTGCAACCCTTTTTTCCGGTGTGAAAACATCCAATGACTCCTTCCGGAGTGTCAGACTTCTATAAAAACTATATTCTTTTTAAAAGGGTACTAGCAATGTCGGTAGAATTCACGTTACTAGCAATCAGTGTTAATCCCTGCAATTAAACTAAATGCTTGTGTCTGGAGAGGTTTCACGGGCATAGATTATTTAATCATTTTAGGGTTCTGTTATAAATTAGAAGACAGCCCTAAGCATATAAAATATAAACGCTGACACCTCTTAGGTGTCATATAATGTTTCCCACAGTTGTTGTTTTCCGAATCGTAATTATTGGTAATTTCCGGCAGTCATACTTTGAACTTCGTGGCGGACACATTAATTTTGTATTCTTGTACTAATTCTAATTAAAATTCTTTCAAGGTTCAAAAATAGTTTTTTTAAAAAGGGACTTAGAACCGGCCCCGTAACAGTGGTGTCAGAAGTGGGATAGTCAGTATAAGTCGTTGCTGGCTATTCATAAAATAATATAAAACTAAATTCAGTGCCCGCCCGCCTTGTTCGTCTCCAAATCAACCTTAAAATCGGTATCCAGTGTGACTCTATCGTCTCTATCCAGTGTGACTATCTTATTTCTGTCGTCTCTATCCAGTGTGACTTTATCCTGTCTCTATCCGGTACGTGTGTGTCATTTTAGTCGTCAAAACCACGTTATTATCACGGTATCCGATCGTGATCACACCGAGTCCAACCGAGTTGGGCAAAGTAGTCAACGCCTCTACGAAGCCTCTCGTCTCCTGCCTGGGTAAGCTTCAAGCTAAGCTAATCCCAATCAACGCTGTCTTTGGATCACCCAAGTGTCGCCTGTGTCTGCTGCTGACTGCTGCTGCTGCACGTCTGCGCTGGTGTCAAGTGCTCTACTCACCGAGGTCTACGTGATGCATCCTGTCCTTCAAACCATCAGTTTGCTGTGAGTAGAATATACAATTTCGTTATTGCCGCATAAGTATCCTTGTCTCCTAAATCCTTTTGATAAATAATTACCTTTATTCGCCTAAACACTCGTTACCATGACAAGTGAAAGAAAACAAGTAACTCCTACTATCTCTGAGCCATACCCCATCCAAGTCTTGTGTAACTTTATAAACCCATACCAAGGGGAGCGAGAAACTTTATCGGCGTTTTTAACAAATTGCCAAAACGCTCTTGACTTAGCATCTGAGGGTCAAAAGTCCTTGTTGCTCAAATACATAATATCAAAATTACAAGGAAAAGCACAGGTAGCTTGTTCAAATAAAATTTTTGATAGCTTCGACGAATTACGAACATTCTTAAGGCAGAATTTCGGGGAAAGAAAACATTATAATCATCTTTTGTTAGAGCTGCAATCGTGTAAACAGTTGCCAAACGAGTCCGTCGCACAATATGCCCTCAGGATCGAGACCTGCCTGACGGACTTGCAATCCGAAATACATAATTCAGATTCCTTAAAAAAAGAACTTCCGGGACGCATTGCTATGACAGAAGATTTAGCTTTATATACGTTTTGTCTGGGACTACATCCTAGATTAAGTACTATTGTTCGTTGCCGAGATCCCCGAAACCTTAATGCCGCTATAAGTGTCGCT
Organism: Tholera decimalis; assembly: GCA_943138885.2. NCBI lineage: Eukaryota > Metazoa > Arthropoda > Insecta > Lepidoptera > Noctuidae > Tholera > Tholera decimalis. The sequence goes on from OW964559.2 coordinate 43,785,905, forward strand.
ACGGAAGAAGAAAAAATTTACAACTTCTCGGTTCGATCATCTTGCAAAGTTTGTCATAAAGTAGGCCACTCTGAGTTAGAATGTAGATTGAAAAACAATCAAAATAAAACTCAGTTTTCGTCTAAACCAAAGCAGTCAAATTACACACCTAAACCTTCAACTTCTAGTTCTCAACCATTAATCTGTCGCTATTGCAAAAATATCGGGCATGATATTTCACAATGTCGTAAAAGACTATTTAATAATTCCCGCTTCGATCGCGGAAATCGTGAGAACACAACAAATGAAAAGAGCGTCGAGTGTAATCAGATTTCAACACCTACCGATGACGACGATGATTTAAACTAAATGATCAGATTACGAGCCGGTGCCGCCGTAACTCTGTTAATATAGGCACTAATCGTGGGAAAGTTTTCTTAGAGGCTTCAATTTCTAAATCTAATTCTATTTCTAAATACAAATGTACTACTAATTCCGAAGCCACTAAAAAATCCAATTCCCCAATTACTAAATCAAGTACTAACTCTAAGGTATATCATGACTCTATCCTTACTAATTCTACTAAATCAAATACTAATTCCAAAAAATATAATGACTCTATCCCTACTAGTTCTACTAAATCGATTACTAATTCTAAAATATACAATGACTCAATCCCTACTAGTTCTACTAAATCAATTATTAATTCTAAAATATACAACGACTCAATCCCTACTAGTTCTACTAAATCAATGATAAACACGAGTCCACCAAAAGGAATACTAGATAATTTTATCCAAAACCCAGGTGGCTATTCTACGATTTACGATGTTTTCCCTAATTCAAGGCGTACTTTACCTTACATTGTAGTAGAAACTTCACATACGAAAACGCCTATTCGTCTCTTAGTTGATTCTGGCAGTTCCATATGCATCCTTAAAGAACAGTGCCTATCTGAGCTACCTCAGGTTGAAAAAGATATCTTAAAAATCAAGGGTATTAACGACATTGATTCGTTCTCCGAAACTAAAGGCAAGTTTATTTTATCTTTGGAACTGAATAACGGAGATATGTCAGTTCCGTATTATTTCCATATCGTAGACAAAATTAATTTAGAGTATGATGGCATCCTAGGTTCAAACTTTCTAGACTGGAATAAAGCCGTAATTAGTTATGGCGATTCTAAATTGTTCATTCAAGATAATCCATTATACTACTTCAATTTAAAAACAACAGTAACGCCTACGGTAAAGATTATTCCTTCTAGAAGCGAAATGTTTATTCGTTGCAATGTCACTAACCCCGAAATTAAAGAGGGACTTTTGCTAGATGTTAAATTAAAAGATCACCCTCGTTTATATATTTCCCGGTGCTTAGTTCGTGTTGATCCTAATAACCAAACTACTATTTCTGTGCTTAACACGTCAGATCAAGACATAACTTTACAAGATCTCGAAGTAACCCTAGAACCTATCTCACAAATATTGGAACACAATGAGAACACTGTTTCTATCAATACAACCGCAACCTATTCTGAGTCAACATACCCATACACAGCTGATCGGGATTCAAAAGTTCAAAACATGATTAGATGCGATCATCTTAATTTAGAAGAAAAAAATCGCCTACGTAATATATGTTCAAAGTTCCAAGACATATTCTATTTGGAAGGAGACAAACTTACACATACTAATACTTTAGAACACAAAATTCGTGTTACCTCCGAAACCCCCATTGCCGTCAAGAGTTATAGGTTTCCAGAATGTCATAAGGAAGAGGTCAATAAACAAATTCAAGATATGCTAGATCAAAACATAATTCGACCATCCATATCTCCATGGTCAGCACCAATTTGGGTTGTACCAAAAAAACAAGACGCATCCGGTAAACCCAAATGGCGGATTGTTATAGATTATCGCAAATTAAACGAAATCACAATTGGCGATGCATACCCAATTCCAAATATCTCCGATATCCTAGATCAATTAGGTCACAGCAAATATTTCACCACACTTGACCTTGTATCTTCATTCCACCAGGTCAAGGTCAAGGACACAGAAAAAACCGCGTTTAGTGTCCCATCCGGTCATTATGAATTTACAAGGATGCCCTTCGGACTCCGAAACGGACCATCCACATTCCAAAGGCTCATGAATATTGTCCTCAGTGGGCTTCAAGGAACTCACTGTTTCACATACATGGATGACATTGTATTATTCGGCCACGACCTTGAATCCCATTGCCGAAATTTAGAGTCAGTTTTTGAGAAGTTACGTGAACATAGGTTAAAGTTACAGCCTGCCAAATGCGAGTTTTTACGAAAAGAAGTACAATATTTAGGACATATAATATCGGATCACGGCGTGAAACCCGATCCGAAAAAGGTTTATTGTGTTCAAAATTTTCCAGTTCCAAAATCGCCTCGTGACATTAAATCATTCCTCGGATTAGTGGGGTACTACCGCCGGTTCATAGAAAACTTTTCGCATATCACAAAACCTCTCACTAGCCTTCTAAAGAAAAATGCAGCTTTTATCTGGTCTCCTGAACAACAGAAGTCTTTCGATGAATTAAAACATAAAATAACGACCGCTCCTATTCTCCAATATCCCGATTTCTCTAAACCTTTCATATTAACTACAGACGCTTCTAATTTCGCTGTATCTGCAATCTTATCTCAAGGAAAAATCGGTCAAGATTTACCAGTCTCATATGCGTCTAGAACTCTCAACAAAGCGGAAGGAAACTATTCCACTACCGAAAAAGAATGTTTAGCTATAATTTTCGGCACAAAAGTCTTCAGGCCTTACTTATATGGTAACAAGTTCACTGTAGTCACTGACCATAAGCCACTCCAGTGGTTGTTCAATTGTAAAGATCCTAATTCGAAATTAGTTCGCTGGCGCTTAAAGCTAGAAGAGTTCGATTACGAGATAGTCCATAAAAAAGGCAAAATGAATTGTAACGCCGATTCCTTGTCTCGTAATCCAATACTTACCACAGATACTCCTTCTACTTCTGAAACTTACGAAAAATATTTACAAATTAGTCAACAACATACTAATTCCTATGACACTGTTATCGAAGAACATAATAACTCGTTACTTAAAACCAAGTGTAAAATGATCGTTTACCCTACTGCCATTGATTTAGACGACTCTATCCCATACTGCTCTGAAATTTTACAGATGTCTAAGTTCAACGAGGACTTACCTGACATACGGAACTTAGAAAGAGAACTCTATACGTTCCAAAGTACATCCAATGAAAATCATGTGTTCACACATTTATTCTTACGTGTCCATCATTATGACGAAATGACTTATAAGGACATTTTTAATATGATAAGAGATTATCGAGACATGATTACTGCATGGTATCCAGAGGAAAAAGAATTTGCTATTTCCGATTTCCAAGATCCGTTCGCAAAGCTATCATTTACAAAATTATATAATATTATTGGATTTATTTTTCATAAAACAGGTCTCAAAGTTCATATATATCATAACAATATTCTATATCCTACACCCGCGGAAGTTCCTCGTATATTAAAAGATAACCATGACTCACCTTCAGCAGGACATCCGGGTATTTCTCGGATGTACGATAGGTTAAAAACGCTTTATTGGTGGAAAAATATGCGCCAAGACATAGAGAACTACGTCAAAAGTTGTAAGTCCTGTCAAATAAACAAACCATTACGTCAAACAAATCGCGCTCCTATGATAATCACATCCACGGCAACAAAGCCTATGGAAAAAGTATATTTAGACGTTGTAGGACCATTACCCGAAACTCACGATTATTGCTATAAGTTTATCCTTACTTTGCAAGACGATTTAACCAAATATTCACAAGCTTATGCAATGACATCATGTTCCGCTGAAGAAACTGCACAAAAGTTTGTACTTTTCATTTCTCATATAGGTATTCCCAGGATGATCGTAACCGATCAAGGGACCAACTTTACATCCGATGTCCTAAAACAGCTGGAGAGATTATTCGGTATCAAACATATTTTTGCCTCTCCTTATCATCCTCAAACATGTGGCGCTCTCGAAAGAAGCCATGCCACTTTAAAAGAGTACCTGCGATCATACATCGAAGACAACCAACATACCTGGAGTTTATATTTACAAACTGCCATGATTGCATATAATACTAATGTCCATTCAACTACAGGCTTTCAACCGATGGAGTTGTTGTTCGGATTTAAACCTTACATACCCAAAAGTGCCGACACCTTAGAATTAAATACATACACGGACTATATCCGTGCTCTCAATCATAGGTTATACTATAGTAGACAAAAAGCCTTGCAAAACATACACTCATCCAAAAAAAAGTCCAAAGAGCGTTTCGATGTTCATGCGAAACCCGTGACGTATAAAATAGGTGATATGGTATATTTACGGTACCATCATAAACAAAATAAAGCAATGTCTCCTATATGGAAAGGACCCTTTAAAATAGTTAAAATCAATGGTAACCATACAGTTACCCTTTTAATTAATAGAAAATACGTTCGTCATCATTACGACGAAATAAAAATGGCAACAGATGACTAGCTTAATCTTTTCTATTTCAGGTTATTACTCCATCCATCTACGAGCCACAAATACGTTACTCCAATCATAGGCAGTCCAGGCTTATACTTCGACCAGTTATTGAACGTTAAGTTCACAAACGATCACTGGAATGTCGTGACGTACTTAGACATTAGTCATATAAAACCCCATTTAGATAAAGTCGAAGCTCTAATCAAAGAAGTCTCTAATTTCTGTGTTACCAGCTCTTCTAGTAAAATCCAATTAGAATGTACTAATTTACTATCACCATTACAAAACCAACATCTTAACAATGTTCGTAAGTTCCTGTCTATATCCTACCTTGTTCAAGATCAAAAACCAAACCGTTTTAAACGCGGGCTCATTGATGCTGGCGGCTCAATTTTAAAATCAATCTTTGGAACTTTAGATACCGAAGACGCCTTAAAGTTCTCGGACGCTATCACCAAAGTACAGTCGGACGAAAAACAGCTAGCTCACTTAATGAAAGATAACATTCACGTCATCAGATCTACTATTTCAACCTTCAATAACACAATGTCAAGGGTAAACAAAAATCAAAATCAATTGAATCAAAATCTAGAAACTATTCGAATGGCATTTGAACAATTATCTAACTCAACTGATAAATTGGAAATAAAAAACCTTCTGATAATGTTATTGAACTCTTTAGAAAGCATTACGATAGCCTTGTCATTTGACATTGATGACGTCAACAACGCTATCCTATTTAGCAAGCTCAACATTCTTCATCCAGCTGTACTTAGTCCCTATCAATTATTCCACGAACTAGACCTACATAAAGACAAGCTTCCTAAACACTGTGAGCTTCCTACAAGTTTATCTTTAGAAAATATACACATAATTATAGATATTTCTGATTTAATTTGTTATTATCATCTAAATAAAATCATTATTATCACAAAAATCCCACTCGTCCTTCCACAGACATACAACCTTTATCATAATGTTCCACTTCCAGCTCCCTACGACGTCACGAAACCTGACACTTACATACTTATTGCTCCCGATAAACCTTATGTGGCCGTAACTATAGATCGTATGTTCTACTCACTGTTAGAGTCAGTGGATAAGTGTCAAGTGATTCATAACGAGTGTTATGTGTGTTCTTTAGGAAATGTGTACTCTACAATTGCGAATCCGACGTGTGAAACAATAATCTTAACCGAAGCTATAAGTTCATTGCCAGATTCTTGTAATACCAAGTTGTTACATGGCTCTATTGATGTATTTTTCAAGTTAAATAATAATAAATGGTTGTTTGTACAGTCAGAGCCTGGAAAAGCTCATATAACATGTGAAAATGATCCTACCAATCATGATGAGATATTTTTTGGTACAGGCATGCTAACCTTGCCAAAATATTGTGTTGCTTTCTTTAAAACTTTAAAGTTTACGCCTAGTGATAATGTTATCTCTAATTTTACTAATCATATATCTAATTTTAATATTATAGAAGATGATTGCTGCGATAATCAGAGAATAAATAAAACAGTAAGGCATCTCCCTTTTGTAAAGTTATCTAACGTTAATGATTTCAATTCACTACTACAAGCAAGTGTGCATCTTAAGGAATTCGAAAACGAATTAAATAAGATTGAACAACCATCTCACTTATATAAATATAGTACTCATTATCTCTCAGTAACATATGTTATCTCTAGCATTGTTCTTATTTATCTTTTATACAGATCACGGAAGTTATTTTGTTCAACTAAACCTCGATATTGTATCCAAGTGTTTAATCAATGCTATACTAAAAAGAAACAAACAATTCAGTCTGTTCAGTCAGTAAACAACAGCATTGCCGAATCATCTGATGAAGATATCCAAGGGTCATGCAAATCCCTACCTACTCCACTAAGACGTAATGTTATGACTTAGCCTTATCAATTGTTATTGTAATCTCATATCTTATAAAACAATTAAAGCCTCGTCTGTAATGGCTATTATTTTATTGTAAAATATACTATATTTTCTATGTTAATTCTAGACTAGTTTTAAGATTATTAGCAGTTATGTACATTTATAATGTTTCTTATGGTTTCTTAAATCCTAGTTTGTAACCAAAACGAAGTTCAATCTTTTAACTTAGATTTCTCATCACTCTTAATCGTAATGATCAATCTTATCGGGGGGGTTGTTATAAATTAGAAGACAGCCCTAAGCATATAAAATATAAACGCTGACACCTCTTAGGTGTCATATAATGTTTCCCACAGTTGTTGTTTTCCGAATCGTAATTATTGGTAATTTCCGGCAGTCATACTTTGAACTTCGTGGCGGACACATTAATTTTGTATTCTTGTACTAATTCTAATTAAAATTCTTTCAAGGTTCAAAAATAGTTTTTTTAAAAAGGGACTTAGAACCGGCCCCGTAACAGTTCCGTACCCAAAGGGTAAAAACGGGACCCTGTTACTAAAGCTCCGTTGTCCGTCTCTCTGTCCGTCACCAGGCTGTATCTCATGAACCGTGATAGCTAGACAATTTTTATTCTCTCAGATGATGTATTTCTGTTTCCGCTATAACAACAAATACTAAAAAGAGAATAAAATAAATATTTAAGGGGGCTCCCATGCAACAAACGTGTTTTTTTTTCGTTTTTATTGATAGTTGTACGGAACCCTTTGTGCGCGAGTCCGACCCGCAATTGGCCGGTTTTTTTCGTCTTTTTTCGAGTCGATGATCAAACGTTTTTGGACCAGTATGCGCTACCTGAACAGCTCTTGTAATGGCCTCGTTAAGATCCTGCAAGGTGCAAGTAGCCGTGCACGATGAACATGACAAGAGGTGGGCCATATTTTGTACCTCACGTAATCAAGCTTGTTTTTGGGGCATCAGTCCGCAGCAAACCTGAATATAGTGTAATATTTAAGATTCTCAGGGGAATTATTGATGCACATGACCTGCATAATGAAATCTGCAATCTGTTTGTCTAGACGACTACTGTACTGCTTACTGGCTGTTCCCACTCACCGTCCAGTTGCACACTGCAATTCGCCCATTCCTCGAACTCTCGCTCTCTTCGACTCAAACACGGATTTAGATGTTTGCGGATGAATGGAAGATAATACTGTCAGAATGTTTGAATTTTTGTGAGAATTTAAGAATGCATCAATGTGTTAATTAATTATAGTGATTAGTGTAGTTGGTTTCGACCGCTCTATTTAAATAAATAAATGTGCAGGAGCTCCATGACCTGATCCCTCCATCTCCCTTTCACTACCGGACTACCAGACGCACGTCTGGATACCATCCACACTTGGTTGATATACCGTCTTGTCGTACGAAGCGCTTCTCCTCCACATTTATTGTGCGCACTTCCAAGCTGTGGAATTCTCTGCCGGCTTCTGTGTTCCCTGCCACTTATGACCTTTCAACCTTTAAAGCAACAGTAAATCGGCATCTTCTGGGCTCGCTCGTCACATCGTAGACCTCATCTATCACTTACCATCAGGCGAGATCGAGGTCGAGAGTGAGCTCATACTGAATAATAATAAAAAATTTGCTAAGTAAATGGATTTCTAAAAGAAGTGATTACGTATGGAACAAGTAAGAAGCTAGGTGACAGGAGATTTTTGTTTAGTCAGTAGGTTGTGAAGGTTACGTGAGTAATGTTATTAGCCGCAAGTGTCTGAAGCAGCGGCCTGTGGGGGAGGCGGAGATAAGGCGATTAGTGTCATCGTAACGGCACATGACAGATGGGACAAAAGGACTACTTCGTTCCACGTTAAAACAAAAATATATCTAAACTTCCTAACATATTATAAAACAATCCTCCACTGCGTCGGTCTATTCGCGATAAATAAAAAACTATTGAACAGGTTTTCATGTACTGGACACCAATGCAATGGTTAAAGAGATGCAAAGGTTTCTTTCTTTTCTTTTTCAGAGGTTTTATGTGTATTGGAAGAATGAGACATAGGGACGCCGGGCCGGGTCTCTAGTATATTATAATTGCGAAAGTTGTTATATAAAGTATGTTAGTTTAAACGAGGGACATATTCAAACCTACAATAGTGTATGCTTACATGACACTAATAAAAATATTAACAAAAAAAACACTGATAAATAACAGACAGAACCATACCAAAACTCCTCTGGCGGACTCCCGCGGGGGCGGAGTTTACACAGCAGCTTCCTTTTTTTGGCATTATCGTGCCATGTTTTGCCACGTGCTTACTTTAGGTAATGTTTACAAGTTCATTCACCTCTTGCGGCTCCGTGTACATTATAAATGTATTATATCGGACAATAACGTCAAAAATTTAGGTTATAGTTTTTTCACATATTCGGGACAAGAATCGAATACTGAATACCCTCCCTCAATAAGTCCCTCGTTTAACCTAACACACTGTATAGATGGATAGAGATGTGTTACTCAATTACGCCAAAATAGCTAAATAAATATAATTCGATCAATAATAATACTTTCAATACTTTTTTTTTATTTTTACTAAATTATTGATCGAAAATGTGGCACAAAGCTAGATTATGATCTGGAATAGGACTTAGACTTTATTTCAAAATTTGCATAACATAAACATGTCACGTTTTTTCTGAACGATATTTTCTTTCATACTACAGCAAAAAGCTGTGTATGAGTTTGTTAGCTCCGACTCCCATAAATCTGGATAGTTCTTGCTGGAATACTTATATAGGTTTTTGAAAGAGGTAATTCAATACACTGTGCTTTACTTATTGTTATTATCATAAATTACCAATGTTTCGAATAAAATATATAAAAATAAATAGGTAAAAAGAGATTATTTTCCCCAAAGTATGTAATGTAAAAGTACCTACGAGTATTGTAATGAAATACAATAAAAAAACTCCTAAAAAAGAATGCAATCAGTTGTGTTATAGTTTTATTTAAATTTAAATTCATATAAACTTTAGTAGAAGTTTAGTACTTAGTTTACAAGTAAACCTTCTGTCTTCATTGTACTGTGATATTACGACAGTGCAGAGTGGGAGAATGTGTCGCCCAGCGAAGAGAAATTTACTGGCGCGAATTAATATCAGAAACGTCACAACCTGCCGCGATAAAAAGTTAAATAATTCTTTTAATGTGAACCTTGTTTGTGACTGTTTATTAACGCTAACAGAAAAGTATTAAGAAAACATGTACAAGATAACATTTTCTGAATACTTATGTTCTCGTGTACTTACTTCTGTATCTTTTTGTGACTGTGCCCAAATTAGATAAATTATCTTACGGCATTGTCGATTAAATTGTTACTCCGGAAAAAAAAATAAGCCTTTAAAGCAAGGATTCCATCGTAGACCTCGTCTATCACTTACCATAAGGCGTAAACGAGGTCAAGAACGGGTTCATCCGAAAAAAACAATGTTATTAATGAAAACCTATAAACGACAATCTTTGTCTTACTTATAGCCAGTAATTAACTTAAATGCATATTCACACCTAACGTGTATGTCAGCATATTTTTTAACAAAAAATAAAACCGACTTCCATCTCAAAACACTTGAAATCCAAAACTAACTTTAATTTCGGAAGTCGGTGTCAAAAACGAAATTACAAAACCAAAAATACTGACTACTGAAATTAAAGTTATTTCTAAACTTCAATACACACCAAAAATTATTAGTACAAAGTGATCGACAGAGCATGTCATAGATGATGGTTAACAGAAGAGTAAGGAATTTATTCCATGCTTTCTATAGTCAACAGCCACACCTTTTCTGGCCATGTGTATCATATTTCACACCATCCATCTACAATAATCTACATGTTCCTCTACCTATATGTATAACCACCTGAATGTTTATACAAAAACTAGACACGCTGACCATCTCACGACATGTTTCTGACTCCACACCACATACTTGTATGCACACGGAATAGATGAATAATGTCTCTCTCCTAGACCACCTCTTTTATCTGTTCTGTGCGTATGCATGCCATAATATCCGAATTTCACGCAACTTTTCGCTCACCTGTGCTACTCAAATCTATACATACATACACATAAAAAACTACCTTTGTGTGATTTCAAAATAACTGTGTTTTCTGAATTGCTCACACGATACTAGAACACAAAAACATTTTTTTTAATTTATTTTTAATTGATAATAGGCTCGCGTTTGACCAACATCTCACCTGATGGTAAGTGATGATGTGGTCGAAGATGGAGCATGCTTGCCTAGAAGTAACCTATTCACAGACTCCCATGTTATAGCGATGAGGAAACACAGACTCCGGCAGGGAATTCCACTCCTTAGCCGTACGCACAATGAAAGATTTTAAATTGTATATTACCACAATGTACTAAAATACATACAAACAAACTTTTTTAACTTTTCCGTCTGTCAGTCCGGGCTAATTTTTCGAATGTCTTAACCGATTTTAAAAGGCCTTTCACTGTGAAATAAATAAGGTTAGAAAGCAACATATCAGCTAGTATTTAGCCCGAAATTCCCACGGAATCGGAGTTTACGCATGAAAAACCTCTTAAACGGCCGAAGTCGCGGCCACAAATAGTCTTCAATTAAAAAGTAATACATAAATCTTCTTAAAACATATATGAATCAATTATTATTACCCTTAAGTCTAATATAAAATAGCAACAGTCGCTTGGGCTTCACTCCCGTGGATTTATCTCGATAAAAACATAAAAAGCTTATTGACATTCCATTCGAAATTTCATCCCAATCCACTCAGTATTTAAGGGCCTATACTACCTCGAATGGCTTAGCATGATCCTCCGTTATGTCGAAAATACTGCAGCAATCATTTTGAAATAAATATATGGTAAAGTTGAGGATTAATGTTAGGTACCTACTATGTTTGACGAAAACACGATTCCATAAAATTTTCTTGATAGAAAAAAAAACCAAAGTTACCTCCAAACCGAACAATAAACCGCTGGTATTCAAAAATAACTTCAAATTAGATAATGAATATTTGCATATTAATTAAACTAACTATAAAGCAGGTCTTATGTTATTTACTTTTTTTATATATTATTACCATTATTTTCACCGAAAAAAGAAATAAACTAAATTATTGGTGTCTTGGAGTCTTTTCCCTGCCACCCTGTCTCGCTTGCTCGCGTGACCGCGGCCAGTAGTGTGCGAGCGAGATAAAGAGTGAGAAGCGCTGAGGTAGTATAATTAGGCCCTTAAGATTTAAATCATTTATTCTCAAAAAATATATAACAAGCCACTTACAATAAAATGTAAATTTGAAAACAGGGTCACCGTAACGGGCCAGATCATAACGTTTTAGTGTGTATAAAGTAGGGCCACTCGATCAACAATTTCATCCGCAACTGGATCATAAGGATTTATTGTAAGAATATTGTTTTTTTATATAATTTTGCAGCTGCGATTTAAAACCGTTGAACGAGCTTACATTTTTTATGTTAGAAGGTAAATTGTTAAATAATTGTGCTCCTTCATGAGTTATGCTCCTTTTAATAATTAATAACAATAAAATACAATTAATTAATTAATAACAATAAAATAGCATAATTTGTGCGAGTCCTTGGTAATACAAGTAAACTAGGTCGACACATTCTACGTTTGGATACTTCAAACATCTTGGTGAATGATACGTTTGTATGAATAGTTTTATCTAATATTTTCTTAATTAAAACACAAGTACTGTACATGTATAGTTGCCTAATATACTTTCAAAGATTAGTGCTTTTAAACAAACAAATAAACTTTTCTTCTATAAAATATAACTAGCTATACCCTGGAGTATTTAAGTCTCGAGTGAAAAGGTAACTTCTAGGTAAGAGTGCTTCATCTTCGGCCTATCAAACGAACAGCCTACCGTCAACAAAAAAGAGCTCTCTAAATCCATCTCCTAACCAGCAGTCAGAAGCAATAGGTCTGTATCTGTAAGTGAGGTTTAATGAATGAGATCGTCGGTTCTGATCAAGCGGAGTGTAATGGCCGCGCTACATCTGTGTACAGCCTCCTTTTCATTTCCCGTCGGGAAATCTTTCTGTCGACGCGGGCCTCACTCGTTTGGGCACGTATTTATAGCCTGGGTAAAATCTTTATGAAATATGGAATGGTGTTTGTGTGTATAATTATATTGTGTAATATATAAATATTGTTTACTTAAAGTACCTGTTGGTCTAGTGGTCAGTGGCCCTGACTGCTATGCGTAAGGTCGTGGGTTCGATTCCCACCCAGGACAAATGGTTGTGTGATGAGCACGATCATTTGTTCTTTGTCTGCGTGTAATCTATCTATAACATGTATGTATTTAGAAAATATATATGTATGTTTATCAGTTGTCTAGTACTCATAGCACAAGCTCTGCTTAGTTTGGGACTAGATGGCGTTGTGTGAAAGCTGTAAAAAAAAACTATTTTTCATTACTTTAGTTTTTTATTATGAATGAAATAAAATAATGATGTTTATTTTGCAAATAGGTTATAAATAACGCTTTTACACGTTTTTTTTCGTAAATGTAAATTAGATGAGGCCAGCATTAACGATTATTTCTGTTATCTATAAAAAATATATTAGATAGATAACACTTTTATTGGACAACAAAAACTTGATTTTACTTTAGGCACAATGTTCAACTTAATGCTTTACGTATACTCTATTAATCAACCAAGGATAGTGAAAAGACAATATGACGGGTATCATCAGGTAATCAGTAGGAAGCGATATAGATGAAAAGAAAACCAGTCACTAAAAAAGGTAAAAGATATATAGACACAACATAATAAAAAAAAGTTACTGATTATATATCACTGTAATGAAAACGTTATTCAAAATTGATGGCTTTAGTTGTTTTGTTTTTACCACTTATTATGCTGTGTAAACATAAAGTATAAAGCTGTCATTTTTCCGTTGATTTAGTCCGTCAGTCTACAACTACAAGCGGAACTAGAATATTTTAGACTATTATAGAACCAGAGTCTTAATAATGTTCTTAGAAATTAATTATGAACTTAGTAAATGTGCGAGGCGTCAGTAGTCTAATTATTAAGATGATAGACTTGTGATTGAAAAGCCGCAGGTTCAAACCCAACCACCCCACTATTGCCGTGAACCCACTCCAGACTCAAGAATATTTAGCTTAGTTGGAGGGGTTAATAGGATTGCTAGTAATGTGAATTCTAACCACATTCCAAGTTCACTTTAAAAAAAAATGTACACAAGAATTTAACAATTAAATACAAATAAAAATAATATCCAAAACCTGTCCATGCTAGACTACACATACGGCACTCCACTTTGTTGCTTCGTGATTTGTGTGCCGATTGCGTAAAAGTGACTCTCTACTTAGTCGAGGGGAGTGGAGGGGCTTATGGGGAGGAATATAACGAAAAATATATATTATATTTTATAATGTCACCGTGATACGATGCCGGATGATATCAAACGTTCGTTATTGTATTCATATTTTACCTTTTACGAGTATCAAGGTTCGGGCAAATTGGAGAGACATTTTATTTATTGCTCTTAAAGAAACACTCCCGTTGACATCAGGTCTTGAATTCTTTACGTTGACGTAGGTTTGTCTGTTTATTTTTCACAATTGATTTGTTGGACTAAGGCATTCAAACACATCTAATATTATGTTTTTGTTGTAACGCTAGCACAGACCCTCTTTTAAACGTACGAGTTATAGTATACCTTACTTACAATGTGGCAATACAACATTAAAAAACTGTCACAATATGACAAACTGTTCAATAATCACAATGTTAATTTCAGCATTAGTTTATTTCTTCTATACTTATATTATAAAGAGATAAAGTTTGTACGTTGATGGTAATAATCTCTGAATCTACTGAACTGATTTTAAAAATTGTTTCCCCAATTATTACTCTGAGCTTGTTTCGATGTTTCTTTTCAGAATAGTCATTTAGGAAACACCGGCCTCGTCCAACTAAATCTAAAACGGCAAAAAAAGGACGAGTAAAAGTGTTACTTATAACCAATTTACAACATAAATATTTCATATCCATTTAATTTTTTCATCTAATAGAAAGCTACATAATAATTGCTGAGTGACACAGGCTATACTTTAATTTGAAAAAACTTTGCACGCGAGCGAATTTGCGTGCATAATCTAGTATTTAAACCTCAAAAATCCACGCCATCGTCATCAAAAACTTGGCGAAACGCAGCAGCAGTCATTACGAGAGCTTGATGAGACACAATCAGCATTTCTGGATAAGTTTCCGTCACTCCACTCTCTAGGGTCCGCTGATTTTAAGAGTTAGACATTAAGATTTAATTTGCTAATGCTATTTAAATAAATAAAAAAATATGCATTTATTGGCCTAAACACGAGTACATTGCATTTATAACAAATTATTAGCAAGAGATGTTATTAGAAAAAAAATATGGATCGTCATGTTTACCTAAGATAATCGCATGCAAATATTAATAAAAACATTACCCTGCTCCTTTCGGGCTTCGCCGCAGTCGGGTAAAGTAAAAAAAAGTCAGTACGACTTTGGCGTGTCATCAATAATATTCAATTTTTAAGTATCGTTTAATTAGATGTCTTAGATCTGTTCAGTTAGAAATACATGTGGTTTTAATAGAATAACGCCGAGTCATGCATCACGACATAAGTTAATGTTTTAATATAATAATTCTCAGTCAGTTAATCGCAAAAAATTGTCTTCTGAACTCGTCAGATTCAAGGACGGATTCAGATATTTTGCCGCTTTGTGAAAAATATTTATTATGATGGGTCTTATGAAAAAAATCTCAATTTGGCTATCCTGTAGCCTGGCTATCCTGTTTGGCTATCATTTTTACAACCATTTTATATCCTATCCCACCAAGAACATATCCCAATCATTAAGCCCATTAAATCCGCTCACATATCTACTCATTATTGATCAGCGAATATCCAAAAATATCCTTTCCTACCAACTGAATCTCAACCTTCAAGTATTGAACATAGAGTGTTTTCTTTTCCAGCAAACGTTCGGCTTGCGGCTGCCCCAACTCGTGAAGATATCGGATGTGCTGACCCAGCAAGGGACGGGCTCGTTCGAGGCGGCGGTGGCTAAACACCTCTACTCACCAATGTCCGTGTACCAGACGAGGGTAAGTTGTAACAAAAAAGAATTACAAAAGAAAGATAGACATAGGGTTGCCATCACCAAATTTGCCGGCCCCAGACAAAGACTTATAAACCCCGGACATTTGGGTAAAATCACTGTTTTTCCCCGGACACCGTAGAAAAATACATTTTTGAACTTGAAACTAAAAATAACGATGTTTAATTATGGTTTTTATTTACTGATAAAGTGATAATATTGCATTAGAACTTTTTTAATAACAGTCTCTTCCGTTTCATTTAATCAACGTAATCATAAACAATGAGGTGAAATACCACAGGAAAATCATAATAGAGATCGTGCTTTTTGGTACCCGTAAGACCAATGTGTGTCCGGTTTTACCTGGATGTTTATTGGGAAAATCCCCCCGGACCCCCAGCCCCTGGACGCTGTCCAAACTAGGACAAATCCGGGAAAACTCGGACGGATGGCAACCCTAGATAGACAAAACCATCATCCGCTTAGCCTTTTCCCATCTAGGGCGGCTTCCAGTCTACCTGGATGCAGCTGAGTATCTGACTGCGACGGCCTATCTGACTCTACAACCCAACTAGGTAACATTATACCCACGGAATAGATGAATAAGGTTGGAATGGTAATGTGGGCGTGGCGAGCGCGCCACATTTATGATACGAAAATCATAGCTCGACCGATTAATTCATTCACCGCGTTTAGTGCGCTTCGGAATACTTCGGAACACAGAGCTCTGCTTTAAAATGCCGTGTTGTGCAATTATAACCTGTAAAACAAAAAGTTAGACCGCAAGTGTAGAGCGAGGAGGTATATTTTTCCATCAGTAAGTCGAAAATAACATTTAATTCCAATTTTATTTGTAAAAAACATAAAAATATTCTGATCACTATGAAATTCCGAACATTAACAACATTATTGCAACAAGTTACAAAAAATATACATTGACCGATGTATACTCGCTTAATCAACGCAATGACCGCTTACAATGTACTGCATGCGTTGCGTCCTCCACACTTTAACCATTGACGTTTCGTCCCTTACCCTGATTGGCCGTGATGCACGGCGCATGTTTATCGACAGTGAGTTACAATCAGTAGCAAGCTCTCGATTTAAGTGTGTGTAATTTATTTGTGTGCGTAATTCGTATACGTGACAGCCGAGACCAACCACTTAACGTTCTTTCCGAAGCACGGGAGTAATACACCACCAACTTCCAAACTCAGGCTCCTACTGAGATATTCCTTACAGAAAAATCCAATAGCACTTTTAGCCTGACCGGGAATCGAAGCCGAGACTTCGTGGTCAGCAGTCACTCGACCAACTATGCAGACAAAGCAAGCACCAAAAAGATAGACAAAAACAAATGAACCCCACAAAAACAATTTCAAGTAAAATTTTGCCAAGACGAGACCATATGGTACTGTCTAAAACCTATCAAGTCTGATGTAAAGCCAAGTTTCTAATGCTACGCGCCCTAACTTCACAAACTCAACACTAGTCATGTGTCTTGCCCGTTTTGCTACCGTCATATGGGCGTAAGATGAATAATTTAATCACTATTAATAAATTTTCTGTTATATGTATTCTGTGATTAAATTTTCTGTCTGTGATATCAAAATAACTGTTTTCTCAAGTGTTTATAGTTTCACACGATACTAAAAACAAACTCTGTCGGGGGTAATTTTTGCAAGAGCTGAATAAATCTAATTGGGACTTTCACTGGAAGATAGAAGGTTATGTTAGACGGCATAGACATCTCATAGACGGCATACGCTACTTGTTATCTTACGGGATTGGGATCTATTCGGGAAAAGCCTCCCACGTGAATGAATAAAGTCGTGGGCACATCTAGTTATTTAATAAAACAGAAACTATATGTGTACTGTTTCGGTATGGGTCACTGTCTTAGCAATACACTCAGTTTTCCGTGCGGGCACACCTCTAACCTGCGCTAACTCACTCGCGTGACTGACAGATAATAGCGAATCCTACCAACTAAGTGCATATGAGACAGTGTTATATCTACTTGTATGTTTACTTAGATCTACTTAGTGCATGTACACACACTATAATCTGCATTAATAAATAGTAACTCCCCATATTTCACCGCAGCACTAAAATATATTCTATAGAATATAATCATACATCAAATTTGGCATCGGCAGTCAATAAGCGAATTATAGCGCATAAACACTAAATGCCGCGTCTGTGCCAAACCGATACAGATTCAAATACTGATCGTGCCAGAACTACATAATGCAATTAAATCATCCCTCATACGCTTTATGTACCCCAATATTATCGAGTAAAATACTACAAAGTAATTTGTTTGTTACTTAGACTATATGTGTTTATGTAAGTTTGCACATCACATCCACATCCTACTAATATAAATGCGAAAGTTTGTGAGTATGTATGTATGTTTAGATAGAACATACTTTATTGTACACCAGTAATTGAAACAATTAAATAAGAATTTTGCTGACGTCTTATCGCCAAACGCAAAAACTTTAACTTTGCACGCAAAAACTACAGAACGGATCCCAATAAAATTTGGTAAGTAGATAGTTGACATCCTGGAATAAAACATAGGCTACTTTTCATCCCGGAAATCCCACGGGATCAGGATTGACGCGGAAAAAAAAACTCCAAAAGCTAATTGACTAATAAACTGAAGACTGCATCACCATTATCCTTCTCTTTAAACATAAATGTCTTGAATAATAACTGGCTTAATCATAACAGCGGCACGGATAGATCTTCAAGGTTAATGACAGCTTACCGCGGCCAGCCCGAGGATGGGTAACCAACATATCGAGATTCATGCGTGCCTCGGAAAGCATGGCGTTGGTCTCGGCTGTCATTAGTACATATTTGGCAGTCATTACGGGTAGTCAGAAAACAGAAAGTCTGACACCAGTCCACCAAGGGTATCGTGTTACCCAGTTACTGGGTTTTGGAGGTCAGATTATCAGTCACTCCAGTATGACTGGTTGCTGTATCAGATCCCGACATAGTTGAAAATAGTCTAAGCAAATTTTTATGAGCCCCATTGAGTATCTCTTCCGCAAACCAATCTAACGAAGTAGTTGTTTATAGTTCAATCCATAGAAAACAACTAATTCAAATCGTGCACTAGCTTGTGACGTTTTATAAGACCTATCGCTTCAAAGTCTAGTTATACGCCCTATTAACACTTTTATCATATTTTATCTTCAGCCGGCACCACCAACGACGTTTGAAGTTCCAGCACCAGCTGCATCGCAGTCAGCTTACTCCAATTCAAAGCCATACAATCTTCGGAAAGCCTCAGAAAACGAGCAGAATTTGCAAGAAGTTACACCGAAAGCGGTGGAACTGCCCAACCCACCAATACCACTCTATACCGTGAACCAACCAAGACTTCGCTTTGAGGCATACCCTCAAGCTTTGGACCAGGGCCAACCGCAAGAGATCTACCAGCCACAGTATGTTCCCAGGAACCACATGCCCGCTCTGATCCCGATATACGACCAGCTTGGACCCTTCAGACACCCAGGACAGGTTTTACCATCGCAATACCTACACCAGAATCAACTATATCAGATCGAACCTGTTAGACACGGTCATGGTTTTGGAAACCAAGGTATCCCTATCAAGAATTCTCCTAATCAGGATAATCAGGAACAATCAAAATCTGAACCACTTAGACCGCAGATACAGACACCAGTGCATAGACAGGTGAGTTAAATTTATTATTCTCTTTCTATTTCCCCAACTTGAAAGTAAATGCTACTAGAGCAGCGTCTACTTTGTTTTTGTTCTTTTGCATTTGCATCACATCTTCCAACAATCGCTATGTATCAAATGTGATATTGTTCGTTTTTGTTGTTATATGCCGACTAGCACACTGATCCGACTCGCTCCGTTGTTATATCTTATTTATAGAGTAGACCCCTATAAACAAGATGTCAAATCGAAATATTTGCACGACTAAAATACCGAATATGGTGAAAACCATCGAATTTTAAAACTAATGTTAGCTACTTATATTCTTGCAAATAAATATATCAATCATTCAACAGAAACACTTCTATATATCTCTAGCTAGATACCATGCCAAATCGAATGCCAAATATTCGAATATCAATAGATTGACAGACAGACAGACATGAAGACACTACAAGGGCTCGATTTTTTGCCATTCGGCTACTGAACCTTAAAAATGGGTCACCTCACACCATAAATGTTATTAAAAAAATTCTCTCGTTTTTGTATTGTAGTAATAGTTCATCTACTAATGCGACTACCTTCGTATTTATTCACCTTCTGAGTCAAACCCATACAAAGGAATTCAAAGGATGCTTGTAAAAGATCGCTCTTGGCGATAAGATGGCCCTTTGTTACGTATAGGCCTATATTGTAGTTTTTAACAATGTACAAAAAAAACTAAATTATCATATAGATATATAGATCTATATAATCAAAAATTCAAAATCTAGTTAAGTAATTATTAAACTATCTTTAATAAAAAAATTGGCCAAGTGCGAGTGGGACTCGCCCATGAAGGGTTCCGTAGTAACTATAATAAATATAACATACTTAATATATAAATTAAAAAAAAACCAATAAACCTTACAAATTTCTTAAAACTAGCTTATTTACAATTTTTACAACTACGCCAAATAACTTTATTTTCATAGTATTTGTATGAATTACAAAGTTATATTTGCGGTTTTTGAAAATATACTGTATCTCAAAAACTGCTGACCTGATTTCGTTCAAACCAATTTTGGTTGAAAGTTTACATTAAGATCTACAATATGGTTTTTTTTTATTTTTCACTTCATTATTATAGAAGTTAGAGGGGGCAGACACACATTTTACCACTTTGGAAGCGTATATCTTTTAAACGATTAACTTTATGAAAAAGTCATTCTAGAAACCACAGTGTCATTTTAAAAGACCTGTCTATAGATACCACACACGTATAGGTTTCATGAAAAAAAATATTTTCAGTTTCAGTTCCATGTATGGGGAGCCCCCTTTATTTTAAATATTTTTTTTTTAAACTTTCTCTTAAAATTGGAAAGCGGTTTATAGAATACATCTACCTACCAAGTTTTACATGTATAGTCCTAATGGTTTCGGAATAAAATGGCTGTGACATACGGACGGACGGACAGACAGACAGACGGACAGACATGTCGAAACTATAAGGGTTCCGTTTTTTGCCATTCGGCTACGGAACCCTAAAAATACCTAACTAAGACTTGACTAACTTGTTTATTTGCTTCTGTTGCAGGGATACCATGCCCATCCAAATGGCGCCATTAGCTTCGCAAGTTTTTCTCAAAACCTACCTATCAATAAACCCTACGAAACTGCACAAAGTCAACAGCAAGGACCACCACAAGCACAGTTACAACCTCAACCTATCCCTGTACAGCTACCAGCGCAAATTGAATCAGAAGGAATACAGCAAACCCAGGAAAGAAAACCTCAAGTGAAAGAAAATCATAAATTTTCACATATGTTCCAAAGACTCATTCAAGATCTACAACATTATCAACCAGTCTTCCAACAACGACAACCTCAATTCGTTCCTATTAATCAACATATTCAAAATCAGCCCAGACCGCTTAATGCGATCCAACAACATTTGCTTTACCAAGATCCTAGACAGCTGTCCAATCCTCAAGTAATTGAATTGCAGCGGCTTCCCAAGTTTAAACCACTGCCGCAAACCCTACTTACCTCTGAATCTTTCTTACAACAGACAAGCAGACCACAAGTAATAATAGGACAACCACCTAGACCCTTTAGTTTAGAATATCAGTCTACACCAGCTCCAAACAATTTCCTAGTAGAACCAGCATCGACTCCATTAACTCCTTTGCCTCCTTTAAAGCCTAATTACAGCAAATATGTCAAACCATTGGAAACTCATTCTCACACTACACCAAGTTTCCTACAGTCGTCTTTGCAACCGCTTCCCTCGTCCACACCAAAAGAACAGCCTATAGCTGATCAACTAATATCATCAACCACTATACAACCCAATTTTAAAGATCAAGAAGACTCTCAGAAACAAGAAGAAAGCAAACCGCGGTCTCAAGAGTCTCAACCGCTGAATCCTGAAATAAGTTACCAGTCGGAACCAACAGTTCGACCTCCATCCATACAGTCAACAACATACCTGCCCTTTGTCACTAATGAGCCACAATCAATTTATTTCCAATATTCAACTCCACAGCCTCAATATCAATCTACAGCACGTCCTGAATCATTAAAAGCACCGCTAAGACATGATGTTGTTATTCAGCGCCAGGAGATACAAGAGTTATTTTTCGAACCGTCACCTCAACAACCCAGCACTGCTCAGTACCATAATCAGCGGACACAATTTGCTCCTCAAAATGAACGAGAATTACTCCAGTTACGCTCTCAGCCGCATCATCAACTATTTGAGCAGCTACAGCCTCTCCCATACCAACATGAAATTCAAGATATAAACTCCCAACAATATCTTCTGGAAGCTCGACAGTCACATTCTGTTCAGAATGCCGATTTATTCCAACGGAGAGGACCACAACAATATCTGATACAACAACATTCTCAACCACTTCAACTTCTTCAATTCCCACCAACACTTTTACAGAGCTTACAACCCGAACTGAATGTGTCTCCACAACAAGAACAAAAACAACAACAGGTAACGAACTCAGAGCAACAACACCAACATGAATCAGAACAAACACTACAACAGCAAGATTCAGAACAAACTCAACATCAACAGGGAACAGAACAAACACTACAACAGCAAGATTCAGAACAAACTCAACATCAACAGGAAACAGAACAAACACAACAACAGCAAGACAGACCAGAACAATCGCAACAACAACTAAGCACAGAACAAGGACAACGGCAGCAGTACCAAGAAGAACATTTAGATTCAAACAATCAAATTCAAATATCTACTCTTAAGCCATCGGAAGATACCGAGAGGCAGACTGAAACGGTTGAAATTCAACAACAACCAGAATCGCAGGCCTCAACAGGAAATCCAAATGAACAACCCGGACCTTCATCAGAGCCTACTGCTAGCTTAGACGAACCCCACTTGGGCCCACTTCTGAATCCGTCAGTTCTCCCTCAAATATATGCGCCCCAAAAACAATTGATTGCCCAGCTTGAGTACAATCCACTATTGGGAGTTCCACCTTACTCAGACGTGCAATACTTTGGAAAGTTTGCGGAGTCCTTATTTGGTAATCACCATCATTTAATCCGCTAATTAAGATATTGAATAATATGTTTGTATTAGATTTAGAATTAACAAAAGAAGTCTTGTAAAAAATCGTAGAATATACCAAAAATGAACAATTTAATAATTCTGAAATGATTATCTGTTCTGAAAAATTCTTTTGATATATTTCTCGTGTAAATAATATTTAATAAGTGTAGAAAATGTACATAAAATGTTAGTATTATTGTTATGAGTATTTGTTATATAACTGAGGGTGATAGAATGTGTCACGAACGGATGGGTGTACTCAACTGTGATGCCATATGTTTATATTCTGAGACGTGTATCGCTTTTTTTAAATAAAGTTGTGTAGAATTATGCTGGTGTTTTTTTTTAGCAAAATACTTATTAGTCTACATGCCATATCATAATCATAATTATCAGCCCATAATGTTCCCAATTCAGAGACGAAAGCCTACTCTTTATAAGAGAGAATGGGCCGCCAAGCCAAGCCCAATGTGGGTTGGCGGAAGTCGCATGTCTTCGGATTTTTCATTACTTGTAGATGCCGATTTCTCCAGGATAATTTACTTCGCCATTTTGGCAGCAATCCAATGATAAAAATTACACAACATAATGTGTTATACTGGGTTCGAATTCATAAGTCACGTCCTGTAACTACTGAGCGACCACTGCTCCCATGCATGCCATGCCGTCTTTTATTAATTCAATTTGTCATGGTCAATATTCATCTTCTATTAACCATGTCATCCTGGAACCTTTGATGGGGAGGTGACTGGCAGCACTAGCGGGCAGTAAACCTATAAAATATTAAATTACCAGACGGAGAATCTTCAAATCGTAGGTATATAAAATTATACAATAAGTTTCTTAATACATGGGAAATGGCTCTTGGCTATAAAATTACAACTACAAACGGGTCTTGTTCTATCTGGGAATTCGTGACCATATTAACATCTTCAAAACCATGTTAGGTTAGACAAACTGCGAGCCTATTTTTATTAAAAGAAGGGCTCGGCTGTCATTTACACCTAAGATAGTATTTATGGACCAGAAACCAATACACCGACACCCATCTTGCTAAGGGGTATTGTTGGTTATAGGTAGGTCGATAAACAGTCACTCAATGATCAATACTTATCCCTCAGCTGCATCTATTTATAATATACCCCAACTCTAAAATATGGTTGGTAAAAAGCCTTATAGATAAGTACCTTTATAACTATAACAACAACTAGAATATTCAGCATAGAAACTTTATGATCCTCAGGTTATCCCGAAACACTTGTAACAAAGTTAACACATAAATATAAGATAATACTGGCTCAATCTTCACCTCATCTTACTGAGTTATATAACCAGTTAACTTGCACACTTTGCCAGCCCTCGCTCGGGGTTATCACTTGATTTACTTGTACTAAAATACACCTGAAACAATCTTCAAGGGATAATAAATCGTAAAAGTATTTAAACTTTGGATCTAAAAAGAGAGTTTTAGCTGAGTGTGGTGATACGCCCCAAAATAGTTTCGAAAAAGATTTGGTATATCTGTACCCTTCATAGGTACTGGATTTATAAGTATGTAAAGTAACTGGTTATATTTGTTGTTTAAGGTTCTATCATCATTATATGCCTCTACTTTTTCCAACTATGTTGGGCTTTCAATACCAGATCAGCTGGGTACTAGTGTTTTATCTACCTACCTATACGTGTAAAGAACACGCGTACGCATTCATAAATAAATTGCGACGTTGCCGTCCTTCACGTACGCGTGTACAGAGTGTTTCTATTACGTATCAATTTAATATTTTTAGTCAATTATTTAATATTAAAAAACTAAAAACATTTTGTTTTCGAACGGTAATATTTTTTTTAGCATGTATGGATGCTATACTATTGCAGGTTAACGGGAACGCCCTCTGTTAGTTAACATACTGTATATCTGACATCCACCACCCAGTAACTGGGTTACACGATCCAACTTGAAATTATTTATTCATTTGTTAACATAGGTAAACAAAATACAGATCTTATGGCGTACAAATGTGGTGTGCAAATCCTTGAAGGCTACACTACACTACACAGTACACTAACTGCTGCCCGCAAAGTCGTTCGCGTGGGACGATTTCACGCGTAAATTCCAATCCCGTGGGAATTCGGGGATAAAAATTTGCCTATATATTGTTCCAAGATGTTAACTATATGCTTACCAAATTTCATTAATATCCATCTAGTAGGAATGTGGAATTCTCTGCCGGCTTCTGTGTTCCCTGCCACTTATGACCTTTCAGCCTTTAAAGCACGAGTAAATAGGCATCTTCTGGGCTCGCTCGTCCCATCTTAGACCTCATCTTTCGCTTACCATCAGGCGAGGTCAAGAGTGGGCCCATCAGTAATAAAATAAAAGAAAGGTCCGGAGATTAGCGTGTACAAACAGACAGATCTTTTTTTGCCATGTTACCGTCTCTTAACCCACCTCAATTATTATTTTTGTATAAAATTTAAATGTACAGACACACTTTTTTACTGCTTTATTATATGTATAGATTAAACAAAATATTGTAAAAAAAATCAGGCATTATTATAGTATTACATTGTACATTAAAATAAATGTATGTATGAATTAAAATATATGTAAATAAATGTCACACCTAAATGTGGAATTATTTATGTCTCAGAAAAAATATATATTGTCGAAATAATTAAAGTGCAAAAATTAGAATTTCAAATAATTAAAAGTTAATCAAATTAACCTGTCGAATGATACAAATGTCAAAACTAATCATTGACAAGGCTGATTGATTTTCTAGCTTCTACCCGTAACAAGATTAACCAGTGAAGATCTTATTATTATTCCAGGAGCTGCGCCTCTTTTCACTCTATGAAGTGTAAGAATTTTTTTTATTTTCTGTATAGGCTCGTGATTAACCACCATCTCCCCTGATGGTAAGTGATGATGTGGTCGAAGACGGAGCACGCTTGACTAGAAGTAACCTATTCACTCTTGACTTAAAGACTCCCAGGTTATAGCGATCAGGAAACACAGACTCCGGCTTGGAATTCCACTCCTTAGCCGTACGCACAATGAATATTCCTGAAGAACTCCAAATACATGATGACACGGTAGGCTTAATGGCTGAGGGATTGGCTGCTGCGTTGCATATCATGGGTTCGATTCCCGCACGGAACAGATGTCTGTATGGCCTTTAGACAGTTGTTCTAGGTCTGGGGAATTGTGCATGTGACTTGCAGTCACGTTTTATATGTGAAATAAAATAATTTTGATTTCTGGTTTGATTGAGTTAAAACGTTTTGTAACGCAGCTAAAACACAGAAAATACGTTTAGGCAACTTTATTTTATAAAAGCATGTCTCTTCTACCCCAAAAGTTGTATCGAATAAATTGGAAACACAATCTCTCAACAATCAACTTGAATTTTTTATAATCCAAAAAGTTCAAATACAATAGAATCCTTAATCATTGCAATAAAAGTTAAATTACAACTTTCGTACCTTTCCCCCGTTTGAGGGAGAGAAGCCATTTCATCTGGTGTCACTCTTAATTTGTTTCACAGCCGACAGCGTCTCGTACAATGTACGCATGTAAGGATTTTTTACTTAAAGCTGAATTCGAAATGAAATAGATATTTTTTACGTTAAGGAAAATGATTGAAACTTGTGTCTTTTTAAAAATAAATTAAAATTCATTTATTTCAGGTCCAAGACCCATATAAAATAAAATAAAAATACACAAATTCCAACAATTGCTCGGCTTCCTAATTTAAAATAGGTACTAATGGAGAAGTTTACATGCAAAAAGATTCAAATATATATTAAAAGTCAATTAAATTAATAAAAAAATAAAATCATGTCAAATTATGAAATTATCATATTGATGTAGGATATAACGCACCTTGATCTGTTATGTTCTGCCTTCATCATTATCTGCTTAGCCTTTTCCAACTATGTTGCGATCAGCTTACAGTCTAGTCGCAATGCAATTGAGTACCTACCGTTTTACACGGAACAACTGCACATCTGATTTCCACAGCCCAGTAGCTGGATAACATAATACAACTTGGCAGGGCTGGTGTCACATTTTTAACCCCCGACGCAAAAACTGGGGTGTTATAAGTTTGACGTGTCTGTCTGTCTGTGGCATCATAGCTCCCGAACGGATGAAGCGATTTCAATTTTTTATGTATTAAAAGTGACTTATGTTAGACATGTTTAATGAAAATCGGTTGAGCCGTTTAAAAATTGTGGGGGGTGAAAGTGGGGAAGAATAATCGAATGTTGTCAAATAGGTAAAAGAAACACTCTGTACACGCGTACGCATTCATAAATAAACTGCGACGTTGTCGTCCTTCAAGTACGCGTGTACAGTGTTTCTTTTACGTATCAATTTAACATTTTGAGTGAAAATTTTAATATTAAACAAAAAAAAAACAATTTGTTTTCGAATGGTAATATTTTTTAGCATGTATGGATGCTATACTATTGCGGGTTAACGAGAACGCCCTCTGTTAGTTAAGATACTGTATACCTATTTCATTTTTTATTTAGGACCAAAAAAAATCATCCGTAGTAATACAATTACTTATCAACTATGTTAGTAAAATGCTCCCAAATTAATAATCACGTTACCTAACACATATTGGCTCGTGCCTTTGCGCCTAGTGCTTAACAAAAGGGTTGTCAATCTCACTAATTAATGTTCTTAAGTTGCTCAATATCTGCCAGTTTATTATTCTGTATCCTAATCAAAGTAAAATGATATGTTACAAGTGCTTGTATACAACGTGTAACGGAAACCCCATATCTATCCAAAAGGGCTGAAGACAACATCTGGTATGGAGTAGAGACTTCATACCAGATGTTGTTGGTGTTGTTATTTTGTGCTGAAACTGTGCACAAAATAACTGACTCAAAGAATTGATACCAAATTATTGGTTTCATATATTTCTTGAATACCAATCATAACAAACGTGTCACAGCACTACGAGGGTCAATAACTTTCCACGTCACTTGTCAATAACACGATAATTCTATTCGTTCTTCTTAATTTGAAAAATTCGGTCTCTGGTATCAGTGTATTGGAATTTGTAATAAGTTCTACACACGTAGACTTAGGATTACAAAACCCTTGCCATATCGTTTGTTATCATCCAAAGCAGCCATGCACTTGGTATGTATATACCCTTTAAATTACACGTTGTATATGTACCTCATTTATAGAAAGAAAGCAGTGACCAAATATGACCTGTATTAAAAACATCTAATCGCAAAGAAAGGCTAAAAAAAAAAAGTTCCAAAAAAATCAATTCTGAAATCAATCAGTCTTTTCAGTTAGTCAGTCTCTGAAATCAAGTTGCAGTTAGCGACAATTAGATCAATAATAATTTCTATGCACCAACTGCATCTGAAAATGCACTTCGGAGTCACCATGTCTATTGCAAACTGACCAAATGACCGACCTACCAAAACACAGAGACAAAATCGCTTCTATGAAAACGGGGCGTCGTATATTCACATCGGAATAATGTGTTTGACCGCCAACCAATAGCCAAGCGACGCTACTCAGAATTGTATAGAATGTATGATCTATAGGTATACATAAAATGGAATTGTCTGTCTATGATTTCACACACCTTTTTAAATTTTTGCCGACCCATCTATCTGTCTTTATTTATACAGGCTGATCTCTAAAACGGCTGCATCGATTTAAATGGGACTTCTCGTGATCGCCGTCGCGGCCAGAGCTAGTCGTAACTACTTTCAACAACCAACGCTCATACCAAATTACATCTTCCAAACTCACATGTAATAGTCTAACATTTTGATGAATGAGTGATGAGCCATCGATAAAAAAGTACACCTTTAAATGCCATTTTAATGCTGGCAACACTGGTGACAGGTCGTGAGAAAACGATCTCTTAGTTAAATTTTTAATAAATATTCTTTAATTGTGTAGTAACTAGTTTTAGATGTGTTATTTATCTTAGATTAAATGTATAAAGTGACTCAGTCAGTGTTATTGCCGTGTTTTTGTTGAAAAAACTTCAAAAATCCATAAAACAATAACTTTTGTACGTGGACCGGCTGTCAGTTTGGATTTGAAATCACCAAACCCGGGGAGTATATTTTTTCATATTATTATTACCTATATACACTTCTCAACACCTTTAAATACTGCTCAGATATCTGAGCTACGTCCAGCACACATTGGCACCGTTTATGTCTCCTTTTGCTTGACAAACTGTGGAAGCAAAATCGATGACGAAAACATCCGCCCCAGACAAAAGTTACACTGCATATTTACTATACATTATTACTGTTACATTCTCACTATTATATTCTCATTAATCATCTATTAACTTCATTTAAACCAGTAACTTTGTCTATTGTAAAAGCAAGAAACCCATGTATAACATTACATACTATTTATCATTTAAGCTAGACCAATAACTTTGTCTAAGCAAATGACTTTCTTAGAAAACCAATAAGTAATGTGTTAGTTATATAGTATACATGTAATAAACATAAATAAGAAGTTAATAGTAGTATAATTTTCTCTTTTTTCTGCTACCTACTTTCTTATTCATTGTACCTACTTTAAAAAAAAAAAAAATTGTCTGTTATTCTTTTGGTTTTTCATTTAATTTCAATCCTTAGTTGTTTTCCTTCTATCATCTACTGTACTAAACTTCCTTAGTATATCCCCAAAATACTCAGTTGATTCTTGTCACATTCCAGGAGCGGTTTGGTCAACTTTTTCAATATGATGACCCGCGGAGCTACTGTACGTGACATGAATATCAAACTGAATGCTGCACTGAAGGAGCTTGAGGTCTCAAAGAAGACCTGCAATGACCTGCTGCAAGAAAGAGAAGAAAGCGAGGTGGAAGTCAGGAAGTTAGTCAACAAAAACACAGAACTGAAGAGACAGCTCGTGGAACTTCACACCCAGCACATGGACATACTGGACCAGCATCACCATCTCCGCAATCTAATGTCTGAATTTCAAGAATGCAGTGACACACATGATCAGGCACTGAAACGTATATCAGGACTTGAAGCGGAATTATACAAGGCTCATAGCACAATATCTAATATAGAAACCTTGAGAGCCAGTGAACAATTGGCCAACACAAACAGCCTTTTCGACGAGCTGGTGGGTAGTGGATCCGGACTAGAATGTAAGAAGCCCACCTGTACCATAGACTTAACTGGGGACGATACATTAACAAACTGTCCTGTTTTAGGTAGTCACAACAAAATAAGGAAGTATATTAAAATTAATAGAAACATTAAAAAGTACAAGAAACTTTTAAAATCAAGAAGTGTGTATAAATATAACATTGAACTTAGAAAGCAGCGTGTTATCCTAAACAACCAATTGAAGGAATGTAGTTGCATGCTGGATAGTCAAAGAAAAATGTATGATATTGACATAAATAACCTTCAGAAGGAATTATTGAGTAGGGAAAATACACTAAGGGATATTTTTTGTAAGTATGAGTCTAGCCAAAAAATGTTAAATGAGCGCATGCAGGAGGCCTGTGACCTGGTGGACTTGGTTAAGCACAATGCAGAGAGGTATGAGTTATTGACTAACGACCTCACCTGTAGTTGTGCTTCAAATCACCCGGCCATCATGTTACCACAGATTATTCCTGCATCCTCACACATTTTACCTCATACTTTGGAAACCACAAGCCCAGCTCAAAGTAACATTTTAGTTTATTCAGATAGATTAGGCACAGGTTTTGGCTCACTATTAAATAATTATTGTGATCATACTATAGTAAGTCATTGTTACCATAACCTGCATTTCACTGAGCTTATTCATAAAATTACACAATCAAAATTGAATGAGCAGACTACAGTTATTCTTTTATTTGGAAACAGCCTTAATGTGACAAAACAGGACATTGTTAATGGTATTGGCACCCTCCTTAAATTAAAATTAGGCAAATTAATTTTATGTGCATTGCCTTATTCTAATAATTTGACATGTATAGAAAATGAATATATTTATAGACTTAATAATTTGATGCATATGTTAGTATGCCGTCATAGTGACCATTTATTGTATTTTGATACTAACAATTTTGTTAGAGATTTTGTTTTGATTCGGGAATATATGTATCTTCCCAAAAATAGTCGACATTTATTGGCTACTTTGTTAGCGTACAATATACACTCATTTATTGATAATTTTACTGATCCTAGGTTAAGTGAATATTCAGTATTATCTAGGGTATCTAATAATACTGAAATTAATTATTGCATTGACAGTTTACATAACTCAACCAATTGCTTGGTTGCAAACAATTTTACTACTGAGAATTTAAATTAGAAATTTTGACAACAGAGGGAATCTCTAGCAGTAATGAACTTTTAAACTGCAAAGAGGACACAAATATAGTTTTAAAATCAATAAATACTATTAACCTGGTACATCAAAATATTCAAGGATTTTTAAACAAAGATTTAGAAGTAGAGTTTTTTCTTAATTTTAACAATATTGATATTCTTTGCCTAACTGAACATTGGCTTCAAAGCCATCAATTTATTT
This sequence comes from Tholera decimalis, assembly GCA_943138885.2. Taxonomy (NCBI): domain Eukaryota; kingdom Metazoa; phylum Arthropoda; class Insecta; order Lepidoptera; family Noctuidae; genus Tholera; species Tholera decimalis. Next base: position 43,817,363 of record OW964559.2, read on the forward strand.
TCAATTATAATAATTACCAGGTTGGTAGTTCTTTCAGCAGAGTGAATGCTATACATGGTGGCTCTTTAATATTAATAAGTAATAATCTTAAATTCAAGAACCGAATGGATATTGTGAGCCTCTCTGTTGAACGATCTATTGAAATAGCCTGTATTGAATTGGAGCAGTTTATTATATTAAGTGTGTACAGACCACCTTCAGGATTGTACGATTGCTTTGAAAAAGTAATGGATGAAGTTTTGCATAAAATCTGTAACTCGAGTAAATATGTCATTGTTTGTGGTGATTTTAATGTTAATTTATTAGAAAATTCTGGTTTGAGCACTAACATTATTAGTTTATTCCAATCATACAATCTTGTAAACCTATTTATGGAGCCCACTAGAATAACTCCTACTAGTGCCACTTGCTTAGATAATATTTTTACGGATGTTGTACCGACTCACAAAAAAATAATTAATTTAATAGACTCTGATCATTGTGGGCAATTAATTACTTTACCAAAAAAAGTCAATAAAATGTTAAAAAAGAATATCACTGTAAATCCAAAAACTAAATATCGCCTGGAAGCATTCAAAACTAAACTCTTAAATAAAATGCCCTGTTTGTTAACTAATGAGGACCCTAATAAACATTATAATGATTTTTTCAAAATATATTGCCAACAATTCGATAACACATTTATTCCCAAAATTGCTTCAGTAAATAGTAACACTTCTTTCAGTGACTGGGCCACCACTGGTATTTATAAAAGTAGAAATCGGCTTTATGAACTCTATGAGGAGCGGACTTACACTAACTCGGTAGAATTTAATTTATATGTTAAGAACTATTCTAAATTATTTAAAAAAGTCTGTTATATTGCCAAGTCTCGCTACTTGAGTTCTAAAATTAAAAATAGTAGTAATGTAATTAAAACGACTTGGGATATTATAAAAAGCGAAACGGGAAGGTCTTGCAACCGAAATATTGATTACACCCTCACTATTGATGATAATATAATAACATTAGATTCGCAAGTCGCCACAGAATTCGAAAACTTTTTCACTGACATTCCCGTATCGACAACCAAGTCGCTAAAATCATCTCCCATTGCTGCAGAAACATTACTTAAAAAAAATGTGCCAGTTTGTAGTTCAGAGTTTAAATTCCAACATGTTACTTCTAATGACATCATCAAAACTTTTAATTCTTTGAATATTAAAAAGACTGCAGACCTGTGGGGTAATTCTGTTGAAGTTACTAAGTCAATTATACACATTATTGCTCCTACATTAGCTGTTATATTTAATAATTGTATTGATTGCGGTGAGTTTCCTGATCTAATGAAATATAGTAAAATAATCCCACTATTTAAATCGGGTAGTACATCTGACCCTACTAATTATAGACCTATTTCTGTACTGCCCACTTTCAGTAAAATTTTTGAGAAAATTATTTTAATGCAGATGCAAAGATATTTTAATAAACACAAATTGCTACATAATAAACAATTTGGTTTTACAAAGGGTCGTTCAACAACTGATGCCGGTGTTGAACTTTTAGGACACATTTATAATGCATGGGAAGATAAGTGCGATGCGTTGGGCATTTTTTGCGATTTGTCTAAGGCGTTTGACTGTGTTCCCCATGAGACATTAATCAGGAAACTGCACCACTACGGATTCCGGGACTCCTCTCTGAATCTTTTAACCTCATACTTGAGTGAAAGGATTCAGAGAGTCGATGTGAACGGCAAAAGATCGCCGGGATCTGTGGTCAAGATGGGGGTCCCCCAAGGCTCAATTTTAGGTCCCTTTTTGTTTCTTATTTATATAAATGATTTGCCGTACCTGATCAAAAATCATGACATAGTGTTATTCGCTGACGATACTTCTCTTTTATTTAAAATTAAACGTCAACAGCAGGTTACTGAAGAAGTAAACAGAGCCCTTGCGACTGTAGTTAGCTGGTTTAATGTCAATAATCTTCTTCTTAATGAGAAAAAAACCAAATGCCTAAAATTTACGTTACCTCATGTTAGACAAGTGAATACTAGTGTATCAATAAAGGGCGAAATATTGAAACCCGAAGATACCACAGTATTCTTGGGCATAACTTTGGATGCGAAGCTTCAGTGGGGCCCCCATATAGATAAATTGTCAAAAAAGTTAAGTTCTGCAGCATATGCCGTTAGAAAAATACGTGGATTAACTGATATGGAAACAGCACGTTTAGTCTACTTTAGTTACTTTCACAGTGTGATGTCATACGGCATTTTACTTTGGGGAAATGCTGCCGACATTCACACAATATTTGTATTACAAAAAAGGGCCATTCGTGCAATTTATAAATTAAGTCCTAAGCACTCCTTAAGAGACAAATTTAAAGAGATTAATATTATGACTGTGCCATCTCAGTATATTTATGAGAATCTCTTGTATGCACACAAAAATATTAATCTGTTTAAAAAATACAGTGATATTCATAGTGTAAATACAAGGAACAAAGACAAATATGTCATTCCTAAAACAAGGTTGAAAAAAATAGGTGGTTCGTTTAGATGCCAATGTATACGTTTTTATAATAAAATTCCTAGCCATATTCAAGAACTAAGTATTCATAAATTCAAATTGTTTATTAAACGTAAGCTATGTCAGAAAGCTTTTTACAGTGTTAAAGATTATATTGAGGACAAGAAGGCTTGGGAATGAGATGCTCCAGTGATATACGTGAGCCCTTTTTATTTTCTAATTTTTGATAGTTGATTTATTTTTTATTGATTAAAATATTTGTTTAGTTAAGTATTGTATATACCTATTTATTTTGTTTTTTTTTTTATATAATTATTTCATTATTGTTAATGTGAGGACAATGTAGGTTATTCTTTTTTCGTTGTTTTTACTTTCACTTTAATTTATTTAATGATGTCAAGCAGTTTGAGTACTTGTGTGGCCTACGCGAATCTCCTTTGGTTTTTTTTTTTTTTTTTGTCAAATTGTTGAGCTCCTTAAATTATAAGTTGAGCTACATGATAACTGACAAATGCTTGCACTGTCTGGACAGGTCCGCTCAAATTTGCGTGGTTATTTCCTCAAAAAAAATACCACAGACATTAACCTACATGCTTCTCATATACAAATACAAATTGTCTGGACTTTAAAAGAGACTATGACCTCTGAGTTTGTTTCGGTGTTTCTTCTCAGAGTAGTCAGTTAGGAAATACCGGCCTCATCTAGCTAAACTTAACACGCAAAAAAACATGACGTGTAAAAGTGTTATTTATAACCAATTTACAAAATAAATATTTCATTTCATTTCATTTCATTTCATTATTATGGTTATAATAAGAAAACAGCAAATGCAATAAGTACTCAGTTAGAGTACACTAAACCTAAATAAATATAACTGTAAGTATGTGGATGAATTCGATTTAAGCTATGGGGGTGCAATGGACTGTAATGGATCGTATAATACCCATGAACAATGTGTCGCACATTTGTTTCAATAATCTCAATGAAAATATTTATCAAGACGCAATTTTATCGAAACGACTATCCTATTCCCATAATCACCGCTTCCTCTAAACAATTTCAAACGGCCATTTGGGGAGATATCTAAAACCACAATATTGTCTAATAACTTCCTCGCAACGACTTCCTCATAAACGGTAAAAACGAAACGATAGCGAAGAATAAAAAATAACGATACTGCATAACGATATCGGTACCGAAAAACAAAGGACCATAGACTACTATAGAAGAAAGGCAGACTCCTTCATCTAAGCTAAAGAAATTATCGTTACCGTTGATCCGAATCAAGATATTATTTCGTAAAGAAAACAGCTTTTAATGCTTCCTACTTTTTCTTCGTTATTTTCCCCTCGTGGGGAATAACAGTAACTTACACATATTGTTTTGTTGGGAGATCAGTAACGATGAGATTATTTTGGCAAATTCAAGAAGTCAATATTTTATTGAAACCCGAAACTATCATACAGGCTTCTATTTCTTATAAAAGTTTTAATTATTGAAATAATTTTATTTCTGGAAAGTCTACGATTAAATATTTCATGTAAAATTTTGACAAAAACCTCTACAAACCTAGCAGATCTGTCTGACTAGGTTTGGAGAATATTAAAACCTGACTGCAACATAGTACTCTAGTACTGTAAGTATGTACCACGTTGCAGTCTGCAGGCAATATTCTTAAAAATATATTTGATATCTGACATAATATCAGAAATATGCAAAAACTTAAAACGGGAAGATCTCAGTCTGTATAGAACTGTTTATTCTTATTGTGTACTTTGCAACTTTATGCAAAAATCCGTTAAAAGAGCTAAAAAAATACTAAAAACTAAAGCTATATTTAATAACAATGTTTTAACTATTTTAAGTGATCATAATCCTGGTTTTTAGTTAACAAGTGCTTTTTGAAATTATTAATTTTAAATTATTTTAAGTTTACTCTATTAACAGCTAGCTATTTTGTAAGCTAATTGTGGATAACGGCTTTAGTAGTGTATTGGTTGTCCTTATTAAAATTAAATTAAATTAAAATTAGAATAATGAATACTCTCATATTACTTCCCTTGTCGTTGTGAGTCGAACTTTAATATTACAATTAATACGCTCAACTAAGAATTAAGATACCTGATTCTCTGGTTTCAAAGAGAAGCTCTAAAACTACTGTGTTATATACCACTTGATAACGTTTCGAGGTGATTCAACACAGCTGTATTACTTTACACATTACTTATCACCTCCCCTTCATTCCATTTGAACATTAAGATCGAATAATAAATAAACACGCGTCATAAACACGACGCTTAGGACATAAAGCTTAGCGTACATAGATGGAGTGCCTAAGAAAAGTCAATAGCCTAATAGGCTAAGGTGTCGGATTTGTGATCGAGAGGTCACGGGTTTGAAACCCACCCATTACACTGTTGCCGTGAACCCACTCCAGACACAAGCATATTTAGCTTAGTTGGAGGGGTTAACAAGATTGCTAGTAATGTGAATTTGACCAACACTGCTAGTTCCCCATCTCCAAAGCCTTTTTCCAACTATGTTGGTGTAGGCTTTGACAGACAGAACGATTAAAACACAGAACACATCGACCCCCCCAAGCAATAAGGCTGCGTTTCCACCAGAGATGTGCGAGGATGCGTAGCGAGGGATGTGTTTGTAAAGAACCAATAGAATCGCTTCATTTACCTCGCCTCGGTCAGCACAGCTCTGGTGGAAACGGCTCAGCAGAGCTAAATTTTTGCGCATACAAAACAAGCGAGGGATGTATGTGAGGGATGTGTGCAAGAGATGTGTTGCGAGGGATGTGTTGCGAGGAATGTGTGTTGAGAAGGATGTGTTGCGAAATTTGCGCATCCTCGCACCATACATTAATGCGCATTTTCACAGCTCCGCTACACATCCTCGTAGGCACATTTTATCGCACAGCTTTGGTGGAAACCCCCACACATTTTCACAGCACAGCTAGACATCCTCGCATGACACATTTCCATCGCACATCTCTGGTGGAAACGCACCCTAAGGCTGCGTTTCCACCAGAGATGTGCGAGGATGCGTAGCGAGGGATGTGTTTGTAAAGAACCAATAGAATCGCTTCATTTACCTCACCTCGGTCAGCATAGCTCTGGTGGAAACGGCTCAGCAGAGCTAGATTTTTGAGCATACAAAACAAGCGAGGGATGTGTGTGAGGGATGTGTGCGAGAGATGTGTTGCGAGGGATGTGTTGCGAGGAATGTGTGTTGAGAAGGATGTGTTGCGAAATTTGCGCATCCTCGCAACACACATTAATGCGCATTTTCACAGCTCCGCTACACATCCTCGTAGGCACATTTTGATCGCACAGCTTTGGTGGAAACCCCACACATTTTCACAGCACAGCTAGACATCCTCGCATGACACATTTCCATCGCACATCTCTGGTGGAAACGCACCCTAAGGCTGCGTTTCCACCAGAGATGTGCGAGGATGCGTAGCGAGGGATGTGTTTGTAAAGAACCAATAGAATCGCTTCATTTACCTCACCTCGGTCAGCATAGCTCTGGTGGAAACGGCTCAGCAGAGCTAGATTTTTGCGCATACAAAACAAGCGAGGGATGTGTGCGAGGGATGTGTGCGAGAGATGTGTTGCGAGGGATGTGTTGCAAGGAATGTGTGTTGAAAAGGATTTGTTGCGAGGTTTGCGCATCCTCGCAACACACATTAATGCCCATTTTCACAGCTCCGCTACACATCCTCGTAGGCACAATTTCATCTAAAAAAAAATCTAAAAATAATGCTAAGGTGTATTCGAGTCTATAGATGCCAAATTTGACATAACAGCGTAAAGCCCATAATAGCACATTACCGAGTTCTTGGTTGGGGGGTCGACATATACTCCGATTAAAACCATCAGCAAGAGACCACGCTCCGCGTTCGCGCATTCGCTCGCCATTAATGTCGGGGTGCACTATTGTAACTAATTATAATACAGTCCACTGATTAGTATACCATATTTATTGGCCTTAATAGGACCATCTTAACTTATCAAAATTCCTCTGTGCCTAGGAAATCACGATAATCCGTAGGTCCCGGTTGTCTTCGGCCTACTCCGACATAGTGTAAAAGCCTGCCGGAGTCTGTGTTTCCCGACAGCTACAACCTAGGAGACTTTAAGTCCAGAGTGAATAGGTTACTTTTAGGTAAGCGTGCTCCATCTTCGATCACATCATCACTTACCATCAAGTGAGATAGTGGTCAAACGCGAACCTATTTTCAATAAAAAAAAGCCTAAATAGATTAATTTTGTAAGGACGATTTTATTGCGACCCTTCCAGTTACATGATAATCATTTATCTTTAATTTTTGTAATTTTATATAAATTACTTAATTTATTGTGTAATTATAAAAATATGTATTAGTTTATAGTAACTTATTACGTATGTATTTTTACTATTGGCCTTAGTAGCCTGAAATAAATAAATAGTATTCACTATTAATAAATAGACTGGTGACAACAAAATCACTCTTCCAATGTAACATAAGCTTTAGACGCACTCGTCTGCCCTAAATATATCGAACTCGTGCGCCTGACATTAATGTAATAGCAACGTTATACTCTGCGTATCAACTGCGTTGGTTTTTATCGTAATTTTATTTTATGCGACATAATATAGTCACCTCGAAGCAAGCAGCAAACAAGTATTATTTAAATTGTCTTCAAGTATACGTTAACTTCACAAGGCTATATTAACTCTCACTAAACGAGCTAACACATTATCACATACACACACGCCACACCAACACACCGTCCCATCACTTCTCCACTACTCAACATTACCTTAATACCCCTACTCCACAATATTTTAATAAATTTTCATGTCATTTTGATGTAATCGCTTGATGCTGAGTATAATAATAACAGCGTAGGAAGTAATGATGCTGAAAATACCTGAAAATATCCTGAAAGTGCCTGAAAATGTTGGTAACAGGCTGGTAATGAGTCGACCGAGGTATTGTGTGTAATTCGGGGAGCGACGGCTAAATTGTAAGTCATTATTTTATATTTCCTATTATTTGTTTGAGGAGTGAAAATTTTCAGGTGCTTCTCATAAGCTTGTGATACATATTTTGAGCTGTAGTCTGTAACAGAAATATGCTATTTGAGAAATAGAATAAAAAATCTAACAACATTTTAAATATAAAAAAAATTGGAGTCAATACACAAAATTATACAAAAATTAAAAACATTAAAATGACGAATAATTGTGTATATGTTAGACACAATTATCAATAACATATTATTTTTAATTAAGTATATTTATTTACACATCCTGGAATCACAATTATTTAAATATTCATTAATGTCATAGTAAGTTTTATCCAGAAGTTATAATTAATTTTAAGTTTAAATAAATTAAAAAAAAAAAAAGATGACAGATACCAGACAGATTTAAAAGAGAGACCTCTGAGTTTGTTTCGGTGTTTCTTCTCACTGACTACCAGTTAGGAAACATCGGCCTCATCTAGCTTAACTTAAAACACAAAAAAATTACGTGTAAAAGTGTTATTTATAACCAATTTACAAAATAAATATTTCATTTCATTTCAAAACAAATCCCTATAGGCTATCGAACATCGAGCCCATTATGACGTCAGACAAGGACCGCTTTATTATAGACTGGCCTTGCCGGGATATATGTGGCCCGACAAAGAGCCTGTTTACTGAACGTCTGACGAGCTGGAGATGGGGAGGCTGGTTACATTATTGTTGGTACTGTTTGAAGAGCCTAACGGTCTTGAGAGATTGTTCAGATGTTTATATATTTATTTATGTACACACATGTTATTTAATAAAAACTTTATACCAAAAAATTAAACCGACTCCCAAAAAACACTGCAAAGTGAAAAATAACAGACTTTAATTTCGGAAGTCGATGCCAAAAACAAAAATACAATACTAAAGCCACCGACTACCGAAATTTAATTTTTTGGTAAAAAGTTTTTATTTAATTTTTTTTTAATTTTTTGATTTTTAATTTACCTAGTTACAAGAGCCTAAATGTCAACTACGTATATTCATTTACAAAATATTGCTTTTCCCACAATGTTGGGCCGTTAATTGTTGAGGAGTTCTCCTGGTGCTTCACCATCAGCTTCACTTCACCATATGCATTGTGAAGAGCATATTGTGCTTAATAACCACATTCAAGTAGTCGAAGCGGAACACATGAAATACTTATTATTCCTATGTATATTGTAGTAGTGTAGTAATATTCCTATGACTACATAGGAATATTACTACTACACTACACTACACTATATTACTACACTAGTAGTAGTTCCAGTGGCCATCTGTGGTCTTCATCATCAGGTGCACTTCACAAATGGTGCTTTTCGAGTGCAACTACACAAGTTACTATAAAAAATACTCAAATCACTATAGGTGTGCCTATAATATTTGAAGGAGTTCTCTCGATTTCTCCAGGATCCCATCATCAGAACCTGACCTGGTGACAATGGGACCAATTTCAAAGAATACCCTTTCAAACAAAAATAAGAATTTTCCAAATCGGTTCAGCTGTCTTCAAGTAATCGGTGATCAATGATCATACATAAAAAAAAAGAATAAATATACGCGTCGAATTTATAACCTCGTCCTTTTTTTGTCGTCGGTTGAAAATGAAATAAAGACAAATACAGATAAAAGAGCATAAAGGTGCTACTTATTTGAGGAAAAATAATCGCTTCAGAAATAAAATTGTGACTCGATTCGGCTTTGCACGGACTTATTCTGTTAATTCACACAAAACCGCAATCTATACTAGCAATAAATTCTAGTTTTGGTAAGGAGGTAGTAGATTGATAAATATGTATACACACCTTCTTATGTATTCATGTAAAACGATTGGAAAAGATAAATTTTTTTTCATTCTTGCTTTAAAAACTGCATGTGTTCGGCAGTCCTTGATCCTTTTTTGTGAAAGCCTAGTGCCACACTCCCCCACTTCACCCGCTCTGCATCACTTATTACTAATTTTGCGCGCAAACACACGCAGAGGCCCGGAATGTAATGTACACCGAAGTAGCCACTGAAACCACTACAATTTTCAGGAGTCTGGATTAACTTGAATGAAAAATTGAATGCTTTATATTTTATAAAACTAGTTTCTGTGTATATCCCGATTCCGTGGGAATTCCGGGATCAAAAGTAGCCTATGTGTTGTTCCAGGATGTCAACTGTCATCTACTTACCAAATTTCATTCAAATCTATCCAGTAGGTCCGGAGATTACCTGGTCACCAGGGAGAGTGGAACCGGCGAGAGATGTCGTACTGTGTCACATAGCGATCGGTTCTGGGGCCACCCCTGTGGGACATCGGTCACGACTGGGTGTTGCGCGCCGACCTCCCTACAGGCGTACACGCTAGTCCTGGCGCATGGGGGGTCGCGCACACACAGGCACGGGGCCCCATAGGGCCATTGCCTGCCGGGGAAGGTTTTAACGCGATACCGCGACCCCGGAACTTAAGGCCAGCTGAAGAAACAGGGCGGGTTTTAGACAGTAGAAGTCTGACATTCCCTTCCACTCCATCCAGTGCGGGAGAAGTCATTCGATGATTTAACCACCTGACAAAAAAAAAAGAAAAAAAAGTCCGGAGATGAGCGTATACTAACAGACACACAGACAGACCTCTATATTTTAATTGTAATAATTTTAAATGTACAGACATACTTTTTTACTCTTTTGTTTAGATAGAGTTTATTGTCCGATAAGCACAGACTTAGGTACAGAATTTTTGCCTACTTTGGATATATTTCTTACAAATGTAATATGATGTGAAATTGCTGCATCAAATTTAATCAAAACCTTGCCATAGAAATCGGTGAACACGATTATACAAGGTGTTTCAGAGGTGTCATATTTTAAGGCAATAATTGATTTTAAGAATCATTATTTCTCTATTTTTTTTTTTGTTCTGTCAGATACGATCATTTTGAATACTTCCCAGCAAATCAAAATTTAAAGAGTATTTACCGTTTACCTAGAATCATTAAATTTGGCAAGAAGCAAGGTTTCACAGTACAAGTAAATTACAAAGTTATATTTACAATTGGAGAAATTAGAATTATAGTATGAAAATACACAAAACTTATATTTATATCACTACAAATTAAAATTTATATCTTAGGTAAATGAGATACAGAATATCAACATTATACACAATCACAAACTTAAGAAACACCTTGTATACAAGAGCATAAAAAACAGTTCTATTTTCGCCAACAGTCAAAAAGGTAACAGAGGTCACACATAAAATCTAGCACATTATACATAAATCTTAATACCAACCGTCTTCAAAGGATACATCAAACCTGGCTAAGCTAATCTTAGACTTAGACCGAAGTCTATACTTGCTAACCTTTTTGAAAGGCAAAGAAAGCCGAATACGTGGCCTCAGTGCAAAGACAAAAGAACAAGGTCAGTTGGAGGCCTGAGGGCCTGGGACTGGGGCCGAACATTTACATATACCGAATAATTTACATACATACGGACCGTTTGCTTTCGTTGCAGTGAAGCGCTGAGGTCCGGCGTTCAGTTCTTTATGTAAGCAAAAGTGTGATGTGCTAAAAATTCTGCAAATGAAGGAAATGCTGCAAGTTATCTACATTCTCAAGTTGCACGTTTCAGTGAATCTTGAACAGGTACGTAGCTTTGGGTCCAATATTATGATTTTACTTTCCTATCTTAATCTTGATTTGTTTGTTTAAACGCGCTTATTTTTGAAATTACTGGGTGGTTTTGGATGACATTTGGTATATAAATAGCTTGAAGATTGCGGAAGGTATAAGCTACTTTATACCGAGCTGTTAAATAAGATGGGTTGTGTTTTATCGCACGAGTGCTAGTTTTAAATTTAATAGTAATAGATTTATAGAATCGATTATAAATAGTACTTTTACACGTAAATTTCTTTCGTTTTAAATTTGGAATAAGTCCAGTTACCCTGAGAAGAAATACAAATACAAACTCGAGGTAACAATCCGTAGTGGTCAAATCAGCGTAGACTCAGTATAGTCGGGATAGCGCTGGTATGGCACGCAAGTACGATATTTAACGAGTTCTTTTAATTACATTGCGTTTTGCATACATTGTTTTTTGAGAACCAATACACCAACATATTGTCACCATTTTAATTTCATTAGGATGAAATTTTCCAGCTCTGTCAGCATTATTGATGAAGCCCGATGGGGTCATTGTCTGCTCGGGTTTCGGGAATGTTCCAAAGAGATACAGCGCCCCCAGAGCACAAGTGTTACTGATATAATAAATTCCCTGCCGGAGTCTGTGTTTCCCGATAGCTATAACTAGGGGTCTTTAAGCCAAGAGTGAATAGGTTACTTTTAGGTAAGCGTGCTCCATCTTCAACCACATCATCACTTACCATGAGATGGTGGTAACGCGAGCCTATCTATATAATAAAAATGAAACGCTAAATGTGTTGCTAAGCGCAAAACACAAAAACGGCTGGACCGATTTGGCTGATTATTTTTTTGTTGTGTTTGGTTTTGTCAGGAAAGGGTTCTTATGAAAAAAAAATGTAGGAAAGGTCTCAAGGGTAGGGGTAGGGTAGGGATAGGGTATTGGTTGGCTAGGGTAGGGGTAGGATACCACGCGAACGAAGTCGTAGCGGGTCAGCTAGTTATCAATAAAAAACCGGTCAAGTGCGTGTCGGGCTACGCGCAGTGTAGGGTTCCGTAGTTTTTATAACAGCCAAGTGCGTGTCATATTCGCTGACTGATCGTTTCGTACCATGCTCTAACTAAAAGCCAAACATGACTAACTAATTTGACTTCCTATACAAATCCTCACCTGATCCGACAATTTTGCACGGAAAGTTTTAATTTTTTTTAGAGATTTGTATAAAACTTGTCATAGCCGGTGTTTTGAATTTAAATACGGACACAGAGCTACACTACTCAATCGTCACAAGAAACTAGCATGATACAACTGGCGCTTAGCGCCATCTATCGACATTTCTATAGAGTTGTTCGAAATTTTCGAGTCAAATACAATTGGTCGACTATTACTCGTAAACTTGTAAAGCCCACTTATGTGTGATAGTTTTCCTTTAAACTTCGTTATATATAGGTACTACTGCCGTGATATTTGAATTTCTAACTACAACCGTTTAGTTGATAGAGGGGGGGACACTTGACTCTAACGAAAATTGGTACTTTAAAGCTTGATAAGTCACGAACGGTTTACTTAATAGAAAAACGGTCTTCCCAAACCCCTAATATTTTTGAAAGACCTATCCAACGATATCCCACACTATGGGAAGAACGAAAAAAAAAATTATCATCCCACTTTACATGTATGGGAGGTACCCTAAATAATTGTTTTTTTCAAAATTTTATTTTACCACTTTTTTGGCGTCATTAACGTGTATACTCATGCCAAAGTACAACTTTCTAGTACTAATAGTTTTTGAGCTAAACCGCGGACAGACGGACAGACAGACGGACATGGCGAAACTATAAGGGTTCCTTGTTGACTACGGAACCCTAAAAAGTGGGTTTTATGGCCAGTAGGAGTCTGGCCCTTTCGCTCCACCTGGAGAGGAAGGGTTCATTTTGATGATTTTGACCCGAAATAAAAGGGTAAACGTTAGCTCTGTATAATAACGTAAGTAGACATTGTAGACTTATCACCCATGTCCAGTATTGTACTAGCAATGTGAGTAGAATTCACCACTACGAGCAATCTTGTTAACCCCTCCAGCTAGGCTAAATATTGTTTTTATTTATTTGTTTATCTTACTTTTTTTTTAACGTGGTAAAATTATCAAATAAGTCCTCCCACCCTGCCCGGAGTGGGAGGACTTATTTGATAATTGGACTGTCAGACTTTTACTGACTAAAATCCACGGTGTTCCTTCAATAACCCTTTACATACCGGGGCCACGGTAACGGGATGAGTCCCGCGACCCCGGCAGGCTTCGGCCCTCTGCAGTGGGGGCCTCGTCATGTTGCTGACGCTCTTTGAGGCGCGCGTGGAACACGACGCGCCGTCGACCCGGGCATGGTCCATGGTCGGACAGCGAGTTGCCCTTTACTCGCTGTCCGCATGCCCGCGCCTACGGTGGCCGGAGATCGTCGGCCGACGTCCGACGCCGTGGGCGTCTACCACTGCGGCTGGGCTGGAGGGAGGACGCCATCCTCTCCCTCACGCGGCCCGCCTCCTCCTTCGGAAGCATGACTGCTTCGCAGAAGGATGCGACCGCTTCCCACTCCCTCTCGCCCCGCAGCATGGCCTCGACCAATGCCGGGCGCGAGAGGTCTCCGCCTATCGCCACCGTGAGGACACGTCGGTGCTCTGCCCAAGCGGGGCAGTCTTGCACCGTGTGCTCTACGGTGTCCTCAGGGCGACCCTCGCAGTGGTGACACCCAGGCGTTTCCTCCTTTCCCATCAGACACAGGTACCTTAAAAAAAAAGATTACATATTTTTTTGTAGTGTGTGTGTATGTTTGTTGAAGAGTGTGCGTGTATGAGAGAGTGAAGTGTTTAGTGTAAAAGTGTAGTGCGTTATAGTACATTGTGTGCCAGTGTTTTGTATGTTAGTGCGTATAGTTTAGATAGTAATAAAATCTTCAGTTCAATCTTCACAATAAACAACTTTTGACTTTGACTTTGACTTCGACTCAGTTTTAGTGTAGTCGAAATCCAAAAGCCAAGCTGCTACATTGGTTTTACAAACTCGTCTAATCATGCGTATAATATTTTGGGTAGTAATAAAAGCTCCGACAAAAAAAGAAGAATTGTCCTTACTCAAAATATTAAATCTACTGCCTAAAATACTAACTTTCCGACTACTTTTGTCCGAATTAAAATGACGAAACGACCGAATGAGATACTGAAATCTTCGAAAAATAAACATGACTGTTTATTGCTATAATACTTTTCTACCAGCATAAATTACGTTCTACTGAAAACAATGCTTTGTAATTTTTATCTTTACTTGCCTACTATTAATTCATAAATGACCTTTCATATTTCATAAACTGTGGTGCTATTTTAACTGTAACATTATACTGAAAATATTATTCTGAGTTATACAGAAACTTATAAAAAATATAAAAATGTACTTGTAACAATAACTTTTACTTGCATCATTTATCATGAATTTTACTTACCACGGGTATGCTTCGATATCGGTACCTATTTCAGGGGTTAAAAAGTTAGAACAGTCGTATCCATGCTTTAATCGAAAAGCAAGAAGACTTTGGTTTCCCAGAATATTTTACTATTATACTGTATTATTTTATTACAAATTTCCTAGTTTTTATAATGTCAGCGAGAACAAAGATAAAAATAAAACAAAACTCAGTTTATTATGAAAATGTAGTTTTAATAGGTAGTAGAAAATGTTAGGTATACATAATTGTATTTATGAACTAAGTAGGGAGGCAGGTAGTTAGTTGTCCGTAGGTATCTTAATTATCTTCATTGTATTAAAGAGCAGGTCTGGATTTAGTAGGACGACCCCGTTTCCTTTTTTGTCCTATAGGTAGTGCTTTCGCTTCCATGGGCGGAGTCGCGAGCTTGAATCTAATAGCGAGCCCTAAAAGATGTTTACAAACGTATTTTTTATAAAACTGATAGAGAGATATTGTAAGGTAGTATTTTCCTTAGTAGATTTATTAGTTCGTTGAAATTATAATATGAAACCAATAGCAACAAAAACTATTTAATTTTGTAACATAAACAGACAAAACACGCAAGGATCGGTCGTTGCAAGCGCACTGCGCTCAGATCTTTCGAACTCGCACGCGAAAACAGCCGAACGCGACCCGAGCCCGATCGCGCGGGCCGAACAGTTGAGGTATTTTCATTATTATTGATAGTTAAAAAATAAATTTGATAACAAACAATAGAAATTAAAATAGTTAGCTTTCCCCCCGGACCGCGAAAGCGAACAGACGTGTGCACCGTAATATTTTTTATTAAAAAAACAAAAATAACATTGATAAAATCAGCAATAAAAATAAATTAAAACTCTGCAAGTACTAGGCGCGCATAACGCAACAAGTGCCGTGAAGAGGAATGTATGAAGAGGATAGCAACAGTGAGACAGAGCTATAACCTGGCTGTTCGGCTTTTGTCTGTTGGTTGTCAACGAACTGTCAACTGTCACCACCTTTTGAGCTGTCAACTGTCACGTGTCATCGAATTGACAGCTGCCGCCTGTCAACACGCTACACTTCGTGCAACGCAGAGTCAAGAATAAAACCTAAGAACCGAATTTCAAACGTGAGTCTTTGTTGAAGTGCAGAGCTATTTTGTTTTTTATTGCCTATTGGTAATTTCCTATATGAGCACAATGTTTAAGTCACCACCTAATACCTCTAAGCAAACTCCCTCACGGTCGGATACTGACATCCGTAAGCTATGTGAGGAAGAAGCTCTAAAAGCTAATTACCCCGTCACTAATATCACCCAGCGCGCTAAGCGTCGATGTCCTGCTGATGAAGGGGAACTCCTGGATAAATTGGCTGTTCTGAAAAGCGATATTTCAAATGAGATTAAGAGTTTAATTGGTGACTTAATATCTGCCCAAAACTCAAGATTGGATAAATTAGAAAACTATTTTCACGAAATTAAAAACCAATTACAAAAAATAGAGATTACAAATCAGGATGTAGAAAAGTCGATGACGTTTATGTCAGATCAACTTTCGTCGATGGAGTCTAAGATATCAGGTCTGGAAAAGGAGCGCAGCACTTTGTCCACTAAGCTATCCCTGCTAGAGGAGAAGTTTCAGACTTTTGATCGAAGCCTACTGAAAACCAGTATCGAGATTCACAACGTGCCCAAATCGAAAATGGAAACGAAAAAAGACCTTTTTGGCATGGTCTCGCATTTAGCGAACATTTTTAAACTAGATCTGAATGCTTCAGAAGTCCGGGATGTAGCTAGACGGCCATCCAAACGGGAAGCTGAAACATCATCCATGACGATCGAGTTCACGAATACCCTCTTGAAGAGTGACTTCCTGGCAGCGGCCAAGGCTTTCAACAAACAGCATCCCAGCAGTAAGCTAAACTCTACTCATATTGGATTTGAAAACACAAACACACCTATTTATATAGCTGAACAGCTCTCAGCCGACTCAAAAAATTATTTTATCTTGCACGTAATTTTGCAAAAACAAATCAATTTGCTTACTGTTGGATTTCTAACGGGCGAATCTTGTTGAGAAAGAAAAGTGACAGCCCATATATAGTTGTTAAAAATGAATTACACATAAATCAGTTAATGGATCCCTGTGTACTGTGACTTATATTAAACCATGAGTCATTTTCTTTTTGCTACTATTTGCCCTCCTTAAACTTCTATTATAAAATTGTATTTTTTATGTTAACTTATTTAATTCTTTATGTTTTTTACGCTGTAACTAAAATCACACTTACACTACATATAAAAACTCATAGCATATATTACCACAATGTACTCTACAATCACACATCACGAAATTATAATAACTATTTACATCCAATTACCACACGACCACAATACTCCTGTCACATTTTTGCTTACCATCTCTACCGACTCATCATGACACAAAAGAAATCAACTAGATTTATCTTAATACATATTTTTATGTCTTTGTCTGCACATTTAATATTTTCAATGTCTTTTAGTCTCATTCGTTACCTAAAAGCTCACTTACACGACAGCTCAACATTTCACAAGTGCATCGTTTTACGAACACTTAAATACCTTTGCAATGACTGACCAGATCTCTCTATTGGAGAATGTTGACCAAATGTCAGTGTCTGAGTTGGTTTCCTGTACCCCGGAGGAGTCCTGTCAACGCATTGGTAATCCAACGCATTTTATAAAAATATTAACACAAAATTTACGCTCGATTAATCACAACTTTCCAAACTTCGAAACACTTTGTTCTCGATTTTCTTTTGATTGTGACATCCTTGTCTTAACCGAATGCTGGTTAAATTGTCCCGGAAATCAGTGTCTTCCGCATTTAGCAGACTATAATAGATATAATTCATCTAAGCACCTAAATAAAAATGATGGCGTCGTTGTATTTGTTAAATCGGGTATTACAGCTCTAGTAGAAGAACCAGATTTTAACAGCTCTGCTTCCGGGCTATTAATTAAAATTAACAATGAAACTGCTATACTATGTGTTTATCGGTCTCCATCTGACTTCAATATTGATGATTTTTTGACAGCACTAAATAATATTTTGCCCACTCTGTCAAAATTTAAAACCGTAATTCTCACTGGAGACATAAATATCAATATCAATCAGCCTGATGACCGTTCCCATAATTATTTAAACTGTCTTGCCTATCACGGGCTTTTACCGGCACACACGTTACCGACAAGAGGCAACAATTGTCTCGATCACATATGCCTAAAGAGTAAAAGTGCAGCTTTGACATTTGTATTAGATACCACTGTTTCTGATCATTTTTCTACCTTATTATGCATAAAAATTAAAATAACCAAGTACATTACCAATAAAAATCTTTCAATAATCAACTATGACTCACTAGACGAATCTGTAAACCTTTTGGATTTCTCTTCAGTATTTTCCACCGAAGACCCAAATATAGCAACCGATAGCTTTATAACACTGCTTTCTGGCGCTATCATGGCGAATACAACAGTCACTAAGCCTTCAGCGAGGAAACGTACTCTTAAACCGTGGATTACGGAGGGACTTCTCAGGTGTATTCGAAACAGGGACTTCTTACACAGACAGGTCAAGCAATCTCCTAATAATATAACTTTTAGTGTAACCTATAAAAGATATAGAAATTTCTGTACAAAAATATTAAAAAAAGCAAAACGAATGTACGACTCTGAACAATTAAAAAAAGCTGGACAAAATTCTAAAGAGCTATGGGACGCAATCAGGAATATAACAAACACCGCCAAAATCAGACAAACTTCTACACAACTACTGTCACACACAGAATCACCAACTCAATCATGCAATATTGTTAACAAGTTTTTCATTGACATAGGCAGAAATCTCGCTGGCAGAATTGTAAATGATAAAGAAAGGCCACAAAAAACCACATCCTCCTTGAACTCTTTTGTTTTGGATAGTACGGATGATAATGAGGTTATCTGTCTGATTAACTCTCTGAGAGCTAGTGCGGCAACCGGCTGGGACAAAATTTCTCCCGTTATTTTTAAAAGATATGCCTTGAAGCTGGCACCTATTCTGTGCCATATTTTTAATCTATGCCTTCAAACATCAGTCTTTCCAAACTCTCTCAAACGGGCAATAATTCACCCAATTTTTAAGGGTGGTGATGGAAATTCTGTGAACAATTATCGTCCAATCGCGGTTCTCAGTGCCCTGTCAAAGCTTCTAGAACGTCTAGTAAACAACAGATTAGTTAAATATCTCGAGAAATATCAAATCATCTCCACAAAACAATTTGGTTTTCAAAAAGGGAAATCTACTTCCGACGCAGTTCATGAATTGACATCATACTTAGTGTCCAATCTTAATAGTAAAAAGAAGGTACTCTCAATATTTTTAGATCTCACTAAGGCATTCGACACCGTGCCAACCACAACCCTTTTGAAGAAACTTGAGGAGATAGGTGTCCGTGGGCCCCAAAATGATTTCTTTAAAAGTTATCTTACGAACAGAACTCAATCGGTTAAGATTGGTGAACACATGAGTGAAGAAATGATAATTTGTTACGGCGTGCCGCAGGGCAGCATTCTTGGGCCAACGTTATTCTTGATCTTCATTAATGACCTCTGCAATCTAAATATCCCTAATTCTAGAATAACTTCATATGCAGATGACACTGCAATCACTTTTGTTGCAGATTCATGGTCAGAACTTCTTAATAATGCTCAATTGGGCTTTAATTCCGCCTTAAAATGGCTATTATCACACACACTCACACTAAATACTGCTAAAACTAAATGTATCACTTTCTCTATAAGTTCCGTCTCACAGCCTAACATTCCAATTGTCATCAGAGCTCACTCATGCTCCACCAGTCTTGATTCTAACTGTCAATGTCCCCAGATAGAGACTGTAGATAATATTAAATACCTTGGCATAGTGTTGGACAAAACACTAAGTTTCAAACCCCAAGTTGAAATGTTGACAGGAAGAGTCCGGAAACTTATTTATATTTTTAAATCACTCCGCAGTGTTGCCAACCCTACCATCATACGTCGTGTGTATTTCGCCCTCTGCCGGTCAATAATATCGTATTGTATCTGTTGCTGGGGTGGTACTCACCAAACTACTTTAAGACCGCTCGAAATTGCTCATAGAGCTATACTTAAGGTAGCCACATCGCGCCCTATATTATATCCAACTACTGAGTTGTATAAAAACTGTGGTGTTTTGAACGTGCGACAACTATTTATATTTAACATAATTCTGCTTCAACATCGTAAAACACCTTACTGCCAAATCAACAAACGGCGTAAAGATATAATCTGTAGTTTACCCTCAGTTAAATTTAAATTTACTAAAAGATTTTTTGAATATTTAGGCCCCTTTCTTTATAATAAAATCAACAAAAATATCTACATCTATAAATTTCCATATTACAAATGCAAAAAAATAGTCCACGATTTCTTACTTAATAAAACTTATGAGGAAACTGAACATTACTTGCTAACAATATTTTAGAGTCATGACATCAATCACGCTCACAGTGAACCACACACATTTACATACACACACACGCACACACACACACACATTCATACACACACACAATTACACAACATACACCATCACACAATTTTGTTACTTTACTTCTTTTAAGTTCTAGTGCCTGCTTGTAAACTTTGTAACATTACACTTAGTTCTTAAATTACTTTACGAACCTAATCCAACTGGGGGGGTGGCAACTGCTTATCCTAATCACAGGCTTTTAACTAGCCTAGCTAGGAAAGTAGTATGACACTCTTGTATTATATGTAGTGCAATAAGTGATATATAAATGTGGCTCTATAATGTAAATTAAACATAAGTGTATTTCCTCTTTGTACTACAACTCCTGTAAATGAATAAAGTTTTATTATTATTATATTATTATAGTTCATGCAAGTTGTAAAAATATGATTATTTTGACAAAACCTCTGTTGTCGGTAACTTAGTAATTTTGTCGGAGGTTCAGTATTCTATTTGGAAGTTTAGTTTTGTTATTCGAAGATCCATTTTTTTTTAAGAGAAAATGTAATTTGTACATGCTCTTATTTGTTGTTAAATTGGATATTTTTTTTCGTTTATGTTTTGGTTTTTTTGTCGGTAATTCATTATAACGCTGGTTAATTAGAATAATAGTCGGCCACAGATCGCTGTAGATTAATTTGTTTTTCGGAACCTTTATTATTTCCCTAATATTTTGGTCCACATTAATTTCAATGTCTAGTGGTCAGTGGCCCTGACTGCTATGCGCAAGGTCATGGGTTCGATTCCCACCCAGGACAAATGTTTGTGTGATGAGCACGATCATTTGTTCTTTGTCTGGGTGTAATTTATCTATAATATGTATGTATTTAGAAATATATATGTATGTTTATCAGTTGTCTAGTACTCATAGCACAAGCTCTGCTTAGTTTGGGACTAGATGGCGCTGTGTGAAAGTCGTGGAATATTATTATATTATTGTTATTAATTTTGGAGTACAGGTGAGGGCCCATAAAAGCAAAGCTAATAGGAAATATTCTTGTGTCTGGAGTGGCTATACGGCAAGAGTGTAATGGGTGGGGTTTAAACCCGCGACTTCTCGATGAAAAGTCCGACACTTCGCTATTAGACTATTGACGCTTATTCTTGTTTCGACACTTAAGCTTTGTACAATAAATTACGTAAGTAGACATTGTTGACTCGTCACCCATATCCAGTGTTCACTCACACCTCCTCAATTCACTCCACATTTATCTACTCCACCGATCCTCTAATAAAATGCGAGCTTATCCCATGTAGGGTTGCCATACGACCGGAATTTTCCGGACATGTCCGATAATATAGGTATTTGTCTGGAATTTCTACAATTGAATGAAAGAGTGAAACCTAATGTTTTTATTTCAAATTAAAAAAAGTCAGGAATTTTCATCAAATGTCCGGAATTTACTCCGGATCTTCGATTTTTTGTTGTGGCAACCCTAATCCTATGTTACGTCCGCCTCGACATGATTATGTAAAAATCGGACACAGCTGTAATCTGCTTAAAATTTTTCTGCGGACGTATATTTTCAATTCCGCGATGATTGGACTGTGATTCTGTTTTACATACTGAATAAATGACTCTCAAATATGTGGCATAGATGGGAGGGTACGGTTTGTTTTGCGCTTATTATACGAAAGAGAGAACAGAGGTTCAATCGTGATATTTTGCTTATTGAATATCTTCTAAAAAAAACATTTAGAACTTATCTTTATTCACTGTAAGGCTATTTGCATTTTGGACCAGTAATTGTCATAATGAACACTGGCTGTGCCCGCGTAAATCTAGATCCCGTAGGAATACCGAGATTAAAAATAGCATAAGTATAATAATATGTTATCCGAAAACCTACTCTAACTTTACTGTGAAATCGATTCAGTCGTCCTGTGATTAATTAGCCCGGACAAACAGAAAGATAGACAATACAAAAAATATGGAGTATTGTTTGTGATTTAGTATCGTATAAAACAATAGGACTTCAGAATATACAACGTGTAATTTAAAGGGTATATACATACCAAGTGCACGGTTTCTTTGGATGATAATAAACGATATGGCAAGGGTTTTATAATCCTATGTCTACATGTGTGAAGTATAATAGAAATTTCAATCCATTGATACCAGAGGCAGAATTTTCAAATTAAGAAGAACGAAGAGAATCACCGTGTTATTGGCAAGTGACGTGGAAAGTTATTGACCCTCGTAGTGCTGTGACACGTTTGTTATGATTGGTATTCAAGAAACATATGAAACCGATAATTTGGTATCAATTCTTTGAGTCACTTATTTTGTGCTGAAACTGTGCATAGAGACTCCATACCAGAAGTTGTCTTCATCCCCTTTGGATAGATATGGGGTTTCCGTTACACGTTGTATAATAATTTTCAATTCAGCTTATAACAAACCCACTGCTGGATAAAAAAACTATTTATAAAACATAGACCATTACTTATATTTTATTTGTATTGTATAGAATAGGCTTTGTGATCGAGAGGTCGAAGGTTTGAACCCCAACCATTGCGGTGAACCCACTCCAGACACGAGCATATTTAGCATAGTTGGAGGGGTTAACAAGATTGCTCGTAATGTGAATTCTACCAACATTACCAGTTTCTCATAAAAAAAAAATAGATGCTATAGACCTAACCCACACTTCAAGGTTACATCAGAAGCTTGAGGGTCGAACCCACGCCACAGCACTCTCAGACAATGACACCAGCTCAGCAACTTTCTATACTGCACTGAACATCATCATACACAAAACTTCACCCAATTCTCGAGTGTCGGAGGCTGCATAGATTAAGGTCGACTACAATCACAACGATATTTATCGATACGACCACGTATGTATGTAGGACGTGAAACGTTACCCATTTATACTTCAATGCACTCGTTACATATTTCGCAGACTATTTATTATAAGATTATCAAGGTGAAATGGTAAATATTTGGTTCAGACATTTAAGTAATAAATAAATAAATAAAATAAATAAATAAGTAGTTTTTCTGATGGACCCACTCTTGACCTCGATCTCGCCTTATGTTAAGCGATAGATGAGGTCTACGATGTGACGAGCGAGCCCAGAAGATGCCTATTTACTCTTGCTTTAAAGGCTGACAGGTCATAAGTGGCAGGGAACACAGAAGCCAGCAGAGAATTCCACAGCTTGGCTGTTCAAATCGTTGAGTTCTTTAAAGTTCTAAGTTGAGTAGCACGTTTTTTTTGACAAGCGCTTGCACTGTCTGAACAGGCCCACTCAAATCTGCGTGCATCTTTCCTCAAAAAATCGCCTCAGACATTAATCTACAAGGTTTACATATGATTTGACGAGTACAGATTGTATGGACTTCAAAAGAGACGTTGACCTTAGAGTTTGTTTTGTTGTTTCTTCTCAGGGTAATCAGTTAAGAAACACCGGCCTCATTTAGTTTAGTTACGAAAAATACAAACTGGACGCGCTTGAGTCCATTGAGAAACGGGCCAAGAGACTCATTGGCAACGATGCACTGGTCGAGTCAAAGCTCCAGAGCCTTGAACATCGACGAAGAGTTGCAAGTCTATCGGTTTTCTATCGGTTACATTTCGGAGAGTGTGCGATGGAATTACACAACCTAATTCCGCCAAGTCCGTTCCATCATCGGACTACAAGACAAACGGCGATGCGCCGTCGTTACGTGGTTGACATCCCACCCACACGCACAAAACGTTTTGGGAATACTTTCATTGTGCGTACGGCTAAGGAGTGGAATTCTCTGCCGGAGTCTGTTTCCCGACAGCTATATTTTAATTTTTTGAATTTATTTATTTATTTCAGGCTTCTAAGGCCCATATAAAATATACATACATAATAAGTAACAATAAACTAATACATAATTTTCTAATTCATAGAAAAAATACAGGGTCCTTAAGTCAAGAGTGAATAGGTTATTTTTAGGTGAGCGTGCTCTATCTTCGACCACATCATCACCTACCATCAGGTGAGATGGCACTCAAACGGGAGCCAAATAAAAAATCGTATCAATAAATAAATAATTATTGTAAAAGTGCTATTTAATAATCAACTTGCAACATAAAGGTTCAAGGTTTATCATTTATGACAAGTTTTGTAAGCAGTCCTGAATAAATCTTACTTTTATTTTATTTATTATACGAATTACTTTAGATACGGATATGTGGAATGAAGGAGGGAAGCCTTTGGCCTACTGTGGACCAGAAATGGATTTTAATAATTATTATTTATTTATTAGGGACCCAAACAAGGGGAATATATTCGTATTTTTATGATATTTAAATAACTATTTGTTCGCGGGGAAATATTACAGGAACTATACTTAATTTAATGTGAATTTTATCCACACAGATATAGCTATCTATTAACTTTATAAAAAAGGGCTAATCCAGATTAGAATCTGTTTGCCAAATTTCATCCAGAACCGTTAAAAATCCATCCATCCTTCTAAATTTGCATCTCATTAATGTTGACTGTGTAAGGATTCTTGACAATTGTAACAACATATTATTGTACCTACATTCATCGCAAATTAATACAACGTGTAACAGAACAAACGCCATTCCTGAAAGTAGTTGGTTCAGAATCGATTTCCGTCAAAAAAATAGGTGTTAAATTTTGACGGAAAAATCTTTCATTTAACTTAAAATGTAAAGACAATATCATGACAAATTAATAAAATCCTTAATTCAAGGAAATGCGCTCGTGTGCGTGTCGGCCGCTAACATTGCATGTGTGTCTGCGTCTGCGTAAGGATATTGTATGACGCACATAGGTTTTGCGTTTAGTAAGGATAACTATTTTATAAAACATATCTCGGTTTGGTTTATTAGAATCCAGTTGGGGCAACTGAACTGAGATGGCATACAAGTTGATACAAGTAAACAATAGCTCATGACCAAAACTTTTACTGGGACATGGGATTCCGCACCACAACAACACTCTTCGCGAGACTAACAAATCTAATCTGACACAGATCTATTTGTAAGACAGTGTGTAATATGGCTTAAACCTGTGTAAACAAACTATAAATAACCAACAACCTCAACTCAAGAAATAAACCTTCAAATTGGCAAAAAAGAAGTCTGAATTTGGGCAAGAACATGAAAAACCTAATGCATTTCCCGCGTACAGCGTACGGCACGGTACAGTACGGCGCGGCTCGGCATCAATCATGGATGCCCGCCGGAATACTAAATAACCGGCCATGTTGCCTACCTGCCCAAATAGGCAGGCAGGCAGGTTTTATTGCTGTTGGAGAAATAGTGGCACTATCGTACTGATTGGTGGGACAACGTAACGTAATGTAACCTGATAGAAAACTGTAATATACCGAACTGTGAGGTTTGTGGGAAGAAAAAGGACGTACAGCATGTGTTGGTTGAATGTGCCCGGCATAATCACAAAAAAGGCACTAGTGTTCTTGTTGAAATTATCAACCATGGATGTAGTAATTTTTATATTATATTCATTTCAAATGTGCACAAAAAACCCTTAAATAAACAAGATTTAAAAAAATACTAATATCTTTACAAAGTCGCTCTCGCTGTCTGTACGCTTTGATCTTTTAAACTACGCAACAGATTTTAATGCAATTTTCAGCAATAAATAGAGTGATTCAAGCGGAAGGTTTATATTTACAATACATGCATATTATTAGTACAAACATATGTCCCGGTGCGGAAATCGACCCCGCGACACTCAACGCAGCAGTCAATCGCTTAATCACTACGTCAACCGTGTCATCAAATCGCAGAGGACGTCGCCGCTTGTATTGGTACTGATTAAGGAGAGAGTACCGTCATCATTCACAGCCCAATCTCACCCCCTCTTTGTTATCGGGGGAAACCTTCAAAAGGCACCTGAACTTTTGGGGAAGAAGAACAAGGTGTGTCAGGATTTCTACCTAACTAAAACTATCCCGGTGATCACCATCAATACATAGAAAGGGTACCTCTTCGATACCTCCGATCTCACCCCCTACTGACCATGCGTTCGTGGGCTATCATATTTCTTTTTCCAACCCTCCGAGCCTGGGCCTACCGCATCATAAACTTCATAAAGTATAAAATATCACACAGATATCTACAATTTATTTCATCGAATTTTTCCAATAGACTTTCTCTGTATAAATATGTATACAAATGAATGTGTTCTCAAAACGAATCGGTTTCGTATTCACAATTTATGACAAAGGCCAACTAAAGCCACTCTTTACATAAATCTTGTAAATCGAAATCTAGTAACTGTAGTAACATAAACCCTAAAGAGTAAAAGGCACTTTTCCTTTCAATCGACTTTTATGAGTATCAATGACCACTCTTGACTCCGAAGGCATTTTTCCTTTCCCCGATGTGCTCACATAAGGATATTGTGGGATTAGTCATAAAATATTCAAGCACGCGCGATGGCACATATTTTAAGGCGTCAAGGAGTTGATGGTGTCCTTTACGCGTTACGCTTTAAGCATGCAACTGACAACGAGGCCACGAGACTAGCGATTTGGGATTGACACTACCGCCAAATGTGTGTAAGGTCAATGTATTGCGTTCATTAATTTAGATGTTATTTAAAAAGTTTATGAAGGCCTAATTAAGAAAATACTTTATTCATCTTATTCACACGTTTTGGTTATTCCCAGTTGCCCTCACCATTGACGCCCACTGGGATAACCACAAAAACTTCAAAATGCGATATCTCAGCGAAAAAAATAAATATTTGAGCAAACTTAACGGCATTTGAAAGAAGACTAGTTCTTTAATATGGTAAACTTATTTTTTTTAGAAAAAATAATTCTTGAGTCTACATTACCTCAAAATCGGGCAAAAACGGTACTTTTTGCACTTTTAGGTTAGGATATCTCAGAAACCTGACGTGATAGAGCAATTCTGAGGTCAGATTCAGATTCAGTGCATCAAAAACCTTTGGAAATGAATAGTCTAGTTTCTGGTTAAGAAGTTTGGTTAAATTTCGTTGGCCTGTGTAATTCTAATTACATATGAACAATTATTTTACTAAGAAATATCAAAATCATTGCGAAAATAGCCTTATGGTTAAGGTGTCGGCCTTGAGATCGGGAGGCCGCAGGTTCGATCCCCACCCATTACACTATCGCCGTGAACCGACTCCACACACAAGCATATTAAGCTTAGTTGGAGGGGTTAACAATATTGCTTTTTGAATTCACATTGACATTACCATGTGAATTCTATCCATATTGCCAGTTCTCTTTTTAAAGAAAAAAATATTAATTAATTACTATTTTTGACTGAGTTAGACATAAAGCTGGCTTGATACATTTTTTTTCAGATGAGCCCATCGTTAACCTCAATCACGCTTAATGGCAACCGTTAGATGAGGTCTATGATAGAACGAGCGAGCCCAGAAGATGCCTCTCGCTTTAAAAACTGATGAATAGGGAAAGTAGAAGCCGGCGCATAAGAATTGTAGCTAATTTTAATTCTAGCATAATTACATGCCTGTGAACACCGGTACTCAACTTTTATTTACGAGTAATCACTTGTTTGCATCGACTACGTCATCAACTATAAAAAACTGATTTCCAAAAGTAAACCATTTTAATCATCAACTAACTTTTACTCGGATTTTATCGCTGGTTTAATGGCCGGCTGGCTCGCTCCGTTCCTCACTTGGGCTCAACGCTGCAGTGTTTCGATAGGAGTTGACCATGCTACTAGCCTCAATCACCATTCAATAGCATTTTGAGTGTATTTTGATACACATAAAGTTTTAATTAAGTGATTTTTGGAAGTGCGTTTTGAAAGGTAAGTGTATTTATTTTAATAATTAGTGTTTTACATGACTATCCACCAATTAACATGCCCAGAGAAAACATAACTATTAATTTCAGTAAATTAATTGATTTCTTTACTTTATTGTTTGTTAATCAAAACAAACTATAAGCACTAATTATAGTCTAGTTCTGAACTAGAAAAAATAGTATCTCCGCGAAAACATAAAACATCCTCACGCTATGAACTTTGTTCATTCCATTAAACTATATCTCTGAACCCAATAATCCATTGAACTACTAAACCACCCAATCACACTCACCCAATTATTTCCTATTCAATATCAAATCATCGCAACAATCGTTACTACAACACAATCATTAACAATGACATAACATCGTCTGTCTGTCCAGCTTTTATTCATTGTACCCACTGCTGAGCAAAGCTCTAATAAGTTACTTAACTTAACTGTAATAAGTTATAGTTAAGCAATACGACTACCAAACTAGCCGTGTTTGACAATCACTATCACAATTGCATAAAAGTAATGGCTAGTTATAGCTAGACCACCATAAAAAAAGCAAAAACTATTTAAAAACATGACTCTCCTTTCGGTTTTATTTCAGTTGGGTAACCCAAGCTCGCTCAGGGGGCTCTAATCGCCTCAGGGCCTGATTACTTGTCTTTATTGCGGGCGAAAGGGGTCTTTTAGACTCTAACAAACTAAAACCACCCAGTGTTCCCTCGTGAACCAGGTGCCAGGGGCTGCGGAAACACTTAATACTCTTCAACGCAGACCCTGACTGGTTACTCTAATCACCTGGTGCAACTTAACCTAAGTTGCACCAGGTGATCGGCCTATCAGCCAATCTTGTTGAATGGTGATCTTATTATATGTATCATTGACGAATGAATGAGCGAAACTATAATCTTACAAGATTCAAATTCTTTATTCTTCTCTTACTTAGGAAAGGAAGAAATCTTATTCTTAAGACTTCTTCCTTTCTTCTCAAATTTCTTACAAGACAGTGTGTCACAGTCACAAGGCATAGGTTACAATCTAGAAGTGCCACACTCTTTTCCGCTCCATCCAGACTGACTTATTTGATGATTTTTCAATAGGGTTAATTCAATTTGTTAAACATCATGAGTACAAGTTATAGCCGAACCAGGGACTCCAGCTGTTAGTTTATGCAAATCACACCTTTAAACTTCTGTGTGAACTATGACCAATAGAAAAAGAGTGAAAAATAATCGCTATCGGTCGTAATGAATATTCTATTGATATAACATTACACTCTACTGACACTGCACTCGCTTGTTTGTCAATGTACAGACGCCAGCCCATGAAGCTACCCGAAACTGTCAAATTTTCCCAATCAACTTTGAACCTAATTTCTTTAACAATAAAGTTGAAAATGTATTAAAGAATTTTGACAGATTGTTGTAGCTTAATGTGCTGGGGTCTGTACCAAAAACTTGTTAGACACACAGACAATGCTCTGCTTGGACAACACATTTGGTCAGCACGCTGTCGGGCGTAATGCCAAATTATTCGAACTGCCTGATGGGCGTGTCAATCGGAAATAAACAATTAATAAAAAATATCGGGATGAATAAGCCTACTACTAGAAACAGGTACATACTTATAGGTTTAGGCTTACTTAGGCTTACACTTACAGGCAAAGGCTTCCTTTGAATCCTGCCAGACACTCCTACGCAGTCAACGCTAACGGTACGCGTACAAATTATCTACGTGTACAAAATGTTTGGAATTGATAAAGTGTCATACCGCTTGTTGATCTAACTAGAATTCAACATAATTTAGACTTGCTGTCAATCGCTATCGCTTATAGAATGTCACTTTATTATGATCTTAATGAAGCAATAAGGATTAATGTACCTTACTAGATACTTATGTTCCTACTTGCTATGTCCCGCGGTTTCACCCACGTTAATTTGATAGGAAATCCGAAACAAACCCTATTAATAAATACTTTTATTAATAGGTTTCATACAAATCGTGAAAGCGTAACAGATAGACATACTTTCGCAGATATAATATAAGTAAAATGAATAGCTCCTCTACACAAAGTTGTTATGGGATTATCGTAATAGGAATGCCTAATAGCTTGTAATCATATTTTCCAAAAAAAATCGCGTATTTTGTTTGCCTATATAATCTTTGTCGTGGACGATCACTGCCTTATATGTGCATTCAACCATTATAAGTGCCCTTATCACTATGCAAATGTCTACTCTACACACATCTACTCTTAGCCTTCCTCACAAGGATTAATCGTTTTGGCAATCTTGACCTACAGACTCGCAAATATTCACCGGCCCAATAGATAAACTCGTACAAATGTTTACTAACATATTGTGTGTTTATACATATACGAATTAAATTAGGGTATAATACGTTATCAGCTGACAGCGTTGAAGATTTTTTTTTAACCTTATTTTACTTTGTTACATACAAGTTTTTTAAACTATTTTAACTATAGTTTAGTTGAAATCCTACTTCTAACTAATATTATAAACTAGCTTTTGCCCGCAACTTCGTTCGCGTGGGAGGTTTTTCCCACGTAAATCCCGATCCCATGGGAATTCCGGGATAAAAATATCCTATGTCTGACTCCTGGTTCTAAGCTACATCCCTACCAATTTTCAGCTAAATCGGTTCAGCCGTTCTTGAATTATAAATAGTGTAACTAACACGACTTTCTTTTATATTTATATAGATTTGTGTGTTTATTTTTGTTTATGTGTAAATGTATCTCTATATGGACTTTGGTCTGAAAATAAAGTATTTTATATATGGTAATCGGACGGGGTAGCTGAAGAAGCTCGCGCTCGGACGCCCCGCCTTTTTATACCTTCGACCGCGAGACGCATCGAGCGCAGCGACCGATTCTCAAAAATAATCCTTACAGCATGATTCAGTATTCACGCGCGATGGCTTATTATTAGCTTATTTCATGTATAACTTTGGTGTTTCTATACCGATTTATATGATTCTTTTTTATAGAATAGTTAATAATGTTAACTTTTTCAATTAGGGGTGACTGAGAGTGTTATAAACGTAAGAGTAGACAAATATTATAATCAGAAAGCTTCGAACTGCTAAGCTATCGGGAGTTACACGTGTTATTGTGAGTCAACCATAAAAGATAGACATATGCTGTCGTGGGATATTTTTTATATAATTTTAAGGAGAACATTTCCGACATGAAATGATTTCTGTGTAGCTTTAACCATTAAGGTTGCACACGCGACGGAAGCTTAAAAAATGGAGTAACTTCTCCCGTTTTCCCAACATTTCCCTTCACTGCTCTGCTCCTATTGATTGTAGCGTAATGAAAAGTATACTATAACCAGCTCAGGAGTATGAAAAATAATTGTACTAAGTTTCGTTAAAATCCGTCAAGTAGTTTTTGTTCTATAACGGTTATACAGACAGACAGACAGACAGACAGACATAAATTTTACTGATTGCATTTTTGGCATCAGTATCGATCCCTAATCACCCCTGATAGTTATTTTGGAAATATATTTCATGTACAGAATTGACCTCTCTACAGATTTATTATAAGTGAAGTAGATGTGAAAGTTTGTGAGGATGTATGTATGTTTGTTGCTCTTTCACGCAAAAACTACTGAACGGATGTGCATTTTTGGTAAGTAGGTAGTTGACATCCTACTTTTTATCCCAGTGTTCCCACGGGATCGGGATTTACAAAGGAAAACCATCACACGTGAACAACGTCACGGGCAGAGGCTAGTGTAATTAATTTATTTAATTGGGATAAAATAAATCCATGATGCACTCACACAGCACTCAAGGGGACACACACATAACACACGCACACGTCACGCACCCATACACATTCACACACACATATCACACACGTACACACACACATAATACTCTTAGACAAAATGTACACACAGACGCACAGATATTGCATTAAATTAATTGTTATAATATTAGTATTGTTAACTAATGTGTCAATCACTTGGGCTATTTTACAATTACCGTGTGGCGCTGTATGCCAAGATACAGGACATGTCCTAGTTCAGCTACAGATGCTGATACTAAATACTAGCTTTTCAGTTTTTGTATTACCTACATGTTGATCTATTTTTACGGTGAAATAAATGTTATTTATTTATTATTTATTTATTTAAACATGCATAAAACTAATGTTAGTATAAAAAAAATACAAGTAAAAACGAATAATTAAGTAGTTAAGTACACGTTAGGCGTCTCTTGGATACTTTAACAATCGACAGTGCTGAGGATATCCATTTTTATTTCTGACTAGCTTTTGCCCGCGACTTCGTCCGCGTGGAATAGTTACTTTGGGCTAACGTTAAATTTAACCCCGATTTTGAAGCATTCTTCATTGGCGCTCCGCTCCTATTGGCCTTAACGTAGCCTATAGCCTTTCTCTATAAATTGACTATTAAATTTAATTAATATTAATTTAAAAAAAAAATCAATTCGAACCAGTAGTTCCTGAGATTATCGCGTTCAAACAAACAAACAAACTCTTCAGCCTTATATTATTAGTATAGATAGCTGTTGCCCGCGACTTCGTCCACATGCCCGTCGTTTTTCGTAAAAAAAAAGTAACCTATGTCCTTCCTCACGGTTCAGTGATTTTGATGTAACAGACAGATTAACTTTCGTAATTTAGTAGGGACATATAATATGTCAATCTATAATACTGTTGAAAAATATCGCAATACCGAACCGCACAATATTATTGTTAATAGCTGTGCCCGCGACTCCGTCAGCGTGTAACTCCTTGTGTGTTATTAAGTTAATGTATTGGCAATATTGTTTAGATCACGTTCACATGAGGCTTAAGTACCTATAGAACGAAAATACTTCAGCGCAAAGCTTCCGGGTAAACTATGTTGAAAGTTGACCCGTCCGGCACGTTAACATAAAGATTTCTAGAACTGCTAACCCGGGAAAGAGCGACGTACAACTGACCATGCGAGAAACAACTGACACTGAGATCTACTCCAGCAACACGAAAAGTCTGCCCTTGAGCCTTATTAATTGTCATTGCATAACACACCGATACTGGGAATTGCGTTCTTTTAAATTGGCATGGAAAATTATTTGGTATTATGGGAATTCTGGGAATAAAGACGGTTTCTCCTGCACCGCAACCTGTTAAAATTTGAGCCTCGATTATATTTTGTTGCAACTGGGTTACTTTTAGCCGAGTTCCATTGCAAAGTTGTGGTGGTTTTAAATTTCGGAGCAGAATAATAATCAGAAAGCTTCGAACTGCTAAGCTATCGGGAGTTACACGTGTTATTGTGAGTCAACCATAAAAGATAGATATATGCTGTCGTGGGATATTTTTTATATAATTTTAAGGAGAACATTTCCGTCATAAATTATTTCTGTGTAGCTTTAACCATTAAGGTTGCACTCGCGACGGAAGCTTAAAAAATGGAGTAACTTCTCCCGTTTTCCCAACATTTCCCTTCACTGCTCTGCTCCTATTGATTGTAGCGTGATAAGAAGTATACTATAACCAGCTCAGGAGTATGAAAAATAATTGTACTAAGTATCGTTAAAATCCGTCGTGTAGTTTTTGTTTCTATAACGGTTATACAGACAGACAGACAGACAGACAGACATAAATTTTACTGATTGCATTTTTGGCATCAGTATCGATCCCTAATCACCCCTGATAGTTATTTTGTAAATATATTTCATGTACAGAATTGACCTCTCTACAGATTTATTATAAGTATAGATATAGATATGTTCACGTTTGACCACCATCTCACCTGACGGCAAGTGATGATGTAGAAGATGAAGCACGCTTGATTAGAAGTAACTTATCACTTCAAGACCCCCAGGTTATAGCTATCAGGAAACACAGACTCCAGCAGGGAATTTCACTTTTTATTTGTACGCACAATGAAAGTATTCCCAAAACGTTTTATGCGTGATGGAATGTCCACCATGTAATGATTGCGCATCGTCGTTCTATAGAAAACTTAAAATTGCACTCTCTAACCCTCCAAACTCTTTGTAAAAAATCTCATTAAACTAATTAGTCCTAGGTATCTTCTCTATATGTACCAAGTCTCATTAAAATCGGTTCTTTAACTTCTTAGAATAAGGCCTTGAAAGTCGGAATGAAATACCGGGGGTGTAAATCACTTTTCGTTTTAGTTTGATTGTTTTTTTTTTTAAACCTGAGCTTATTATTCAAATTGGAATCAAGATATAGTATCTGCTAATAAACCAACACTGCGTTTCATCCATGTCAAAAATCCTGACGAAAAAGCTAAAAGAGTGAAGCCGCTGTAAAAAAATATTAACTTTTTTCTTTATTAATGGGCTTTATCGCTGTGTGAGTGATGACGTCGCTCTACAACGTTACCAGAATCATTAAAGTCTCATGTAAAGCTAAGGTTTACTTAAAACGACAAATGCCTGTTAGTCCAGTGAATATTCACTTATTGTAGTACCAATCCTATAACTTGCAATTTGATCAAGCCGAAAGCCATCAAAATAATGATTTATTTCCATTCTATTTTCTATTAATAAAATTCTATTAACTACTTACCACGGAAGTGAGTCAAATACATAATAAAAATACTCGATAGTGACCTTATACACATATATTTATGTAAATAATGTGCGTAGCGAAGTTGGCTTCGGTCTAATTACATCAGTTAAGGTAGAGGTTATTGGTAAGCCTGTTATTACGAAAGATAATAGATTTAAGTAGGAAGGCGATTGTGTATAGATTGCTTTATGTATGCACTAGTGGCTACAGTTACTACGATGCGGTGGGCCAGTGGTAAAAGGCCTGACTTGCAAAGTTGCAAGTCGGAGATGTGTGTGAGTAATGTGCTTGACTTGGTTCGAACCCACGACGGGTTCGAACCAAGTCAAGCACATTACTTTGGCTAATTTATATCGTTACCACTGCTCTTAAAACAGTGACTAAAAATCGTGCGAAAACCCAGGTTAGGTCGAGCCATGTGTACAATGCGACTTGCCAGGAGGTTGATATAGACATCTTTAATACTAGCGTGTATAAGTTGAAAAAGACTCTATGTAGGCATTTCTTTGATAACATTTAAATCTTATTTAATTTTTACCCATTTGTACTTATTTATAACTTTTTTTTTCAATGTCTCTCTGTGTCTCAGCTAACCTGTCTGTATTATTATATTGTATATCTAGTTATTAGTGAAAACTTGTAATTGGCCATAGTGTTTTATTATCCGTATTATTTTCTCTGTCTAGCTGTACGTTTTCCAAACATAATAAAATAAAATAAATATTTTCATTGTGCGTGCGTGGCAAAGGAGCGGAATTCCCTGCCCGAGTCTGTGTTTCCCGATAGCTATAACCTAGGAGTCTTTAAGTCAAGACTGAACAGGTTACTTCTAGGTAAGCGTGCTTCATCTTCGACCACATCATCACTTACCACCAGGTGAGATGGTGGTAAACACGAGCCTATTATTAATAAAAATAAATACCACCAAAACGCAATGGGATAGCGTGGGGGATAATGGCTCATTACCTACCTCTCGAGGCCTGTGTCCAACAGTGGAAACGTTACAGAAGAACATGTGAAACTGACCCAAGAAATGCTATCCTCCCCAAGTTTGGGTTTACGTTGCAAAAACAATCCTAGAAATCGATAGCTAGGCGGAGACCTCTCGCGCCCGGCATTGGTCGAGGCCATGCTGCGGGGCGAGAGGGAGTGGGAAGCGGTCGCCTCCTTCTGCGAAGCAGTCATGCTTCCAAAGGAGGAGGCGGGCCGTGTGAGGGAGAGGATGGCGTCCTCCCTCCAGCCCAGCCGCAGTGGTAGACGCCCACGGCGTCGGACGTCGGCCGACGATCTCCGGCCACCGTAGGCGCGGGCATGCGGACAGCGAGTAAAGGGCAACTCGCTGTCCGACCATGGACCATGCCCGGGTCGACGGCGCGTTGTGTTCCACGCA
The DNA here is from genome assembly GCA_943138885.2 of Tholera decimalis. NCBI lineage: Eukaryota > Metazoa > Arthropoda > Insecta > Lepidoptera > Noctuidae > Tholera > Tholera decimalis. The sequence continues at coordinate 43,853,373 of OW964559.2, forward strand.
CGCCTCAAAGAGCGTCAGCAATATGACGAGGCCCCCCCTGTAGAGGGCCGAAGCCTGCCGGGGTCGTGGGACTTATCCCATTACCGTGACCCCGGAACGTAAAGGGTTATTGAAGGATCACCGTGGATTTTAGTCAGTAAAAGTCTGACAGTCCCTCCCGCCCTGCCCGGGGCGGGAGGACTTATTTGATAATTTTACCAAGATAAAAAAAAAAAATCGGTAGCGGTGCCACCTGCCGGGTCCAAATGTGATTCTAAACAATCTAGGGATCCACACATATACACAAAAACTACGTAAAAGAAACACGTAAAAAAAACATTTTGTTTTCGAATGGTAAATTTTTTTTTAGCATGGAACGCCCTCTGTTAGTTAACATACTGTACAAGATTAAGCGGGGTTATAGTTAACGTTGTCTTCATCTGTTTTAAAATCCCTTTGTTTTCATTGTCGGGGAGAAAATCATTAAATGAGTCCTCGTGCTCTGGATGGAGTGATAGTGTCAGACTTCTACTGACATTAAACACACGCTGTTCCTTCAGTTTCCCTGGCGTTTCCTTGCCTACTTGGAGCCGCGGTATCTCGTAAGAATATTTCCGCATCCCCGGCAGGCAATGACCCTGCCAGGCCCCGTCAATGCAGCTCGTCAACCCGGGCCTGGTTCTTACTAGAGGTGACTACCCCTGCTCGCCGGCCGCAAGCCCGCGCCCACAGTGGCCGGAGAACAGTTCACGATCCCCGACGCCCGGGGCGTCTCCCGCGGTGGCTGTTCTAAATTCCCTTGGAATTCAAATTCATCATGCTTCAAACATTGAATATTGCATGGAATATCCTTCTCCTTAGTCATGCATACTTGACAGAATGGTCGTTGTTGCCGATGATGACTTTTCTCTAGATAAAGCAGCTCTTGCGATGCTGTCTCGGGAGCTTTGCACTAACGTCGTCTCTGTTGCCGCTTTAACCCATTCCTCCCCACTGTCCTATTTTTAGGACACTATATTCAACAATTTTTTTAAATGTTTGGTCTTTTATTTTAATGTTTTCTGATGAAATTCGTATTTTTACACCATTTTTCTAATTAAATGTTTTTTTTTCGCTGTAAAAAATGTTTCCGTAATTTTAATATATTTTTTTTCAAATTGATCATTTTTGATGCATCAAGGAGAACATTATGTTCTGATTCTATATACCGTAAAAGAAAAAAAATAGCAACTTCAAAGTACATAAAACTGATTCTAAAACCTTTACCAGATATATAATAAACTAGTACTCACGCGGGGCTTCGCTCCCGTGGATTCTATCACGGTAAAAACATAACTCTCCTTTTTTGCAGTCGGGTAAAAAGTAGCCTATAACCTTCCTCAAGCTTCAAGCTACTTCCATACCAAATTGCATCCAAATCCACCCAGTACTTTCGAAGATTAGCGCGTTCAAGCAAACAAACAAACAAACTTTTCCGCTTTATAATATTAGTATAGATAAAAACAAAATAGAATTTGGGAACTTGTGAGATACGTTCAAAATAAGCCGTACTATAAATATGACTCCGGGAACATGTCTATACAAATTGCCACGAAATCGTGTTCGATCTTTTTGAAAAAAAAAAGTCATATTATTTTTTCTTAACGTATTAAGAACTTAATTTAACGATTTGATCGAAAATTTCCAATTTTTTCGATGCTTGGGAAGTAATGGGTTAATTAAGTCTATCCAACGCTTGGATGGCATGGAATATAATAGAATAACAGTCGGATAAGCTTGCCAGTAGACAAATATTCAAAATATAAAAGTATGTCGGTTGGATACTCGGATTTCCGTGAAGATCTTTGACACCAGGACCTCAACAATTATTTTCCTGGTGTGTATAATTTTCATTTGTAACACGTCCAGGGTTCATTGAACTGAATAATTTGAATGAACACTTCCACTATAAACAAAACAAAAGGACAAATTAGTATTCATTGTGACATCTTACCAACAAATAATAAATTATATTAAAATTATACAATGGGGCTAAGGAAAACATTAAAAAAAATATTATGAAGACCTCCAAGTTTATTATGATTATATTATGACCATAAACAGTTGGAAGTCTCTTCCTGGTCAAAAGGAAAATGGCGGCGTTATTATGACGTGTTGACATCGCGCATTGACGTATATACAACACAACTAAATAGAATTGATAAACAACTTATTAGTAGTTAAAAGACATACCAATATTAGCCTAAAGAGTTGACATTGGCAATTTTAGTTGATACTATGTCTACTCAAAATCATGTATCCATCATCGGATAACAAGATGAACGGCGATGCCCCATCGTTACATGGTGAACATCCCATAAGCACAAAACGGAATATTTTCATTGTACGTATAAAACGTACGTACAATGAAAATATTCCGTTTTGTGCTTTGTGTTTTGTGTTTTGTGCCAAGTTATTTGGCGTTACCTATAACTATAGGTAACGCCAAATAACTTGGCAAGAGTCGTTCAATGCGCAGAAGTTGATTTTCAGCGGTTGTCAGCGGGACGCGGGGTATGACGTAGCGCCGCTCCGAGCACGTGATTGGTGCGTCAGTAGTTCTCGTTCAATTTGCTCCCGAATACACTTGCTTGAAAGTTTGTTTTTGTTACGAGTTGTTGCTTTAAATTTATTTTTTGTTACCTTGATTACAATACCAGGACCAAATACTGTTTTACGCAGACTATTAAAACGTCAGAAAGAACAGTTAGACACTATGTCCTTCCTCACGGTTCAGTTATTTTGATGCAACAGACAGATTAACTTTCGTAATTTAGTAGGGAAATATAATATGTCAATCTATAATACTGTTGAAAAATATCGCAATACCGAACCGCACAATATTATTGTTAATAGCTGTGCCCGCGACTCCGTCAGCGTCTAACTCCTTGTGTGTTATTAAGTTAATGTATCGGTAACATTGTTTAGATCACGTTCACATGAGGCTTAAGTACCTATAGAACGAAAATACTTCAGCGCAAAGCTTCCGGGTAAACTATGTTGAAAGTTGACCCGTCCGGCACGTGAACATAAAGATTTCTAGAACTGCTAACCCGGGAAAGAGCGACGTACAACTGACCATGCGAGAAACAACTGACACCGAGATCTACTCCAGCAACACGAAAAGTTTGCCCTTGAGCCTTATTAATTGTCATTGCATAACACACCGATATTGGGAATTGCGTTCTTTTAAATTGGAATGGAAAATTATTTGGTATTATGGGAATTCTGGGAATAAAGACGGTTTCTCCTGCACCGCAACCTGTTAAAATTTGAGCCTCGATTATATTTTGTTGCAACTGGGTTACTTTTAGCCGAGTTCCATTGCAAAGTTGTGGTGGTTTTAAATTTCGGAGCAGAATAATAATCAGAATGCTTCGAACTGCTAAGCTATCGGGAGTTACACGTGTTATTATGAGTCAACCATAAAAGATAGATATATGCTGTCGTGGGATATTTTTTTATATAATTTTAAGGAGAACATTTCCGTCATAAATGATTTCTGTGTAGCTTTAACCATTAAGGTTGCCATCGCGACGGAAGCTTAAAAAATGGAGTAACTTCTCCCGTTTTCCCAACATTTCCCTTCACTGCTCTGCTCCTATTGATTGTAGCGTAATGAAAAGTATACTATTACCAGCTCAGGAGTATGAAAAATAATTTTACCAAGTTTCGTTAAAATCCGTCGAGTAGTTTTTGTTTCTATAACGGTTATACAGACAGACAGACAAAAATTTTACTGATTGCATTTTTGGCATCAGTATCGATCCCTAATCACCCCCTGATAGTTATTTTGTAAATATATTTCATGTACAGAATTGACCTCTCTACAGATTTATTATAAGTATAGATTGTGACGACGAGAACATATTATTTTTAATGTTTTTTTTAAATACATTTTATTTTTAATTTTTAAACGTATTAATGTATTATATTTATTTTATTTATAGTACCGAATGAACGAATGAATTCCTCTTCTTTCTTTAACATTCTTTCTGAACAGATATGATTAAAAATAAATGATGGCAATAACCATAGAATAATGGCAAGCAGTAAAAGTGACCACTTTTTTCTTCCACTAAGTGCACGATGCGCGAAATTATCCCGACTACGCCAAAACCTTGCCAAGTTATTTGACGTCATCTATAAGATGTGGAATTCCCTGCCGGAGTCTGTATTTCCTGATAGCTTTAACTTGGGTTAGGAGTAAATAGGTTACTTCTAGGTAAGCGTGCTTCATCTTCGACCACATCATCACTTGATCAGAGAAGAATCAGCTTCGATGGAGTTCAAACGCGAGCCAATCTATATTTAATATTATAAAGCGCAAAAAGTATTCAAAAGAATGGTGAAGGAGCATTACCTCTCCCTATAACTTTTCCCCTTCTTTCTCAATTATACATGTAATATTTATTAGTATATAATTTTGGTATTGTATGTATTTTATATTATTATGTTCAATTATATGTTTGTACACTGACAGCCCTTAATCTGTCTCCTTTAAGTTTGTCCATCCAAAGGTTGTCTGTAAGAGATCGCCCTGTGCGATAAGACCGCCCATTGTACACTAGTTTATTTTTTTGTATCTATAGAAATATTGTAAGGTGTACAATAAAGTATATCTATACTAATATTATAAAGCGGAAAAGTTTGTTAGTTTGTTAGTTTGTTTGTTTGTTTGTTTGTTTGCTTGAACGCGCTAATCTTCGAAAGTACTGGGTGGATTTGGATGAAATTTGGTATGGAAGTAGCTTGAAGCTTGAGGAAGGTTATAGGCTACTTTTTACCCGACTGCAAAAAAGGAGAGTTGTGTTTTTACCGTGATAGAATCCACGGGAGCGAAGCCCCGCGAGAGTACTAGTAATAAATAAAAATAAATAAATAAAGTATGTTTCTTTGTTTGAACGCGGTAATCTTTGAAAGTTCCGGGTGGATTTGGATGAAATTTGGTATGAAAGTTGCTTGAAGCTTGAGGAAGGATATGGGCATAAGGTTTCTACAAAATTACAAAATAAAGAGACGTGTTTTTGTCGTGATATAGTTCACGGGAGCGAAGCCCTACGTGACTACTAGCCAACTATAAAAAGAATGAAAGTATGTTCTTCAAACCGCTGCTGGAGTTTCAACCTATCTATCACGCGCCAAACGATCCCCGCCGGAGCCATATTCATGACGCATGTCACAACGCGACACCTCATACGACAAGAGACTACAAAAATATATTTTTTATGTGAAGGTCACAATCTCAAGAAGTACAGATCCGTTTGCGAAAATTGTTTCAAAAATAGTAAGCTTAGCTATCGCTGAGTAGAAATGTAAGTTCTCACAGGAGACAAACCGTGAGAAATGAACACTATTTACGTGTACTATGCGTTTCAAATGAGAATAGGAACGTCAATGACCTCTATCTGTCAAATGTCACTTAAAAAGTGCGGTTTGCAAAGAAAACTTAATAGCGAAAATTAATCACGGTTTATTTTAGTCGCGCATCAAATTTATATGGAGATGGAGAGGAGATTAATTTTAATGGGGTGGAGACCTTGGTATCGTGGGGTCCGAATGCTCACAAATTATTTAAAGAACTATCCAGGCGCCTAGTTAGTAACTTATTAGTAATCTGTGGCCTAGTTGACACTTCGCGTCACTCAAAGGCTGGCTTTTACGTTGGACAGCTTTTACATTGCCATACAGCGTGGGAATGCCGCCAGTCTTTTGGGCACATTACCAGTGAACAGCGATGCTCACGAATTTCTGGACGCCATATTTTAGTTTATTTTTAGATGTATATAATGTAGTTTAGGGTTTTTATTTAAGTGCATATTCCAATAAAGAACTTGAAATAATAATAAATTTTAAAATAATATTTTTTATTTAAAGTCAGAATTCGTCTTTTTTAACATACTTTTTTCTCTTATTTTTATGGTGGGCACTTAGGCGCGCTTGACCGCCAAAATAAGGAAAGAGGGATAATTTTGTTTCGCTCAATATTTGTAAATCAATATGTTAATAAATTCTTATTTTGTTGACTCTACCCAAATGGTTCGATTTGACAGAGCTATGACGTCACAGTATGGTGCTAAGTCGATCCTATTCTTAGTTGAAACGCACTGTACATTATTTTATTGTCCGACATCTTCTTGACGTCTGTATGTCTCTATAGGGATCCAGCAGAATACCAGCGTCAGGCATATTTGACTGGAACATACTCAGCTGGAGTCCTATTTGATGCGACTTACAGACACCACCTACACCAATATCCCGAGTTGTATTTTTAAGTTGCTCATGTTTTTTAAATAGTTATAAGTATCTTTCTTTTTTCACTTATGTAATCTCTAAAAGTTTTTAAATTAAAAATTAACCGACTTCAAAACAACCAAAAACACTAAGATGCACTTAAAAGCGGATAATAATTTATTTATTTACATGGGAACAATTAAATAAATTAATTTAGAAATTATTTGAAAATTTGACAGCCAATTACTGGTCTCCACGTATAGCTTCAATAATCTTGACAACTATTATTTTCTGAATTGCGTTACAAAGTATACGAATATCAATGTATGTATGTGCCTATTCAATTTGAGGGTTTCCCTCGATTTTCCTTGGATCCCATTACCAGATTTTGTCTTGGTGACAATAGAATAGGAGTAATAGGTTTCCGAAAAAAAGGAATTTTGAAATTCGGTCGAAAAATAGAGGAGAAATCGGTAAACATACATCTAAAACAAAGGTACATACAGCCGAACAACTTCCTCATTTTAGGAGTAGCTAAAATTATGAATTTAACTGTGCTTTTGTGTGTTGTTAACTTGTGTGTCTGTTTGTAGCCCATTAAAGTTTTATCAATCTATCTATCTATCTGAGAATCTTTCTTAATCTTTTATTGATACAATCGTAAAACCCGAAACCATAATTAAAAACCGTAACTTAAACTCCGCGCGGAAATTAATCATAACTTAGCTTCGATGAAACTCCTTGATTGAATGTAATGTATATTTAACTTAATTCAGACTCCGATTTAGACAAACTTAATCAAGGGAAGTTTTAGTTTTGAAGTATGTATGAAGCAGTGTACATAGTTTATACGATGTTTCACTTTCGTAGTTGAGACAGTAAAGTAAATATTAAAACTTGGGCTTGACAAACTATGTAGTTACCCACACTATTGGCTCAACGTTTGATAATGTTCAAAGACTGTCTGTAATAAAAATACACATAAATAGAGCATTATTAATTTTTCCGGGATAAAATAATTAAATCTCTCCTCCCGCGCTGGACCGGAAGGGAGTATCTCCTCCAATCTAGTCTTTCAGTTACCTTTGCGTTCCGGTGTCGCCGGGGGTATCTGTTTAGAACACTCCCGCAATCCCATAGATTCATAATATACAAATATTGAATACCTAATAAGGATACATCAATTAGATTTACAATTATTATCAAAATTCTTTTTCGACATTTTGGAATTATTAGCAAGAATCTAACTTATTTGACCAAATACTTTAATTTCGTTATGATAACGATAATCTTCCAAAATGAAGAAAAGCAGCCGCCTTAGAAAAACTATTAATGGATCCGTTTGTAGCTTCGACACAACTGTTATGGTGCTTGAGATACCTACGCGAAGATCGTCAGGGTTAGCAGTTTAGCGACAAAAATATCCATCGACATCGTGTACCTATACGAAAAAACCATAACGACAATGCTCTATGATCTAAGTCGATTTGATAACATCAATTGGTTTGCGTCTACTCTGTCTTCCGCCCGAACTTACCCTGGTTAAAAAATAACCTGTAAGAACAGTTAAAACTGTAAAAAACCTTTTAACCTTGAAGGTCCTGCATACCTTACGTAAAGCAGCAGTAAATGACCGGTGCATAACAAGCAGTAATTAATCGCCACGTGCTCTATATCGAGCGCGACCGATAGCGCAGACGCGCAGATACGACACAATGCACCAACGTCAAAAACGTGACGGATTTGGTACCTACATCGCGGAACAGCGAAAAATTTAAGTTTTTTCTTAAAAAAAAAAACTAAATTAATATTATTTTTTATTTGTTTATTGTTTATAAGGTACAATATAATTCTTATAATGTACTACGATGTCCTACAAAATTCTACAGACGGTTTGACTGTGGGATCAAATTATAATATTTTACTAATTTCTAACCATGCACTAACTTCTGAAGTTTTATAAGTGTCCATGTATCCATCCTATGTGAAATAAAATATTTTGAGTTTTAGTTATGTATATAATTAATCGATTTTTAAAGAAACAACAATAACATAAAGGTAAGGTGCCAGGTAAGTAGTTTTATAATTTAGATTTAAAAAAATATTATTATTTTCTTCTCTAGTGTCCTCGGGTAAACCGTTGAAATGAATGACTCCATCATCGCCAATTCTGGTTAGGAGCATTCGCCTTCCTCTCGCAGACGCAAACTGTCAAAAACACCTCTACACAAAACTTCCCTGAGTTTTGACAAGTTTTTGGCATTGACTGTCGCTGAGATATTAGATATTGCAATTTGAAACTTTTCAATTCGATAAATTGGCCTTCAGATGAGATTGTGGTTAAGGTAAATAACGTATACCTTTAATAAGCCATTTACCTGAAATATATTTTCTATTCTTATGCACTGTTATGACTGGCAGAGAATGCCTAAGGCACGAAGTTCCATTTGCGATGCATAAAGTTAGGAAAAACTGTTCAACTCGTAAAGATAAAAGAAAAATTGGAAGTTAAAAGTATCTTCTAAACTGACTACTTCAGAAGTGTTACAGACCTACGTAAAGTATTTATTTTAATTTGCCTATACTATAACAGTAACATAAAAAAAATTACTAAAGTGAAAAATAACTTTAATTTCGGAAGTCGGTGTCTTTAGTTTTGTTTTTTCGTTTTTGGCACCAACTTCTGAAATTAAAGTTATTTTTCACTTTTCAGTGTTTTTTGGAAGTAGGTTTAATTTTTTGGTAAAAAGTTTTTATTTCACTTTTTAGTTGTTCGATTTTTAATTTTCCTAGTTACAAGAGCCTAAATGTCAACTACTTATAATCATTTACAAAATATTGCTTTTCTCAATGTTGCGCCGTTAATTGTTGAGGATTCCTCCTCACCATCAGCTTCACTTCACCATATGCATTGTGACGAGCATATTGTGCTTAATAATCACATTCAAGTAATCGAAGTGGAACACATGAAATACTTATTATTCCTACTTATATATTGAGTAGTTGCAGTGGCCATCTGTAGTCTTCATCATCAGGTCCACTTCACAAATGGTGCTTTCGAATGCAACTACACAAGTTACTATAATAAAAAATACTTAAATCACTATAGTTGTGTCTATAATATTTGAAGAGTTCCCTCGATTTCTCCAAGATCCCATCATCAAATCCTGACTTAGTGACAATGGGTCTAACTTCAAAGTATACCCTTTCAAACAAAAAAAGAATTTTCCAAATCGGTTCAGCCGTCTTCGAGTAATCGGTGATCATACATAAAAAAAATATATATATACCCGTCGACTTGATAACCTCCTCCGTTTTTTTCGTCGGTTGAAAAGTGAAAAGGCAACCTTGCGTAAGCTCTTCTATCACTTTTATCAAAAAAATGTAGGTGATATGAATCCCAATACGGCAAAGTCCATACGTACCTACCTATCCATCAAAGCTAGCCTCCTCTTCCCCCACTTACTCTATGGCGCGTCCTTGCGTAATGTCAACAAATTGGATCAGAACCAAGCGCCCGCGCCGAAACCTGTTGCTTGACCATATCACTGGTATTATGCAAAACGTACTATTGTTGTATTTGCGCGGATTATAAGGCTAACCGTGACAACAAGTTACCGCGAAGAGTTACCGCGGCCTCGGAACACGGATGGGTTTTAGTCAGTAAAAGTCTGACACACCCTCGCGATTCACCCAGATCGGGAGACAGTCACTTAAAAAAAGCGTGACAACAAGATTGTATAAACTGTTAGATTTGAAGGGCCAACAGAACTTTGTAATAAAGCGCTTCACCTCGACATGTATTGTACGCACGGCCAAGGTGTGGAACTCTCTGCCGGCTTCTTTCTTCCCTGCCACATAGTACACCCGTGACGGTGAGCCTTTAAAGCAAGAGTGAACAGGCGTCTTCTGGGCTCGCTCGTTCGATCGTAGACCTCATCTTACACTTACCATCAGGTGAGGTCGGGGTCAAGAGCGGGCTCATTCGTAATAACAAAAAAAACCTGTGCTGTATGTCTGTCTGTGTGAAACTGGAAGTGAAAAAGGGAAACAGTTGAAATATTTTAAAAGTGTGAATTTCTACAACTTGTTTAACAAGCTATACAACGTGTAATTTAAAGGATATATACATACCAAGTGCATGTCTTCTTTGGATGATATCAAACGATATGACAAGGGTTTTGTAATCCTAAGTCTACGTGTGTAGAACTTATTGCAAATTCCAATACACTGATACCAGAGACCGAATTTTTCAAATTAAAAAGAATGAAAAGTATTTTCGTGTTATTGGCAAGTGACTTGGAAAGTTATTCACCCTCGTAGTGCTGTGACACGTTTGTTATGATTGGTATTCAAGAAATATATGAAACCAATAATTGGGTATCAATTCTTTGAGTAAATTATTTTGTGTTGAAACTGTGCATAGAGACTCCATACCTAATGTTGTCTTCAGCCCTTTTGGATAGATATGGGGTTTCCGTTACACGTTGTATAAATAGAAATGAAATTAGGACGCCCCGTAAACAAGAAACGTTTGTTTGAATAGTACGGGATCAGTTATGTTATCATATTACAATTGGTCGATTTTAAATGCAAGATCAAAGTTGTGATGTCTGTATCAGGAGTTACCAGGATCACGTTAAATAATAGGCATTTAATAAGTACATACGTAAAATGATGTTCGATCAGTAGGCTGAGCATAAAATAGGACATTTTTAGGTGTTTTCACAATAATAACGACTACTACCAAAAATATTTTTGTCATTAACATTATTTGAAAGGAATTACTTGTGATAGGTGATACCGCCCCGTTTTTCACTAAGTCATTAGCAAACAAAAAAACATTAATGCAATTTACTGAAAAAAAAATGCATTTCCATTTATGCCTTACAAGAAGGCTATTTAGAAAAGTTAAAGATAATAATAATATACAGGAAAAAGAGTCTTGCTTGTATATAGTGTTATAGAGCAAAATATCGTACTTATAATTTAAATTTAGCATTGCAATTTGTTGCGTCCCAAATGTAATTTTGAACGCTCTTTTTGGTGTGGCAACATTCTATTGTCTTTGATGTTGACTTTTGACATTACTCTTGACTTGACAGATTGACTTTGCTTGCTTGGAAAAAATGCCGGTCATCGGGACCCTGTTGAGTTAATTATTTGGTAAAATATTGTTGGATTCGCCCGTCGAGACCGATAATTGGGTCGCGAATTATCTAATTGTTGAAGTGTATTCCCCATTTGCCGAAAAACCCCGGGATATTGTTGAATCGTACGCCGCCTTGTCGTCGGTTGGGCCGGCACGCGGAATTTATTGGAAATCAACTTGAATCTCACGTGAGAACAACAGATTAATTGTGTTCAGTGATTGATTGAACTTTGTAATCTCGGATTAGCAAGAATCCAGTGATATTTCTCGGAACACATCGCCTTATTGTCTACCACGCGTAGCGCGCGCTTGCTGGAAACGAGTTGGGTGTGATGCTGGTCGGGACTGCGCCATCTGAAGATCGACGCCTTGGGACCGTCTTAGAACCCGTAACTTACATCACACGTTACAATTACTCACCTCATATCACATACAAACCACACTTAGGGCGTGACCTTTGAAGGTCGAACTTGGCGTCCCCAGCACTCAGGTTAGTGGTACATTTTGTTTTTATTGTTGTAGGCCGAAGCCTAGTAGAGGCAGGCCATTGTGTAACCTTGTTTATAGTATTGAAAACAACGGTAGTCTCCACGTATCGTGGAAAAGTTCCGGACACGTCCAGTTACCGTTGGCTGGCCTATTGCAGTCTTGAACAAACTGGTAGCAGAAGCGCGGCTCTTATAATATAAGATCCACTGGTTTAATTGGAAGTTTTGAATATTGTTGAAAACTTAAAACTTGAGTTTAATTACTTAACACAACTTATAACTTGATAAGTTTTGAATATATTACCATGTCATCCGGGCTATCTAATTGAAGTTGAATCAATTGAAGTTGTATTTGTAATTTGTACTGTAGCCTCTTTCATTGCATTGACAGGTAGGATTTATTTGTGAAATTAGGAATTATTGGTATAATTTGGTATAATTTGGTACATAATTTGGTACATAAGTTGGTATATTGTTGTAAAAGTTGTTTGGTATTTGTTGCAATTAATAATTGAATGTCATTGATCTGAATTTGAAAGGTTATCTAAATAATAATTACACATAGTCTAACATAATAGGACTTGAATTGTGTGTATTGGTTATTGCATTTATAGTAATTATTGGATTGTTGATAGAGATTCTCCGGCTCAATATTATACTTCAATTGTTGTATTTAATTGTTGGTGTGATCCTGCACAATATATACATTGAATTGTTATTTATTTTGTAACTAGCCATCCTTAGCAAGCTAGATTCATACTTGGAATAAGTACAGGGTTGGATTTGGACTTGAAATAATTGAATTTGAATTTTTATTTTGTTGAATATATTTGGCCGGCTAACAAGTCATTGCTGTTTGTTTAATATTTGATTGTTGGTTGTTGATTGTTGTTTGTATTAATATTTGATTGTTGCAATGGCCTCATTAAGGGCAGTCAGGGAGGCTGCTGCGGGATTGACCTCACAGTTGAGATGGTTCACATCGGCAGCTGCAACTGTTGAGCGTGTGGAATTGGAAGAGCTCACCCTTGCTCGGTATGGGCAAGTGATTGAGAGGATCAAGTCAGCTGGTGCTGCGCTCATACGCTTCAACGAGTACATCATGGATGTGGATTTGGGGGTGATGGATCAGACAGCCCGCGATAAGATTTTGGGTGACTATGACCAGATTATCCACCTGGGGGATGTCATATGTCTTCGAGTGCGGAAAATTTTGAAGAGCCGGGTGCCTGATGCGGCCAACCCGCAGACCCCTGTTGTTGCAGGCCCTGGACTATTGAGTAGGCTGTCCACCCTGGAGCTGCCACATTTTGACGGTCGCTTGGACCACTGGCTGGGCTTCCTAGATCTCTTTGAGAGTCTTGTCGATGCATGCTCGGACCTCGGACCTGCCCAGAAGCTGGCCTATTTATTGTCTGTCCTGGAGGGCGAAGCCAGAGCCTTGGTGCAGCACTTGCCGGTGACGGATTCCTCTTACCCGACCGCTCTGGAGCTTCTCTCCCGACGGTATCAGAACAAGCGCTGCCTGGCTGATGTGCACATCGACCAGATTTTGGGGCTACCGGCCATTGTCAGCACGTCGACGTTGCGCACTGACTTGCTGAACCCGTTGGTTTCAGCGACCAACGCTTTGAGACGCTTGGAGTTACCGGTAGAACATTGGTCCTACTTGTTGGTGCACATAGTGCTGCAGTTGCTCCCCGCGGAGTTGAGGTCACGTTTTGAGCAGGAGTATGGTGGGGATGGTGCCACCCATCTTCCCCCCTTTGACGACCTCCTCAAATTTTTGGAAGACGAGTGTCGGTTTGCGGATAACACTCGTGGCGCTACGGGGTCGCCCCCACTACCTTCTCAGCCCAGAGACCAGGGACGGACTAGGGCCCGGGGGCCTGTTGATGTTCCCCCCGCCCCCCGTTTTGCTGGCGCCCGGAGTCCGCGGGCTAGGGGGCCTGTTGATGATCGCCCCGCCCCTCGTTTTGCTGGCGCCCGGAGTCCTCGGGCTAGGGGGCCTGTTGATGATCGCCCCGCCCCCCGTTTTGCTGGCGCCCGGAGTCCTCGGGCTAGGGGGCCTGTTGTTGATCGCCCCGCCCCCCGTTTGGCTGGCGCCCGGAGTCCTCGGGCTACGGGGCCTGTTGATGATCGCCCCGCCCCCCGTTTTGATGGTGCCCGGAGTCCTCATCATTGTGACTTTTGTAAGGCAACGGGGCATGTCATGGCGCGTTGCCAGGATTTTTTGAATTTGCACGTAAGTGCCCGCCGCCGTATTGTCAACGCACGCCGTTTGTGCTTTTCGTGCTTGGGGGCCCACTTCCATCGGGACTGCCCCGACCCCCGCCCGTGTAGAATTTGTGATGGGTCCCACTTGGAGATTTTGTGCACCAACGCGAACCGCTCCAGCAGACCAGCTTTTGAGGGGGGTTCGCGCAGGGGGGGGTACCCCGGAGACGAGCACCGGGCTGAGACCCGCGATTCCGTACGCCGCTCTCCACCCCCCGCGCAAGTTGAACGGGAGCCCCACGAGCGCCATTTGGTCTTCCCTCGTCAGGGAGAACGCGCATTGGCTGCTAGGCAGCAGTGGCCGGGTCGGCGCCGCTGCCTTTCCCCTCCGTTGGCGGAACGTCCCCCGCTGGAGTCGCGGCCTCCGCCATTCGGGCATTCGGTGGGATATGCCCCTCCAGTGATGGCGAGCGGCTTGGGACACCGCGCGGACGAATGGTTTGATTGTTGGCCTCGTCGTGAACGAAGGCAGCCTGGAAGCGGCGATCGGTCGCCGCCCAGGCATCACTAAGAGATTGACGCCTGCCCCGCTAAAGGAACCCCCCGATCAAGACGGTTTGTTGCCAACGGCCTCGGTCACGGTCTGGGGACCCTTGGGTGACTCGATTGTGGTCTGTGCCATTTTGGAGACGGGAGTCCGGGGTTGCCTTTTGTCTTCTTGGTTAGCGGGACAGGTTGGCCTGAAGGTGAACGACCTTCCAGGCAAGATTTGGGGAATTGGCGAACCGGCTGACACCACTGTTGAGGGAAGGACCTGGTTTGAGGTCACCCTTGTGAGTTGTCCTTACCCTAAAATTGGTGCTCCTGCCCTTGTTGTAACTGAACTTGGTACAATTGTTGGTGACTGATCGTCACACTAAGAACTCGCATGCCGGTTGCAATGCGCTGTTGGCCATTCTGCAGCGAGAATTTTGGATTTTGTCGGCTGATCGCGTCAATGAGGCGAGGCCCTTTGTTGGCGTCGTAACGGATTTTGTTGGTCCCCCTTTGTTGAAGACGTCCACCCTTCGTAATAGCAAGATTGTTAAGGCTTATTTGTGTGTTTGTCTGCCTGTCAACCAAGGCAGTACATTTGGAGCTGGTAACCTCCCTCGCGACAGAGGCCCTTGAGGCGACTTTGGAAAGATTTGTGTCTCGCCGTGGGTTACCTTCGTTGATTAGGTCTGATTGCGGTACGAATTACAAGGGTACAAGTAACTATTTGAAGGAGGTATACGCCTTCCTTAATGAGAACCAGGTTGACATTGGTAATAGTTCGGCCCGCCGAGGGGTCACTTGGTTGTTTGACCCGCCAGCCTGCCCCCCATTGGGGGGGTATTTTTGGGGCCGCGGTGAAAGCGGCAAAGGGACGCTGGCGGAGATTGTTGGGAGACACCGTTCTCACATTTAATGAACTAGCTACGGTATTTGGCCGCATTGAAGCTGTGTTGAATTTGCAACCTTGTCAAGACTTCCAATTGATTAGCGGACGGGTAGGCCCGTCCGGGGGGGGTAGATGTTGCGTCCCAAATGTAATTTTGAACGCTCTTTTTGGTGTGGCAACATTCTATTGTCTTTGATGTTGACTTTTGACATTACTCTTGACTTGACATATTGACTTTGCTTGCTTGGAAAAAATGCCGGTCATCGGGACCCTGTTGAGTTAATTATTTGGTAAAATATTGTTGGATTCGCCCGTCGAGACCGATAATTGGGTCGCGAATTATCTAATTGTTGAAGTGTATTCCCCATTTGCCGAAAAACCCCGGGATATTGTTGAATCGTACGCCGCCTTGTCGTCGGTTGGGCCGGCACGCGGAATTTATTGGAAATCAACTTGAATCTCACGTGAGAACAACAGATTAATTGTGTTCAGTGATTGATTGAACTTTGTAATCTCGGATTAGCAAGAATCCAGTGATATTTCTCGGAACACATCGCCTTATTGTCTACCACGCGTAGCGCGCGCTTGCTGGAAACGAGTTGGGTGTGATGCTGGTCGGGACTGCGCCATCTGAAGATCGACGCCTTGGGACCGTCCTAGAACCCGTAACTTACATCACACGTTACAATTACTCACCTCATATCACATACAAACCACACTTAGGGCGTGACCTTTGAAGGTCGAACTTGGCGTCCCCAGCACTCAGGTTAGTGGTACATTTTGTTTTTATTGTTGTAGGCCGAAGCCTAGTAGAGGCAGGCCATTGTGTAACCTTGTTTATAGTATTGAAAACAACGGTAGTCTCCACGTATCGTGGAAAAGTTCCGGACACGTCCAGTTACCGTTGGCTGGCCTATTGCAGTCTTGAACACAATTTTTATGAACTCTATCTAGCACTTGCTACCTAATCCACTTTATACAACATATCCATTTGCATTGCAAATATTTCGATTAGAAATTAAATTACCAGATCTAATATCCGGTTCAAATTAACAGCTAATAATTTTGCTGATTTAACCAATTGGAATAGATTAGTCGATAACTTTATTGTATCTAAAGTAATGAGTTCAGCTATAAATAAACATGCTAGTAGTTTTTATTTTAATGAAGATATAAATAAAGCCATTAGACTACAAATAGAGTTAATTGGTTCGAATTAAAATAAAATAGCCATTAATCTTTTTTAGTAAAAGTAGTGTGGTAATTACCTAAATCAAATAACATTCTCCTTTTATTTATCGACAACCTAATTAGGTTGTCGATAATTTCATGAATTACAAATCAAAAATATTATTAATTGAAAACACGGATGTGCTGGGCCGTGCGATTGGCTCTGCTCTACGAGTCGCGGGTTAGATTCTTTCTCATTATTTTGGCTTGCATGGCTTGCAGAGTTGTCTTGAAGTTGACAGTTTATATGTTTGTAAAACTAATTTGTAAAATTGAAAAAAAAATCTCGGAAATTAATGTAAAATTTAAGTGCAATAGCTTAAAATTTTATTTTAAGTTTTGATTCGTTATATATTTACTCCCATATTTACTCCTTATCGACAACTACCTCTATTCCAGGTACATTTATATTTCTCAGGGAATTTATCTGCTCAGTATACCAACTTCAATTCTCTACAGGAAACAAACTGCTACACATAACACATAACCAATCACTGAGCCACTGCGAAAACCGTCTTAATTACCCGTCGCCGTAAATTCCATCAATCGAAATGCATTTCAATATGCTCAGGAACATAAAACGAGAATCGAATCCAGTAGGTGCATAAGTTCAGCACATGCGTTGCGTTAATACCACCATTCAGCAGCTTAAGCGCTTTAGCCACAAAGTAATTAGGTCGCACCTGCTTACCATATTACCTGCTAAAACTGATTATGTTTAGCGTATAACGTGCGATAAAGCGCTTTTTAGCTGGAGGTCAACAGTGATCAATAATGTGGATAAAGTCGTCAGGGACGCACAACTTTCCAACATTCATATCAATTAGTAATGTCAGCGAGATTTTTAATGTACAGTGTTTTGGGTGTTTTTAAGAATATGATAACAAAGACTGTTTTTGTTTGTTATAGTTAGGTCCCTCGTTTACCTTAGGAGTTTGATTGATCACTATAAGTCGCAACTTTGCCAGTCAATTTTCGTTCTAAATATTATAGTCTAAACAAGCTTTTCTCCATGGCTTCGTTCCCGTGGGAACAAGGTATATGTTTTTGTATTGATGATAAATGCTCGCATTTGACTTCCATCTCACCTGATGGTAAATGGCGATGTGGGCGAAGATGAAGAATAAATATTCTCTCTTGACTTAAATACCCCGGGTTATATGTATCAAACACAAACACCGGCAGAGAATTCCAATCCTTAATTGTACACACAATGAAAGTTTTCACAAAAATTTGAAAATAATAAAAATCAAATGAATATAATGATGCATGTATAATTGTAATAATATATCTTAACTTCCCAAAACTACCTCGCAAACCTATTTATAACACCAATATCCGTGAACCTATTGTAGATTCCTTATACAAAATCAACTCTGAAATACTTTTCTCTTAGACTATAATAAAATTCCAGATTGATCTTGTGTCGCACCAAAATGGCATAACTTTACACATGCACCACAAAAATTAATTCTATCTGAACCGCTGATAGCCTTTAAAGCGCGTAGTTTTGGAATATTACGCCATACAGAGCCTTATTCATGACGTTTGACAAAACGCGTCGCCGGAATTATTCCGATCTGTCACCATGTTAGTAACGTGTGGAGAGTTCGAACTCTACTCTCTTGACTCCATCGGTTTCATCTGTCCCCCAATCATTGATTTTATTTTGTGTGTGGCATCTCGCAGGTCAACCTCTGGGGTTGTCGGCTGCTTAACTGGACGTGCCTGTGGTTGCCTTAATTAATAATTTAATTAAATTCTCCAGCCAGAGTTAATAAGGAAATTTAAAGCAACTGGCTCAGCGTCGCGGGCTGGCTCTGGCAAGGGTCGGGGCGGGCAATTACAGGGACGTCGCGGCGGGATTCGGCAGTGAGGACGGAAGGACGGTCGGTTCCCAATCATTGACACAGGGACAGACGAAACTTTTCATTCCTGTTTGTCCTCTAACACTGTCATAGAATTTAGAATACAAATTTTTAAAATTCTTTTTTATAACCCAGTATGCCGACATTTCTAGTAATTAAAGACTAAGATTTCTAGTAATGAAAGCAACTGCATCAAAATTAAAGCCAGCTACATCATTCAATGTTGACACAAATTAAACTAATAAATCTAATTTTCTAATGTTAAAATCAACGCAAATTAATTTATTTCCTTAAAGCAAGCACGCGATTTGTCACTTTTCTACTTGATAAATAGTTTCCGTTATCATTACGAAGGTCACGAATAGTTTGACATTTGTGTGGACAAACTGGACATTTATTACCGATGGAAAGATTAATGTGTGTATTTAATTATTTTGGGTACGTTTTTGGTTCCGTCATTGAACTTGTTGGGATGTTTAAATCATCCGGCGTTCCGGTTTAATAAACTAGAAAAGCGGATAGATTCCATTTTGAGAGATTGTTTTAATCGAAACAAATAGTATCCGTATCTTTTATGTATGAATATGAATCATTAATCGATTTCTCAAATTGAACACCGTGTCAAAACCAATAGGTAAATATATAAGTATAGTCTACAACGTGTAACGGAAACCCCATATCTATCCAAAGGGGCTGAAGACAACATCTGGTATGGAGTCTCTATGCACAGTTTCAGCTCAAAATAACTGACTCAAAGAATTGATACCTAATTATCGGTTTCATATGTTTCTTGAATACCAATCATAACAAACGTGTCACAGCACTACGAGGGTCGATAACTTTCAGCGTCGCTTGCCAATAACACGGTGATTCTCTTAATTCAATTCAATTCATTAATCTTAATTTCTTCTTATTATTTCTTAATTATTTCTTAGTCTCTTCGTTCTTATTAATTTGAAAATTCTGCCTCTGGTATCAATGTATTGAAATTTCTATTATACTTCACACATGTAGACATAGGATTACAAAACCCTTGCCATATCGTTTATTATCATCCAAAGAAACCCTTGCACTTGGTATGTATATACCCTTTAAATTACACGTTGTATAATGGAGGAATTAGCAAATGTACATGAATATTCGCAACAATTTGCTTAACATCGGCAGTGATTTTGAAGAATTAGAATCGTTATAAGTTTATTAAGTGGCGTTTCTGACTGTTCATTTTTCGTATGTATATGCTGACCGTAAATCTATTATAAGATCTTCTTTGTTTAACCACCACTTAAACCACAACCTGTCCATCGTTTTATTTCGGTGGAAAAATCTTGAAATGCCTCCTCCCGTTCCAAAGGGAGCAGAAGGAAGTTCAGATTTCTACTGACTAAAATCCCACGCTTTTCGAAGGAAACAGGATCAACTGAAGAGCTTTCACAGGCAGGCGCGCGTGGAACGCTCCGTTATCCCGGGGTCAATCGTCATCCCAGTATTAACGCCCCAACCTAAACGGCTGAAGCCCATTGGGGCCATGCAATGCTTAATGAAGCCCAACTATTTAGCGTCCGACGTGTGCTTTGGGAATACCGGCACTATCAGGCCCTACTACGTGTTAAACTTAAGAGACTGAGAACTCTAGATTATCACTCGATTTTATAACAGTCTGAAATACTGCAGAATTGGACTCTTTCAAAGCCAAGATAAAAGTTCATCTATACAACTATATCTACATAATCATATACATTTTAACCGACTTCTAAAAAAGGAGGAGGTTCTCAATTCGGATGTTTGTTTTTTTTTTTTGTTTGTTCGGGCTAGTGTTGCCCAAACGAGAGTCTCGCAAGAGTCTTGCAATTAGCGATTATTATTAACGGTAGTTGAGGTCTCAGAACAATGTAACAGACTCTGTTACATTGTTCTGAGATCTCAACTACCGTTATTTATATTTTTGTTGGAAAGGGTATAGTTTCTAAATGGTCCCATGAAAATTTAATCGAAATCGGACAAGCAACTTCTGAAAAATCAACAAAAGTCTAAAAAATATTTACATTGACGATCTTTTCTGCATTGCGTTTTTTTGTAAAAGGTGATAAGTAGTTGACATTTTGGCTTTAGTAACTAGATTAATTACAAACTGACCCACTAAAAAGCGCGAAAATAAAACTTTTTTGCAAAAAATAAAACCGACTTCCATATCAAAACACTACAAAGCCAAAAATAATTTTAATTTCGGAAGGCGGTGTGAAAAAAATAAAAACAAAACCAATAACACCGACTACCGAAATTAAAATTATTTTTGGCTTTGTTTTTGATATGGCTATTTTGGTTTTGATATGGAAGTCGGTTTTATTTTTTGCAAAAAAGTTTTTTCTTTACATATAAACGTTACACGATACTAAAACACAAACAAACATTTTCTAAAATTTTTTGTATGTCTGTCTTTCTTTTTCCGGGCTCATCTCTGAAATGGCTGCACTGGAAGATAGATTAGGTTATAAGGCAACATAATATAGGGATTTATCCCGAAATTCTCACGAGATCGGTATAATTACACAGTGAAAACAATGCTATTTATAGCCAAAGCACTTTTTTACTTGTAACAAATTTAATTATTTTTGCTTGCACTCGGTCTTAACTACTGCTGCATGTAATTATAACTCTGTATTAGTTTAACAATGAATATAGTAATAAAACAATTAAATATATGTAAGGAAACACACTTTTAATGAGCATCTGAAACAAATAGTAGCACCTGTGATATCGCAATGAACAAGATTATCTACCCTTTGTGCGACTGCCGACAAGCTGCTTGTACTCACTAATTAGTTCCCAACTCCATATTGGAAAAAGTTGAGATTTAAACCTCTTTTAATACAGAATCTCTGATCCTACTTCAAATCTGTAGACTGAATAGAGGATTACGTTTTTGGTTTCATCTTCTTTGAGCGATTAGAGTGCGTCTCGTCAGCGGTGGATTTGGTAACAAATTATATAAAAATAATGAGCTACATTTAATTGAGTTCGTTGTACGCTCAATGTCAAAATATAAGGACGGCTACTACATACTTAGATACTGGAAAATTCGTACTACTTCTTTACATATATATGTCGCAATCATCTGGTTGAATCTACTATTTGATTGAATGACTAGCGCGTTCATTGAATGACGACATTTAATTGAATGACTAGGCCGAACGTTGATCGAACAACCGTCACTCAACGTCCAACTAGTTAGCGGATACATACATACATAGCCTTTGAACAGAGTGGACATAAAATCAGGTGATTCAAATTTAGTTCATTTTCTTTCCACTGCGGCGCTAGTACTCACCAAAACAAATATGGCGCCAAACAACTCGCACAGATAGCACGGTGTTTTTTCACGGTCATTTACTTTAAAGTGCGTTATTTGTAATAGAATAGTATGACAGCGTGGATTTACCTATTATTACGCCGCCACCAGCTAATTTTAAAGAAAAAATTGAGGTGAAACTCGCTGAATACGAACAACAAAATCAAGACATTTTATAATTCATTTATTTTTATTTAAAATAAGGTTAACTTTTAAGTTGCGAACTCATGGTCACCCTAACCAAACCTTACAAAGTCGGCTATATCATTCAGTCAAGAAGTTGAACTTTACATTCAACGTCTTGACGAGTTGTCCCTTAGTCATTCAATTAAATGTCGTCATTCAATGAACGCGCTAGTCATTCAATCAAATAGCAGATTCAACCAGATGGCTGCGACATATATATGACATATGGGTCAACAGCCTATTGGATAAGGTGTCGGACTTGTGATCGACAGGTCGCGGGTTCTAACCCCATCCATTACACTATTGTCGTAAACCCACTCCAGACACAAGCATATTTGGTTTAGTTGGAGGGGTTAACAATATTGCAAGTAACGTGAAATCCACCCACATTGTTAGCTCTCCTTAAAAAAATTGTTAGTTTATGAAATAAAGCGAACTATTTTGAACGTATGATAAAATCCTAAATCAAATCAAAACATTTATTTGCATAACACAGGTTGACAAGATGTTACATTCTATTTTATATTAGTGTATCACTATATTATAACCTCAAGAGGTGTGCAAATGTTGGTACAGTTATCTTTTTATTAATGCTAGTTACATCTAATTTTTATCAATACAATATATTAAGTAATGCCATGCAATTATATTATATCAGAATAACAGTCATATTATTAATGATAAATTACATGATGTTATTAGGTACATAAAAACTTGGTTGCATTCAATAAAAAAGTAAAAAAAACTAAAACCCGACTACGACAAAAAAAAACGATTCTAAAAAGGGTGAAACAAGATTTTCAGGATGCTGAAATAAACAAGGTTACTGGAAAAACAAGAACAGAACAAAAATAAAAGCCGTAGTCACACGTCACGTTATTAATTGTTTGTTACGGTTGATATCCTATATAACGTGTGACTACGGCTTTTATTTTTGTTCTGTTCTTGTTTTTCCAGTAACCTTGTTTATTTCAGCATCCTGAAAATCTTGTTTCACCCTTTTTAGCATCGATTTTTTTGTCGTAGTCGGGTTTTAGTTTTTTTTACTTTTTATTATTCAAACTATTTTGGTGTTAAATCACTGTGCTTCTATACTATTTACTTTATTTTTTATAAGTTCAAGTGAAGCCCTTTCAAATGATACCAAACACTGTATATCTATCGTACTTTTATTTTTTACACATGACTTTTGACCGCTAGAGGGCACCACGTTAAATTTAAGCAATATTTTTGATAAGTACAAGTGAAGCCCTTTCAAATGATACCAAACACGGTGTATCTATTTTATTTTTACATATGACTTTTTGTCCGCTAGAGGACGCCACGTTAAATTTAAGCAATATTTTTAATAAATACAATTGAAACCCTTTCAAATGATACCAAACACGGTGTATCTATCTTATTTTAATTCTTTTACAAATGATTTTTTGTCCACTAGAGGGCGCCACTATAAATTTAAGCAATGTTTTGGAAATATGCATGTGACGCCCTTTCAAATGATATCAAACACGATGTGTTTATCTTATTTTTATTTTTTAACACAACACTTCTTGGGCCCTATAGGGCGCCACATTGAGTTTTGTGACACGTCATGTAGCCTATGTTCAGCGGACGGTCAAGACGGTTCTAACGATACCTCATTTTTCGAGTTCCGATAAGCAGCTTTGGAGCTATGAGGGAACAGATGAACATACACACATACATACATACATACATAGCCTGTCAAAATCATAACCCTCCTTTGGCTTTGCCGTAGTCGGGTAAAAATTAAGTAGTCAGGATTAGATTGTCAAAAGCTTATCATCTAAAAATTCTTTGACACTATAGTAACATTTACCAGTAAGAAAGTTACGTAATTTAGTTTTAAATTAAAGAAATGGCATTTTTTTTTTTTCTTCTGGTAGTTTATTGTAGACTAGCTTCTGCCCGCGACTTCGTTCGCGTGGGAAGGTTTTCCCGTGCAAATCCCGATCCCGTGGGAATTTCGGGATAAAAAGTAGCCTATGTGTTATTCCAGAATGTCAATTATCTACTGACCAAATTTCATTCAGATCCGTTCAGTAGTTTTTGCGTGAAAGAGTAACAAACATCCATCCATCCTCACAAACTTTCGCATTTATAATATTATTAGTAGGATAGGAAGTAGGATAGGATTAGTAGGATAGGAAGTAGGATATTAGTAGGATAGTACTTAGGATAGGATAGGATAGGATAGGATTAGTAGGACTACGGACGCCATACAAATAATACTTTTGTTGACTAGCGCCGTTTTCCCATACGGTATTTTTACGTCTAACCTTATTTGTCTCTTAATTTCCTATATTGGCTTTTAAAAGCAGTCTTATAGAAATTGGGGTTAGATTTGACAAATAAACAAAGTTCGTAAATGTATAACGAATATTAATATTTTTAATGTTTTAAAATGCGGTTGACAACTGATTGTACTATCTAGATAACACATTGCTCTGATGTATTTCTTTTGCATTCCTTATTCACCGAATTACCCCAAAATATTATTCCATATCTTAGAATAGGTGCTACAAGGCCGTGATAGGCAGTCAAAAGAGTTTAATGAAAGTATGAAATGTGCGTATTAATTAAATAGTATTTGTATTAGATACATGATCTTGTGTATATATCGCACCCTCAGTAATATAAGGTATCAAGTAAATTTTTTTGCAAACTGAGGTTTTAAATGCTAAGGGCTCAAAATTAAATTCGCTACCGGTTAACTAACCAGCTAACTAAGCGGTTAACTAACTTACCGGTTGGCTAACTTAAATAATAAGGATGTTATATGAAAAAATATCTGTGATGTAGGAATCCATAATCTTGAAACGCGATTTCTCAAAAATTTACGTTTTTGAGTTGTGCCCTTATAAGGGTGCGATATGCTCTTATAATTTTAACAGGAGCGCAAATAAGAGAAAATATCTATAAAGTTAATATACAACAAGGACTTTGTTGTGGGTTACCTATTAGTAAGTTCATCTACAATCCAGAGTGTTCGTACGATTGCATCCAGAAGTGATTTAAAACAATCAAAAATATCCCAAAAAAACTTCCATTCGCTTGTCTTATCCCAAAATGGAAACGTTTAAGCCTTACATTGTTCTAATTCGGAACAATAACGTATTTTACAAAGAGATATTCTGTCGTCCGTAATATTTAAATTTACGGGATTGTTCTATTTTTAACCAAGAATAAATTATCCACTGACCCAGAGGATTTTAAAAACCGGCCAAGTGCGAGTCGAACTCGCGCACGAAGTATTCCGTACCATTATCTATAAAAAAACGGCAAAAACGACCACGTTTGTTGTATAAGAACCCCCTAAAATATTTTATATATTCTGTTTTTACTATTTTTGTTATAGCGGCAATAGAAACACATCATCTGTGAAATTTTTTCCTGTCTAGCTATCACGGTTCATGAGATACAGCCTGGTGACAGATGGACAGACGGTGGAGCCTTAGTAATAGGGTTCCGTTTTACCCTTTGGAACGGAACCCAAAAAATGACAACCTACTTACCTACTTTCTTATATTTTCAGATGGTGACAAAATTAACACTGCTGCTTATACTCGCTCAGCTCGACCGAGTGCTCAACACGCCACTGCGACAGTTCAGAGAGCTGAAGCCTGGCCAGGAGATACCGATGATACTTCCTCAGCACCATGACACGCTGCCGGTACCACACCTCATGATCCACACGCCGACTAGAGAGAAGAAGAGTCCTAACATCATCTCTATACCGATACAGCAGATCCTCGTACCAAAATTCCATATAATTTCACTGCACCACGGGCCTCCACAGTCCAATATCCATCATAGCTCTGTCCACACTGATATCAAACACATAATCACTCATGATAATGTAAAAATACCGATTATTTCCCAGACTGTATCCCACAGTTCTTCTAATATTACGCACCCAACATCAGCGTCAGTGATACCGGTTCTGATACCAGTCCATCACAACTTGGTATCAGTCCAGGAGCTGTCGGTGATACCGCTGCAGAAGTCCCACAAGTCGGACCAGAAGCTGGAACATTACACGGTGATGGAGAAGAAGGAAGACAATGACAATGAAGAAGTGAATAGATTCAGGACTTTCTATGGTGGCTATGGTACCGGATTGTTCTTTGGGGGTCAGGGAGCTGGGCATGGGTTCCATATATTTGGGTAGCAGATTTGTGAGAAGTAGGGTTATTTATTGTTGAATAAATTATTTATTATAAAAGTGTTTCTATTTTCAACCGACGACAAAAAGAGGAGGTTATCAATTCGAAGATAAGATAAGATAAGATACTTTATTTTGCAAATATGGGTAGTACAATAACATGTGGTGTAAGGGTACAATGTGAGTTCAGCCATATTTTACCAGAAGGCATGCAAAGGTACAATAATTTAATTCACAAAAGTAATTCAACTGTAAATTACATAATGCAATTAAATAACAAAAAATTATGAATTAAATCAAATGCAAAATCGATTATTATAACTAAACAATAATTACCAGATAATATGTATATACAAAAAAAAAACAAATATCTAAATCATAGCATTAAATTAAATATTAAAATATAAATGTCAAAACTATAATGTCAAAAAGGTAAGTTGTATAATTAAAATTGAATAATAAATGATCACAGTTTAATCACATTAATAGGAAGCGCCAAAATATTATTAAATTAAATGTTACAAAAAAAATGACAAAATATAATGTCAAAAGTTAAATGTCTAATGTTGAATGTCAAAAATTTAATGTCAAAATTAGGTTGTATAATTAAAATTGAATAATAAATTATCACAGTTAAATCACAATTAATAGGAAGCGTTTATTTTTTTTTTATTTATGATCACCGATTACTCGAAGACGGCTGAACCGATTTGGAAAATTCTTTTTTTTTGTTTGAAAGGGTATATTTCGAAATTGGTCCCATTGTCACCAAGTCAGGATCTGATGATGGGATCCTGGAGAAATCGAGGGAACTCTTCAAATATTATGGGCACACCTATGGCGTTTTGGGTATTTCTTATAGTAACTTGTGTAGTTGCTCTCAAAAAATACCATTTGGGGAAGTGAAACTGATGATGAAGACCACAGATGGCCGCCGAACCTACTCAATAATAAGTATTTCGTGGATTGCGATTCGATTACTTGAATATGGATGATAAGCACTTTATGTTTGTCACAATGCATATGGTGATGTAGAGCTAATGGTAAAGTACCAGGAGAACTCCTCAACAATTAACGGCCCAGCATTGGGAAAAGCAATATTTTGTAAAAGGTTATAAGTAGTTGACATTTAGGCTCTTTTAACTAGGTAAATTAAAAATCGACCAACTAAAAAGAGTGAAATAAAAACTTTTTACCAAAAAATTAAACGGACTCCCAAAAACACTGCAAAGTGTAAAATATGCCATGAAAAATAATGCCAAAAACGTAAATACAAAACTAAAGACACCGACTACCGAAATTAAAGTTATTTTTCACTTTGCAGTGTTTTTGGGAGTCAGTTTAATTTTTTGGTAAAAAGTTTTTTATTATTACAGATGATTTTTCTCTTAGCATAAACTAGCTAAAAAACAAACGTGAACTTTCTACAAATCTAAATAATATCTAGTTACAATGATGTTCCCTCAGGCTGGCAAAGGGTACTTGCATGTTTATTACTGACAATACATGTGTAAATTCAGCACAGCTGATTGGTTAAATTCTAAACCATCAAATCATAAAGTACGCGTCCTGTTATCATCGCGATAATAACGCCTGCATAATATCTCTTAGCAACACACAATTGAGACAAAATGGGCAAAAAAACTATAAAGGTACACTTTTATGAATCCATTTGTGATGTATGTAGTTAGTTTTAGCAGCTTGATGTATGTTGTTATAAGTCGTAAAATTTTATTTAAAATGCTCCATTGGCAAGCGAGTAATTAACCACTTTTGCACCGCTTAACTGTACACAGTCACATCAAATATTCCAGAGGGAACAAAGAAGAATTAAATTAACTAACTTACAAAATAAAAGAGTAACATTAAAAGAAACGTCCATTTTTTATTTATTTTTTTACAATTTCCACCTGAATTCACCTGCAGAGATGTGTTTTAATAAAATTATGACGTTCCAAATATTTGGCTCGTGAAAACACACAAGCAGACGGGTGCACCGCAATGGCCCGCAGTGTACTCGTATCAACAGCGTCACACTACAAACACAAAGAAGCAAAAGATCCAACGTTCGCAAGAATTCTCATTTGTTTAAACAGAAATATTACGTGGGAAGAAACTAAGTTAGTAGCAGAAACTTGATGATTAGTTCTAAAGAAACTGATTCTCGCATAGGTACTTGCGGAAGAAGAGTCGAATAAGAAGAGATCTATCCACCATGTGTGAGAAAAGAAAAGAAATCCAAATGCATAAATAACATAAATAAGTAGTAAAATTAATACCATAATAGAACCTCCTTAGTAATATTAAGGCTCAATTTACACCGCCGCGGAATGGAATGGAAGCAACTTTTTGCAACAAAATTGTACACAGCATAATGTACTTTATGTCAACTGTATAACATACAAACTAAATAGGAGCCAAAAATTCTCGACAATGCGCAATGATTCCCCGGACGACGCGCGACCTTTTTTTGACTCCTATTTAGTTTGTATGTTATACAATTTGCTTTCCACTTGCTCCTAAACAACAAGTCATTCCATGCAGTGTTCATTACGCACAATGAGTTCGAATTATTTGAGTATTCGTAAATGCACAGTCGACGGTAACCTGTCCTTTGGATTCGGAGCTCCTCCAGGATAGGGACACGGTATCGTTAAGAAAGTATCGATATTGTACTCAAGAGTAATATCGAAAAAAAAGTATCGTACTCATAAATGTATCGATACTTCAAAGTATCGAGTACTTTTCATAGTAACGTCAATGTAGCTTCAGTACAGTAGGACAGAAGAACAGAACATCAGCACTAATGGTATTGGTTCACTAGTGTAATAATAGTACATACTATAAAAAAGACAACTGTGACTTTACAAATTATTTAAACAATTATATTATTTATTTCTTTAGACACATATTATAGTACCCATTCCTCCTCCGTACAATCGCTAATACGAGAAGATACACAGCACGGAAAAACATGTACTTTTAGATGGCACACATTCACATTTAATAAGTCAAATAATAGTCAAGCACAATAACGATCAACCGGAGAAAATAAATCGCGAGACGAACACGAAGAAAAAACAAATAATACGGTTTTGTGGGATATCGTTGTACATTAGAAGAACTACATTGTACCTTATAAACAATAAATAAATAATAATAACAAAACAATTTTCTAACGGCGAAAGATTGAGTGATTGATTGGTGAAGGAAAGGATCTGAACTGTGAACAGAAAGACTAAAGGAACGATTTCGAGCTCAATGTAATGACTTAGAAGGTTCAGCCTAATTGAACCAGGTGGCTTTGCCGTCCAAGATTTATTCGATACGATACCTGTCAAAAAGTACTCATTGAGTAAAAGTATCAAATAAAAAGTATCGAGTCCAAAAGTATCGGTATCGAAACAAAACGTACTCGATACCACAAAGTATCGATATTTTTTTCGTGTCCCTACTCCAGGATCGACACATTGGCTCAAAATGCTGTCCAAGGGATCCGCAACAGTCACCGCCAGCACCACATTTCAAGAGCATTGATTTTTCGTCGGTCTTTGAGGCGAACCGTCCAAGTCTCTGCGCCATACAGAAATATTAGAAAAACCAAAGTTCTCCTCAGGCATACTTTTGTGGCTTAGGAGATGTTATGGTTGCACCAGACTCTTTTGACGTCCTCACAACCCCCAGTGTTCATGATCGTCGAACCAAGGTGCTGTAACGGGGACGTGTGTGTACTCGGGATTATTCAATATAAACGCGATAGGTTGTATACTTTGTATAATATTATGTTCACATTAATAGAAGATTGTTTTAATTACATTTTCACGTTATTTTATTATTGAGTCTGCTATCCGGGCGGCGTCCCGAGCAGTTCTCTCTCTTGTTAAAAAACAATTTCTTCGCATGTTCAACATTCCAATCTAAATTCAAACATTTCAAACTATGCCAGCCAGTGCGGTAGGCTGACCGCTCGCATAGCAGACCTCCACAGTACACATAAAATTGAACAACTTCACAGTGGCCAATCACATGGATAACGGGTTGGTTCAGTTCTGCCCAGTCCACGGTCATCATCTTGGTTTTATCTCTGTTGATTGCAAGTCCGAAGGAAAGGCTTGTTGTCTCTAAACGTGTCATCAGGTGTTCCATGTCTTCTTGTATCTTTTCTCAAATTGGATGTTTATAAAAAATAGTATAATTTTATACTAATATGGAACTATTACGTAACGGAAATCGATACTAATATTATAAATGCGAAAGTAACTCTGTCTGTCTGTCTGTTACCTTTTCACGACTAAATCGCTGAACCGATTTAAATGAAATTTGGCATGGGAATAGTATAGAACTCTGGAAAGGATGTAGGATAATTTTTATCACGGAATTCTCACAGGATCGGGAATAATGTCAGAAAAACCTCCGACGCGAACGAAGTCGCGGGCAAAAGCTAGTGTAGTCATATATTCATTCATTTAACAAGATACACTGTGTGTGAAGTTTTTCTACAAAACTACAGTAACAATTCAATTCAATTATTATTTATAAGTTACCATGACTCATTTGTTAGTATCACTTATCCTATGTTAGTAATCATATTTAATCTTAAATATACACTAAAATTTATTTTACATTTTACTACATATAGAGGCCGAAATGTACGACGCTTTACCGCGGCAACACCATTCCATGGGAAATGGCGGAGCAGTGATTCACGTACGAACAGTCCAGCCTGCTCGTAATTAGGGACAGGATCCTGTTATTACTGCCCCGCACCCTACACACCAGGGATGCACAGCGTTTACGCATTGTGGCAAAGAAACAATCCACAAGTGCGTCCGCGAACATTCCTGATGCACTGCAGTAGCGGGGCAGTCTCAACAGAACCCTGAATGCGTTATTGTACAGCACACGGAGGGCACTTTGTTGAGTGTACCTAGCCCACAGGCTGCTCATGTAGAACGTAGTGCCGTATGCTCTGAAAAGAGTAATTTTAACTTCCGCTGAACAACGAGCAAACCTGCGGACCAGCATGTTCGCTCGAACTAACAATGCCCTCCGCGCACGTTCAATGTCCTCATCGTCCTTCAGGTCAGGGGTAAGTACAGACGCCAGCACATCAAGCTACAACAATCTGTCAAATTTCTTTAATAGATCTTCAACTTTATTGTTAAAGAAATTAGGTTCAAGGTTGATTGGGAAAATTTGACAGTTTCGGGTAGCTTCATGTGCTGGCGTCTGTACATGGCCTAGATATTTAAACTTGTATGCCCTCTTTAAAGGCATACCATTAAGGTAAACTGGTGGTACATAAACAGGATACCTACCCCTGGCCCCAAAGACCATGAGCTCACTTTTCTTACTATTGTAAATTAGACCATGTGAGTGAGCATACTCATCACAGATGGCCACCAGCTTTCTAAGGCCACAGATTGACGCACTCAGCAGCACCATGTCATCTGCGTAACTGATATTATTTACACAGACTCCATCTATATAACTACCGACCCTGATGCTGCTGAGCCTGCCAATCAACGCATCTGCATATAGATTAAAGAGCGTTGGTGAGCTCAACCCCCCCTGTCTCACCCCGCACTCCAACCTATATGGATCAGATAAAGCACCTGCCCAACGCACATTGTTGACCTGGTGTCCATACCAGAATTTAAATATATTAATTATTACTGGTGGGACATTAGCTTTTTCTAGTTTATCCCACAGGATATCATAAGAAACCAGATCAAATGCTTTGGACAGGTCCAAGTAGCAGGCGTAAGTCCCACTTACGCCTGCTGCCTGTTCTGCGATCGGTGTAATATGTGACAGCATGCTTAAAAGACAACACAGCGCTTTCCGTTGATAGCCCAGGTCTGAACCCGAACTGGTTATCATGAGGTGTTATATATATATTGAACTGTCTATTAAGCAAGCTGTCAAACACCTTGCATATAACAGTTGCTAACGAGATAGGCCTATAATTATTTATGTCATCAAGATCGCCAGAATTATTTTTTACTATGGGCACTCCTACTGCTCGTATCATTTCCCCAGGCATATAACCATGTGACACACAAAAACTATACAGCATAGCAAGAACTCTGGGTAAATGAAGACCCGCATATTTAAGGTGCTCAATGCTGAGCAATATATATAGCAAATATACAACGTGTAACGGAAACCCCATATCAATCCAAAAGGGCTGAAGACTACATCTGGTATGGAGTCTCTATGCCCAGTTTCAGCACAAAATAATTGACTCAAAGAATTGATACGAAATTATCGGTTTCTTAAGTTTCTTGAATATCAATCATAACAAACGTGTCACAGCACTACGAGGGTCAATAACTCTCCACGTCACTTGCCTATAACACGATAATTCTCTTCAATCTTCTTAATTTGAAAAATTCAGTCTCTGGTATCAATGTATTTAAATTTCTAATTAGTTCCACACATTATTTTAAATATTTTTTAAATTTTCTCTTAAAATCGGAAAGCGGTTCACAGAATACATCTACCTACCACGTTTTACATGTATAGTCTTAATAGTTTCGGAATAAAATGGCTGTGACATACGGACGGTTGGACAGACAGACAGACGGACAGACATGTCGGCACAGAAATCTTAAATTAAGATTTCTGTGCATGTCGGAACTATAAGGGTTCCGTTTTTTGCCATTCGGCTACGGAACCCTAAAAATCGGTCTCTGGTAACAATGTGTTAAAATTTCTAATAAGCTCCACACATGTAGACATAGGATTACAAAACCCTTGCTATATCGTTTGTTATCATCCAAAGAAGCCGTGCACTTGGTATGTATATACCCTTTAAATTACACGTTGTATATTTTGCAATTTACATCAAGTTGTTTATTAACCGGTCCTCGGTGGCATCCAAATAAAAGGCAGTTTCTGCAAAGGAAACTGA
Source organism: Tholera decimalis (assembly GCA_943138885.2). Classification (NCBI taxonomy): domain Eukaryota; kingdom Metazoa; phylum Arthropoda; class Insecta; order Lepidoptera; family Noctuidae; genus Tholera; species Tholera decimalis. Next base: position 43,886,637 of record OW964559.2, read on the forward strand.
AGTGTTCAAGGGCAAAGCACAGGAGGTATTTCAAATACGTAGTGCTAACTTCAGCAACATGGACAATTGGGCAGTCCACGTTAAATAGGAGTCTAAGAAATACTTGTAAAAATATGTCTTCTTCGTTTACTAGAGAGAATGGAAGAGAATAACAGTTACCTACTAAAAACTTCTCATCAACATAAAGAGAAGCTTTGCTACTTGATCATATTTATCATGTGCTTAGCCTTTTTCCAATTATATTACGGTCGGCCTTCAGTCTAATCTGATGCAGCTGAGTACTAGTGTTCTAAATGGAGCGACAGCCTCTCTGACCTCCATAACTCAGTTGATGAATAACACGATACGCCTTGGCAACATCAGTGTCAAAGGACTCCGGCAACGGCCCATACTTCATCCGGCCCACTTTTTCATCTGAACAGACTATAATAATATGAATACTAAATTGACTGGTAATAAACACTGTTTACTATAAAAAACATCAATTTCAATATTGATCATGGGATTACCGAGATAACTGAGAGATAACAAAAACGTTTTTTAGGTTATGAAAAGTAAAAACAATTAAGGTCATTGAGAAACAAAACCGAAAATGAATAAAAAAGAACTTAATTCAAACTAAAAGTAGTTTGAATTAAGTTCTTTTTTATTCATTTTCATAAATAATTAATAAATCATCTAAAAAGTAAGGGTATTCACAGCGGCGTAAGAGTATAAACGCATGAGTCTATACGAGTTCGTGCCTTCGCCGAGTGAATGACATTGATTGATTTTTTCAGCTCATTTGACGTTTCTTGAGTTTTTATAATTTGGCTTCTAGCATTTTTATCCACTATCGAAATCAACACAAAGCCACAGTTATTATGGACCAAAAACGTTGTAATTAACAAAAATATTTACGTCGTTCAATGCGCAGAAGTCGATTTTTAGGTATCAGCGGTTGTCAGCGGTACGCGGGGTATGAGGTAGCGCCGCTCCGAGCGCGCGATTGGTGCGTCAGTAGTTCTCGTTCAATTTGCTCCCGAATACACTTGCGTACACGAAAGTTGTACCCTTTGTTTTTGTTACGAGTTGTTGTTTTAAATTTATTTTTTGTTACCTTGATTGCAATGCCAGGACCAAATACCGTTTTACGCACACTATTAAAACGTCAGAAAGACACTTTAGTTAAGGAAGGTTGAAATTCCGAATACGTCACTGTCTTTAGGACACCGGGAAAAAAGAAGAATAAAAGGGATAGCAGTTTTATTAACTAACTAGTACTCACGTGGGGCTTCGCTACCGTGGATTCTATCACGGTAAAAACATAACTCTCCTTTTTTGCAGTCGCGTAAAAAGTAGCCTATAACCTTCCTCAAGCTTCAAGCTACTTCCATACCAAATTGCATCCAAATCCACCCAGTACTTTCAAAGATTAGCGCGTTCAAGCAAACAAACAAACAAACAAACTTTTCCGCTTTATAATATTAGTATAGCTAGTATAGATTGTGCCGACGAGAACATATTATTTTTAATGTTTTTTTAAATACATTTTTTTCACTTTTAAATGTATTTATGTATTATATCTATTTTATTTATAATACCGAATTAACGAATGAATTCTTTCTTTAACATTCTTCTGAACAGATATGATTAAAAATAAATGATGGCAATAACCATAGAATAAAAAGTGACCACTTTTTTCTTCCACTAAGTGCACGATGCGCGAACTTACCCCCACTACGCCAAAACCTTGCCAAGTTATTTGGCGTCATCTATAACTGATATATTTAGACATTCAAAATGGATCTATTTTTTATAATAATATACAAAATAATGAGAAATCATGACCCCTCTGCATACAATATTATACTATTTAACCCCCTGGCAACCCCGGAATTAGGAAATGCAGATGTCATGGCTGACAGATAATTTATTCACAATGGCTTCCGCTATATCTTCTTTTTATTTTGTTTTTCATTACCACATGATTAAAAGTCGTATAAAATTACGATAAATAACTATTAAATAAAAGTTTTTTTTTTTCAATATATATTTCATTTGTGTCCGCTATTACACTGCTAGTGGGCCTAATTTCGCCGACTTCCTTTTCTACCCACCTCTCCGTGACAACTGGCAAAGATATACAAATAACAATTGGGACCAACTTGCTTTTCAAGGCTCTGAGGAATGTAGATATACTGAGATGGTCATCCATCAAGAATCTGATTTCGGCAAGCGTTGCTTGACCTTAAATACCCATGATTCCATCCGTGTGACTATTTTTATTTAGCCACGAGCTCCTCTGCCACTCCTCTGCCTGCAGCAGAGTCTGACGTAGACTGCAACACGACAGAAACTGCAAAATTTCTTCTGGTCATTTCAATTTTGCGGGAGTGGACTCTCTGCCTCTTATATACCATGTCAAGTAATTGTAACAAATTGTAGCAATGTTTTATTTGTTCGTTTTATCTGGAGCGACTGTTTGTGCCAGATGTGTAGCCGACAGATATTCCTTTAATTTTATTGATGACTTTCAGCTTCAGCGGAGTTCAGCGCTACTGTTGTATTGGCTGACGGAGGATTCATCTTTTTAATCTAAATTTAAGGGCAGCAAGTGTTCCTGAAATAAGGAAAATATTTCTTATATTTTGGAGAAATAAATCTATATTTTATTTTCTCAGGTTATGGAAGCCAAAAACCTAAACATCGACTGCATGATCCGACTTTCCTTTGGGGCAGCGCAGTCTATACTTACATTAATATCTACACAAACATAAATATCATTCAAGTGTCTGTCTGCGATTTCAAAATAACTGTGCTTTCTCAAGTGCCTATAATAAAACACCAAAAAAAAAACTTTTTTTGTTTGTCCGGATGTCTCTCGAACGGCAGAACCGATTTTTTTGGAAGATAGAGTAAGTTATAGGGCAACATATCATACACTAGTTACTTCATCATAATTCCCCTGGGATTTACGCGGGAAAAACTACGTAGATAACTAGTTTTAGCTGACCAACTGGTTTATACAATTACAAGTTGCATTCAATTCAATTCAATTCAATCTTTATTGCCGGCCGGCCTCTTCTAGTTTAAACTTAAAACGAACAAAAACACATGTGAATATGTTATTTGTAAACAACTAGTTGACCCGGTGACCTTCGTACGCCCTTTGTTTTATATTTGCTCACATTTTTAAACTTCCCTATAAGAGAGGGAACATGATACAAAAATAAATATCTTCTTGACTAGCTTTTTTGTCACCTAATACTAAGCGATGATGTGGTTGAAGATGAACCACGAGAAGTAACCTATTCAATCTTGACTTAAGACCCAGGTTATAGCTATCAGGAAACACCGACTCCGGTAGGGAATTCCACTTTTTAGCTGTACGCACAATGCAACTATTCCCAGAACGTTTTGTGCGTATGGGTGGGGTGTCCACTACGTAACGATTTCATCGTAGACCTTATCTATCACTTACCATTCGGCGTGATCGAGGTCAAGAGCGGGCTCATACGAAATAAAACTATTAGTGAGCAACTGAATTATTCTGAATAGCTCGATTAAATAACAAATGAACTTATTTCGAAACCATGTCGCAGCTAATCAATTCATTCGCTCTGTATTGTCCCTGTGCTCTCTACAATGAAAGGGCACGTACACTATTTACATACCAAAAGAATATTGTGTTTTGCATACAGAATAATGAGGCTAAATTATAAATTGACAGGTCCATCAAAATAAGTTGTACGAGAACTAAATCCCAATTATTTAAAGCAAACTGATTATAGGGGACCCTTCTTGCTTTCGTTAGTTGCCTTCAAGGGCACCTAAAGACAAAACGAAGATAATATATTCATTGGCAAAAAGTTGCCAGAAACTAGTTTAAAAGTCGGTGGCGACGTCTGAGGTTGAGGGAATGTTGCAATGAGATACCAAAGCCTTGGAACGCAAGGGCAACTAAAGAAACAGAGTAGGATTTTACTCAGTAGAAGTGACACTCTCTTGTGCTCCACCCAGGGCGGGTGAAGCCAATTGATGGTCTTCCATCCGGAAAGAAAAGCGGTGCCGATGTTGATTGGTCGATATTGATTATAATGGACTTCCTCTTCAACTATCGTGGTAAAACAAAAGCTAACCATTTTTGCTTATTTTTTTGTGAAAGTAAGCCTCCTCCATCTTATTTGATGGTAATCAATGGATGAGGTCTTTAACGGAACCAGCGAGCCCAGTAGTTATTTTTACGGATATGCTGTCAGGTTATAAGGAACACACAATGACAATGGTAACTGATCATAACCTCGTCATCGTCAAATCGACTAGGGTATCTAGTTTCCAATCGATGCTCAATCGTTTGTTGATGAACGAGGCTTTTGTCCAGCCGCAGGATACAAACAGGCTCGTATCACACAGACCACATCATTTGGTTTGAATTAAAGAAACATTTGCGTATTGCAGATTCGTTGTATCGTGTGGTTTCCGCTTCCGTTGTGCTGTTTGATTTTCCGGTCGTGCAAAAAATATTATTAGGGGTTTACTCATCATTATCAACCGTCTGTGGTTAGACCTGTCGTATTGAATTGAAAATGCGGGGCTGCGAAGAAGATGGACGAAAAAAATCGTTTTTCATCCATCTTCTTCGCAGCCCCGCATTTTAAATTTTGGTCAATTTTACTTTTACATTTAGCGGAGATGAGAATATTGAGGTAGATGTGTTGAGTGATAAGAGGAATAGAGCAAGAAAAGATAGAAGTTTAAAAGTGGCACCCACAACAGAAACATTGAAAGGAAGTCGCCTGTCGAGGTATACATGGTGTAACAAATTAAGCGCAATACCTCAAACACGCCAATCAGAATAATAAATCTAAAACAACATCCGTAACTAAATATAAATTGAAACCAAACCTAGCCATTTTTTTTTTTTTTTTTTTTTTTATCGGGCACGCCGCAATTGCGGCGGTAAGACCCCTCTTTGAGGAGTGGCTAGATCGGCGTCACGGCGTCCTGACCTACCGCATGACGCAGGTCCTCACCGGACACGGAAGTTTCGGGAGGTACCTGTATCTGATGGGAAAGGAGGAAACGTCTGGGTGTCACCACTGCGAGGGTCGCCCTGAGGACACCGTAGAGCACACGGTGCAAGACTGCCCCGCCTGGGCAGAGCACCGACGTGTCCTCACGGCGGCGATAGGCGGAGACCTCTCGCGCCCGGCATTGGTCGAGGCCATGCTGCGGGGCGAGAGGGAGTGGGAAGCGGTCGCCTCCTTCTGCGAAGCAGTCATGCTTCCGAAGGAGGAGGCGGGCCGCGAGAGGGAGAGGATGGCGTCCTCCCTCCAGCCCAGCCGCAGTGGTAGACGCCCACGGCGTCGGACGTCGGCCGACGATCTCCGGCCACCGTAGGCGCGGGCATGCGGACAGCGAGTAAAGGGCAACTCGCTGTCCGACCATGGACCATGCCCGGGTCGACGGCGCGTCGTGTTCCACGCGCGCCTCAAAGAGCGTCAGCAACATGACGAGGCCCCGTCTGCAGAGGGCCGAAGCCTGCCGGGGTCGTGGGACTCATCCCGTTACCGTGGCCCCGGTATGTAAAGGGTTATTGAAGGAACACCGTGGATTTTAGTCAGTAAAAGTCTGACAGTCCCTCCCACCCTGCCCGGAGTGGGAGGACTTATTTGATAATTTTACCACGTTAAAAAAAAAAAAAAAAAAGCCATTTTTTATAAAATTGTTATCCTTACTAAACGCAAAACGTATGTGCATCATACAATATCCTTACGCAGACGCATACACTCATGTAATGCTAGCGGTCGACACGCACACGAGCGCATTTCTTGAATTAAGTATTGTATTAATTTGTCATGATACTGTGTTTCCATTTTAAGTTAAATGAAAGGTTTTTCCGTCAAAATTTAACACCTATTTTTATGCCGGAAATCGATTCAGGAGCCGATTCTGAGCCAACAACTTTCAGGAATTGTGTTTATTCTGTTACACGTTGTAGACATGTGATGAAAAGGAAAGAAGAAAGACACATGGAACTTAAAGTGTAAAGGGTTTGAATGTTGATAGATGAAGAGTTAGAGGAAGCCCAAAGAAAAGATAATGAATTTGTGAGGAAGGATATGAAAGAAAAATTGGCCAAGTGCAAGTCAGACTCGCCCATGAAGGGTTCCGTAGTAACTATAATAATATAATATAACTAGTACTCTCGAGGGGCTTCGCTCCCGTGGATTCTATCACAGTAAAAACATAACTCTCCTTTTTTGCAGTCGGGTAAAAAGTAGCCTATAACCTTCCTCAAGCTTCAAGCTACTTCCATACCAAATTTCATCCAAATCCACCCAGTACTTTCGAAGATTAGCGCGTTCAAGCAAACAAACAAACAAACAAACAAACTAACAAACTTTTCCGCTTTATAATATTAGTATAGATATGTTTATTAATTTACGAAAAAAAAACCTAACAAATTTCTTTAAACTAGCTTATTTACATTTTTTACAACTACGCCAAATAACTTTGTTTCTCATGGTGTTTGTATGAATTACAAAGTTATATTTGCGGTTTTAGATAATACGCTGTATTTCAAAAACTGCTGACCGGATTTCGTTCAAATTAATTTTGATTGAAAGTTTACATTAAGATCTACAAACATATATTTTCTTTAGATTTTTCACTCCATTATTATAGAAGTTAGAGGGGACACACACATTTTATTTATTTATTTATTATATACTTTATTGTACACCTTACAATACATTTAAAGATACAAATAATAAAACTAGTGTATAATGGGCGGTCTTATCGCATAGGGCAATCTCTTACAGACAACCTTTGGATGGACAGAAATTAAAAGAGATAGATTTAGGGCTGTCAGTGTACAACATCATACACATAACACTAATTAAACATAATAATAGAATAATAATAATACATACCACAAAAAATAATATATAAATATATCCTAATACAAAGTCATAATAGAGAAACGAGGGGAAAAAATATAGTGACAGGTAATGATCCTTCACCATTCTTTTGAATGTAGGTAATGCTTCAGCACGCCTCACATCTATGGGTATCATTCGGCTACGGAACTCTAAAAAGGAGTAAATGATACTATGATGTCTGACAAGGAAAAATAGAAGAAGAAAACGTGTTCATTAAACCGAGCCCGAAGGACATGTCTTGGGCCGGCTAGGTACCAGTCTAGCCTCCACAATCCAGTAGCTGGCTAAGACGATACCCCTTGCCAAGACTAGTGCCTGATTCCCTGGCTTCTGATACCCCGTAATGACTGTCAAAGAAGTACAAATGACAGCCAGGACCAATAACTGCATTTTTTTAAGGATACGAAATCATCCAATGACTGCCGATCTGGGCGAAGCGGGAGGGTGTGTCAGACTTTTACTGACTAAAATCCATCCATGTTCCATCATATGCCCTTCGTGTTCCGAGGCCGCCGTAACTCTTTCGAACAATTGCGCAACCGCGGCAGGCAACGGCCCCTTGTGGGACCCGACAATTTTGATGACACTCTTTGAGGTGCGCGTGGAACACGACGCGCCGTCTACACGGGCCTGGTTTCAGTCGGGCGGTGAGCTACCCATTGCTCGCAGGCCCGCGCCTACGGTGGCTGGGAGTCACCTTGTGATTCTCGACGCCCGGAGCGTCTCCTGCAGCGGCTGGGGCGCGAGGGCTGTGAGGGCCTTGAGACTTACCTCTCCCTCGCACGTCCCGCCACTTCCTTCGCTTGGATAACTGCTTCACAGAAAGAGGTGATTGAACCAGGGCCGAAAGCGAGAGGCTGGGGAGGAGACCAACTACGACTTAACGTGCCTTCTAAGGCACGGTGGAATCTCGATAATTATATTACGGTGATCACTTATCCAAGCATTGACATCGGTAAACATTGCTTAACCTTGAAGTTTGATCAGGGCCGGATTAACCATTAGGCGGAGTAGGCAACTGCCTAGGGGCCCCGCATCAACTAGGGGCCCAGGCCCAATGCACGCACCAAGAAAACATATTTCTTCGAACGAGAATTTGATGTGCGTGTGAACTTAGGGATCTCACTTTTATTTCACAAAATACAAATCGTTAAATTTAGTACTATAATTAAAACAATTTCAGAACAAACCTGGGAATGAGTAGACAAATATATTAAAAACCACAGCCCTTAATGTGCGTTTCCTCAGTTCACACACGATTTGGTCAGTCAAAGTAAGAAAAGAGGCCCCGAGAATGCCATTGCCTTAGGGCCTCTGACAGAGCTAATCCGGCTCTGAGTTTGATCCATTCATCTGTTATTATTATCCTCGAGCTCATCCAACTTCAATAAACAAACATGAATAAGACTTCTTGACACAATAATAGCGCATGTCTGAGTTACGATGATCTAATTGATGTGTTGTCTTTAAGACTGCTGTTGTAGTAGGTAATATCTTTATGCCAACTCCAGAATGGCAGTAGTGTGTTCCCCCCACACAATAACTTATGATTGGTAGTATAAATACAACTCATTATTCTTCGGCTGTAAAAACAACAATGCTGTCATAATCATATTGCACACCTATTTGTTTGTCGTGCAGTATTCCCAACACTTTCTCTGAGTGACAACGGCCAGTCACGGCCATCCATTACTGGAGTCCACACATCTACAGTGACGTTTAACGGTTAAATAATCGATAGTTACAAAGTCAACAGCTAAATTGGATTTCACGCGCAAAATGATTAATTTACTATTCATAGTTGAGATCTAGGCTCACTTTTATTTATTGTTTTTGTGTGAATTCGAAATAATAAATGTGTGTTCAAATTAAAAAAGGTGTCGAGATAAAGTGTGCGAATGAATCATTTGTTTTTGCTAAAAACTGTCGGCCAAGTTTACGTCTGTGTACCGTTAGCAAATTAATTTGCTGACCCGTGATATATTTTTGAGTGTACTTTTAGATAGTGTCAAAATATTTATTTCGAATTTATAGTATCTAGACTGGTATAATTTATCAAACAGATAATTGGGATATACACAGTAATTGGACGATACCATGCATTCACGCCCGCTAAAATAGTTTGGTGAAATATTTTAAATTGCATGAATAGTGCGTTTTTTTAACATTCAGTTTTACTTTTGCAGCAGTAGTTTGTTTCAACGGATGATATGTCAAATACTTGTAAACAAATTCGATATAATCTCAATACTTTTTGTTATCACTTCAATGACACGTTGACCGTTGATCGCCTGGGTACTTAGTAACAACACAAAGAAGTAATTACATACATACTGAAACTCATGCCTTTTCCTACAGAGGTACGTAGACAATACAGATCACTACCAACTCGGATTCTTCATTCAAGGAGGTATACTCCTTTTGCAAAGGCACACATACACATAAAACAATCTACAAAAAATGTACTTACAAATCTTCTACTTATAAATATACCTACCCTTGCAGTTGCTCGCGACTTCATTCGCGTGGGAAGTTTTTCCCGTGTAAATCCCGATCCCGTGGGAATTTCGCAAAATCCCGTCTTAGCGAGCATCTACGTACTAAAAGGAACCCCCATGCAAAATTGGAGAGCCCTACTACTTGTAGTTTCTGAGATTTCGTGATTAATCAGTGAGTGGTATTTCGCTTTTATTATCTATATATAAGGGGATGATGGCATTGGGTACTTTAATCATTTAAGGGTGGGGTGGTTATATTTAAGGGTTTATATTTACGGGTGATGTTCTGTAACAGGTGTACAACTGCGCCATTTTATTTATTTATTCGTTTATGCTCGTATTGGAACGCCTTGCAGCAATTACACCAATGGATAACATTAAAATAGACTTCTTTCCAACATCATATACGCGGTGGAGGACAAGCAGCATGCTTACAAATTAATTGGTTGTTGGAACAGGATGGGTTTTTAGTCAGTAGAAGTCTGACACTCCTTCCCTGGCTCTCCACAGCCAGAGGAGTCATTTGACATCCCCCCTCCTCCAAACGAGTAATGTAATTACGTTAGGAACTTTTTGTTCGGATTTTCATACAACTATTTTTCATGCCTTAGCATTTATTTTTTACTGCGCATTAGATATAGAGCTAAATGTAACTTCTGATATATACGATATAATTATCGTCTCTGGTATAAAAAAATAATCTTTCCGCTTATGTATTTTGTATACGATTTATGATTGTATGGAACGTTAATAAAAATGCGTAACAATGTGTGCAATAATGGCCAAGACTTGGCACTCAGTGGGCCATGATGGGCCACGGCCTCCCATTGGCTGGCTGTTATTGGCTAGTTAGCATGCACATCACTGCTTGCTGAGACTCAGAAAATAAAATAAAATCCAGCGCATGGTTTAAACGTAACTCGTTTAGTTAGAGTTTTGCCAAAGTACTTAATACTGTTATTATAATTTTCTTCGTTGCTGTCTTTTATTTTAATATACTCAGGACTACGTAAATAGGTTAGGTACTTCGATTTTTATTAGATAGATGCGAATTTAGAATACTATATTAGTTGTAGGTGCATTTGTCAGACAGTTATATTAGCGTTCAGTTAGCGTCAATAGCCTAATGGATAAGGTGTCGGACTTGTGATCCAGATGTCGCGGGTTCGAACCCCACTCATTACACTTTTGCCGTGAACCCACTCCAGACATACTTAAGCATATTTACCTTAGTTGGAGGGGTTAACAAGATTGCTAGTGACGTGAATTCTAACCAAATTGCAAGTTTTCTTTTTTATAAAAAAAGTTATAAAATTTAATGATTAAGTAGGTACCTATGTCTTACTTCTTTATTATAATACTTACTAATATGGATGAAACATGATTCTATAAATTTGTTACTCTTTCACGCAAAATCTACGGAACGGATCTCAAAGAAAATTGGTATGTAGGTAAATAGCTGTTTTTTTTAATAATTATATAATTAAATTTGAAAGCTATTTTTATCCCAGAGTTCCCACGGTTTGGGAACTCCCATGCGAGCAAAGTCGCAGGCACAGCTATAGTACATAAATATACTTAATCAGTGCAACGCGAACTATTGAGGGGAAATAGGTAGGTACCTTGACCTAATTTTAATAGTTGTAAGTTAATTGGTTCTAACTAAAAATTAGATTATTTCCAAACCTTTTTTCTTTCTTTCAATTCTTTTAAAATTTCAAACTTCTACACGCATCAAGAAAATTCTACTATTTCATGCCATGTTTTATAATATTTAAATTGTTTTAAGTAGGTACTTACATCTCTGTTGTCGTCACTAGACTGTTCCTAGCAGCTCTCCCCCTGCGACGCCCTAACCCGAGGTCCGTACCCCATAGGGTGCGCCCCTAGCATGTAGTCGGGCCTAGTTTTTCAGATTACCTTTTTGTCTTTGGGAAAATCATCATCTAATGACTTTCCGGGTGGAGTGGAAGGGAGTATCTGTCTTCCACTGACTAAAACCCACCCTGATTCTTCAGTTATATAGAGATAGAACATTCCCGCAACCCCGTTATTATAAACCCTGGCTGTAGGCTCTTATAACTATGATAAAGGCCGCCACAGGTAAGTGTCGTTAAGCACCGTCATAGGTTAACCTGCAAGAGCCCACTGACAAAAAAACACATATACAACGTGTAACGGAAACCCCATACCTATCCAAAAGGACTGAAGACAACATCTGGTATGGAGTCTCTATGCAAAGTTTCAGCTCAAAATAAGTGACTCACAGAATTGACCCCAAATTATCGGTTTCATATGTTTCTTGAATACCAATAATAATAAACGTGTCACATCACTATGAGGGTTATCACTTTCCACGTCACTTGCCAATAACACGACAATTCTCTTCATTCTTCTTAATTTTAAAAAATCGGTCTCTGGTATCAATGTGTTGAAATTTCTAATAAGCTCATGTAGACATAGGATTACAAAACCCTTGCTATATCGTTTGTTATCATCCAAAGAAGCCGTGCACTCGGTGTGTGTATACCCTTTAAATTACTCGTTGTATTTCGTGCCCCTTTTTTCCGTGGAAAAATCATCTAGTAAAGGGTTATTGAAGGAACACCGTGGATTTTAGTCAGTAAAGGTCTGACAGTCCCTCCCACCCTGCCCGGGGTGGGAGGATTTATTTGATAATTTTACCACGTTAAAAAAAAAAATGATGAGTGTCAGACTTCTATTGACTATAAACTCACCATGGCTCTTGCGTTCCAAGCCCCGGTATCTCGTTAAAAAATCCGCAACCCCGTCAGCATCACTTATCCAATTGAAGATCAAAAACGCGTGCACATTCAAGTGCAGCTAGCGTGTAAGATATCCGTCATCATGTGTGATTTATGTAGATAGTGAATACAATATCGTTATCAACATTGATATAAAAGTCTATACCTACTATGATGTAATCTTATCTGCAGACTTGTCTCACGTCTAGACTTACGTCTGTGCTCTCACCTGATGACATACGAGTTCATTGAGACGGACACGCTTCAACCACGCGTCACGGAGATGATTTGAAGATTTATAGAGAGACTAGCTTTTGGCCACGTCTTCGTTTGCGTGGAAGGGAAGATTATAATCTCGTGGGAGTTCTGGGAAACTCTTATATTCCAGTGAAAGCCACATAGAAATTAGGTCAACCGTTAGCTAGATAGATATATTCTTTTGTACACCATAATAGAATTAAATAAGGACTTGAGAACTACAAAAGGTGTTACAATGGGCGGTCTTATCTCTTACAGACAACCTTTGCATGGATTTAACACAGTAGCAGAAAATAAATAGTAACAAATTAAAAAGAGAAAGATATCTATCTCTCTCTCTTTAAATTGTTTATATTTATTTTAACAACAATAAAAACATGGTAGAATATGTCTATATTTTAACATGTTTTTTAAAGGAGGAAAGGGTTTGTGCTTGTCTCAATGTCACGGGAAGAGCATCCCACAGTCATACTGCTTCACCGTTCTAGAGATTAGTCCGGACAAAGAGAAAAGGACAAATAAATAACTATAAGCACTTAAGAAAATACAGTTATTTTGAACTCACACACAGACACTTCTATTTTATTTATATGTAGGTATTGTTAGATGATGTAGGTATAGATTAGATTTCAATCAAATCCATTGCGTGATTTTCATTCTCAACCGGAAGATTTTTCAAACATATAAAAACAATTGATTTAGAGGTCCTCATGATTTTGAAAGGGCACTTTGCTGCTCTATCTTTGTTTCAAATCTGCTCAGCCATCGAGGCGTTATCGATTAAAAAACATGAAAACTTATTTATTTTCACATTTTTTATTGCAACGTCCTATGAAGGGTAGAATGAGATTTCATCAGAAATTAGGATTCAGCCGAGGGTTTCTGAAATTGGCATTGATTCCTCTAGTTGTTATTGCCTTTTAAAATAACCAGTGTTCACTTGGTTATTTATTTAATTACCTTTGGCTTTGGATGTTATTTTTGTTTTAATTACCATATGTTATATCATGACTAATGTTTGGAAAGCCTAGAATAGACAATACTACACAAGTGCACACCTAATTAAATGTAAACATCGCAAGTTTCGTGATTCACAAATAAGATAGAAAATGAAAAGTTAAGTTATATAATGGATATTTTTATTTTAAACAATAATGGAATATACACTTAAATAAAAACCCTAAACTACATAATCATATACACACACACACACACATTTTCTTAGATTATTTTAAATAGGTAAAATCACTTACTCGTCAAATCGTTCTAGCTAATATCCTTTTCACTCCGTACCTTAAAAATAACAACAGTGCCAGCTACTTATCGCCAGCAACTCGTACAAGTGCGCGCCATATTCTCCGCTGGATTTGGTAAGACTGCTCTCAACTGAAAGCCGAAAGGGTACACAAATGGGTCACTGTGCCAGCCGCCTGTCTTGTTTTACAATTACTTACTGGAATCATTGTTGGCGCAGTCTTGCTAAGCTGGAAGGGTTAGGAGATTCAGTATATATATATATGGTACGAATACTTACGTGATAAGACCGCCATTCTAACCATACTTTGCGATATTGTAAATCAAGTGTGTGTTTAAAGTATTGGTGTACAATAAAGAGTATTCTATCTATCTATGTATATTCTGGATACTTATTTTTAAGTTCATGAGTCACCAACTCACCAATCCATAATTGGTTGGTCTTCTGTTATCAGCTTATAGAAGGGCTCTTATTTATAAGTACATAAATGTGCAAGTTTAGATGTATGTTTGTTACTCAATCAGTCAAAATGGATGAACGGATCTGAATGAACTTTGGTTCACCTATACTCGTGGAAACATTCAGGAAACCCAGGAAAAATTAGATAGGTATGTCGCGGAAAAAGTTTGTTCTAGGTATACTAATATAAAAAGCGGAAAAGTTTGTTTGTTTAAACGCGCTATTTTTTTAAAGTACTGGGTTGATTTAGATGAAAGGTATGGAGTAGCTTGAAATTTTTTACCCAACTGCAAAAAGGAGGGTTATGATTTTATTGTGACAAAATCCACGGGAGCGTAGCCCCGCTGCTAGTATACATACATATATTCTATTAGTATCTAATATTTTAGCCTCATAACAAACCACACACACACGTAAGTAGGTACACATATACACATACATACAGTTAGGGTCCAAAGTCTAAGCAAATGGGATGCTAACTGCCAATCAGTTTGAAGGCAGATTTAGTGCAGTTGACATAAAATAACTGCTTCGAAACTGCAACCCGCTTTCATTAGATCTACATCTTACGACAGCTGCATGCCAATTACTGCATTACAACTAAACAAAAATATTGTGGGACGTTAAACAAACGAACAAATATTACATGAAACGGGAAACTCCATGTGTGGGGCAATGTTTTTTTAAATAGGTATATATATTCATTAATGATGGAATAAACACATGAACAACATAAACTTCCATCCTGCGCAGTCGAGTAAAAACTGTATCATGACTTCATTTCTGTAGCTGTCATGCAGTTCATCATTATGCCGTCTGCCTGATAAAATCTTCAGACCTATCTATCAGACGCATCGCGTCAGATCCATGAACTTTACAAAAGATATCAGTCACTCAATTTATTTATATAAAAATTCAATCACGCTCGGTGTTCGTGAACTTGGCCTTCAATGTAACTGTTTTGCACTATTCGCACAATTTATCTTCGTATAAATGTTACTTTCAATAAACATTTGTGTCAGTTTTAATTCCGAAGACAACCAGTCAATGTAATGTATTGAAATATTTAAAAAGTAAAGAAAGTGTTTTGTCAGAAGACAGTGACTGTGAATAATAATCTCGAATTACAACAAATAATTTAACAACATTCTGAACAATGAGGTTAGTATCCATTCCATTACTTCCAAGTTTTAGACTTGTTTTATAATTCACATTTATCTTTTTTTATTTATTAATATAGTTTTACAAAATTTAAATTCAGTGCCTACAGATAGAAATATTCACTAAATTATAATATACAATTATAACAACAATAACAAAAGTTTATTCAGTAACTTACATTTAGTGTACAATTAAAACATTATGGAATGTCCATTTAAACCAAATAAATACTTGTGTTAAGGCGACATACATCTGAAATTATATAATAAAACATTATTAAGACTGGAAATAGAATACCATAACATTTAAAATTAAAGAGAGAATTACATTACATTAATTAAGACTCTCCGTCTAGTTTAGGCACCAGTCTCCCTCAATACTTTAACTTTCTTTGTATAACATTAAAATCAAATGTAATGTATAATAAAACACTGTATTGTGGTGAGAAAATCAATAAATTTTACAATAGTTGAAGTGAGTTGTACAAGCGAACGTCGATATTAAGAGTATTATAATGTTGCAGGCTGCTTCTCTTCACAATTTTGGCAGCGTTGGTGGGCGTTCAAAGCGAAACCCCAAAAGGTGACTGCTCTAAAGCATTTGCGACTAATTACTACCAAGAAAATGCTTTCAAACTAATTTATATAATGATTCTACTCGTTATTACTCAGCTTTACAATCTAGCTTCTATTAATTTTTCTCTATGGCAATTTTTTTTTCTGCTTCTAATGTAACTCAGAAATTGATATTTTTGGGGTTGAGTAATGAGTCTTTCAAAATGCAGTGATAAGTAAATTTAAATGTAGATATGGATAGGCCGGACGTAGTAGTGGACAGGAAAAGTGGAAGAAAAGAAGGGAGGCCTTTGCTCTGCAATGGGCAAAAACAAAATGTCGATATCATATATTTATTTCCCTCCCGTAAGCGATGTCTAGGCTGGCCTTTTATTACTTACTCGTAACTCACACCCCCAGAATTTTAGAAGTCAGTTTGTATAATAAATTAATAGTTTAAAAAACCAAAAACACACTTTTAAGACTAATGTAATGAGCAGAAATTAGAAATGTTTACCAGTAGGCAGTCCAAGATTCCATCAGCCACCTTCCAATTCCATCGTCAGACCAGCTCGATGGTACCTTAATATTGTATTGTCGTCTAATCTACATATGATTGCCAAGTTTCATGATGATACAACAATTAGAAGTACGTTTAATTCAGATTCTTAGATTTTATTGCATATTTAGTTCGTTACAGATCGACCTAATAATAAATCTATGGATTACGAGGTAATTCAAAAAGGTTAAGAAAACCGATAACGGATTTTCTTTAGGTTTGTTATAACCTTGAAACCTGATCGTGTTCAAAGTCCACTACGTGGCCTTTCTTACAAGTGCAAACACGACTATGATACGATATTCCATCATGGAATGCTAGTGCCTATCTTCCGGCTTCATCATCAGACCTTGAAACCCAATCGTGGTTAAAGTTCATTACGAGACTTTTCTAAGAAATCCAAAACAGCTATGATACGATTTTCCATCATGAAGTTCCAGTTCATATCTTCCGGTTCCATCATCAGGTCAGTTCGACAGTACCATATTATTGTATTGTCATCAGAACTACATACAGATGCCAATTTTCATTACGCTACGACCCTTGGAAGATGGTTAAATTAGTTACCTTAGATTTCATTACATAGTTAGTTACATACAGGTCGACCTAATAAAAGTGTGTTAAAAATTAAGAAGGAGTTTAAGGTTAGGTAACTTTCATTTTATTGTCTGTTATATTTCCAGGCTTCTTAGTAAACAAAACGGCGCGCAAGGCGTACAAAATGATGTACCAAGCACAGCAGTGGGTGCGAGCCAAAGAAGAGTGCCAAAAGATGGGTGCTACCCTCGCTGTGCCTAAATCTCATGTAAGTGAATATGTTATTACTAAGCAAGCTTTAACGTCTACCAAACTATTTGTACAGATTATGGTGTAACACGAGTCTGACAATAATTTAAAACAAGCATCATCCCTCTTTATAATTGGAAGATGTTTACTGCTAAACGTAGGCCTTCTGACGAAGAGTTTGCTAAGAGTAACATCTAATCCCAAACAAATTGATTTAGATAAACCCATGCAATAATAGTACTTACCTTTCTGAGAATAATATCTACTATAGGTACATATAAATAAAAATGAATTGAAAAATATTCATAAGGGAAAATTCGTATGAAGAGAAGAAAGTATACTTAAAGTTGTTGGGAAAATAGCACAACAAAAACTTTTTTTTTTCAATAGAAACTGTTCTTAGCTGTCGAACATTAGATCAAAAAATTAAAAAAATGAAAGAAACGTATACTTTTTATGCCGGCAAAATGTACAAAAATAGCACGCGAATAAAGTCACGCGCAACAGCTAGTCTTTAACAATAATCATATCTATCTTTATTTCCAAAAAGTTTTCAGGAGTGTTAAATATAAAACGGGCTAGAAAATTGTCTGTCTGAAGCATTTGACGCCAAGAGCTAAATACCCAACTTAAAATAAACGTACAAGTAGAGTATAAGTGTTAATATGTATGAACCTTTCCCTTCTCTGATGAATTTACTTTTACAAGTATTTTCACAAGAAAACATTCAACGCACCTGGACCGCTGTTCTGCCTACAAAGCAACCTGAAACCATTTCAAACTGAACAACGTAACTCAAGTGTTAGCAAGAAAAAGTTAAGTGACAGGCTGAACGAAAAGCAATCCAAGTTAGCCGGCGCGACTTTAAAGAAATAAGTTGTACAATGGCAGCAGAGCGGTCTACGCTCGACTCGCTACTTAACTGCCGATACGCTCTTTAATTTCGTTTGAAGTACGAGGCATATAAAGTAAAGCAGGGGCCTGCTGAATTAAAGTTATTCACTTAAATGTTTGAAAGAAGGGTAATATCGCTGATTTGGATAATCACCGGTTAACCTATCATTCCCACAGCGGGTCATTTGATGATTTTCCCACCCAGAAAAAAAAATGGTTCAATCTAAGTATTTTGATTACGGATGAGCCCGTTGGTAAGCGATACATGAGGTATAAGAAGGAACGAGCGAGACAAGAAGATGCCTGTTCACTCTTGCTTTAAAGTCTGAAGTATGCAGTATTTTCAATGAGCCAAAAAATGGCATATTTATGTGCGAGGGGAGTCCGTGGTGATTTTATGCAGTTACAGTCTGAGAGATCCCTTCGCCTCTTCACGGCGTACGTTGGATTGTTTAATAATGCTGAGGCTGCCGTGTTGTAGTGCGTATAGGAAGTTAGATACACATGGCTTCGCCGCCATTATCCGCAAAAAATGTGCCTCCCTGTGGCACGAGTCCACAACAGTACCAACACTATACTCAGTGTATTCGCAGATCGGTGGGATCCCCCTATGCTGTATAGCAGGTACATACAACTCCACACCATATTGTAATGTTTATGTCTGTATTTTACTAGATTTTAAGTAGGTGATATTTTAAAAACACTATGGACTCTGTCTGAAAATAAACGTTAATCAATTACTGTGTGCGAGCTACAACCATATTGCTACTTGAATGCATGTTTGTTAAACAAATTAGCGCACTGCAAACTTTCCTCTAACCCTTCGGGAAATATCTGCTTTAATTATGAAGAAGTTGGACCAATGAAAAAGTTAAGATTAGGGCACTGGATACCCACATGCCACCAGTAGGTAAAAGTTCCATGCAATAGAAGGCGATCTATTGCCATTAAACGGTTCCAACTCCAAGCTGCGACTGAGACAGAGAGACTTGCACGATACCGTAACAAGTAACCTTCATCAACGTCCGCTTCTGTTCCAGGACGAGTTCCAGTTCCTTCAGCATCTGGTCCGCGGCATGTACTACCCGCATGTGATCGGTACCAACTACAGGCTTCTGGTCTGGCTGGGCATCAACAACATTGAAGACCACACAGTCTGGAGGAATATCGATGGTAAACAGATTTCCTCACACACGGAATAACAGTTAGACCTTTAGCTAGTCAAGCTTTGCATGAGGTGGCTTAGACTGGTTTTGAAACCATCATTTTGGCCTGACAAATTTACGAAATGAACTGAACCGTTACTAAGTCCCAGAAGGACTGGGTGATTTCACCAGCCCGCATTGGGTCGGCGTGATGGATTATGGCTCACTAGCTTTTTCCGCATAAAATCCCGACCCCGTGGGAATTCCGGGATAAAAAGTAGCCTATGTGTTATTCTAGGATGTAAACTATCTACTTGCCAAATTTCATTCAGATCCGTTTAGTAGTTTTTGCGTGAAAGAATAACAAACATCCATCCATCCTCACAAACTTTCACATTTATTAAGAAAAAATAAGATAAGATAAGAATAAGAAGTAACATAAGAAGTAAGATTGGTAAGATAGGAAGAAGTAAGAGGGACAACGAGAGGACAATTTTCCAGCAGTGGCAACGTTTTAGGCCGTTAATATTTGTTGGTGATGTCAATATAGATAACTACAATAGTTTTTTCGTTTTCAGGTGAGGACATCAAAGAAACAGGTTTCAGCGAGTGGGCTAGCAATCATGGATTCAGGTAGCGAGCTTTTTACGTCCGTCACTCACATTCTACCCAAGTATTCTCGCTTCTTTAGTCCTCCCCTTGAACGTCAGTAAAATGATTTGTTCTTTACCAGCAATGACCCGGCGGAGCCCCACTGTGCCGGTTTGGACGGCGTGAACCCTGGGCTCCGAGATTACTGGTGCCATCTGCGACAGCCTTACATCTGCCAGATCAAGGTGTCCTCCTTCGGCAATCCGTCAGGATACAACAATGTTAATGAAGCCGTCGAACACTTAATCCACGAACAATTTATTTTGCAATAAGATAAGACTGTTATAAGAAGATTGTTAGCTATTAAGACGCACATTTTAATTTAATTCGTATTTTTTTATTTGTGATACTTATTTTAGCCATAACACTGCTATTTTTTATGACGAATTAGTCAAGTCCAGACTAATCTCCAGGTGAAGACTGAATACAGTACATTATTCTTATTAATCACCAGTCTGTCAGTTTGCAGACGCTCAATAGAGTCTCTCACTCATCCAAGAAAACCCGCCTGTCACCCAAAACATTACATGGCCCACAAAAACCTCGGACAATAGCAGTAGTTAAACCATTTACGTTCAGTAAACGTCAGCACATTTCATTTCAGGATAATATTATCAAAAGGTCACCAAAGATATAAAACCGATTCCAACATTTTATAAAGGTATCAAGCGGGAATCATTTAAGACTCACTTTTGCATGGATTATGTTAAAAATCCAATATAAATGTTAAAAGTCAAATATTCGCGAAGCGGCCCAATAAAACTTGGCTGGATTACGAGAAAAGTTTTTAATTTAATCCTAAATGTATGAGAAATAAAAGCTTAGCTTAGCAGCAGTGCCGTACTGTTTTATTCATTTGCCTGTCGGGGCGCGATCTTCCAATAAAAAGTGCTTTAAAACAACATGACACTTTTATTGGTAATCCTTTTTTATCGCAAGTGTTTTATTTGATCATTTGTATTCAACAACCCTTCATCGTATGTAGCCGGGTGAACGTAATAAACAGCATCCCTCTAAAATTCATATTCGTACGATACAGTTATAATTTGAGGAATTTAAATTAGACCTATAACATGTATATACGCCAGAAATGAAAAATAAAACATTTTCATGACTTTATTATATGTTTTCTTCCAAAAATCTCCCCCAGGTACCTACGTGTCTTAGATTAAATAAATTCACAATATCCTGTGACCATTGTGCAAGGTTAATCATTGTAGCATCAGTATCCTTCTATATGTATGTATGTTATCATCAATCAATACTGGAGATGTCACTATCAGAAGAGTCACTCTCCTGATAGTGACATCTCCAGTACACACCTCGAGACACTGCACTTCATTGTCTCGAGGTATGTAACTACACCAGACGCATAGTCATGTTATTCCATACCAAGTTCCCAAACCAATCCAAACTTGCTGATGAGAATACCTTAGAAGTCTCATTCATTTCACCCAGTTCTGCATCAGCAAACAGTTTAGCTAATTTTACTTTAAGTAGCACTTACTTTTTAAGCGAGAAACTTTTGAATGTTTCAGCATAACTCTGGAAAAGAAGATCTATAGCATGGGATGGTCCGACGAATTTTAAACGTTAGAAATGTACCATTGAAAAGTCGCCATCTTCGGCTGATTTGCAGAAACTTCTCTTTGTTGAAGACCCTTTCCACCTAAATGTAGGTTCTGAAAATTGGGTGGTCTCCACCACCGCTTTTGTTGATGTAGGAGCCCTAAGTTTTGGTACAGCATCCTTTGCCAATGTTTCCAATAACTCCAGGTAGACTATTTCAGTTCCTGACGACGGATTTGTAGGGATGCTTGTAGTAGAAACAAGCTGGATCGATTGCGGCAATTCGGAAAAGAACGAACAATCATGAAGTGACGCTGAATTTATTCTACTTCGATTGTAACTACAGCTTCCTAAAAACCGTAAACTTTCTGCCCAGCACCAATTTTACTAACTTCTTTAGCTTCCGGTCAACTCAGCAGCCTGTCTTTGATATTTTTGTGCATAGTATTTCACCTGAAAATAATTAATTTGATATTAATTATGAAATACCCTAAGTGTTACACTCTTCGTGCGCAACCAATGACACTCTTTATCACTATCTCTTTATCAGTAGGTAAGAAATCGTAGTTATTATATCCAAAGAAAGTGGCACTTTTGGTAAAAATAGTTTTATTGACAAGTCTCGTAACGCCAACGAGTGGTAATCTGTTCTCCAGAGGACTCAGAGAGCTACCTACGCAAATCCGTACGAATGGGTCATTTACACTGGTGATCATTTACATTTACATTTATCTTACGAATAGGTAAGTACCATGCAGTAGTGCCACAGATGATGATCTATGAGTAGTGCCGTAGGTGACCAGAAGGAAAAGTTGCTTACATGTAAGGCCAGCCTACGCTTTACAAGCGTTCAAGTAACTGAATGCGAAACTATGCTTCAACTAAAAATTGTCACAAAACACGATGGGAATTTAACACTAAGCCGTTGGTCCTTTATTTTATAGGTTGATCTTACTGATAGTAAACGGTATGTGGATAACATTGTAAGAATGATATTTTAAAAGAGTAACTGTGGATTTTCTTGCCGGTTCTTCTCCATAGAAAACGACCAATTTCGAACCGTGCCCTGCGCCAACCTGCTGACTTTTTATAAGTGCCCATTTAGGCTTATGTGAAATAAAACATTTTGAGTTTAAGTTTGAGTTTGAACAAAGCTGCACCGACAGCAAATCGCCAGCTCTGAAAAAAGGACACGTATTTCAAAGTATTATAATCAACCTCACATTCACTCACACTTACTCAATCCACTCGCACACATGCACAAATTCTTCTCATTACTATATAATTACCATGTACTTGTATTAAGTTGACACTCTAAATTTAGATCACTATTTGTATAAATAACTAGCAGCACTCTCACAAAAATGTATATTTGTACTAAATGTGTCATTTATAAGCACTAATCCCTAAAACACAGGCCTAGGCCTAGTTTGGGAGTTAGCACCAGTTTTTGTGGCAATACATTTATAACAACTATCTAAAATTGACTGTGTTATTTACTGAACTTGTATCCTTGCTTAGTGTCTAATAAACGGTTTTATTTATTTATTATAATTATCCCATACTAGCTTTTGCCCGCGACTACGTTCGCGTGGGAGGTTTTTCCCGCATAAATCCCGATCTATGGGAATTTTGGAATCAAAACTATTCCATGTCCTTCCCAGGGTCCTAAACTATTCCCATGCCAAATTTCATCTAAATCGGTTCAGCGGTTTAGGCGTGAAAATGTAACAGATAGACAGACAGAATTACTTTCGAATTAATTTATTTATATTATTTATTTATTTATAAAAGGTAGCTTCACAGCTTATAGGCTTACTTATAATATTAGTATATATTAGTATGGTTATGAAAGTATGGATTTCGGCTTTTTAAGAATTTTTAATAGCCGTTATGATGCCTATCGTTCCCTCTCAGTTCGACGTCGTCTTACAACTTAGCTAGATTCATTTCCTTCCTTTATGTGACCACTTTAGCTTAATAAGTTTCAACTTAGCGTTCTTGTTTGCAGACTAATAACATATATACTATACATGTACGAAAACAAATTGATATCTTCCTCACACAAACTTAAGGAAACTCAGCTTCCCTGGTGGTTTGCCACCCGCTTTACTATCATACACTCAGTGGCGGATCCAGGGGGGGGTCATGGGGGTCATGACCCCCCCTGGGCTGGGTCCAGGACCTAGGTGGAACGCTAATTAAAATTGTTAAACAAAATGTTTTTATATATTTTGTCACAATATAGATTTTATTTAAGTACTTTCAATATTTAATTGATTTAATATAATTTTTTTTTTGAAGGCAAACGCATTATTCGGGAACGAACGCATCCAAAATTTGAATTTTACCGCGCCATCGCACGGCCGCCGCCTTTCATATCTCACATTTCGTGTGACACTTGCGCGCGCTTTGTTTCGACTAACGTCTAGCTAGATCTAACCTCAATCGGAACGACTAAACTTTAGTAATAACCTGACCTTATTATAAAACCATTTCTGACCTTATTTTAAATTGTGATATTGAGATGTACCCTAACATAAGATTTTTTTATGTATTATGGCTACACTACCTGTTAGTGTAGCGACAGCGAAAATTACGAAAAATCAAATCGTGGCTGAGAGCTTTTATGGTTGAAGAACGTCTAGAACCGGACTGGCACATCTCCACGTCCATAAAGGTGATGATGTTCATCCTGGCCGATTTCGGCTATGGCGACTGTATGATGGCTATTTTATTCAAACATTAGAAAGCTATAATAAGCGCACCGTCGGCGAGCTGAACAATCGCTTGGTTGTTCAGCTCTCCGACGGTGCGCTCATTGGTGACTGGCGTACCCACATTTCGCTGAGAATACCATGTTGCATGTAGGGCACGTTAACACATCGTTCGCACGACAATAGTGTATGGCCGCTGGTGGTCTGACCTTCAACTCGTCTCGTTTTTTGTCCAAATCTTCTCGTCTTAGCGATACAAAATCAGAGACTTGCAGAGACGTCTCCAATCCAAACGTTGAGCGGCTTTGTGCTCCCATTGAGATGGTTCGATATTGCATCTTTTCATATGCCCTTTCAGAACATCCTTATATCTTAGGTATTGTCCATCCCATTGACGTTTGCCATATTTGAGTTCTGAAGATGCGTTTAGCCAATCTGTCGTCCGACATTCGCTAAACGTGTCCACTCCAGCGCAGCTGGCGCCTCATGAGGTAGGTCTCGATACCTCCGACGTTTGCACGACGAAGAACATCCATGTTTCGGACACGATCTTGCCACCGGATGTTCATTATATGTCTCAGACACTGTAAGTGATACCTGTCGAGGGCGCAAATGTGTTTACGGTACAGGACCCATGTTCTGGACGAATAAAAAAAAAAATGGGAGCACAATGGCCATATTATACACTTTTATTTTGGTGAATAGCTTGATGTCATGCGACCGGATAACTTTAGACCGCAGTTCATCAAAAGCAGCAGCAGCAGCTCCTATTCTATCTCTGGTCTAAGTCACACTTTGACGTAATAGTGCTTCCAAAATATTTGAATCTATAGACTTGGTTTAATATATTGTCTTCATAACATACATTAAGTAGTACATTGTCATGTAGCCCTCCTGCCACCATCACTTCGGTTTTTGAAATTAATTTTAAGCCTAAACTTAGTGCATGCTTCATTTAAATAATTGGTCATAAGATTTTGAAGGCCACTTGCGGAGTCTGTGAAGAAACATAAATCGTCGGCGTATACATAATCTCAGTTATAAGTGCCACTGAGATTTTCGTAGTCGCTTTTAGTTTCGCTGGGTTGAAAAGACTACTTACTATCCGTGCGAAACTTAATCCCTTAAGTAAGGCTTCACGGACTGAAATATCCTACCGATCCAGCAAATTATAGACCAATCGCCTTAGGCTGCGTTTCCACCAGAGATGTGAGAGGATGCGTAGCGAGGGATGTGTTTGTAAAGAACCAATAGAATCGCTTCATTTACCTCGCCTCGGTCAGCATAGCTCTGGTGGAAACGGCTCAGCGGAGCTAGATTTTTGCGCATACAAAACAAGCGAGGGATGTGTGCGAGGAATGCGCATTTTCACAGCTCCGCTATACAACCTCGTAGGCACATTTTCATCGCACAGCTTTGGTGGAAACGCCCACACATTTTCACAGCACATCTCTGGTGGAAACGCAGCCTAAACCTCCATACTTTGTAAAGTAATGGAAAGGTTACTCAACAACAAGTTGCTGGCATACCTTGAAACCGCCAGTATGGCTTTCGCCGTGGTTGGTCCACCGGAGATCTTCTTGTGTATGTCACGCACTGTTGGGGCGAGGTCATTGAGAAACACGGTGAAGCCCTTGCGTTATCCCTCGACATCTCAAAGGCCTTTGACAGGGTCTGGCACGCTAGTCTGCTGAGCAAGCTTCACGCATGCGGTGTCCCTGCTGGCTTATGCAACTGGATTTCCGACTTCTTGAGTGAGCGGTTGATCCGAGTGGTCATCGATGGCTGCTCATCGGATCTTATGGCAATTAAAGCCGGTGTCCGTTTTGTGCGTATGAGTGGGATGTCCACCATGTAACGATGGCGCTTCGCCGTTTGTCTCGTAGTTCGATGATGGAACGGGCTTGGCGGAATTAGATTGGGTAATTCCATCGCACACTCCCCGAAATGTAACCGATAGAAAACCGATAGACTTGCAACTCGTCGTCGGTGTTCAAGGCTCTGGAGCTTTGACTCGACCAGTGCATCGTTGCCAATGAGTCTCTTGGCCCGCTTCTCGATAGACTCAAGTGCGTCCAGTTGGTATTTCGCAGATCCATCCCAAAGATGAGAGCAGTATTCCATACACGACCGAACCTAGACTTGATACAATTTGAGCAGCTGTTCCGGTGTGAAGTACCGTCTCACCTTGGCTAGGATTCCCAACTTTTTTGATGCTAACTGAGCCTTAGCCTCGATATACGGGCCAAAATTGAGTGTGGATGTTAAAGTCACCCCAAGAAGCTCAATATGATCGGTTATCGGCACGGTTACACCACGGAAAGTAGGAGCCGGTTCGAATTGGCTCCTTTTTGCGGAGAAGAGACACGCCTGGGTCTTAGCTGCATTAAACTTGACCAGGTTGGCCTCACCCAATTCGGAGACAGCCTTCAAGGTCAAGTTCAAGCGCCCAACCATGTCCTCACGTAGAGACTGGATCTGTGACCCACCAGCTCGCGCGCTGGACACATATCTCTCAGAAACTGTGCTGTCGTCTGCATACCCAAAGGTACCGGGCATTAGCAGATCGTTAATGTGCAGCAAGAATAAAGTTGCTGAGAGAACAGACCCCTGAGGGACCCCGGCATTAATTGCCAATTGGCCAGACGAGCAGCCATCAATGACTACTCGAATGGACCGATCCCTCAGGAAGTCTTCAATCCAAACGCAAAGTTGAGTGGGTAAACCGAAAGAAGGAAGCTTAGCAATAAGGCTATCATGCCAGACCCTGTCAAAAGCCTTGGAGATGTCAAGGGAAACAGCAAGTGCTTTCCCTTGCCTCTCCATGGCCTCACTCCAGATATGAATGGCATACGCTAGAAGATCCCCAGTTGACCGGTTTTTGCGAAAGCCGTATTGCCGATCACTGAGGATGTCGTTGGCTTCTAGGTATGCCAGGAGCTTACTATTAAGTACACGCTCCATACTCTTACAGAGCATGGACGTGACTGAAATAGGCCTGTAGTTGGCCGGGTCAGCACGACTGCCCTTTTTGGGTACAGGCTGTACGTTAGCCAGCTTCCATGCTTTCGGCACCTTTCCAGTCTCCAGCGAAAGGCGAAACAGGCGTGTCAAGATTGGAGAAAATTCAGGTACACAAGTTCTAAGAACAATTGCTGGTATCCCGTCGGGGCCACTAGTTTTGTTCACGTCAAGATTACGCAGCACTCTACGGACGTCCTTCTGATGTATGCGAATGTCCGACATAGACGTCTCGCATCCAATAGGAGCATCAGGAGGGTGAGCGCCACTACTATCCAGACGCGAAGACTCCGCGAAGAGAGCGGCAAACAAGTTTGCTTTTTCCTCAGCGGAGTGAGCCAGAGACCCGTCAGGTTTAAGCAGTGGTGGTAGTGAGGGGCGACAGAAGTTCGATTCGACCGACTTTGCCAGGGATCAAAACGCTTTGCTTCCAGCAGGGTATGAAGCGAGTTTGTTCCCAATTCGGCTAACGTGCCCTCCGAGCCCTCCGCAAAACCTTCTTGCTGGACTTGGCAGCCCTGTTAAACGCTCTCTTCTTCTGATCCACGTCATTTGCTTTGCAGTTTTGAGCATCGACCCATGCTAGGTACGCCGCGTGTTTAAGCGCTTCAGCGCGATCACATTCGGCGCCAAACCAAGGTCGAGCTTTGCCGGACATTGTTAGGTCAGAGATCGGAATGTAGTACTCCATCCCCTGTCGCAAAACATCTGCCACGGCGTCTGCGCACGACGATGGATCATTTGAAGAAAAGCAAGTAGGCTGCCAAGGATAGCATGCAAAGAAAGATCACATGCCATCCCAATCCGCTGACTTGTATCGCCAAACCCGCCGAGTGCTTTTAAGGCTGAGATCGGGCGGAGAGTAGACGGATACAGACTTCACCAGACAGTGGTCGGAGCTACCTAACGGTGAAGATATCGTTACCGAGTAGCGGTCTGGATCTGTAGTCAGCAGAAGGTCCAAGCAATTGGCTGTGTGCGACTCAACATCCGGCACCCTCGTTGCTCCCTGGACCAGCTGAGTGAGATTTAATGCAAGTGCAAGATTGTGCATTTCTCGCCCAGCATGGTCCGTGCACTGGTATGGGAAGAGCCACTCCTGGTGATAGGCATTAAAGTCCCCCAGTAACACGAGTTGAGCTGAAGGGTACCGCTGCTGGGCCGCATCTGCCGCCTCACTGATGTACTGTGTGAGCCTGGTTGTCTCATGATCTCCGCTGTGCGAGCGGTAGACACAGGCATAAATAATTTTGTCTATGCCCGTGTCCACCAGAACCCAAAGCGTAGAGAACCTGGAGTCCTCAAGGTTCCGGAGACGCCGATAGCAGATGTCGTCGCGGGCGTACATACATACACCCGCACGTGGTTTAAAGTTGTGCTCCAAGGTAAACCCTGGGTATAAAAGATACGACACGTCTGACGGACTGTCTGATCTGCGTCTCCGAAAGAAACAGCAGAGCAGGTTTATCAGTCTCGAGGTGGTAGTGGACTGCGACGAGATTTGAGTGCAGACCTCGGATGTTACTGAGGTGCACTTTGAGAGAGAGGGAGTGCAGCCGCTGTTTAACTCTGCTCTGTTTTTTCCGTTTCATAAATTTTTGAGAGTGAAGAGGACAGGAGAAGGAAGTGAAGTGAGGCTCCACGCTGTTAACCCCCAGACCCGCACTAGACGGATGGTATCGATTGGGGGACTAGTCTGGAGACTGCGGGGACGCCCGAGCCCCCCTGGGAATGTCCATCGGGCCCTCTCATCTGGTCGCCAACCAGCACGATGGTGCATTCCGGGATTTTTAGACAGTTGGCGGGGCAGCCTTTCATGCGTGGCTGGCACACTACTTGGGCCCCCAACTACCTGCGGTCGGCCAGCGGTGCACCGTGCCTCGGATCGCGCTACCCTCCGCGACTAGTCTCCCGATACGTCCGCACCAGTGCGAGCCAGATTGGTCTTTCAGCAGTGAAGCAACTACTTCGACCCAACTCCTTGAAAGGCTACACAGGGCATCATACCGGAACACAGCTAGGCCGTTTGGCGGTACGTCTTTGCCCTGTGGGTGGTCACAAGCCTGCGGTTTTAACCTACCACCAGTTTAATGTCACCTGATTAGCACCACCCGGGGACCACGTGTAGGGATTCTCAAAGGGGTATTCTCCTACGGACACGGGTGACCTGATCCATGATCTACTTCAGCTGGGAGCAGTTGGGTACGCGGATGACAGCACAGTCTCAGAGAGATACTTATCCAGATCTAGAGCTGACAGGGACGAAATTGCCACTCTCAGAAAGGCCATGGTAGAGCGCATGAATTTGACATTAAATCTCGTTGCTCGTCAATGCTCTGAAAACACAGGCTTGTCTTTTCAGCGCTAAAAGGAGCCCTTTTGAATTAGCCCCTACTTTCCAAAGTACATCTGTGCCAGTTACCGATTACCTGGAGCTTTTGGGCATGGAGTTGACGTCAGACCTCAGCTTCTGGTCAACCGTCGAGTCCAGAGCTCAGACTGCAGCAAAAAAGTTGGGAATCCTACATAAGGCGAGGCGGTACTTCACGCCGGGACAGCTTCTAAATCTGTATAAAGCACAGGTCCGTTCCTGCGTGGAGTATTGCAGCCTTTTGGTTGATATACCGTCTTGTCGTACCAAGCGCTTCTCCTCCACATTTATTCTGCGCATAGCCAAGCTGTGGAATTCTCTGCCGGCTTCTGTGTTCCCTGCCACTTAGAACCTTTCAGCCTTTAAAAGTACGAGTAAATAGGCATCTTCTGGGCTCGCTAGTCCCATCGTAGACCTTAGCTATCGCTTACCATCACGCGAGATCGAGGTCAAGAGTGGGCTCATCAGTAATAAAAAATAAAAAATAGAATGCGAACAAAGTTGGTGCCAATAGACATTCCTGTTTGACTCCACAGGTGACTGAGAAAGATTCTGATTGTTCACCATTGACTGTGACGCAACATGACATGTCATCATGTAAAAGCCGTAAAAGCCTAACGAATTTATTCGGACAACCCAGTTTAGACAGAACCAACTAAAGAGCTTCACGAGGAACGCTGTCAAAGGCCTTTTCAAGGTCAACAAAACACAGAAACATTGGTTGACCTTTCTCCGTGCTCTTCTCAATAGGCTGGTGGATTGAAATGGTGGCCTCGCAGGCTCCTCTCTCTGGTCTGGAGCCGAACTGAGATTCTGGCAGTATTTCTTCGGATATAGGCAGAAGTCTATTTAGAAGGACTCATGCGAATTTTTTTCCTGGAATGGAGAGAAGGGAAATGCCTCGGTACGAATTATAGTCAGAGCGATCTCCTTTGTTTTTGTACAGTGAGCAAATGCGAGAGATTTAAAAGCACTTAGGTAGATTTTCTTCCGATCACATATACAACAACAGTTTCCACATGATCTGGTGTAACTCCTCTCCTCCATACTTCAGCATTTCAACGCAAATATTATGTACGCCTACTATTCTGCTGTTGCCTGATGGTCGTTCTGACTTCCTCCAAAGTAATAGGTTCAAGTAACTCTTCCCTAGGTTTAGTTTGCTGGAGGGAATTAATGTTAGTTATATCAGCAGAGCGATCAACATTCAGAAGGTCATTAAAATGTTGAGCCCAGCGTTTCAAGATATCGTCTTTGTTGGCGAGAGATACTCCATGTAGTGACTTTAACGGTACGTTTACATTTTGGTACCTATGACTCTACAAATCTTGTTATAAAATGCACTCAGCTGTTGTGTGTCTATAAGCCACTGTAAGAATTTCGCCTTCTCTTGCCACCACTTACCTTTCGCATCTCTCGTTAGTCTTCCCAAGATTGAGAAGTCTAAACTAAGTATTTTCCTGGATTTGTTTGTGTAAGTTTTCATTGCAAAGAATTATTGTGCTGCATATTAAGTAGCTGTCGGTGACCGCTAATCCAATTAAGCGTTTCTATGGCCCAAGATTGGAGAGCTTGTTTCCGTGACAAAAGATGTTACGGACTGCCAAATGGTCTCCAGGTCATCGTTTTCAATATTCAAGGAATAAAGAGCTTCATTCAACTTGCTAACATAGGCTTCCCTTTTCTGAAGATGCTGACAGACAATTGTCAGTTTCCAAACGGAATGCTTGACCACGTCCATAAAAACGTACCTATTGAAGTATTATACATTAAGGCGAGGTTATTCGAAAAAACGTCGTTTTCAATTGTGTCTTATTCGTAGATAACACGGATTTAAATTTTGAAAAAAACATATTACATAACTCATACTTTGATCTTTCTATTTCGGTCATCCGATACACGATTACTTGCATTTCACTGCATCTAATTAAATCGCAAAGACAAGTCTAAATTACGGTCTTATTCTTATTTCATTTGAGTTTTATTAAGCTTTGAATAATAAAACTTATACCATAATAAAGGTCGTAAAAAATGTCATATATGTCTGTCGTCATAATGTGAAATTTGAAAATATTTATACCACTAATTTCAAAAATAAGTGTTTTCCTATTATTTTGATGCGCGCGGCCACGCGCCCCGCGTCCTTTAGTCCCGAGCGGAACGTGTTGGAGGTCGGACGTATGCCAATTTTTAGCGAACCTGCCACCCCCGCTAAGTTTGGTTCCGGTCGAGCCAAAAAATCATTATAAAATAATAATTCCTATCGTTTAGTTTTAAATAGTTGTAATATAAATTGTTTTTATTAGGTACTTTAGTTATAATTTTGGTCAGTAAAACTAATGGACAAAATTAACAAAAAGAAGAGGTCATCGCTGGCTCTACGAAGGCTGAATAAACAAAAAAAGTAAGAAGGCTTTGACAATATATAAATATTTAGACCTAGGTATATAAATATTTTTCTTTACTAACTAGGATCTTTCTGTATTCTGAGGTACCTACTTAGCTACGCGGAATAGATTTCGAAACCACAAAATAATATATGTGACTATGTGTAAATAAACACGCCACGCGCGCAAAAGCTATAATAGTTTATTTTTCTCGCGGAATAGATTTGCCAACCGCAAAAAGTGTGTGAAACAATTGAATTTGAACCCTATGTCAAAGCATGTAAAGCCGCCACGTGCGCAAATGTTATAATGTTCTTTTCAAATGTCAGACTCAAAGGAAACTTTGACAATATTATTATAGGTACCTATAATAATATTGTCAAAGTTTCCTTTGAGTCTGACATTTACCTATAATTATACAAATTAATATTTTACTTTACTAAGTAGATAAGTACCTACGCAGAATAGATTTACAAACCGCAAACATGTGTGTAAAATAAAAACATTGTTGACTTTCTTTCTCCTATAAAAAAATGAAAATGTTTCTTATTTTATTCAAAAAAATATTTCCAAAAATATCTAAATATAATATAAAAGTACTTTCAATAAAAAAGAAATCACAAAAAGATGTGCTTAGAGCCTGGGTTTGATCCAGAAGACTGACGGTTATCAATCCGATTTTTTACTAAACGCACTAACAGAACGTCAGTAACCACGGTTGAAATAACTGACCGTATTCGACTGTATTAGGTTTTATTTTCGTAAATGTAATAATGGATAAATGGTACAGTCGATCATTCGTCGCTATGACCACAGTATAAAGATCATACAGTAGGTCGACGCCTTTGATCTTGTGGAAAATGCCGACAACGTCTAGCTCTAGACAGTATCGCAACGGCCAGGGTTGTCACAAGTCAACAATATTTATTACACGCAGCACACTGGTGCCATAGTGTAGAAATATACAACATGACCATTCCCTACGAAAATATCATTTATTATTTTCGGTAAACTTCGGTAAACTTTATAACTCTCTGTCTTCGGTGTTCGTATCAACTTTACGCTGATGATCTGCAGTTGTATGCATCTACGCGGGTGGAAAGTTTGTCAGACGCTATAGGATATGTAAACCGAGATTTAGATGCTACAAAACTGGTCTGATTGATTTGGGGTGACTGTAAGCCCCTCAAAGTGTCAGGCCATTGTGATCAGAAGCTCACGTATGATCATTAGAGTGGCAACTAGTTCACTCCTTTCTATCATTTTCAATTAAAGATCTCGGTTTGCATCTTGACTCTGCTTGGCTGGCAAAGTTAGGTTTGCAGTGTACTGTGTAAGCCAAAGAGTCAACGGGACTATGCGATGCCTGTATCGTTTGTACGGCACGGCTACTTTTTTGAATACTGGTTGCACATTACCTGGCTTCCAGGACACTGGCACCACTCCGGTTTTAATAGAACACAATACAGGCGAGTACGCGATACAGGAGACAAATCCGGGGTACAACTCTTTAAGACTCGAGCAGGTATTCCTTCCGGTTCACTGGCTTTGTTCACATGTTGACTGGAAAGGGCTTTGCGGACTTCCTTAACATGAAATGCAGTTTCCAGCATTACGGAGCCAAAGTGAGGTATTTTAGGAGGTAAGTTAGAGAGTAGTTTACGTCTCGACATGGCGGTCGAGACGTAAACTTACCGCAAAGACGGAGGCATTTAAATTTGCTTTTTCTTGTGCGGTGTGAGCCAGTGTTCCATCCAGTTTTATCATAACTAGGAGGCAGCGAAGGACGGTAAATGTTCGAGTTTCGCTTCGCAGTTTCGGAGTCTGCTGACCCATACTTCTATACTCGCCGTATGCCCCTGGGGCATTTATCTGGAGGAGAAAAGGTAGATGCCGTTTTCACCAGAAAGTGGTCATACGATCCGAGCGAGGCCCAGACCGATACTGACAGTCTCTGGCGACGCAACGTTTGTGAGCACTAGGTCCAAGCCATTGGGCGTGTGGCCGTCGACTTCTGGAATGCAGGTTGCTTGGTGAACCAGCTGGTCGAGATCTAGCGATAAAAAAACCTGCGGGCCTCTCTACCAGCGTGCTCTGTTTGTTGGTACGGGAACAACCATTCTTTATGGTGGGAATTAAAATCTCTTAGAAAAACAAGCTTTGCCATCGGATATTTGTGCTGGGCCAGTTCAGCTCCTGCAGCTGCCTCCGTAAGGTGGTCGAAGAGCCTAGTCGTCTCCTGTTCACCGTTATGCAACCAGTAAACAAGACCAACAACGAGCATAGATGGTCTTGAGAAAAGTGCTTACATTTCTTTTTCATGAAAATGATTAATCAGAAAAAGTTTCACATCTTTGTGTATGTCTACTTTTTTAAGAGTTTTCCAATAAAGTATTCATGTACCAAAGGGAAACAGATAATATGTTGTAAAATGTCAAAAATGTGACATATCGTGTCAGGATGTCATCTATGGCTTTTTACTGCATTTCGAACCACGCGCACCCCGTAATGTTCCCCGTCCAATCTCCATTAAATGCCTTATCCCTCTTGTATTTACTCGATTTGTTTATGATCTATGTAGGTTCATTGAGATAAATAAAATAAAGCTGTAGCGTACTGTATTATCGTTTTAACATTTCTATGCCATATTTCTAATTTTCTCTTGCCACTGGTAAACTGGTAACACATTGAGTGATAACACATTTGACATTGCAAAAGCTGTCATGTCATGTTTGCGTACAAAATAATTTTGTTTTTTTTTTTACTTCAATTTTAATACTTTTCATCATCCAAAATACTTTACCAAACAACCTCCAGCGTTTATGAAATTGTGGTGGGTCCTCCACAAAAGCCGCAAGAGTTGAAGTTGAAGTCGAATCACGGCATTAGCCAGTTGTGCATAAATTATTGTAGTTTTTAGAGAAAAAAAAGTGTGCGGTTGACCCTCGTCGTCTCTCTCGTCAGAAGACAGTATTAACACTTTTGCGTTACAATTTCTGCCAGTTTAGAAGCCGCGTAAAATAAATACGTTCCAAAACGTGTTTGTGTGTTGCTTTTATTGGTATAACTATTTAATTGAAAAATATTTATATTTATTATATTTTAAACATAATATTTCACACAGAATACGTCTAAGCCCTCTTTCAATATAACAATTGAATTGTAATACAATTCTCCTAATGTAAGTGTGCCTACCTAATACTTGATTTTTTATACTGTGCCATGAAGATTTCGAATGTTTGCATTGTATAATTAAGTAAAAATAGCATAGTATAAACTTATTTTCTAAATCGCCTAGCTGGCACTAGCTTATCTACTTCTTTTTTTTGTATTACCTACCTTTCTTAGTGTAAACTTGGCTTAGCAACTTTTTCCCTTACTACCCGCTTTTTTTATTTTTGTTTTGTATAACATTCTTGTGTATCGTGTGTTAAACTTTGAATATAGGTCTTGAGTATTTCTGCTTGGAGTATTATTTATGAAGAACCCCACTACAACTTGACGCCCCAACGTGGGGCCTCCAAAGAAGAACCTTAGACCTAGACCAACAGTACAAACACAGAGGTTTACAATACAGGACTACCCGCAGAGAGGGAAGAAAATAGATACAATGGATAGTAAGAGTGGTTCTGCTTCAACTTCGTCATCCATAACTATGTCGACTGAACAGTTCCAACAACTACTCACAGCAGTAGCTTCAGGGTCAAAGCATAAGAGTTCCATGGTAAGATGTCCGGTAAAATTTGATGGCAATAAGAGCGCTTCTGAGGTCGAGTCTTTTCTAGCAGCGGTGCGTGTGTTCAAGAAGGTTGAACTTATAGAAGATGAAGACGTTTTAACAGGGCTGCCATTGATTTTAACAAATGACGCTGCTACTTGGTGGCAAGGCATTAAAAACCAGGTAAAAACTTGGAGCCAGTTCGAAGAACGCTTGCGGCACGCATTTGCGCCCAAAAAGTTGGCATTCAAACTATACCAAGAGATAGTGGAAAGGAAGCAAAAGAAGGATACATTAACGGAAATATTTATAGCAGAAAAACGTGCCCTCATAGCTGAATTACCTGCACCAGGTCATAATGACCAGCAAGAGATAGATTTGGTATTCGGCCAAATTCGTTTTGAGATAAGAGAAAAAATATCTCGAGAAGCTATAGGAAGTTTCGATGATTTATTAGAGAAGGCTAGAGAGATTGAGCGAAATTTAGGAGAAAGAGCTGAAGAAAAACAGACGTCTAAAGTAGCAGAAAGCACTCCTAAGGGCAAAACTAGATGCAATTACTGCAGACTTCCAGGACACACTTCGGATGTCTGTAGGAAACGTCTGAAAGCTGAACAGCAGAAATCTGCAGGGAAGCCAGTGGAGACTAAACCTGATGATAAGGTGAAGCCAAAATTTTCATGTTACGGATGCGGCGAACCAGGTGTCGTGCGAAGTCGTTGTCCGAAGTGTAATGTACAGCGCATAGGAACTGAAGACATCAATTTCTGTTCCACAAACTCTGCAAGCGCCAGATGCCTCAGACCGATAGTTCCAATTAGTATTGGAGATGTAAAGGGTACTGGATTCGTAGACACGTGTGCTAGATCAAGTGTAGCCTCATATCAGCTTTTCATTTGTTTGAAGAAAGAAGGATATGACTTCAAAAAGGAGACTATGAACATAACGTTAGCCGATGGTATACCCAAAATGCAGACTGTCTTGACTGTCACAGCGCCTGTTAATATTTATGGAAAAGTGATAAATACTTTTTTCATTGTTATGCCTCATGCCAAAAGTAACAAGACATTACTGGGAGTTGGTTTTATCGAAGATGCCATGATGGTTCTTAACTTACCTCAGCTAACATGTCGGTTCCTAGATGATCCTGTGAAGGTTTATGACTTGAAACAAGAAGATATTTGTGAGATAATGATCGCCGATTTGGTTTGCATGGCTAATTTACCAGAAATCATTTCTCCAATGTCTAGTTCACCAGAAAAAGCTATTA
Source organism: Tholera decimalis (assembly GCA_943138885.2). Classification (NCBI taxonomy): domain Eukaryota; kingdom Metazoa; phylum Arthropoda; class Insecta; order Lepidoptera; family Noctuidae; genus Tholera; species Tholera decimalis. Next base: position 43,923,601 of record OW964559.2, read on the forward strand.
CTCAGAAAACGATAACATCGAGTCATGTCGAATAAAATTTGATCAGACCGTATGGTCCCGTGATGAGAGTGTCTTCTCCTGAAGTATTAGAAAATGCACCTGTGCAAACTCAAAGTGAGTTGTTAGTTGGTAATGTCGCACCCACTAATATGGAGATTTGTCAAGCAAGTGCAGCACGTCCACAGACACCTACGTATGGTCCACTAGTGCCAATTGAATTTTCTACTCCACCGAGTAAGCGCCAACGACTGTTTGATGGCCATTCTCCAGTAGTAGATGCATTGTATCGAGATGCCAGAAGGTCAATAGATGAAAGTGCCATAGAATTGTCACCAGCTTCCAGATCTTTGTTCAATTCACCTAGTACGGATATTTCAGCGATAGATGCCGAGAAGTCTGACTGTGTTCTGAGTAATGAGGAATTTGTACGTTTGCAAAATCTTTTGGAGAGGAATGCAAATACATTTGTTCCCAATGATAAACCTACAACCCAAACGGAGCACTTTATTGACACAGGAGATCACAGACCAATTTCCGTCCCACCGTATCGCTTACCGCCTGCAAAAACTCAAATCCTGAAGGATGAAGTAAGCAAGATGCTTGCAGAAGGGATAATAGAACCATGCAACTCTCCGTGGTCTGCACCTGTAGTCATGGTTCCTAAGAAAGATGGTGGAACACGAGTTTGCATTGACTATCGTCAACTCAATGCAGTGACTACTCCAGATGTGTATCCACTACCTCGTATAGATGATTTATTACATGATGCTAAACTGACGCCATATATGTCTACCATAGACCTCCGCGCAGGTTACTGGCAGATTGGAGTAAAGCAGGAGGACCAATGCAAAACTGCTTTTATTACACCATTCGGCATGTACAAGTTTTTAAGGATGCCTTTTGGTTTGCGCAATGCACCAGCCACCTTTCAACGATTGATGGATGGTTTCCGCGTGTCTCTAAGCCACGTTAAACTGTGTGTCTATATTGACGATCTCATCGTCCTGTCTCCAACATTTGAGCAACATCTGAGTGATCTTCAAGATGTCTTCTCCCGACTTCAAGAATATAACTTGACAGCCAATAAGGAAAAGTGCAAATTCTGTTGTTCGAGGGTTAAGTACCTGGGACATTATATAACCCCAAAAGGACTACAAATGGACCCTAACAAAGTCAGTGCGATTGTAAACATGACTGCGCCTACCAATATAAAACATTTACTGTCGTTCTTGCAAATGTGTTCTTGGTACAGAAGATTCATTCCCGGATTTGCTAAAGTTGCTGAACCCCTAACCCGACTAACCAAAAAACAAGCTAAATGGCTGTGGGAGGATGAACAAGAAGGTGCCTACGAAAAACTAAAAGAACTTCTCTCGACTAGTCCCATATTGGCTCAAGCAGATGACTCAAAACCCTATATAATTAAAACTGATGCCAGCAACTATGCTATCGGTGCAGTTCTCGTGCAGGGGGAGGGTGAACAAGAGCACCCCGTGGAATACGCTAGTCGATTGCTGAATCAAGCTGAAAGAAATTATTCTACGACTGAACGCGAGGCACTCGCAGTTGTATGGGCGCTTAATAAGTTTAGAGGATATGTAGAAGGGACGCCTATTACAATCCTGACGGATCATCAAGCTCTCAAATGGCTAATGACATTAAAATCCCCAACTGGGCGATTAGCAAGATGGGCTCTGCAGTTACAGCCGTATGATATCACAATAAAGTATATCACTGGGAAGACGAACGTCGTAGCAGATGCGTTATCTCGCCCTAATTGTGATGCTGACACTAAAGAAAACTGTGGAATATGTAGTATTGTGATAGATGCGCCAAAGAAGAATCCTAAAGAAATAAGAGAAACACAAATGAAGGACAAAAACATAGAGAAGATAGTAAAATCATTTGAAAGTAATAATGAAGAAGAAGCACGATACTGGTGTCAAAAGGGTTACGTAATGAATAACGGTTTACTATACCGCTACAACCCTGATAGTGATTGTGATAATAGTCAGATTCTTGTGCCAGAACAAGAACAAATCAATGTTATATCAGCATATCATGATGAGCCTACTGCCGGTCATTATGGCGCAGACAAAACGTTTGCTAGAATAGCTCAACGTTATTATTGGAAAGGCATGAGGAAGGACATCGAAAACTACATTCGAAACTATTTGTCATGCCAGAGATACAAACCGTCGAATATGAAACCAGCTGGACTCCTTCAAACAACTGCAATGAATAAAAGGTTTGAAGTAGTCGCTTTTGATCTATTTGGCCCATTACCTGCGTCAACCAATGGAATGACCTGGATACTCATCGTTGAAGATCTTGCTTCTAGATGGGTAGAATTATTCCCGCTAGAACATGCAACAGCGACTAATTGCGCGATGACTCTCATTAATGAGATATTTTTAAGATACGGCATGCCACGAAGAATAATCAGTGACAATGGCACACAGTTTGTTAGCGCCGTTATGCAGCAAGTAGCCTATTGCCTTGACATTAAGCATGCATTTACGCCCGTCTACCATCCTGAAACGAATCCGGTAGAACGTCGCAACCGAGATCTTAAAACTCAGCTCGCCATTCTTGTAGGAGATGATCATCGGACCTGGTCAGAGAAACTGCCAAGCATCCGATTTGCGATGAACACTGCAGTTTGTTCTTCGACTGAGCATACTCCAGCATACCTTACATTCGGTCGAGAATTAAGAACACCCGATGATAATGAACACGATCTACGTGAAATCATCTCGTCAGAAAATTTCATTCCCGAAATTACACCCAAACTGTTAGTATTAGCAGAAACATTAAAAAGAGTTAAAGAAGTACAAGAAGGAAAAGAAGAGAAGCGAAAGGAATATGTAGATAATAGCAGAAGACCTAGCCCTAAATACAAACCTGGAGATCGAGTTCTCGTTGATACACACACCCTCAGTAAGACCGTCCAAGGATTTAGCTCAAAACTTGCCCCACGTCGAGATGGCCCTTATATAATTTTGAAGAATCACGGACCAAGCTCTTACCATGTCGCAGACCCTAAATCACCAAACCAGAGTGTAGGGCTATACCATTCATCTGCATTACGTCCTTTCCAAAGTGACACTGAAAGTCCACTACCAGCACCAGCTCGGCCAATTCGCAAGCGTGGACGACCACTTAAAACAGCTGAACCGCTTACCTCTGTCAAAGTTACTACCACTCAACTTCCGAAAATCACTCGGGGACGACCACGAATGGAATCTTCGAGTCTGCCTTCCTCGTCGAGACGTCTTCGGAGCCAGAGGGGGAGAATGTAACGAAGTAAACAATGCGCGCACGACTAATACTATCAACTACACGCGTAGGGTCTCATCGCATACGCACACATACGCGCCCTGCGCTAGTATAAAAGACATGCTCGGCTCGCCTAGCGTCAGTCACCATTCCGCTTCCGACGCTCGCCCGCGACGGTCGTACCGCTCCGCGCTCTCGATCGTTCCGTGCCTGAGTCATCGCTACGCTTCGTCACGCTCGCCGTGACGTCACTCGTAGTCGCCGACTACGACGCCTGGTCCGGATCCACCTTTTTCGAGGCGGTGAAGGATATCCTGTTTCTATAACAGAGTATCGTCAAAAACAATTTGGTTTGGCCCCTTCAGGGTAAAACCACAGTTTCGTGGTCCTTGGTTGGAAACCTCACGGTGTCAACAATACCAAGGGGGTGCTGACCCGACGCACCCGCTGATCCCCTTCAGGGTGAAGCAGTAAATTGGAGTCGAGTGCTAGGTTTTGGCCTTGGGGGATCTCCTAGTCAAACCTAGTTACTGAGTTTCCTTTTCAGCTACACACCTAGTGTCGGTTGGGTGTGTCTACCCCTTCGCACTAGACCCAATAGGGCCCGGTTCGCACAATAAGACTGGCGACCGGTTACAAGCTTAGGGCTCACCATTAGGTACTCACCTCCCAGTCTCTACCCGACTGGGAGGGTTACACATCCCCGGACCCATCCATCCGGGGAGTTAGGCCAGTTAGGCTTTAAATAGGCCCCCCGCGGGAGAGAAATCTCCAAAATTTCCCCATTCAATTTTTATCCATTTGCCAATCATGGCGAACTCCAATATTTTGGAGATTCTGTTAGAAATCCTTAGGGAAAACCCTACTATTTCCGCCAAATATGGCGGAAAAATCCAGCGTGAAATCGCTAATGGTCCCCCGGCTACCGAAGCCAACGTCGCTGATTTTAGTGACGCGCTTGACAGCCCATTATCTCCCCCGCTTGCCGATCAAGGCATCCCGGTAGGTCAGTTCACGGAAGTATTTATTAACTCTGATCCCATTATTCGTCAAACAACGAACGACTTCCAGGTAGATAGCCCTTTATTGCCCCCGCCCGCCGACAAAGTCGTGCCGATCGCCCGATTCCCGAAATCACCCATTGTTACCGGCCCACCTGCTAATCCCATTGTTCCTAAGACAATGGACGCCGCGCAGGTGTGCGCTGCACCTGAATTCCGTGAAATGGACACCACCGAACCTGTGTCCAATAACAACTCTGACAATGATTTGTCATCATGCCCCTCGTCCTCGGAAGACGACTTTCAAGTCGTCACCGGTGGCAAGAGGAAGAAAGGGAAAACCTCCCAGGCCAGCAAGGCCAAAAAGACCACCGCGTCGCCCCCGTCCCCAACTCAAACGCCCGTTCGACCCGCTAGCCCCGTCCCAACTACCTCTGCTCGAGCGCAGAATAGTCGTCCCGCCAGCCCGATAGCCCAAACTTCCTCAGCCCAAAGGAAGCAACGCCCTCCGCCCCCCTTTTACATCCAGGACAAGGGTAAATGGACTGATGTGTCCAAGATGTGTGTTGATCGAAAGATCAACTACACAAACGCCCGTGCCTGCCAAAATGGCATTAAAGTCACCGTCCCTACGTCGAACGACTATAGGGAACTATATCGCGCCCTCCGTGAAAGGAATATTTCCTTTCACACTTTCTCCTTCCCCGAGGACACGCCCACTCGTGTTATTATTAAACGTGTCCCTAAAGAAATCCTAGTACAGGATATTAAAGACGACCTTGCCGATCAAGGTATACCAGTGATCGCCGTCCATCGCTTACATAAAGCGAGAGGCGGTGAATTGTACGACATGGTTCTTGTCATTTGTGAACCAACCGAAGGTCATCACCCAATATTTAAGATTAAGTCTATTTGCTCCCTATCCGGTATCTCAATAGAAAAGCCCTACAAAACCGCAACAGTGGGACAATGCCACCGTTGCCAACTGTATGGCCATGCGCAGAGCAACTGCTATGCGACTCCCAGATGCGTCAAGTGTCTGGGCGAGCATAGCACTGCGGACTGCCCACGGCCTAAAGACCGAACCCTCTGTTCGGAACCACCCTGCTGCGTTCTCTGCGGCCAGACCGGTCACCCGGCAAACTACCGCGGCTGTCCCAAAGCCCCCAAACTCGCTCCTAAATTAGCGAAGCGCGCCAACGCCCGCCAACAGAGAGAGGCACCTTCTTCTCAAATTCCCCAACGTCTCGCTCCTCAGAGACCGTCCCCGTGGAACAGGCTTAACCACGAAAAAGCCTTTCCCTCCTTGGCCCCTGCCAAACCTTTGCAGGCACTGATGGATATACCCATCGCAGCGCAGATCCTGCCTATAGCCGTGGCTACAGAGCCCACAGCCAGTCACAAACCCGCGCCTCAAACCACTGCTGCTCCTGCAGTCAAACAACCGCCCAATCTCTCACCCGTCGCGCATGGCGAGGCTTGCGCCCAGACTATACTGCGCCATTATAGGTTATTTATGACCCGCCAAGCCAGATCTCTCCGCGATGCCCTTCTGGCTGCCGAACAGCAGAATAACGGCAAAATTACGACGGCAATGTACAGCCAAATATTCAGCACACACAGTGATGTCGTGCTAGGCCTCGACCAGATGGATGCGATGGACTGATCCAATGGATTCCCAACGCACAAACCACACTAGGCCTCGATCCCTCAAATTAGGTTTTTTCAACGCCAATGGCATTTTCAACCAACGCGCCGAAATAACTAAATTCCTCCGCGACCACCAATTAGACGTCCTCCTTATACAGGAGACCCTTTTGAAACCCCACCGCGCTGATCCCAAAATTGCGAATTACCGTCTAGTTCGCAATGACAGAACACGTTGCCACGGCGGCGGTACCCTTATTTATTATAGAAAGGAGTTATACTGCATCCCTCTGACCCCACCCGCGCCTCTCTCTCACCTAGAGTACTCTGCCTGTCGACTAGGCATGACTGGTCATCCTCCGATAACCATCATCTCTGCCTACCATCCCCCACCATCGGTCGCATCTCTTGCTTCAGACGATCCTATCGCGCTCACCAGCGATCTCACGACTCTCTTCGGCCTGAGTGACTCCGTCTTACTAGCGGGCGATCTCAACGCCAAACACCCCGCTTGGAACAGCAACACGACAAATGCCAGAGGCAGAATCGTGTATAACCTAGGCGCGACCCTAAACTACGACGTCATCGCTCCGATGACTCCCACCCACTACCCACACGACCCCAACCATAACCCCGATGTCCTCGATGTGGCGCTCCTAAAGAATGTAAACCTCCGTTTACCTACACCTACACCTAGGTTCCCGCTCGGGTAACCATGATCCTACCCAACCTCCTCCGACCCAATTGATCACCGACTGGAGGAAAGTAAGTGAAAAACTGAAATCCACCACGTCGCCTCAATTGGACACCATTCCTGACCACATAGTCTCAGTCGCTGACACGACGGCGGCGATCGACTCGCTTACAAATCACGTACAATCCGTCCTGAACGATTGTTCAAGGGAAGTTCCTGTAGTGGAAGACCACCGCTGGAAACTCCCGGACGATGTACGGAATCTGATAACCGAGAAGAACGCAGCCATCCGTGCGTACAGCGCTTTTCCCTGCGCCGCAAACAAAGCTCACATGCGCAACTTACAGCGTGCTGTAAGGAAACGCATTACCGAGCAGCGTAATGCGAGCTGGGACAAGATGCTGAGCGAACTTGAGCCCACCCATCTTGCCTTCTGGCAGCTTCAGAGGAAGTTACGATCCACTGAAGAGGCCACAATGCCTCCTCTCATTCGTCCCGATAAGAGTGTCGCCTTCGATAACTCTGAAAAAGCAGAATGCCTAGCCGACAGCCTAGAGTCCCAGTGTTCTCCCAGCTCTCAACCAGTAGACCAAGCCCACCTCGATATGGTGAACGCCGAAGTCGAACGTCGAACTTCCCTTCCGCCCGTCGAAGATCCCGATAATCCACTGGCCCCCATCACTCCTGATGAGGTCCAGGATATCATTAAAAGTCTCCAACCGCGAAAAGCCCCTGGCTCCGACGGCATCACCAATAGGGTTTTCAAACTTTTCCCCGCCCAGCTTATAGTGCTAATGACTGCCATCTTCAATGGTGCATTGAGCAATAATATGTTCCCCGCAACCTGGAAACAGGCCACCGTCATAGGTATTCCCAAACCAGGCAAGCCCAAGTCTGACCCGTCTAGCTACCATCCCATTAGCTTACTCAACGTCCTTGGTAAAATCTATGAAAGGCTTATATATAAGCGGCTCAAAGATTTTGCCGAAGCAAAGAGTCTTATACCCAATGAGCAGTTTGGATTTAGAACCGAACACTCATGTATCCAACAAGTCCACCGCATCACAGAACACGTCAGCGCCGGCTTCCAACGGGGCGCAATAACGGGAGCCTTATTCTTCGACATAGCGAAAGCGTTCGACAAAGTCTGGCACAATGGCTTAATCTATAAGCTATACCAACTCGGCGTGCCTGACCGTCTCGTGCTCATCCTACGGGACTTTTTATCGAATCGCACCTTTCGTTACCGAATTGAGGGGGAGCTTTCCTCCCCCCATCCCATTCGCGCAGGAGTTCCTCAAGGCTCCGTACTATCCCCCCTCGTTTTCACGCTATTCACTAGCGATATCCCCAAGCATAAAAATACTCAGCTAGCCCTATTTGCCGACGATACGGCTATCTATTATACCGGTCTTAAACCCGATGCCATCGCTCGCACTCTCCAAACTTCCGCAAACACTCTGGCCAAGTGGTTCCGGAAATGGAGAATCGAAGTCAATCCAGACAAAAGCCAGGCAGTCCTCTTTTCTAAGCCGCGGATAAACCCACCCTCCCCCCGTCCGATTACCATGTACGGCAAGCCGATCCCCTGGGAAAAGCAAGCCAAATACTTAGGCGTGGTCCTCGATAAACACCTTTCCTTCGCTGAGCACATAAAGCAGGCACGTTCGCGCGCCGCTTTCGCTCTTCATTCTTAGCTCCCGCAGCAAGTTATCACTCAGGTGCAAGCTGCGTATTTTCACCGCGGTCATCCGTCCCATCATGACCTACGCCTGCGTTGTTTTCGCACACGCAAAGCCCTACCTCCTCCACAAGATGCAGACCCTTCAAAACCGATTCCTCCGTAGAGTCACGGGAGCCCCCTTTTATGTTCGAAATGAGCTTCTTCACGTAGACCTCAAGATGCCCACCATCCAGCAGTTCATGAAACGTGTCTCCAAGCGTTTCTTTGATACTGCAATCCAACATAGGAATCCCCTTATCGTATCGGCCGCCCAATACGAACCCTTGCGTATCTCTAAGATTCGCCGACCAAGGCATACCCTTGTCACTCCCGATGACGCAATCACCCTGCTCCAAGAGAGCCGTAGGGAAACAAGTACAGTGGCATACAAAAACAAAAACCGACCGTCCTTCCGTCCTCGCCGCCGAGGCCCGCCGCGACGTCCCCGTAATAGTCCGCCCCGACCCTTGCCAGAGCCAGCCCGCGACGCTGAGCCAGTAGCTTTAAATTCCCTTATTAATAATAAAAATGATATGATCCAGCCTGTCCCTAGCTGCCCTCCCACTGCGACGCCCTAAGCCGAGGTCCGTACCCCACAGGGGGTGCCCTTAGCGTGTAGTCGCCTAGTTTGTAAGTTTTCTAATAAGCCCTGGCTGGAGGCTTTAATTAATTTATTAATTAAGGCAACCACAGGCAAGCCCGGTTAAGCAGCCGACAACCTCAGAGGTTGACCTGCGAGATGCCACACACAAACAAAAAAAAAAAAAAAAGCCTAGCGTCAGTTCGACTCTGCGAGGGCTTTGTATCCGACGATTCGGAACGACTCCCTAGCAAGTTGAGCGCTCTGCTTATAATACGTCACTCCTGGTGGTACTTTCGTAACACGGAATATTGCCAGTGTGTCATATTATCCGTGGAGTTATTTAGCTTTCAGCGCCTCACGCTTTTATTTACCTTTTGGTAGTTAGCTTACTTAAATTTTGCAAGTCATTGTTGATAATCCTGTTTTCTCATATTTTTTTAGTTTCATGTTTGCATTGTATAATTAAGTAAAAATAGCATAGTATAAACTTATTTTCTAAATCGCCTAGCTGGCACTAGCTTATCTACTTCTTTTTTTTTGTATTACCTACCTTTCTTAGTGTAATCTTGGCTTAGCAACTTTTTCCCTTACTACCCGCTTTTTTTATTTTTGTTTTGTATAACATTCTTGTGTATCGTGTGTTAAACTTTGAATATAGGTCTTGAGTATTTCTGCTTGGAGTATTATTTATGAAGAACCCCACTACAATACTTATTTTTAATTATTACCAATTAGGTTCAAGTTTATACAATACGTACCTATTCTATCTATAAACTTGAAAATACTTACTATTAAAACAAAACAAAATAAACATAAACTAATCAATTCAAGTTGATCTACTGAATTGCTCTATTCTGTGACGCATCTTCGTACCTACTTGAGTTCGTGAACTCATGAGCGGTGCGCTTGGCGCGCGCGTCTCCCGCGCGTCGTAATTTGTTACGTTTTGCTATTCGTTGCGGGGGCTGGGGTAAGCGTCGAATACCTACGGTGCTCGGGACAAGCCGGCCTTAAGTGATAATGCGTTTCGGGAGAAGACGTACCAGAAAAATTGATTGTGTTATTTAAATATGGGTAGGTGTTTTTAAGTACAGTACTGGCATTTATTAATAAAATACCTACTATATACTTCTATCTATTATCATCAAAATTAAATTATAACTTCTTGTGACTTGACCACGACTATGTGACCCCCCCTGGCGCCAAAGCTGGATCCGCCCTTGAATACACTCGCTAGCGGATATTACGATTTGTGTTCGTATATTTGCGATCCGGGATGCCGCATATTCTCTGAAACCGTTATCACCTCTGTGACTATAATTACGAAAAACGCGCTTCTTTATTAGTTCACTACTATATGAGTATTATTTATTTTAGTTACTGTCGCGCAAAACTGAGTTAACTGCCATCTATACGCATCTTTTTAAAGTGCGTTGTTCGCAATAATGCTTCTATTTCCTGAAAGATGGCACGACTGAGTTATTTCACCACAAGAGGCATCGGCGAGAACTATTCACAGGAATCTATATTGTAGTTAGGATTGTAGCTATTTGACATGTTTTTTAGGTTTAGATATTATATCCAGTTTAATCAATGACTAAATATCTATTTAAATTAACATAATATAATAATACGAGTGTGTACTAAGTATTACCGTATTTATCATTTATATGAACATAATAATTTAGTAAGGTCCACTTGTATACATAGGTAATATAGTAAACTGGAAACTGAAATCTATTTTATCATAGGGACATCTAGAATTCTAGATAGTTCCTCATAGAAATAACTTTATTTTTAAAGAACTTTATTTTTGTTAGTAAGCCACACCACTTTTTTAATATCAATAATTATTGTCATTTTACTGAAGACGTATAATATTGGGATTACTGAAGAATAAAATAAATAAAACTTAAGAAGATATATACCGGACTGACTTATGAAACTCAAGAAAGTTTTTATGGATCATATGGAAGTACCTAATCAAGAAATAAAGAAACACAAAAGGAATTTATAATGACTTCGAAGACAAGGCAGCATGGTCTATGACCTTCGCCTGCCCTACCATGAGCTGCACGAAAAAAAAAATGAAATCAATAATTGTCATTGTCAGTGTCACTTGTCAAAATGAAAACAGGGAGGTTATGAATTGTGAGAAACCTTACTTTTCTTTTTATTTTGTTAGGAATTAGAATATTGTCAGTAAATTAATTGTTATCACAGACTTAACTATTAATTACCTACAGTAAAAGGTAAAATATGTATTTAGTTGAGCACTACGTACATATTCTAAATATTAAGTCCAAATGCTCTTAAAATATTTATTGTTGTTTTAGATGAATTTCTTGCGAAGAGGTTTATCGCTGCTATCAATTGGAATCAGAGCGCAATGTAAACCAGTCACGGGTAAGTTATTAATTTCGTCAATACACATATGTCAATAACCCCATAACCCTATGGTTATGGGGTTATTGACATAGTTATTTTTGGTTATGTTTAAAAATATTCCTGTAGGAATAAGCTCAAATCTTATAAGAAATGTGTTATTCCAAATAACCATCTGGAAACGATAATTAATTATATTTAGATTATAATTAAGCCCCAAATGCACTAAGTAACACTGCCACACAACATTAAATATAACTTAATTAATCCTTATGTAAACAATAGTTACATTAAAGAAGATAAAACTGTACTTATTAAATATTCGTGACAGTAAATCATTAGAAATATACAAAAATATAATTGATTTGTTGCTTGCACGCTGGCCCGTCATTAAATTGAATGACTAATATTAACATTGGTCCATGTATTTGAGCAAGTCATTCTCAAGCCTACTTGATCTAGAAAATATAACTGTAAAATGCTTTTTGGCATACCTTATACACACCCACTTTACAGATTAAAAAAAATTGTATTTGCTTTATTTATTACTAGTCATTGAACAAACAGCCTATTTTTGAGAGCATTATCTTAGGAATGAGATAATTGTATTACTTCAGTATACTTCATATTGGATTGATATTTTTAAGTAACACCACCAAGTACAAGGAGCTATGGCCATTCAAAATCATCTCTTTGCAATGTCTTCGCGAATAACTTGAACTTAATTCATAACTTCATTGAATATAATACAACAAATAAGGGGTTTTATTTATACAATTAGCTCAGTTTCACCACAACAGAAAGCCATATTCTACTTATATCATCACATAATTTTTCTAAATTATTTATTTTTATGATATTTATATTACAATTATTGTTTTTCTGTTTACTATTTACATATATTTTTAAATAGTAAAATATAGAAATAACAAGACATGAAAAACATGGAAAATACTAGCCCACTAATTTATTTATTATATACTTTATTGTACACCTCACAATATTTCTATGGATACAAAATTTTAAACTAGTGTACAATGGGCGGTCTTATCACACAGGGAAAAATTAAAGGAGACAGATTAAGGGCTGTCAGTGTACAAACAACATAAATAATATTAATTGAACATAATAATATAAAATACATACATACAATACAAAAATCATATACTAATAAATATTACATGTATCTATAATTGAGAAAGAAGGGGAAAAGTTATAGGGAAAAGTAATGCTCCTTCACCATTCTTTTGAACGCTGGTAGTGTTTGATCACGCCTTACTTCTATGGGTAATGCATTCCACAAACAAGCTGTTTGAATGATGAAAGATTTCTCAAAGAAAAAAGTAGAATGCATACAATTATTAACTCAAAATTTTCCAATGATCTCAAGGATCTAGAATGTGTGTCACAGAGAAACTGAAAGCGTTCCTTAAGATAAAAAGGAATAAAAGGATTAAAGCTATGGATAGTCAGGGATCCAGAGAGAGGAACCTACTTACTGCTGAGCTGTGTTGCAACTTTCTGAATCAAACCAGATTGTATGACATTGCGGCTTTCAACAATGACAAACCCAACCTTGATAAACAGACAGGTTTAATTTTTTTTTTTTAATATAACAACATTGTTGGTACATTTTAACAAACACGCAAATCCTGTCACTAACAAATATTTGCAAGCCATACAAAAATTTTACCCGACGCGGGAATCAAACCCAAGATACGCAGCGTAGCAGTCGCTTGCTCAACCACTGCTCCAACCGTGAACCCTTGTAGTGTCGCCATTTCCGTCTGTCCGGGGCTTCCTATACGTCTTCGCCGGAACTTACACATCTTGTCTCTACTTTACAGTGTTCTGTTTAATCCTAAAACACCCACTTATCTTAAAGAACGATTCAAGTTCCTTCATGACACACATGCAAAATCTCTGAGAGGCTTGCGGTACCGAGTCACGCCACCAATTACTATGGTATGCCGTTCGCAGCTCAAGCAATGCGGCTGTGGAATGATCTACCAGTGCCAGTAAGACAAGCACAAACCCTATCGTCTTTCAAACACTTGGTAAAGAATCTTTATCTCTCTTCTTAAATTGTTGTTATTTTGTGTCTTTGTTTCTTTTTAACACGCTTTTATTAGGTCGACCTGTATGTAACTAACTATGTAATGAAATCTAAGGTAACTAATTTAACCATCTTCTAAGGGTCGTAGCGTAATGAAAATTGGCAGCTGTATGTAGTTCTGATGACAATACAATAATATGGTACTGTCAAACTGATCTGATGATGGAGCCGGAAGATATGAACTGGAACTTCATGATGGAAAATCGTATCATAGCTGTTTTGGATTTCTTAGAAAGGTCTTGTAATGAACTTTCATCACGATTAGGTTTCAAGGTCTGATGATGAAGCTGGAAGATAGGCACTGGCATTCTATGATGGAATATCGTATCATAGTCGCAAACTCGACTTGTGAGAAAGGCCACGTAATGGACTTTGAACACGATCAGGTTTCAAGTTTATAACAAACCTAAAGAAAATCTGTTATCGGTTTTCTTAACCTTTTTGAATTACCGCGTAATCCATAGATTTATTATTAGGTCGATCTGTAACGAACTAAATATGCAATAAAATCTAAGAATCTGAATTAAACGTACTTCTAATTGTTGTATCATCATAAAAACTTGGCAAATATATGTAGATTAGACGACAATAGAATATTATGGTACCAGCTGGTCTGACGATGGAATTGGAAGGTGGCTGATGGAACCTTGGACTGCCTACTAGTAAACATTTCTAATTTCTGCTCATTACATTAGTCCTAAAAGCGTGTTTTGGTTTTTTAAACTATTAATTTATTTATATTAATATGTATACATATGTTTTGAGAATGTTATTTATTGTTTTAATATTTTATATAGATAAATAGTGCACCGTGGACTACCCGCGTATTTATTTTCTCCTATGTGTCAAATCCATCCAAAGGTTGTCTGTAAAAGATCGCTTTTAGCGATAAGACCGCCCATTGTATCACCCTTTTTAGTTGTTAAGTCCTTATTGTTTTACTATTATGGTGTACAATAAAGAATATACCTATCTATCTAGAACACTGAAATTTTGCATGGATATACATACAGATTAATCAAGCCGACAAATGGTAAAATATAGTAATGAAAAACATTGTCTTAGATTACTCCCCCTAAACTCTCAGTCAGCTAATCCGACTCTTGCACTATGAGCAGATGAGATGTGAGTTCTTCGTGGCTTTCAGAGCAAAATCCCTTTTGGGAAAATCTCTATAGTGCTCTATCTATTACCTGTCCATTTCCAAAATTGAGTGAGTTGGACATTTGCTTCAGGATGTAGTTTTGAACCCTCTGTATTATACTTATGCTGGAGTCACAAGCTGAGCCCCACAATTTAATTCCATACTTCCAGACTGTCTGATTTTATCCTCCATTTGGTCATCTATTCGTCAACTTTATTCAGGGCTCTCTGTAGGATTGTTAAAGCTTCAGTAGGTTATGAACGTAATTTGGTACATACATACCTAAATTACAATAATTTTTCAAGTCTCGGCTCCGGCCACCGCTACCATACAACATCAACTTTGGCTTCAATATGGCCAGAAATATTGTCTATAAAGCCCTCGTCTTGCAAGTTTCGTAATTCACCAAACTACTGCAAAAGCGCCATAATTATGGTGCAGACGTGCGTTGTTCCGGCCGGGCGCCATTAGTCCTTGTTTCTAATGGTTTCTAGGCTAACCGAATGCTGCTTGGGCGGAGCACCACCGGGTCCTCGTGGAGTCGATCGACGGCGGTGACCTCACGCGCCCGGCCTTGGTTCAGACCATGGTGCGGAGCGAGAGGGAATGGGATGCAGTCGCCTCCTTCTGCGAAGCAGTCATGCGAGCAAAGGAGGAGGCTGAACACGTAAAGGAGAGACAACTTTCTTCCCCACGCCCCAGCTGCTGTAGGGGACGCCCCGGGCGTCGGGGATCGCGCACCGATCTCCGGCCACGGTAGACGCGGGCCTGCGGACGGTGAGCAGGGGTAGCTCACCGTCCGGTAAGGACCAGGCCCGGGTCGGTGGCGCGTCGTGTTTTCGCAGCATTGACGGGGCCCGATAGGCCTACTGCCTGACGGGGTTGTGGGAAAGTTCTAACGAGATTCTTGGTTCTGACTACCTACCCGTAACTACTTGAAGTCATTAACATTTATTTTCGGTGGGAAAATCATCAAATGATTTCTCCTGCTCTTGGTGGGGCGGAAGGGACGGACTTTTACTGACTAAAAACCCATCCTATTCCTTCAGTTGCCCTTGCGTACCCGGGCCGCGGTAACTCGTTAGAACATTCCCACAACCCCTCATTAACATAATCTGAGAAATAATCATTATTTTGCTGTTTTGTATAGTCTATCGTTGACTGCATTCGTAAGAGTTTTTATACCCTCCGCACGACAGAGGCCGAGGACGTTTAATCTTTCGTACCTGATCATTGAGTTCGTAAGCAACTTACCTATATCCCATTTTAAGAATGCTTGACAGATGTGATGTGTACTTCTAAATATACGTATAATTCGTTCGTTGAATGTATCAACAACAATAACTAATTACAGACAAAGCTAGAACATGATTAGGGAGAGCCGTGTGTGCAATGCAACTTGCTGGGAGGTTCATATCGACATCTTTTATACAAGTCTGTCTAAGTTGAAGAAAACTCTTTGTCACGGTAGTTACATACATACCTAGCCATCTTAAGATACTTTAATAGCCTACGATGGCTATTTTTAGGTAGAAGAAGTGTTTGTCAATTTGTATGTTTTTCCTTCTCTTATGTTTCATGTGTATTGAGCTTATAACTTTCTTTTAGTATTTATTTGTTGTACGACTACATAGATCTCTGAGAAAACGAGTTATTCGCTAGCTAGCTCGCTAGATAAAAACAATAATTTCGAAAATAATGTGCTTTTCGAAATGATTGTTTTATGTAGCTGTAAGTTTTGTGAATAAAATAAAATAAATGACTGTCCAATTGACAACAAACCTCCAGTTCATCTGTTGCTTAGATTTCCATCAGATCTATATCTGACCTTTCCTCATATTTAATGCACGCGACAGTCGGCACCATCGCAAATGACACACAAAAGGATTGTGTGCAACAACGTGCAATTATAGCGACACATTTCCCCAAAACCCGAACCCGTTCGATAGCATCACAAACAAGTATATAGGAAATTGCACATAACTGTCAAATATAGCGGACTATCGACATCTGCATCTTAATGCAGCTGCGACTACCCTCTTCTAAAATTAAACCTAAAATCATAACCTCATAAGTGTTATTTTTGCTTGGTGGGTAGCTGTACAATAATATTTGCAAGGGTTCGTCGCGCGCCTGTCATTTGGAACCCTTCCGCGTGGACACGGATTAAGTCCCCAGGGATCAGTACGGTCCACAAAAAAGATATTGTGTTTCATACTTTGAGGAAAGATAACTGTACTTTTGTTTTTGAGTGTTTGAGTTAGTGATTACGTGTTTAAATTGATAGCGGCGCTTGAACGCAACACTGTCGGGTTGTTAGCTTGTGACGGTGTTGTATTACACTTTACATACTTTTCTCTGTAAGCACAAACAACACTGCATGTATGTATGTACTTTCCTGAATAACTAGGAAAGACACACAGTTCTATGTTATAATAATAAGCCTATTAAGTTCCTGCTACTGGAGCTCATTGCACTGGACCAGCGCTCTAGGTAGATGTACAAAAAGCTCTTCCGTGATATCCTGTACCCCAGGTTGGGCACTGGACCAAAAGTTTATCCCACATAATTATCGATCACCAAAGTTTTTGGTTTTTAGCTTTCCACACGTCCAGCGATATAATGCGACCTACATGGGTTCCTACCACTGAAATGTAGGTTCAACATCTTGCCTTTTCCTAGCTATGCTGGAATCGGCTTGCAGTCTAACCTAGATACAGGTGCAGCTGAGTTCTAGTGTCTTATATGGAGCGAGTGCCTTACAGACCTCCACAAAACATTAACTAAAACTGGTGGTAGATTTTCTGGCTTCTATTCTTCACAGACAGCTTACTTTCTGACGCACGCGAAATCTCAATATCTCACCCATCCACCAAATGACCTCGGCAAGATTTGCTTAATTATTTAGCCACAAGTAACTGAAAAATTGACTATTCGCACTTTTTCTCACATTTCAAACCCTTGTTCCATCTGCACTTTTTTGCCAACTACACGTATCAAAAGTGCGAAGGGGTGCGATGAGTCAGCAGATCCCGCGCTGACCGCTACTGCGATCGGTTCCCGTAATCTCGACCATTCCGGCCATTCGGCCGAGCCCATTCACACCAGCGGTCATTGTGCCGAACTTGCGTGACTTGATGTTTCTATTTACTGAACAATCTGCCTTTATCGCTTTCACATCGAATTCGACTGAATTCTTGAATTGAAAGCTGCTAAGAGTTACGACAGCATGGTTAAATGGTCCTTGTAGCCGCAATTTGTTGCATTTACAAATACGATCAAAATGATAAATTGTCACCGAATTGCTAGCTAATATCCTTTTGCATGAACAGTTATAAGTGATGTCTGTAGACTTACGATAGCAACACCCAACACCCTTATTATGACGATTTAATTCATTTAAATACCTGAAAGCTTCGAAATCCTTCGATGGAACAATCTATAGCATACAACGTTCAGCAATTCTGTATTTACCCTTTAATTTACCTAGCAGTCTCAAAACGTACCAAATTAATCCGCAAAACTTAAATATATTCATCATAATAAATCTAACTGTACATCAGTTTTCAATCCTTTGCTACAACTGTGTAGCGACAATAACCACAATGCTCCAAGTAGATAGGCGTAACGTGGGACCTCCCCGCGGGAGAAGTTCTCATACAATGTGTCCGGAATCAAAGCCTTACCCTTGATCGCCTCACTCAAGACCCGCTTCAGTAAATATTACCTTTTTATTTACGTCTTTGCGGAAGTGGCTATCGAGAATGTCTAATGATTGTGGGACAACTTCATTTGTGATATTTTCGTTTGTTAAAATTGTCTTTCTTTGCATTTATATTTCTTTAGGTCAAGTTCAGAAATCGTTTTTGAAATCCTTTCATGCATCACTTTCGAGTCTTGTAGTAGATTCAAGTTAAGTTTCAGGAATAATCGCTATTTCACAGGCGAATTCTATACTTACATACATATAAATAAAATAAGTGTCTGTCAGTGTTTTCAAAATAACAGTATTATCTCAAGTACCTAGATACATATAGTTATTTACATAAACATAAGGAATATGTATTACAAAATTTAAGAGATTAGCCCGAAAAAACTTCCTGTTTGTCCGGGCTAATTTCTAGGAAGTAGGAACCGATTTTATTGGGACTATCAATGGAAGATAAAAGAGGTTATAAGGCAACATAAAGGCTACTATCTCTAATAAGATTTACGCGAGAAAAACCTTCCATGCGAACGAAACGCGGGCTTGCGGGCAAAATTTATCCGTAATAAAATTAAAGAAAATATGAATCCGTTCAGAAATCACTATCCCTTTATAACATTTTCCAAATTCAATATATTGAACAAACAATATAGAACTGAAGCAAATCATAACAGATCCTTCCGCGAAAAATATGAATTTTGTATGAAAAGCAAACAGACGGCGTAATAGTCGCGCCGGATTAGCGAATGATAAATTCCTGTTATTTGTTACCACTGAGCTTCTTTGTCGAGACGATGAATGACAATTGCGAAAGGCTTGGCACCGGGACGGTCACAATAGGTCTCAGCTCTTGATGTATTATCAGTTTTGTGATAGAATTGTGTTAGATTTTCTAAATCTTCGAGACTTTAGATTAGCTGGACGATGTTTTGGTCTAATCCGGACTGACAGATTGGTGTAATTTGTCTCATTTGACGCAATTCTTGAAATGTTCTGATTTCACATCTGAGATTGTTTTTGCAGTTGTATTAAATCTCCATTTTTGTAGAATGCTTCATTTTACTTTTGCAGATAATTAAGGAGAGAAGGCAACAGATAGTAGGAATATTTCAAGAGTGACTTTAATACGATACTGCTTCTTTCTTACGTTAGTAGGAATGTCAGAAAATGTTACTAACTTGAAAGAGAATACTCGTCAAGTTGGTCAGTAGGTATCGTAAATTTTAAAACCGATGTATGTCCAAGTCCCTGTGGAATCCTCCCAAGTGACCAAGTCCTGGTATTTCCCTTAAACAAGATGTTATTTTTTGCAACCTTTTGAGAATCTTAGTTATAAACGCATCAATGCCATTTACAATCAAAGAATATCTTTCTCCCGTTCCAGAATCTTGCACATTTTACTGATTGTTATCATCAGCACCAGTTATTAATGTTATTCTTACACAAATATGATTTACATCGTTTCCCAGAACGACAAAGATGGTTTCTAACTCTTGCCAATTGTGTTTGCTGTCCCCGGTTTTTTTACCGTGCTCTGCGATTGTAACTAGAGTCATGCTGTCAGAAAGGAATCGCTTTAAGTCCGTGTGTCCGTCATCTGTGGACAATGCCCACTATTAGCGGATTATAATCCGCAAAAAGAGCAGGTACTGTCGTGTGGCCTATGGATTGTGGTCCAAGTGATGCGATGAGTATGATAGATGCGTTGTTAATTGCGTAAATTATTTACATTCTGTTTATTTTAAATTGTTAAATCCATTGATTGTACAATTTCGTGCGATATAAAATCCATACTTTAACTAAATGACGCTAAAACACAAATAAGCTTAAAAATATTTGTTTGTGTGTTTGGAACGGCTAAACTGATGGACTTTGAAAAAATTGACTTTCACGGATCGATAAATGTTGCCCTATAACCTCCCCTAGGTTATAGGGCAACATTTAAGCTACTTTTTACAACGAAATTCTTACGGTATCGGGATTTTTGCGACAAAACGCAGGCACAGGCTTTAATAATTTAGGATATAATTAAACCACATTTGAATTTAAGTATTTCATTGAGTTTTATTGAACGAAAAGAAAATTCTCTTGATTCTGTTTACATCTATCGTCATCATCGTCGATCTTTTTAAAGAATGGGACGTTCTGACTGTTAGGCAAACATTCATACTCCGAACGGTGCTAAAGCAACACTCATCTTTGCCTTTCGATACAAAACTCCACATGGATAAACGCCGAAAAGGTAGGGTGTGTCTAACACAATCCACTAAAACTGCGCACTCTCACAATTTCTTATTTTTTCTTGGGCCGTTCTTATATAACAAACTTAATAATAAACGCAATATATACCCCCTCACTAAATTAAAATGTAAAGATCAACTATTTAAATTTCTTAAAAGCCTTGACTACAAGGGAACTTAGGATTTGTTAGTCCGTCAGTAATTAATACTGTATTTCTTGTTTTGTACTTACTGTCATCACGCATAGGTACTCATACCTCTTTTCATACATTTACACTCTTCAAACTGCATAACAATCTCATACACGATACACTTAACAAACTGGTTCCACGTCTTCTCATGTATGTAAACAATAATTTTCATCTTTTTAATCTTTAAGTAATATTGCTTCATTCTTGTATTCAATTCTCTATGCATTATTTAAGTTACAGCGAGTCTCAGGCCGCGGGAGGGAACTGGTGACCTTTGATACAGGTTCTCATTGAAACCCACTTCAGGCACCAGTCTCTCACAAAGTCAAACCCCTACTTTAGTTTACTGTAATTTTTAGCTTTAAGTTTTTTTTTGTGTTGAGAAAATTAAACGTCTTATATTATTATTATCTATTTAGTTTTGTGGACTATATTTATCGACTTTTGAACATCCAAACTCCCTTTATAGGTTACATCAATTGCAAGTACAATTCTCGCTTCCTCCTCTCCCTTGCGTCGTAATATTTGCTTGCATTAGCAGATGCAAGGTTGTCAATGCTGGTGATCCCACGGGATCTGTCGATTATCCCAAACAATAACATCCATACTGACCGAAACGTGACCAGTCTTCAGGGAGTCAATCGCTGTTGCGTTTGTTATTCTAAGCACTGCACAAATACTACCAATTTCTGCTCCTTTAACTTCCCAGAAAGAACACAATTAATACAGAAATGTGTACAGCATTACTCGCGGTATAAATTAAAATTTCGCACTTTGCTTTTGTGTGTTTAAAATGAGCGAAAGGATTTGGCTCGGATTGTTCCTTCTAAGCGCTTAAATAAACTGAAATTCTTCAATATTACTTTTCTATATAATATATTTACGTTCTTATCCTGTTTTAAATTGTGGATCTCGCTTATGATGGGCAAATGTACAAGTATGTTTACAAGGTAAATTAAAACCCAGTATTTTGTATGTGATAAATGGATGGATGGTGATGAAAGTCGTGTATTTTCTTCTCTCGTAAACAAAAAGCAAACATAAACTCAGGCATCTTAGGTATATAGGAACATTGATGCTTAAAAGAGTTGGCGTCTGATTAGCATTATAAATTCTGTGTTTCAAATCACAGATATGTTCGCTGAAGCGGCTTTAGATAGTATTAACGCTATCATGAGAATGCGATTTGCCTCATAGCTGCGTAGGGTTCGTGGGAGTAGCGAAAGCTTTCTGAAAGTAATTGCTGAAAAACAACATTGTGTTTTCCTGCGGCATTGAACTCGCATGCATAGCGGCGAAGCTGATGCTGCAGGAAGATACATGACCTAGTTATAGTTTTAACTAACATAGGTATACAATGTGTAATTTAAAAGGTATATAACGACCAAGTGCACAGCTTCTTTGGATGATAACAAACAATATGGCAAGGGTTTTGTAATCCTATGTCTTAGATGTGAGGATCATAAAATTTTCAATACATTGATACCAAAGTCCGAATTTTTCAAATTATGAAGAACGAAGAGAATTATCGTGTTATGGGCAAGTGACGTGGAAAGTTATTGACCTTCGTAGTGCTGTAACTTGTTTGTTATGATTAGTATTCAAGAAACATATGAAACCGATAATTTGGTATACATTTTTTGAGTCAGTTATTTTGAGCTAAAACTGTGCATAGAGACTCCATACCAGATGTTGTCTTCAGCCCTTTTGGATTGATATGGGGTTTCCGTTACACGTTGTATTAATGTTTTTTTTTTATTACGTATGCCCGCTCTTGGCCTCGATCTCGCCGGATGGTAAGCGATAGATGAAGTCTACGATGTGACGAGCGAGCCCAGAAGATGCCTATTTACTCTTGCTTTAAAGGCTGAAAGGTCATAAGTGGCAGGGAACACAGAAGCTGGCAGAGAATTCCACAGCTTGGCTGTGCTCACAATAAATGTGCAGGAGAAACGCTTTGTACGCCAAGACGGTATATCAACCAAGTGTGGATAGTACACAGCCGTGCGTCTGGTAGACCGGTAGTGAAAGGGAGATGGAGGAATTAAGTCATGGAGCTCCTGCGCACACTCTCCGAAGTACAATCTATAGAAAACTGACAGGCAAGCAATAATAAAAAAAAATCACCCAGTCCCACACGGAACAACAAGAGTAATATAAGTGGTTCTGATTTTTGTGTTTTCAACGGGATGCTTAATTTAAAATGTTAAACAAAAATATAAATAGTATGTAGGTTATTCCCGTATGTCTTTTAGATAATATAATAATGCCGAAATGATAGCTGTTTTAAATGATTCTGTTTTATTGGTCTCGTTAGAGTTTCGAAAAGACGAACCCTTGTAAGATCAGTCGTGTGTTTCTGTGTCCTGTCCGTATGTAACAGTCACTTTTCTCTGAATCTACGGGATGCGTTCAGTTGAAATTTAGTACACATAATATGATTTTCTGTGAATCTAGTACTGACTTATTATTAATAAAAAGTTGGTTTATTAAATAATCAGTTTATTATTAAATTTTTAGAGGAAGGGTTAATTTTAAGGGCCAACATTTTTTACTTCTAAAATAATAAATTACTAATTATGACTGTATAATAAATAAATAGATAAAAATTGCTCCTTTCCTCTTAAATTGATGAGTTATTGGTATAGTACACGTTTTCTTATAATTCAGGAAAATGTATAAAAACTCTTATCTTAAAGATATTCATTCAGAAACCTTTAAAAGTTTTCGACGCGATGTTAACCCAAAGTCCGAAAATATTATTCTAAACATTATTCACACCAAAACTTTATAATAAAGTACTTTTACCGTTCACTCCACATGCCTCCACAAAGATTCCCACATTTCGCACAAGTCTTCCCGTACAAAAGCGACCAAACTGGCCAGTCACATTGACATGTCAATCACAAATTGCTGCAAGCACCACGCAAATCGCAGGCTTATGCGAATCGAATCGCGAGCCCCCACAATACTTACAATTGATACAATGTATTACGGGAACGCCTCGAAACCTCCGTCAATACCCAATAACTGTTTTATTTTAGCCCTTTTTGGTCCTTCAAAACGCGTAACATCATTTTCCGTATCTATCTCTCTTAATCAAACTGCATAAGACTCAATTTCGTATAGCATTGCGCTTGTTGAGACCAAATCTTCATTGAAAGGTTAATCCCGTCTGACAATATGTCCTTAGCACCTGCTTTTTATTGTGAAACTTGGGCATTTTATGTTTGTAACGGTATGCAAAGATGGTGTTGATAATTTTGACAGTGCTGCACAGTGCAGTGTACGAGATTAGTTGGGAAAATGGCACATGTTTTTAGTAACCAGGTTGTGGATTACCAGCACAGTGTTATAAATTTGAATTAATATTTACATATAACAACATGGTTTCTATTATCCTATAAGACAAGCAAAAATGTGCTGTTACAGATGTAGATAGGGGTATTTCATCATCCATTTTTTTTTTGTTTGTTACATTCCTCATGTATGTCCTCCTATTTGGGGTAAACGGAGGAGTCTGTCAGACTCCTACTGACTAAACTATCTGGTCACTTCTAGCAGGGGTGAGGGGACACTTAAACATTCTCCACAATCACCCTATTTTTCAGCCATCACCTAACTATATTGGAGTTTTTGTTTCCATTCTAACAAAATGCAGTATTATTCTGGACACGAAGCGACAGTCAATTTTTGTTTGCTAATATTGATAGGCTCACCCGAGGTTTTTTTTTAATCTATTCTAATATTATAAAGCGGAAAAGTTTGTTAGTTTGTTTGTTTGTTTGTTTGCTTGAACGCGCTAATCTTCGAAAGTACTGGGTGGATTTGGATGAAAGAACAATGGCGGATCCTCTAACAAATTTTTGTTCGCATAATTTTGTAGCGTCTATTAATGGAAAATATACAAGAGTATAGAGATTCAATTCATGATCACTTTTGCCTTAAGATCCACTATTAAAGGAACTCTTGAAAAAAAGATATTCGTTGAAGAAGTTTTGGAGGTTATGTCTGGCCATTATTACGTAAACCTATTTATAGGAAGCAGACTGGTACCGTAGACTTGATTATATCCATAGTCAACGCTAGTGTGGAAAACATAGACCTAGTAGTGAGCCATTGTCAGTTCGCCAGGGATCTCCCGCCTGCGATCTCACGGCAGCATGGAAAGCGCGGCTGTCGCAACCACAGGCTGGGCACACCGCAATCGCGGCGATAAGTCCCGTCTTGAGAAGTGGCTGGAGAGACGCCATGGCGTCCTCACCTTCCACCTGACACAGGTGCTTACTGGACACGGATGTTTCGGGAGGTACCTATTTCGGATTCAGCGGGAGGACACGCCCGGGTGACGACATTGCGTGGACCACCCGGAGAACACGGAGGAGCATTTGGTGGTGTGCCCCGCTTGGGCAGAGCTTCGCCGTTTCCTCGTTGAGGCTATAGGCGGCGGTGACCTCTCGCGCATGGCCCTGGAGCAGAGCGAGTAAGAATGGAATGCAGTCACCTCCTTCTGCGAAGCAGTAATGTTAGCGAAGGAGAAGGCCGAACGCGCGAGGGAGAGGCAACTCTTTTCCTCACGCCCCAGCCACCGCGGAAGGCGCCCCGTGCGTCGAGGATCGCGAGCCGATCTCCGGCCACCGTAGGCGCGGGCTTGCGGACGGCGAGTAGGGGTAGCTCACCGTCCGATAAGGACCAGGCCCGGGTCAACAGCGCATCGTGTTCTACGCGCGCCTTAAAGAGCTGTCACCACCAGTGACGAGGCTCTATAAGGCCTGCCGGGGCACAGCCCCGGTAATGTTCTAACGAGATACCGCAGCCCCGGAACTTAAGGGCAGCTGAAGGAACAGGGTGGGATTTTAGTCAATAGAAGTCTCATACTCCCTTCCGCTTTACCCAGAGCGGGAGAAGTCATTCGATGATTTACCCACCCAGGAAAAAAAGGAGTCCCCTGCCACTTCCAAGGTATTAGAGGTTGATTATATTGAAAATCTGTTTTAAACAAGTAACTATGCGTTATGAAAGCTATACTTACAGGCATTAAGTATTACAAGTTAATTGCGGCTCTGTCTCTAGGATGGCAACGCATGTACAATGCCTTTTGTAATACAGATCCATATAGGCCGCGGAGATCACTTTCCATCAATCGGAACATTTGTTTGCCATCCTCTCATATGGTTCTTAGTCGTATTAAATAAATAAATAATATAAAAGTAGGCAATAGGTACTTATAAAAAATGAAACAATTTGTTTTATATATGTGTGTATTTATTCTTTATCTTCTCTTAAAAACCTACTGGTGGAGTAATAGTTGTCTGATGTCTGGCCCATCCGAGATACCAAACTACTGTCATGGTATGCGCGCAACATCCGACAGTTCGTCTTCCCACTAAGCAACTGCAACAGTACTCTATTATTCCTGCACGGCCGGGCACATTATTTCCTATTAATATATACGTATTGCCTTCTAAAGACATGGCGTGATTTAATTTTACCTCTAATAAGGGTTGTATCACTACTGCCTCTAAGATTGTATTCAGATGAATTTACTCGCTCACTGCATACCTCAATCCTGTATCCGCCGTGGAAACGTACATGTTCACCATAATATGAACGTGCTTGTCGTGTTTGGTATGTTCCCAGGGTGAATAGAATGAGATCTCTATATTCTAAGACAGGAAAGTAAACATTGTTTCTGTTTGCTGATATGTTTTGGAAATTAGAAGTTCTTTTATTCATATTGACGGCCTCAACCATACTGGCCAGATTATTTTCTAAGGTCATATTTTGTCTAATTATGTTTAATATTTCATTGGCATATTCATTGTCCTACAGGCGAGCACCATACTTTTTTTAGTAAAGCCGCTAACTATCTGGAAGTTTTGCATCATGTGGGGAAGTGATCTATGGAAATAATCTTGCCTCAGTAATTAAAATCTCTTTTAAATTATCCATTGACCACTTCCACTTATGCGGCAGTTAACACACATTATGCGAGTAGGCATTACACGACTTCCCATTGTGATATACAAATGGATGCACAAACAACAAAGTCCAAAGTATCAGGTAGAATCGTAGTCCAAAAAAGTCAAAGCAAAACGTCGTCGTCGTAAATAGCAGCTGATCGGAATTCTTAGGCAAGCACTAGTCGCAAGGAAAAACTCAGTGTATACACAGAAGCAGTTAATAATTTCAAAAGTAGGGAAACACAACCGACATTACACGAGATAGCGGCAGTTGTCAATACTGACTTATTTAAAGTTATCTGTAGTCAATACACCTTACGCAGACGTCAATGTCATGTCGTATTGTTGCCATACTTTGCTTGCAGTATGACTTTATTTTAGTATTTATTTATTCAGCAGAATTCTTAGCAAAAATCTGCAATTATATTTATTACGGTTTATCAATACGCTTTTAAAGTATACTTATGCGATAAGGGCAAAGCACTTTAAGTAAATTGGAGTAGATTTACCAATATATGGTAGAGAAGCCAGCAGAGAACTTTCTGAGAATACTAACTGAGACAATATTAGGCTAAAAGACATGAAGTCAAATTGTAAAGGAAAAAAATAATCTATTCCCTTGTGATCATATTAGTCAGTTGTGTTTCCAAAATAAATTATATTTTTTATTAGAGTGGGTCTGTTCTTAAGCATATCTTGAAAAAAACTAAGAAATTATTTTATTAACATTTGCAAACACGGCATTTGTAGACGCTCAAATATTCTATCAACAATTTTTTCGCCATTGTTCTTTGGTATGAAGTAGCTTGAAGCTTGAGGAAGGTTATAGGCTACTTTTTACCCGACTGCAAAAAAGGAGAGTTATGTTTTTACCGTGATAGAATCCACGGGAGCGAAGCCCCGCGAGAGTACTAGTTCACTATAAGCTCGCGTTTGACCACTATCTCACCTGATGATAAGCGACGATGTGGTCGAAGATGAAGCACGCTTACCTAGAAGTAACCTATTCACTCTTGACTCTTGACTTGAATACCCCGGGTTATAGTTATCAGGAAATACAGCCTCTAGCAGGGAATTCCTCTCCTTAGCTGTACACACAATGAAAGTATTCCCAAAACGTTTTATGCGTATAGGTGGGATGTCCACCATGTAACGATGGCTCATCGCTGTTTGTCTTGTAGTCCGATGACGGGACGAGCTTGGTATTATTAGATTGTGCAATTCTATCGCACGCTCCCCGAAATGTAACCGTATAGCTTGCACTGTTTGGACGGACCTGCTCAAATCTGTATGATTCTGTCCTTTAAAGGGCGCCACAGGCATAAACCTACATGGCTCTCATATGATTTGATTACTACACATTGTATGGACTTTAAAAGAGACGTTGACCTCTGAGTTTGTTTCAGTGTTTCTTCTCAGAGTAGTCAGTTAGGAAACACTGGCCTCATCTAGCTTACATTTACGAAAAAAAATAATGACGTGTAAAAGCACGGAATAGAAATTTCATTTCTGTGTGTAAAAGTGTTACTTATAACCAACCTTATAACCCATTTGCAAAATAAACATCATTATTTAATTATTTCATTATAGCAAAAATGGGATCGATGAGGTAGCACGTTTGCACACCCCTAGGTTCTAGACAAGGCTCGGATACCGGTTAAATTTTAAAACCGGTATGATGTACTTGACTCCAAAACCTTTACATTCGGTTTCGTTCGCATAAACCGTTTTTTTTAAACCGGTATTTGGAAGAGCATTACATAGAGGTTTTTTCGGATTAAACGGTTTAGAGCAATAAAAACCGGTTAATACAGACGCACGATAAACAAACGTCGCGCGCTGTTCAGTTGCTATTCAGTCGTAAGAATTTTTTTGATTCGGGTCGAACGTTTATTTATGTCATTGCATCATCAATAAGCTCCGCAGGCTGTAAAAACATAAAAAATAGTTAAGTATCTAATATTTTTTGGTGAAATTAAGTTGATAATGACGATAAATAATCGGTAAACATAATATTACTTTTCACCACGGAATAGATGAATAAGCCGCAGGCCACGCTAGAGCTACTGCGGTGAGCGGGGGCGACCAGCGGGAGCGGGAGGAGTAAAGACGCTGCATCTTGCCGCTGTAGTGTGCCACGTTGAAGCGGCCGCGTGACGCGTGGTTTTTATCTGCTATTATTGCGCGGGGTTTAAAATGAGTTTGTCTAAATTGAAACTTTCATGTTTAAAAGGAAGTAGTTTTCTTGCACAGGATATATTACAAATAAAAAAGGAAGTAGTTTTCTGGCACAGGATATAATTATTACAAATAAAAATGGGGGTTCATGATTTAAACAAAAATTTTTGTCTTATTTCATCCCACTTTTTTTATTACATATTTATTTTTATATTGATCATCCTTACTGCACCAGATTGATGACCGAGACATTATTTCGCTAATAAACTCCTCCGTATTTATGTTTTGCATCGCGGATAATTCAACAAAATTGATAAATACGCAGGACGCGCGAACTCGTACTATCCCTCCGCTGGTCGCGGTCGCTAGACGCGCACGCAAGTCGCGCCAGCGTGGCGCCCCCCGTTCGACCCGTATTATTGTTTTTCCCGCTCATCGCAGACGCAAGACGCGTCGCGCCAGCGTGGCCTGCGACTAAGGTTGGAATGGTAATGTGGGCGTGGCAAGCGCGCCACATTTATGATACGAAAATCATAGCTCGACCGATTAATTCATTCACCGCGTTTAGTGCACTTCGGATTACTTCGGAATACAGAGCTCTGCTTTAAAATGCCGTGTTGTGCAATTATAACGCTCGTACAATTTTCGCTGGTATTACCCCGTCTGCGGATAATTACCCACTCATTTTCGATTTGCTTTGTAAAAAATATGAAGATAGTCGACAATCGGCAACTTCATACTTAACTCAAATATTTGAATTTAAATCTATTACATCAGGTACCCCTAGTAGTTTAGAATTATTTATTGATAAGTTCGCTTCGTCGGTAGTTGCTTTAAAACATACAAAAGTCAGTGACCTGGCTGATTTTATATTATTGCATGTCGCGCTTAAAAAACTGGACCCAGACACCGTTCGTACGTTCGAATCCAATTATCAATTAAAGTCGAATGGATCCGAAATCCCATTGTTTTCCGATTTAGTTAATTTCGTTAGTGATCATATAAAGGTTTTAGAACGAACTTCGATACCTGTTGCTCGAGTCAATACTAATAAAAGGCCTTTAGATCGTAAATCAACTAACGCATATGTGTCCAGTTCTCAACCAGTCGCTTGTAGTTTGTGTAAGGAAAACCATGACTACATTTATAAGTGTACGGTTTTTAAGAGTTATAACCCCGATCAACGTTTTAAATTCGTTAAGTCAAACAACTTGTGTATAAATTGCTTAAGTAGTGGTCATCGCGTGTCTGCGTGTGAGTCGACGTCTACATGTAAAAAATGTAGGTACAAACATCATACATTGCTATGTTTTGGAAATAGGCCTGCGTCAAATATGTCGCCGTCACGCTCAGTCGAAGAGCCGAGCGCGGGTTCGATTCCCGCGAACTCGGATGTAGCATTATGCTCAAGTGCAGTCGGCCCTTATAAAGGCTCTAGAACTGTGTTGTTGGGTACCGCACGTATCGTTATTCTAGATTCTCGTGGTCACGAACATTGCGTTCGTGCATTGTTGGACAGCGCGTCTCAGAGTAGCTTTATTACTCGCGATTGCTGTCAACGTTTAGGATTAAACATAAATAATAGACCTACTTGTTCCACTGTTAGGGGTATAGGAGGTTCGAGTAAACCCATTCAAGGTTCCGTACAATTTAAAATTCATTCTCGTTTCGATCATAATATAACTTATGATATTGAGTCGTTGGTAATAGATAGGATTACCGAACGTCTGCCAACCGCGACAGTCGACACTTCGCGACTGTCTAACTTCGAAGACTTACCGTTGGCAGACGATACATATTATTCATCAGGCCCGATTCACGTATTGATCGGCGCTTCGATTTTTCCGCACCTGCTTTTGTCGAACAGAGTTCAAGGATCGACTTCGAATTTATCGCCGCTCGCATTAGAAACGGTCCTTGGCTATGTGATCGTAGGTGACGCACCAGCATGTACTGACGGTAATTCGACCGTATCGCATTGCTGTATCGCGGACACATTAGACTCTGCTGTCCGGAAATTCTGGGAATTAGAGGAAGTGAGTGTTCCCCCGGTATTCAGCCCGGACGACCAATTGTGTGAGGAATTTTACACCCGCACTACCACTCGGGATAGTGAGGGACGTTACGTAGTAGCTTTGCCTTTCAAGGCTGATGTCGAATCCCTTGGCAATTCGCGCCAAGCAAGTGAACGGCGGTTTTACTGCTTGGAAAGGAAGATGCAAGCTTCTCCACAATTAAGGGTCGCGTATGACAGTGTCATCCGGGAATATTTAGAAAAGGGCTACATTTCATCTACGAATCCTGATTCGGCGGGAAGTTCGTATTTTATTCCGCATCATGGTGTGATCCGAGATGATAAGGTCACAACCAAACTTCGTGTCGTTCTCGATGGTAGTTGTAAAACTACTACCCGCATCTCGCTTAATGATCTCTTGTATGGTGGACAGAACCTACAAGGGAACTTGTTCAATATTATTATTGGTTTTCGTTTGTTTTCGATAGCGCTTTCCGCAGACATTCGTCAGATGTTTCTCAGCATTGGAGTCCGAGAATCTGATCGGCGTTTCCAACGCATTTTGTATCGCTTTTCCCCGCAAGAACCTTTACAGGTTTATGAATATAATCGTGTCGTTTTTGGGCTTAAGTCTAGCCCCTTTCATGCACTTCGAACTATTAAGCAGTTGGCTGAGGATGAGGGTGACTCCTACCCTCAGGCCAAAGATATTGTCGCTGCGGGGTTGTATATGGACGACTACGTCCATTCCGTTCGCACGGAAGACGAGGGCATTTCCACCGCTTCGGAAATGATAGGTCTCATGAAGGCTGGTCAATTTGAGCTAGTTAAGTGGACCAGTAATTCCCAAGTCGTATTAGATTCGATCCCACCCTCGCACCGCCTGCCAGTTGTCAAGGAATTCGATGAGTCCGACCAACATAAAGTACTGGGCTTGTGTTGGTCACCTACGTCGGACAACTTCGGCATGAAAATTAATACTCCCGCTCAGATTTGTACTAAGCGTACAATATTGTCGTGTGTCGCTAAAATATGGGACGTCATGGGATTTGTCGCACCTGTTGTCCTGTACGCTAAACTTCTAATCAAGCAGCTTTGGCTGTCTGATTGTGACTGGGATGATACTCCACCTGAAGATATAGTCAGGCTGTGGATTCGCTTCAAAGAAGAGCTTCCCTTGCTCTGTAATATAAGGATCCCACGTCACGTTGGTATCGTCGGCGATAGTGTGGTCACTATATTGGCTTTCGCGGACGCCAGTGAGAAAGCATACGGGGGGGTTATTTACTTCCACGTTCAAAATAGTGATGGCAATATCGTTAGGTTGTTGACCGCTAAGTCGAAGGTCTCCCCTAAAAAGGTCGTTTCTCTTGCTCGTCTGGAGCTGTGCGCTATTCTTGTGCTAGCTCAACTCATAAAAAATGTCGTAGTCGCTTGTCAAAACCGCATTATATTTCGCAACATATTCGCATTTTCGGATTCAACAGTCGCTCTCTGTTGGGTACATTCGTCGCCCCATCGGTGGAACACCTTCGTGGCCAACAGAGTCTCGAAAATACAGGACGACTTATCGCCACAAAACCTGTATCACGTGTCCGGTACGGACAATCCCGCAGATTGTCTGTCACGTGGGCTCACACCTTCCCAAATCATTGATCATCCGCTTTGGTTCAGTGGTCCTCCGTGGGCCAGCTTAGACGTTTCAAAGTGGCCTGTCGTCCCCTTCAATCCCTCTTCGGTATGCGAAGTGCCCGAAGAGAAGAAACATTCGTTGCTCTCCGCTACACCAACCGAAAGATCTACTATTCTTTCTTTGGTCGATCGTATCTCGTCTTGGAGTAAATTACTTCGAGTAGTAATTTACATTTGTCGTTTCGCTAAACTATTGCCTATTGGTTACCGCATGGCGGCAGCGGATTACAACTTCGCTGAATTGCTCATACTTCGCGAGCTTCAACGCTTTTATTTCTCCACTGAGTTGGTTAAACTCAGGAAAGGCAAACATTGTAGTCCTGCTTTTCGACACTTAAAACCGTTTCTCGAAGACGGACTCATTAGAGTCGGAGGCCCTTTAAGAAACTCGGATTTAAGTTATGATGGGAAACATCCCATTCTGCTTCCAAGCAAGGACCTCGTTTTGAATTTGTTAGTCGATTATCATCATAAATTGAACTGTCACGCAGGTCCCGACCTGCTAATGTCGCTCTTGCGTCAGAAGTATTGGATCCTTTCTGCACGCAATTTAATTAGGAATAGGATCCATAAGTGCCTTCCCTGCTTTCGGCTGCGCCCTAAGCAGAGCTTTCCTGAGATGGCCGATCATCGCTCTTGTCGTATCGTTCAAACCGCTAAGCCATTCGTCCACACGGGCACGGACTACGCCGGTCCGTTTAAGGTTACGATGTCTCGCGGTCGAGGTGTTCGCTCCACCAAGGCCTACGTGTGTCTGTTCGTCTGCATGACTACACGCGCGGTGCACATAGAGCTCGCTGGGGATCTTAGCACAGCTAGTTTTATGGGCGCCTTTAAACGGTTCCTGTCAAGGCGTGGCCCGGTTAGTAGAATTTATTCCGATAACGGGACTAATTACATAGGCGCTAAACGGAAACTCTCGGAACTTCACGCATTTCTTTGTTCGAAGTA
Organism: Tholera decimalis; assembly: GCA_943138885.2. Taxonomy (NCBI): domain Eukaryota; kingdom Metazoa; phylum Arthropoda; class Insecta; order Lepidoptera; family Noctuidae; genus Tholera; species Tholera decimalis. The sequence continues at coordinate 43,957,108 of OW964559.2, forward strand.
CCATAATTCGGAATATGGTCATACATTAGCTATAAATCGAATAGATTGGTCACTCAATGTCCCGACGGCTAGTCACTTTGGCGGCAATTGGGAAGCTAATATTAAAAGTTTAAAGTCACACCTATATCGGGTCATAGGCGATACTATTCTGTCGTTTGAAGAATTAAGTACCGTTCTTATTCAAATAGAATCGGTAATGAACACTAGACCTCTTTGTAGGACACTCTCTAGTGATCCTTCAGAGCCGCTCGCATTGACTCCAGCGCACTTTTTGAATCTCACGCCTCTGAAATACTTGCCTGCCGAGGAAATAGACGAGAGAACTCTTACTGCTAGACACGAGCTACTAGATAAGTTAGTACAGTCGTTTTGGAAGCGCTGGAGAACTGGATATCTCCATACTTTGCAATCTCGCCGCAAATGGAACACGCCGGTCGATCCGGTCTCTGTCGGCACGGTCGTGATTCTTATATCCGACAACTCGCCCCCACTACACTGGCCTTTGGGTGTCGTGGAGGAAATTTTCCCTGACTCAACCGGAGTCACTCGTGTCGTTCGGGTTAAGACAACCACTGGATCCTACTTGCGTCCCGTGGTGCGTCTTTGCCCATTGCCTAACCAGTAGTTTATTTAATTCGTCTTTAAGGTTAGGTTAATATTACTTATTAGGTATTTAGTTTCGTAGTTATAGGATAGTAATTATCGAATAGATTAGTTTTCTTGTGGTTTGCCTCACTCTTGAAGGCATCCCTTCAAGCCCGGGGGAATGGTTGCGCTGATATACGATTCTTTTCGTTTATATTTTTAATTATTGGCAACACGCATAATCGCTAATTGGTTAGACATTCCCCTTCCGCATATTATCCTTTCTCCCTTGCACTAGACCTTCGTCTATTCGAGAGTGAGGGAGAGAGACTATACCGCTCTAGAAAAATCGATCGCGTCTGGATCTTCCGATGGACAGGATCGGACCTTCAATGGCTGTCGAGTCGCGTTAGAGCACAAACGCATCGAATCGCATTCGAACGGTCGCGTCGTTTTGTGCGACCAATTCGTAGCAGAAGAACGGTTATACTGTGGTGGTGAACTGTGATCAGAGTGCTGGCAGTCCTGAATATCCTGGATTATCAAGGTTAGTGCTGCCTTTCCTATACGACGCTGGACTCTTGTCTTTTGTTCCAACCAGCGCCGGTTCCCGTCAATTGTGTAACCGAAAACTTCTAAGTCGCATACGTTGCATTACCGCCCATCCAACGACCATAAAGTACCTGTTCCCACTCTCGCTCTCAGGAAATGGTCCCGCAACATCCAGCGCTATCCGTTCCAATGGCGCTCCCACATTATAGATCTTTAAAGCTCCTCTACTGCGTGTTTGAGGTGCCGTAACTGCTGCACAACTAGTGCATTTGCGGCACCAGTCTTCTACGTCGTCTCGGCAGTGGTTCCAGTAAAACCTTTCTCGTATCTTTAACAGAGTCCGTTTTACTCCTATATGACCTCCTGAACATCCATCGTGGTATAGCCGTAGAACTTCAGGTACCTTCGCTTTTGGTACGACCATTTGTAGGTGACAATGTTCTCCTTGAGTATTTTCCCATTTGCGGCACAATACTCCCTCGTGAATCACCAAACTGTCCCACTGTGCCCAATAACTTTTTGTTGTAGTGCTCATTCCAGCGACGTCATGCCAACTAGGCTTTGGAGCAGCGGCTTTCTTCCATTCAAGAATGGGTTTGACGTCTAAGTCATCCTAATGCGCACGCTGTAGCGCTTCTTTCCACTCATTGCTCAGGTCTGTTCTCAGCATCTTGATGGGTACTATTTCTTTTTCTTCTTGCCTAACACAGTGCTTACATTTTTCAGGGCAAGGTCTTCTTAATAGCGCGTCCGCGTTGCCGTGACATCTTCCATTACGGTGCTCAGTTTCATAGTGGAACTCTTGCAGTTGTTCAATCCACCTTGCAACTTGCCCTTCAGGGTTCTTGAATTGCAAAAGCCACTTTAATGCAGCATGGTCGGTCCACAGATAAAATTTTCGACCAAGCAGATATTTACTGAAATGCTGCAATGTTTTTACTACTGCTAGTAGCTCCCTTCTCGTGACACAATAATTTCTTTCTGGTTTTGATAAAGCTTTACTGAAGTAGGCTATCACAACCTTTTTATCTCCTTTTCGCTGTGATAACACGCCACCAACCACGACCACCACGCCGGTATTACTTGCATCTGTGTCTACGATAAAGTCATTCTCAGTGTCAGGAAATCCAAGAATAGGTGTATCGCACAAACGCTTCTTCAATTTGTGGAAAGCAGCTTTGCAGTCTTCTTCCCAGCAGAATGTTCGCTTTTCTTCAGTGAGCTTGTGTAATGGCTTAGCAATATCAGCAAAATATTTCACAAACCGGCGGTAATATGAGCACAACCCTAAAAACGCTCTGACCTGTGTCTTGTCTTTTGGTACTGGCCAATCCTTAACAGCGACTATTTTGTCCGGATCAGTTTGCACACCTTGCGAAACTACATGGCCCAGGAAAGTCACTTGTCGTTTGAAAAATGAGCACTTTTTAGGACTTAGCTTCAGATTGGCTGCACGGATTTTTGCTAGCACACGTTCCAGGTTCTTAAGATGATCTTGAAATGAGCGCCCGACAATAATAATGTAATCTAAATATACCAGACAGGCGTCTCCAATAAGCCCAGTGAGTACCAGCTCCATTAGCCTTTCAAAAGTTGCTGGCGCATTGCACAAACCAAATGGCATTACTTTGAATTGCCACAGACCTTTTCCCGTAGAAAATGCTGTCTTTTCCTTATCCTTAGGATCCAGTTCCACCTGCCAGTAGCCACTTTTCAAATCTAGGGTTGTAAACACTTCATTCCTGTCAGCGTGTCTAAAGTGTCGTCAATTCTTGGTAGTGGATAACTGTCCTTCTTTGTTGCATCGTTTAACCTCCGATAATCGACACAAAAACGTAAGTTGCCTTCCTTCTTCTTGACTAGCACTACGGGAGAACACCATGGACTGGATGAAGGTTCTATCACACCATCCCTTACCATCCCTTCAATCATGGCCTCTACCTCTTTCTTCGTCTTCGTCTTCAGACAGATCCTTGTACCAACCTTCTAGAAGGGATGGACACATTATATGTGCTATTAAGTTTATTGCTACTGGAAATTCTTGGCATCTGCGCATCTAGGCAACTTCCTCACAGGTGCCCATCAATGTTCACTTTTTAATTATGTGTTCTTCATTACTTGGGTTTAAAATCCTCACTACTGAAGTATTTGTGGGCCCACCAGAGTGCGTGCCATTATCCATGGATGATCACTATCCGTTCTTTCAATAAACAAGCACCGACGCTTTTGTCCCAAATTTTGTGATGAACTTACTGGCTCAATGGTTTCCGATCTAGGACGAAGGGTAATTTTCTTCAGGCAGTAGACTTATCCTGATGTTCCACAATCCATACAGATTTCTTCTGTGCCACATTTTAATATTCCTTGGTTAATGTCGATCTGACAATGATGGTATCTGTATGTGCTGTACTGATATTTCGCTGTAACATACCTACTGTTTACTATCGGTCTACTTGCGAATTTTATACATTTAAGCAAATACTTTTATGCCAATCAATTGTTTACAAAAACACTTTGAAGTTTTATTGTTTTCATTGTAGTCAAAGTATGTATAGATTAAATTCGTCCGCTTTCTACCCATGTTAAACACAAATAATAAAATTAACTCGTAATTAAATCTTACTGCACAGCAGACGTCTACCTTCGATTCATGCTGACTTCGAGTCAGCATGAATCGAATGAAAAGAAATATCGTAAGTACCTACGTCTACGCGCCGCTTTGTGCGGTAGTCACACACAAGTTGCAACGCGTTCACCGACATGCAGTTCGTCGAATAAACCGGTTAATTTAGGTAAAAATAAAGTTCTCAAAACGTTTACGTTCTTAAGAAAAGTTCGGAGGAAAACCGAAATAAACCGGTATTAACCGGTATTTTTTAAACCGGTTCCGAGCCTTGGTTCTAGATACCAAGCAACGTAGATTCCGCCCGGGAATTCTGCTTCATAGCTGTTGGTCTAGTGGTCAGTGGCCCTGACTGCTATGCGCAAGGTCGTGGGTTCGATTCCTACCCAGGACAAATGTTTGTGTGATGAGCACGATCATTTGTTCTTTGTCTAGGTGTAATTTATCTATAATATGTATGTATTTAGAAATATATATGTATGTTTATCAGTTGTCTAGTACTCATACCACAAGCTCTGCTTAGTTTGGGACTAGATGGCGTTGTGTAAAAGTTGTGGAATATTATTATTGTTATAGCTGAAAGCTCAGTTCTCTTCTTATATTCTCAAAACGCTTTGATATATGTGTTGGATTTCCACCAGACACATGGTGTATCGCTGACTGGGTTCGAATCCCGCCGATTACACTTACCGTGAACCCATTCCAGACAAGCATATTTGGAGGGTTTAACAAGATTGCTAGTAACTTAACAAGTAACTTTTTGTATGATACTGGACTGAGATAGACGTAAACAAATGTGCGATTCATAACCGCCAACTGCAAGTAACACGATACCATTGTAGAGACTTGTTGTCAGACAGTATCTAATCTAGCTGTTATGTGTAAGTTCCAGCAATCCCGGTGGCCCCGTTAGCGTCGCCCGCGGCCGCTCAGCCGATGGGCCTAGTAGCGCGCGCGATGGCCTCGCTCAACCAGATGCACCGCTCCGGACCACACATCAAGACTAGGAAGTCTAGGAATCCACTCAATGGAAATCCTTTTGCCAAGGTATTGCACTTACACTAAACTATATATTTTTTTGTATTCAAAGTGAGCCCGCTAAATGACCTCGATCTCGCCTGATGGTAAGCGATAGATGAGGTCTACGATAGAACGAGCGAGCCCAGAAGATGCCTGTTTACTTTCGCTTTAAAGGCTGACGCCAAAACGGTGACACGAACGCTGAACGCTGACGCTGGGCTGTTGCCCAAGCGAGAGTCTCGCAAGAGTCTTGCAATTAGCGATTATCCTATCTCAGAACAATGTAACAGAGTCTGTTACATTGTTCTGAGATCTCAACTACCGTTTAATAAATAGCAATAGGATAATCGCTATTTGCAAGACTCTTGCGAGACTCGTTTGGGCAACACTTCTGACGGGTCATATGTATGTAGGAGGGAGCACAAGACGGTCTATCAACCGATCCTGCATTGCATAGTCGCCCCTTACACACAATACAGGCAACTGGAAGGAAGCTGACGTGATGTGCACGAAGTATACTAAGAATATTATGACAGCATAAATGGCTTCATTAGAATCATCTCTTCACTATATCGGGAATGGCCTGTTAGATATATAGATAGATATATTCTTTATTGTACACCATAACAGTAAAACAAAATTATGGGTTTAACAATTAAAAAGGGTGATACAATGGGCGGTCTTATCGCTAAAAGCGATCTTTTACAGACAACCTTTGGATGGATTTGACACAGAAGGAGAAAATAAATACGCGGGTAGTCCACGGTGTACTATTTATCTATATAAAATACAAAACAATAAATAACGTTCTCAAAACATATATATACATATATAAATATTAAAAAAGGAAAGAAACAAACACATACATAATAACAACAATTTAAGGAGAGAGATAAAGATCTGTTCTGTCTTTTTGTTTGTCTGGGCTAGGGCTTAATCTCTAAAGCGGAAGTTTTGGTGGAGATTTTAATGCGGATTTCTCTGTAAGATAGAGTAGGTTGTAGAGGTTGCCCTACAACCTAATCTATATTACAGGGACATAAAATAGGTATATAGATATATTTTCATTTATACCGGTATTCCTGTGGGAAAATCTCCACCAAAACTTCCTCCTCCAAATTAAACCCACAACAGGTTATTGGATATTACGGGTTAATGACCTAGTTTTCATAAGCTAGTGGCAGTTCTTTTTATGATTGATAGGCTTTGACCACCTTCTCACAGCATCTTGTTTGTTTTCCAGGGCGTAGTATTAAAAACAGTGATAAAGAAACCGAAGAAGCCGAACTCTGCGAACCGCAAGTGCGTGTTAGTGAAACTGTCTAACGGCAAGGAGATGACGGCCTACGTGCCCGGCATCGGACACAACCTGCAAGAGCACAACATTGTCCTCGTTAGGGTCGGCAGGTAACCATTATTTACATTATAAAACATTTATTTGAAGACTAGCTTTCAACCGCGACTTCGTTCCCGTGGGACTCTTTTCCCGCGTAAATCCCGATCCCGTGGCAATTTCGGGATAAAAACTATCCTATGTCCTTCTTCCCAGGGTCCTAAACTATTCCCATGCCAAATTTCACCTAAATCGTTTCAGCGGTTTATACGTGAAAAGGTAACACAGACAAACAGAGTTACTTTCGCATTTATAATAGTAGTATTTGATTAGTATGGATAGACACACACACAACAACATACAATACAAAATTACAAATATTTAAGAAAAATCTTGCTGAGAATGATCTCGTTGGTCGAGTAGTCGCAAGCGCAATTGCTGAGCATGGATCTCGGATTCGATTCGTTGGTCGGGCGTAAAGTGAAATTGGGTTTTTCTGTAAAGAATTTCTCAGTAGTCGCCCGGAGTCTTGAAGTTGGTGGTCCCCGAGCCTCGTAAACAACGTTAAACAGTTGGTCTCGGCTATCATTAGAACATCTTTGAAGTCGTTATGGGTAGTCAAAAGCCAGTAAATATTTTTTTAAATTAATATACATACTATATTACCTATATTATTATAGTTACTTCGGAACCCTTCATGGGCGAGTCTGACTCGCACTTGGCCATTTTTTTAGTTTTAGTTGCTTAATTATAAGTTTAATTATTAGTAGTAGTTAGTTAGACTTAGTAAGTAATAGGTAATGTTAAATAAGTGTTATAAGCTAAATAATATTAAGTTCAAAGAAAAAAGACATAATTTTAATATTTATTTGTAATAAAACAATCTAATGAATCTAATTTTATATATTGCTCGCAACTAAGTTAAATGAACTAAAGAACTTCAAAGATTTTATAGAGCCACTGAGCTGGTTGTCTCGTTTGGCTCGCGTAAAATAGCGCGGCTCAATTTGAGCAGTAGCTCGTAAGTGAGTCAATTGAGCTCAAGAGTTAAAAGAGTTATTCGGTGAGCTAAATAGCTATATCTCTCTTTTCTTTTTAGTGAGCTACATTTCGCATGTCTAATAATGATGAATATCACCATAATGTTAACCAATGGGATAGTGTTGATTAGGGGATAGGGTCAAAAATTCATGTGAACTATCACAGCCACCACATTTTGTAAATAATGTTCCTACAACTTGTAACTTTGTGGTGAGAAATAAACAATTTAAGTATTATATGGTGGCGGTGGAATGAAACCAACGTTGGATGACATAGGGGTTTATTTACTGTACTTCAAACACTTGACAAACTTTAACAAACAAATTTAGAGTGACGTAATACCTATTAGTGGTCCTAGGCATGGACTGCGGGGCTATCAAATCCCTTAACCTCCTAGCTCGCTATTCCTGAGGGATTCCTTTATTTTTTATTTTATTGATGTTTCTAATTACATTAACCATCTCATTTCAGGTTGAAGGACTGTCCCGGAGTGAAACTTAAGTGCGTGCGCGGCAAATACGACCTGTCTCATGTGATCAAGCAAAAAGTGTAATGAACTAGTTCTAGTGCCCTTAGTACAATATAGTGATAGTATAAGAGTTAACATGACTTTTATTTATTACTGAAGATAATTTAGAACTTAAAACGGGATATTTACAATGTATATTTATTGGTTTGATACCAATACTTCGGCACTGTTACAAGCGCCATGATCACGGATTTATTGTGATGTGAAACTCAAAATAATGAGTACGCATGGATTTATAAGTTCTAATGATACTGTTAGTGACCATGTCAGTTTAAAACCTATAACAAGGATATTTTTTTCCCTTATATTGTTAATATAAATTATATTTGTAAATAACAGAAACATATGCAATTTAAGAGAAAATTCCATGATGTCTTACTGTTAAAGAAAATAATAATAAAAAAGCATGGCATATTTATTATGAGAAACGCATATACAAATAGAATTTTAAATAATCGTCATCTTTCGTTCACCATCTCACATAATCTCAAACAAATCACTCCGGTGTCTATCCCACTGAACCATGTCATTCATAAAAGTCATAAAAATTCACCGGTTTATTAGTGGGCATTGAGGAATTAAGCTTTCTGATAATTAACGGGTCGATAAGCAGCTAAGATAATTACGGAAAAACCCTTAGTTATTTAAAAGAAGGTTTGCATATAACCTTTAGTAGTATACTCAGAAAAAAAAACTTAATTCCTAACGTTATATTTCAGTTATTGTATTTAGTAAAACAGTGTATGTCGATATTTTAAATGAAATAACATTGATACACACATTATAAGAACGTATTCTTCCATTCTATTGGACAACACGCGCTCTGGAGGTGCGCTTGCGCAAGCCACGCCTCTTAAAAATATTCTACACATCATAGATGTTAAATAAGGAATAAAAATAATGTTTGCTCTTATTTTCTGAATGAACATGGAATTTTTATCGTAGAATATTTTGTGTCTTACTGAAATTACTGTATTTTTACTCATTTAAGTTGTAAAAATCTGTATTTTACTACCTTATGTTGGTTTTACAGTAATACCTAGTAGGTATTTTAGAAATATCGGGTCTCATTAAAATTAAAAGACGACTCAGTTCAGTCTATAAAATTCTTTTTAATTCTCAATTTAAATTAGGACAGTCTTTTACTTAAACTAGGTACTAATTTTAATTAATACATAAGTTACAATCTTCACCTAAATCACATACACAATTTGTACGTTTCAATAATAATTTAAATAATTGCACAAAACTACAGAGGTAGATACAAGTTTTACAAACGTCTGCTTAAACTAACTTAGTACCTAATATTTACACATACATTGCACAGTCTTTTAAAGAGGAACATAATTCACAAACTGATTCTAAAAAAGTCTTAAGTGTCTCAGCATAAACACGACTGCTGACAACGACCACAAACTCTAGTACTTAAGGCTGCTTTTAGCGTAGCAACTTCCTTTCTTAAGTAGCTCACTTTAAGAGCTAAGTGAATCTCTCTCAGCTTCCTTCGATCTCTGCTTTGTTTGGCGGCAAAGTTGTTCCTCTCTCTTTGGCGTCGGTAAGCGTCGTTAGCTGCGTCTGAGTTGGTGGAGTGGACCGTTCTGCGCATGCGCGGGTTGTTCCCTAGCAACGCGCCGCCATTTTTCTCCGCCATCACTCTTAGCGCGTTCCTCTCAAACTCTTGAAAATCCGGATCATCGGAGAGAGAATCTGCATCGATCATGTGATATGGCCTCTTCGCTGGAACCAAGGTAGGTGACACAGGCGGAGATAAAGTCACAAGACGCGGTGTTATCGGACTGAACGAAACTGAATCGTATCCCGATGAACTTCCTCCGGGCGAAATCTGTCCAACTGGTGCGTAATACCCGTTATAAGGTACATAATCCGGTTGCACTGTTAACTGCGGTGCGAAATACTCTCGTGAATACGGGAACTGTGTTTCTTGGACTGCGGACTTCGATAAGTCCAGGGCAGCGTCGTCAGCGTATGGGGTCCACAGAGCCATGATTATGTGTGTCTCTTTCGAAGGTTGAGCGGTGAATGATCCTGATGGGTGTACCCCGCTCGTTTAAATGCAAGGGGCGGAGCTTGGTGGGGGTGAGGGAAGGGCTGTACCCCTAACGGAACTGTGGGGAGAAAACAATGGGGTGAATAGTGGGGTAGTTTGTGGTGCAATGCATTGTGTATTGTGTAGATATATGCCTACTGTTATTTGAATTTTTGGTTGCGTGAGTGAATACTAGGAATTAGGTACCTTATCTAGAAGTTATAGTATATTTATCTAGTAACCAGCTTTCAGAAGGTTATGCGAATAATATTTATGCTTAACCGTACCGCGGGCACCGTTAGTGATGGTATGGAGAAATTCTTTTATAGGACCGGAAGATTTTTATTTCAGGGCTGGCATAGGGTCAAATCTAATCCTTTATTTGCTTACAAAGTTTATAATACAAGTCTTAGGTACTGCTAACTTAGGTACATTTATTTAGCAGCTCATTTTCAAACAAAGCAGATTTTAGGGCTTACACTTACAATTAACATTGAATCAATTCGAATAAAAAAATTGTAATTATATAATAAAACTATAGATAAATAAATTAGAATATAGAATAAGATTATCTCTTCAACAGTTAATTTTTTAATCAAAGGTAGGTACATGTTTGGTTTGACTTTTGATGGCTTGTGGTGATTTATTATTCCTTATCGCCATGAATTGTGGGCTTTAATTTTCAATATAACCGAGCAGAGTGCATCAGAACATACAATTAAAATGAAACGCCGCAGTATCATACCTGTAGAAACTAAAACCAATATTCCATTTGCATCTGGTAGTTAGGAGTTATATTACTTACATCTATGCATAAACAGCGTAGTAGGTATCTGCATAACTTCTATCGTGACAATATCCGAATAAGCAAATTATAGAAGACTAGCTTTTGCCCGCGACTTCGTTCGCGCAGGAGTTATTTTTTATTGATAATAGGTTCGCGTTTGACCAACATCTCACCTGATGGTAAGTGATGATGTGGTCGAAGATGAAGCACGCTTATCTAAAAGTAACCTATTCACTCTGGACTTAAAGACTCCTAGGTTATAGCTATCGGGAAACACAGACTCCGGCAGGGAATTCCACTCCTTAGCCGTACCTACGCACAATGAAAGTATTCCCAAATCGTTTAGTGCGTATGGGTGGGATGTCCACCATGTAACGATGGCGCATCGCCGATTGTCTTGTAGTCCGATGATGGAACGGACTTGGCGGAATTAGATTGTGTAATTCCATCGCACACTCCCCGAAATGTAACCGATAGACTTACAACTCGTCGTCGATGTTCAAGGCTCTGGAGCTTTGACTCGAGCAGTGCATCATTGCCAATGAGTTTTCCAACGCAAAACCCGATCCCATAGGAATTCCGGGATTACAACTAGCTACTTACCAAATTTCATTCAGATCCGTTCAGTAGTTTTTGCGTGAAAGAGTAACAAACATCCATGCATCCATCCATCCATCTCGCAAACTTTCGCATTCAAAATATTAGTAAAATGTTACATGCTGTTATCACCTACAAAATATTTACTCCACTCTAATTAACTGATCACTTTGTTTTTCACCTCATGTTTAACTATCTGCGCAAATGACTCTCATCATAATAATCTCTTTAATCCTTTAATTAGCCTTACATCGCAGCACGTAAACAACTTTTCATGTCAACAACTCTGGACCTAATGAGCTTCGAGGATGTCTTGCTAATGGTGTTTAGGAGTCGCTAAGCACCAAATTAATTAAGTGATCCATGAATATTTTAAATTACTGATAAAATAGGAGTGCATTTTCAATGAAATATGACTTTGAATTAGTCAGGTAAATACCAACGTAAGTACCTACCTAAAATGACAAGGTTTAAATTGACTATCGATGAAAAAATAATTCATACTACTAATGTCGATAATCAATTTTTTTTTTTCAAAAAGTACTCGCTTTGACTGATAAACACATTTCTTCCTTTGCGTCGCGCAGTCGGGTAAAAAGTCTTAAAGGCTATAGAATAAATGATAAATGATCTTTATTTTGCAAACTGGTTATAACACTTTTACACGTAATTTTTTTGTAAATTTAAACTAGATTAGGCTGGTGTTTCCTAACGACTACCCTGAGAAGAAACACCGAAACAAACTCAGGGGTCTCGGTTCCGAATCCAGAATACGTCTCTTTTAAAGTTCATACAATCTATACTGGTTAAAAATATGTGGGAATCTTGTAGGTTACCGTCTGAGGCGATCTTTTGATGAAAGATGCTCACTAATTTGAGTGGGCCTGTCCATACAGTGCAAGCATTTGTCAGATAACGTATAGCTAAACTTAAAACAAGGAGCTTAACGCACAGGAACTTAATATTTTAAGAAAAACAATTGCTGAGTCTTCTATAATTAATTTTGTTATTATGAACTGTTATAAACATATTTATTTTTATCATTAACTACCTACTTTACCAAATACTAAATAGGTATATGTAACCATATCAACCCAGCTTTATTTATAATCATTTCATACGCTGTGTGCGAAACAAAGGTATTGGTGAAAAATTAACCAATTTTCCTTACAATACCTTTAATATAGGTTAGTTGGAGGGAGAGAATTAACTAGTAATGTGAATTCTACCCACATTGATAGTTGTCCAGCTTGTCCCTTTTTAGGGTTCCGTAGCCGAATGGCAAAAAACGGAACCCTTATAGTTTCAGTCACGTCTGTCTGTCCGTCCGTCCGTATGTCACAGCTATTTTATTCCGAAACTATTAGGATTATTATACATGTGAAACTTAGTAAGTAGGTGTATTCTGTAAACCGTTTTTCGATTTTAAGAAAAAAAAATTAAAATTATGGGGGCCTCCCATAGAATCAAAATTTTATCGATGGGGGCTCCTCATAGGTACATGGAACTGAAACTGAAAATATTGTTTTCATGAAACCTATGCATGTGTGGTATCTATAGACAGGTGTTTAAAAATGACACGGAGGTTTCAAAAAGTGAATCGTTTAAAAGATATACGCTTCCAAATTGGTAATAAGTGCTATCAAAATCTAAAAAAAATATATGCTGTAGATCTTCATGTAAACTTTCAACGAAAATTGGTTTGAATCAGATCGGGTCAGCAATTTTTGAGATTAGCATAGAATAGAATAGAATAGAATAGAAGTTTTATTAGCTCAAACATGTGTACACATACAGAATTTAATATAATACATGCATGCAAGATCTTAAAAATTGATTAGTTCACGACATGTCTGCCATTTCTCATGGCATGCTTGCAAATATGTTTACATACAGGTACATAATGATTATTTCAATTCTACACACAATTTTACAATATAAATTTCATAAATTAAATCATTTTACACAAAACAAATCATAACATTATTTAAATTCTATACTTACAATATAAATTTCATAAATTAAATAATTTAAAACAAACAAATCCTTAAACAAAACAAATCATAACATAATCCAATTTTACTAATTAATTTATTATTTACATGAGTCCTTTAAAAAATCTGCGATGCTATAATAGGCTTTTTGTGCCAAAAATAATTTCAGTGTTTGTTTAAACATAGGTACTGTTTTTTCTTTCCAACTTTTGGGCAATTTGTTGTAGACAATTGGTGCCATGCAAAAAACACTCTTGCGCATTAGTGTAGTTTTTGATGTGGGAACACATAGTAGGCTATCGTCACGTCTATTTCTTGGAAATTTGTAGGGGAAGGTGGGGCAGCTTCATACAGTTTTTATATTTCGTCTTATAGAATGCTCTCGGGTATCGATATCTTTATTGATTCATCAAAAATCAATAGTCTTACTATCTGACTTTATATAAAAAACATGAAATTTGTGTAAATACACTTGTACGACTTTTTGTAAGACTTGAAAGAAAAAATTAAAAATGTATGAATGTACCCCACATGCGGGGCACTTACATACAGCCTATGGGGCAGATTCATACATGTGACAAAATACACAAGTTTTGCGTGAAATGTTTATTTATTTATCAAAATCAAAGTATCAAAACACAACGTTCATGAAAATAAAAGCAATATTAGTCTCTATTATCAAATAATACTTACATAATCATATTATAAAAAAGACAAATATAGTTAGTTTTTATTTTTATGGCACCGAGGGAACTAACTTAACCGAACACACACAGCACACAGAGAGATAATTATCCAGTTCTAGAGCTGACAGCGACGAAATTGCCACTCTCAGAAAGGCCATATTAGAGTGCATGAATTTGACCTTAAATTTCGTTTTCCAATGGGGTGACGACAATCTGGTCAAATTCAATGCTCTGAAAACACAGGCTTGTCTTTTCAGCGCTAAAAGGAGCCCTTTTGAATTGACCCCTACTTTTCGAAGTATATCTGTGCCAGTTACCAATCGCCTGGAGCTTTTGGGCATGGAGTTGACGTCAGACCTTAACTTCGGCTCAACCATCGAGTCCAGAGCTCAGACTGCAGCAAAAAAACTGGGAATCCTATACAAGGTGAGGCGGTACTTCACGCCTGGACAGCTTCTAATTCTGTATAAAGCACAGGTCCGTTCCTGCGTGGAGTATTGCAGCCACTTGTGGGATGGCTCTGCAAAGTACCAACTTGCTGCATTGGACTCGATCGAGCGCAGAGCTAAAAGGCTTATAGGCGACGAGGTGCTGGTGGACAAGCTTCATAGCCTGGCTCATCGGCGAACCGTTGCTTGCCTGTCGGTTTTCTACAGATTGTACTTCGGGGAGTGTGCGCAGGAGCTCCATGACCTGATTCCTCCATATCCCTTTCACTACCGGTCTACCAGACGCACGTCTGGGAACCACCCACACTTGGTTGATATACCGTCTTGTCGTACCAAGCGCTTCTCCTCCACATTTATTGTGCGCACAGCCAAGCTGTGGAATTCTCTGCCGGCTTATGTGTTCTCTGCCACTTATGACCTTTCAGCCTTTAAAGCACGAGTAAATAGGCATCTTCTGGGCTCGCTCGTCCTATCTTAGACCTCATCTATCGCTTACCATCAGGCGAGATCGAGGTCAAGAGTGGGCCCACCAGTAATAAAAAAACAGTCTTTCTGATCAGTCACATCACTTTTTAAATATCTACATTCTACTGCTTAATTCTTATTTATTAATACTCCATATTTGGCTGCTGATTTCCGAAATAAGAGTTTGTTTTCCAAAAATTAATCGATAGCTTTAAACATTGCCTCTTCGTCCACCATTCCACTCCTAGTTCCCTTTTTCTTGTAATTTCTGAACATAATCGTTCTGCAAAACAAAATTATGGTATAATTATACAAACAAACAAAAAATGGGGCACATTCATACAGTATGAATGTGCCCCGTACACTCCTGTATGAATCTACCCCATCACAAGAAAATGAAATCAAAATATTTCTAGAAAAAAAGCAAGCATATATAAAATTATTCACAGATTAATTCACAAACTTGACCCTATTATCTTTTAAATAAAATAGAAATGAATAATCTAGAGAGCAGCTTTTATTAAAAAAAAAAGACGTTAAAGTGAGCTCATAAAAATACTTATGCCTGGCCGAATCACGTTCTGTGTCACACCGACGCGCGTTTCACACCGACTGCTTTCAAACTCCGTGAGCAACCACACACAAAAGTAAGCTACGCATACACGCATAAGTCATCCTGTTGATGTGCACCTAACATCAGATATATTTGGTGTATGACGGTGCCCCTTGTATGAATCTGCCCCACTTCCCCCTATATTTTCTAAAACCGCAAATATAACTTTGTAATTCATACAAACACTATGAAAAACAAAGTTATTTGGCGTAGTTACTACGAAAACCTTCATGGGCGAGTCTGACTCGCACTTAACCAATTTTTTAAACTAAAATGTGCTTGTTTCTTGCATTTCAGTTGAGCAGTCGGGTTTTTATAATATTTTTAGTTCAATGTCTAGTTTTTATTTAGGTTTATTGTCGTTGCCAATCCCATCATGCGACGTTTCGCTAACGGCTAAACATGGTGTGTATTTATTATAAACAAATTACATGGCGCTTAAAAATAAAACAATAGATAGGTAGGTAGGTACTTTGCGCAACGTCATTCTTCCCACACATACCTATGTAATAAAAACAAGCTGCTACCTAAACGTCGCGTTGTTAACATTAACAATAACAAAAGACGTTTAGGTAAAAGTCGCAACATTACCTAACAACCATTAACAAAGGCACGCGCCGACCATAGCCTACCTGTCAAACGGTACAACAACCGACCATAAACACCCAGCTACAATACGGGTGCATTATTTTTACTCTGTAATCTAAAAAAGGTAGCCATTTTTATGACCCCCTTAAAAACTTACAGATCTTTTTGGAGATAAGGACTGGATTAAAACTGGTTTAAATGTAAATAGTAATGCTTTATTGTAACCGCTCCTGAAGGCGGCAAATTAATTATTTTCTTTGTTTTAGTTGTTTAGAAGATTAGTAGATATGGTTCGGATTATTTGTTCTCAATTAGGACCCGCATTGGGTATTCCGTATTCGATGTTTTTAGACTTCGGTGTTTCTAGGGCCTTTCGTTTGTGGATTAAATTGGCATTAAGAATATTACTTACTAGAAATTTTTAAGTCTTCCAGTTTATACTACCAACTGGGACAACAATTTCAAGATGTTTTGTCAATGTTACCGAGTCATAATTATCTGTATTAGGGGCACAAAGAATCAAAATAAAATTACCGTCAAAGGGCTAAACTTGACGCACTGCACATATTGAATTATTTTTCTTTTTTAATTTAGTTAGGTAGTCGATCCGTATCTATCGATAGTCTACCAAAACTGTTATGAAAATACCAGTTTTGTTTAGTTAGCCATGTTTTCCCAATGCTACGCAAAGGTCTCCCCCAAATATTTCCAGTCAAACTTATCTGCAGCCTTCTCCGACTAATCTATCAGGAAAGAGACAAGATTAAAATGATCCTAGACAGCAGGTCTAAGAAGCGCTGCGAAGTGGCAGCGTGAGGATCTTGAAAATAATTGTATGTACTCCCTAACTTGTCTGCTTCACCTTAGCCTAAAATGAACCGAATTCAATACCCATCTTAATACGTTAATTCTTTAAGATAACCATTCAATTCGATTCATACAAACTGGACAGTTACACCCGCTATATCGTACCAGACAATTTAAAAACGTCATATTCCTAAAAAAATCTATTGAATAATCATAGTGCATATCCCCATTCACCGGACCACCGTGACATCATAATCGCAGTAAAGAGTTACACACACAATGCGTCTGCCGGACGACAGTTGCGACATTATTGTCGCATGGCCGAGTCTAATGTGTGCTGTGTCGGGGACATGCGCCTGAGTGCGCCACTGAGAAGTTACGGAAATGATTTGAATGAATATTGTTATTGATATAATAGTTCGGTCTGCTGTACGTCGTTGGCTAATTGAAAATCTGGTGTCCGGTTAAATGTATCTATTATGGTAGGCATATGGGAACTACTTGACTACTCATTCTCATACAAATGCATATATGTATGTTTAACCCATTTAGCTCAACCAAAACCAAAATCTTACATTGATTTTGCGGGCTATATTTTAGAGTTTATTGGAATTCTATAAGTCATTTCTTCGGAACAATCCACTCTTTACCCAGCCATTGCAACTTCTGAAAGCCTGAATCAGCAGTGGTCCACTAGCGGCGAGGAAAAAAACACGAGAGTGTTGTAGAGAATCCTGATGCTTCCCTGACTACGTAAATGTGACCACAACCCACCTACTAATTGAAAGCTCAATTTTCAACATTGCTAGTCGCTCGTTTTTTTTTCACTGATTATAGGCTCGCATTTGACCACCGTATCACCTGATGGTAAGCGATGATGATGAGGTCGAAGATGAAGCACGCTTGCGTAAAGAAGTAACGTATTCACTCATGACTTAAATATCCCCAGGTTATACGAGTAACTATCAGGAAACACAGACTCCGGAATTCCACTCCTTAGCCGTACGCACAGTGAAAGTATTCCCAAACGTTTCTACGTAGTACGTATGGGTAGGATGTCCACCATGTAACGATGGCGAATCGCCGTTTGTCTTGTAGTCCGATGATGAAACGGGCTTGCTGAAATAAGACTGCAATTCCATCGCATACTCTCACAATCGTTTTACTACTATCTCAGCTGTAGTAAGTGATGACATAGTAGGTTGGAGAACGTATGCTTTGTAGCATAAAATCCACCAATTCCCAGTACCTACTGATTGGTAGGGGAAATAACATTCATTATTATCTTAATGTGGTGTTCCTAAAACATTTTGTGCCATGATAATGATCTCCAGCGAAAATAAAATCATTTAACCCACTACAATGCAAATAATTATATTGCTATTAAATCGTTCAATCGACAGTTAGATCGCGCTGTGCCCGGAACAGCAAGTTCATCAATCTCCCACACAATGGCACTGCATGACGACTAGTGAATGCGTTGCCTTCCCACGTAGACCACTGTTGGACAACATGATCGATCGATCACTGTGTAGCGGGTGTTGATGCAGTCGCGGTTCGACTTATGTGTTTCCTGTTACTCTTAGGTCCGTATTACAGAACGTTCCTCAAGTCCAGTTTGAGCTTAATTCGCCCGATCTCAGTTTAAATATAGAATCTGCACTTGAGCATTGGTCTTATTCCAGAATGGTAATAAAACTACACTCAGATTCAAATCGAGCCTCAAGCAGAGAATATCTAATTGTCTATGCATCAGTCTGTTTTCGTTTACGTTTTATTTTCTTCGTCTCCGCTGTTCCGATCTACGAATGATCGTAAATAATTCAATTTACTTTAATACCAAATTTTTAAGAATAAAAAATATGTATTGCACGCTTTCACCATAGAAATTATTTTTTAAGAATTTGTAAAAGCAAATTCTTGAAGGTAAAAGGTGTTAAGGCAATATTTTCTAACATATAAAAATATAGCAAGAGTAACTTGTTCGTGGAACGGAGTGGATCCTAAATAATGTCTGTGACAGTATTGTTTTGAATTGCTCATTAACCCTTATTAAAACGCTGGGAGCTATACTTCCCACATCTCAGATTGAAGTAAATCTTGTTTTATTTTTATATGCTTAAACCTAATACAATGTAATATTTATCTACGCAATCTTAACATTTCAGAGAACCTTTTTTAATGGCAAAACTTTTCAGAGAATTATTACATGTCATGGTAAACACATGTCAAAGTCAGTTGACGTGATTTTGCGGCCCAAAACGACCGTTATATTTTAGTTTCTTGTGTAGTGCTGAAAAAAAATTAGGTAAGCAGATTTGAGTTTTAGCTATGTAAACTAGACTATATTACGGTTGCGTGAAACGTAAAATATGCCCAGAATCTTTCGTTTATACCTTGGTAGACTCGATTGAAATTGGGTCTCTAAGTGGGAAGATATCATCCCAGTGTTCGTCACTGCACACTACATTCGGAAATTCTATATATAAAATCCGTGTGTCTGAAAAAAACTTGGTATATGCAACTTATTAGTTATTATTCGTTATTTCATGATCATATAATTAGACAACTAGTTTCAATACATTAGAATATATTGTTTTTATTTTGTTTTAGAAAAATGCCACCTAAAAAACTAACAGAAAAGTTGGTAGAAAACATTTTAGAAGAGGACGATTGGTCCGATAATGATTCCGATGATAATAAATTCCGATAATGATTTATGGTGATTTTATAATAAGTCCTTCAAGGTCATTTTTGCAACAAAATGAGGAGGATAGAATCGAGATGCGATTGGAAGCGATGTTTGGGATGGATGGTTTGGGTGACAAAGAATATGAGGAAACTACTAAAACAAGCAAGAAAGGGGGCCCATTCGGAGTGCCGGAAGAGATTCGGTTATCGAATGTGTATACACATGCCCCAAAAAAGTAACACTTATAAAAGATGACGGTTCTGTAGCACAAGAAAACGGCAGAAAAGGACAAAAATTGTATGCTCCACGTGCACCGTACCTCTATGCATCAAGAAATGTTTTGAAAGGTTTCATACCACTGAAACTGAATAGACTAGAATTACTTTGTATTTTATTTTTAATTGATAAATGAAAGACTGGCACGAAAAGGATAGTCTGATCAATGTGATTGAAACAGTCCCTATTACGTAATTTCAAACAATATGTATAAAAAACTTCTATTATAATAATTTATTTTATTGATTACCCGAGTGCCAAAAAGTACTCACCAATACAAGTAACTTGCTACTAAAAATTCATATCTAGCTAAAGCTACTCAACTAAAAATATATGGTGAAGTCATTCATTATTGAATTTCTGAGTTCTTCCCTTAATAAAAGAAACTTGCATTGATGAGTACGTTTACCTCCTTTATTAAAAAAACATGATCTATGTAACTTTTTACGTTAAAATTTAATTCAAAAGTGGAGTCAGGGCAACTAGCTAGTGTTTTAAAATTTTGATATCATACTGGACACTGGGAGCTATAGTTCCCACCTTTCCAACTTTTTTACAAGAAAGAACAGACGACGGGATATATACTTCCCACCAAAAAAAGGGTACTTCCCCCCCACTAACCCCTCTTTTGTGATTATTTTTGAAATCAACGACCCAAACTTACCCAGGAACGCATCTTACTTTTTTGTTAACTCCTCCACAGGCTCGCGTTTGAATAAGGGTTAATCATATAATAAGTAATATTCAAATAAATAATGGTTTGGGAACAACGATCAATAAAAATATTAAAAGGAAACAAAGTTATAGTTAAAACAAAACAGAAATGCATATGTTTTACCAAATCTTGGTCAATAGATGGCAGTATTACAAATTGTCAAAAATCTTCATCTTGTGAAAATCTATACCATTTCTTAAAATAATTAACGTAAAAGTGTTATTTGTAACCAATTAGCAAAATAAAATGTGATTTCATCATCATTCGCCAAAAATTACCCTTTTTATATCAAATAATAAACTGAAAAGCAAATAGTTAACTGACAAGGAAATCTCTGCTCGAGCGTGGTGTCGACCATACTTGGGTGATGAATCTACAACTGAGTAACGATCTAGAATAAAGCCGTACCCGGCTGAACTATGATCGATGAATCTATACTTGAGGAACATTCTAAAATTAAATCTCGACTCAAATCTAGTTTTAAACAGAGATCAATGCTCGAGTTTCGTTCTGTAATACGGGCCTTAGATACGTAATGAATGATATTTAAACTATTCTATAATAAAATATTAAGGTATTTCGTCATGCTACCTCTGGTAGGTAGACTCCGGCGGCGCAGTCACCAAACATGCCTTATACAATAGGAGACATAACCTACACTATCGAATTAGGCATAGTATGGACATATCTATACTTATAATAAATCTGTAGAGAGGTCAATTCTGTACATGAAATATATTTCCAAAATAACTATCAGGGGATGATTAGGGATCGATACTGATGCCAAAAATGCAATCAGTAAAATTTTTGTCTGTCTGTCTGTATAACCGTTATAGAAACAAAAACTACTCGACGGATTTTAACGAAACTTGGTACAATTATTTTTCATACTCCTGAGCTGGTTTTAGTACACTTTACATCACGCTACAATCAATAGGAGCAGAGCAGTGAAGGGAAATGTTGGGAAAACGGGAGAAGTTACTCCATTTTTTAAGCTTCCGTCGCGAGTGTTACCTTAATGGTTAAAGCTACACAGAAATAATTTATGACGGAAATGTTCTCCTTAAAATTATATAAAAAATATCCCACGACAGCATATATCTATCTTTTATGGTTGACTCACAATAACACGTGTAACTCCCGATAGCTTAGCAGTTCGAAGCTTTCTGATTATTATTCTGCTCCGAAATTTAAAACCACCACAACTTTGCAATGGAACTCGGCTAAAAGTAACCCAGTTGCAACAAAATATAATCGAGGCTCAAATTTTAACAGGTTGCGGTGCAGGAGAAACCGTCTTTATTCCCAGAATTCCCATAATACCAAATAATTTTCCAATCCAATTTAAAAGAACGCAATTCCCAGTATCGGTGTGCTATGCAATGACAATTAATAAGGCTCAAGGGAAGACTTTTCGTGTTGCTGGAGTAGATCTCGGTGTCAGTTGTTTCTCGCATGGTCAGTTGTACGTCGCTCTTTCCCGGGTTAGCAGTTCTAGAAATCTTTATGTTCACGTGCCGGACGGGTCAACTTTCAACATAGTTTACCCGGAAGCTTTGCGCTGAAGTATTTTCGTTCTATAGGTACTTAAGCCTCATGTGAACGTGATCTAAACAATATTACCAATACATTAACTTAATAACACACAAGGAGTTACACGCTGACGGAGTCGCGGGCACAGCTATTAACAATAATATTGTGCGGTGCGGTATTTCGATATTTTTCAACAGTATTATAGATTGACATATTATATTTCCCTACTAAATTACGAAAGTTAATCTGTCTGTTACATCAAAATCACTGAACCGTGAGGAAGGACATAGGCTACATTTTTTTTTACGAAAACCGACGGAAACGTGGACGAAGTCGCGGGAGACAGCTATCTATACTAATAATATAAGGCTGAAGAGTTTGTTTGTTTGTTTGAACGCGATAATCTCAGGAACTACTGGTTCGAATTGAAAAATTATTTTTTAATTAAATAGTCAATTTATAGAGAAAGGCTATAGGCTATATATATCATTACGCTAAGGCCAATAGGAGCGGAGCGCCAATGAAGAATGCTTCAAAATCGGGGTTAAAAACGTTAGCCCGAAGTAACTATTCCACGCGGACGAAGTCGCGGGCAAAAGCTAGTCTTTAAATAAACTTCTAGCATCCAAATTAAACAACAAAAGGACATGTCCTGTCTGTTGGGTGTTAGTATTTCTCCCTAGATAAATACAAAGAGATACCTATCTCCGTATAATAAAAGTAATGAGAATATGAATGAGGCGGTTAGTGCAGTTAGCACGACAATTGCCAAACCGTCGTTTAAGTTCAAGTCAATTTTGGCAGTTTTGACATTTTGATGCCATTCGCTAAAGAATCGAAAGACGCGTCATTTCGTCTAATCAGAATCAACGTACGACCAATAAAAACCTTTAAAATTACAAAAAAGTCTCACCAGATGTGATGATGTGTCTATACAAAATTAATCAGTTTTTTGTCTCTCCTGAAAAGTTTCTAAAAATGACTTAGGTACGTGGTGATAGAACTTAAACGACTAAATGTTTCCTACCTCATACAGCGTCATAACTATTAGCTCTGCATCTTCTGCTAGCTGATACGAGTAGGACCTGCAACTGATTCATGCAGGTCACATCATTTAGGTCTTACTGTGAAATGTGACTTCTTAACTACGTTTAGACATAGGGTACATTTCATTTCATCATGTACGCATCAAATGACGTCACCGACCTAGACTTTAATTTGCAAAAATATTGATAATAGGTAAGTATCAAAAAATACTTTTTGCCAATCTAACTGGTAGACAATTATAATTATTTCTTTCCGGATAAATACCGTATTATTTTATATCAGTAGTCTACATAAAAGAATAACAGTAAACTAAATCGCCCCTATCCTAAATATTACATAAACTGCACCCTTCCTTCGATGAGGGTGTCGCAACTATTGACAGCACGCTGACAAGCCAGTAAACTTCAATATACCTACCCATTAACGGGAAATATCGCAAAACCAACCTTAACTCGGAAATGGAAAGTTTATTTTTGTACTACGGGGATTGCAGTGATGTTACTTACGTCGTCAGTACAGATGTACAGAGCAAGTACAGAGATATTGATTAATTCGACAATGTTACGTTATTTTTATTGACACGTGTGCCGCTCACGCCTTCTATGAAACGAGAACGAAAAAATGAAACGGGGTCTGCAAGATGTGACATGAAAGTACCGTTTCGAGTCAAGGGTGGCAAAATTAAAGTCATAACCACTGCTATAGTGTCATAAACGCATAAATTGAAACTACAAAGATGCATTATGTCCGTCTGAATATTTGTTTAGACGCGATCAGCATATCTACAACAAACACTAACCGGATTGTACAGACGCCAGCACATGAAGCTATCCGAAACTGTAAAATTTTCCCAATCAACCTTGAACCTAATTTCTTTAATGATAAAGTTGAAAATCTATTTAAGAAATTTGACAGATTGTTGTAGCTTGGTGTGCTGGCGTCTGTACCTAACTACAATGCCTTCGTCGTTACCTTATTTTTCCGGTGAAATGAAAATCTACATCATTTGTCTTGCAGTTTCTGTCACTTTTCACGTAGCTTTCGTTTGTTACGAGTGCTTCCGAAGATTACTGACTATATACGAAGTTTGTATTCCTAATGCGCGCCAGATAAACGTGCAGTCCGTATCCTAGCTATCTAAGCCAATGAATAGTAGCAAAGGACCTTTTTAGTTTACGTTTATACAGACTGTTGAAGTAGAAATCTTTCATGATGATAGGTAAGGAACATATTACCAGACACATACTTAATCCTGGTGCCAAGCTTCTTACAAAGGCTAGTCACCAAATCTATATCAATGCTAACCAAATCTATAGCTTTTGGTAGGTGCCCATATTTTTATAATAGGTAGGTGTATAGTCCCCTTGTTGTAAAGGACTAAAATATTTCAAGAAACGACTTACTTACTAAATAACTTTAATTCTAACAGTATTTCAATCTCTAAAATCAAAAACGCCCGAAAGCGAAATCTACAGGGCGCTACAAAAACAAAGACCGTCCTAAAGGCGCTTACGACCATAAAACAAAGTTTTATTGAAACTGTACAATATGCAAACTACATTTGTAAAGGATTAACGCAAGAGCTGAAACAATTACATTCTGCGTAGCTTGCGAAAGACAACGGTTCTGACATGAATGGTGGCATTAGGAATATTGTCTTATTGAAAATATCTAGCGAAGATAGATATTAACAGTATCGTGGTGAGTTCGTCTGTCCGACTGATTACTTGCAAGTTTCGGGGATAATCCGTTGTTTTTTGTCGCTACAGCGCAACGCTATAACAGATGTGTGCTATTAAGAAATGCTGGTCTGGAAATTAAGAAGGAATATTGCAGAAGGCAATATGTGAATGAGTAGATACCTAGATAAGTATTCAAAACCTCAATTTGCTTCATTAGAACTTAAAACGGGATATTTACTATGTATTTATAATCATTGTTTCAAGTTTCCGATATTTCGGTACTATAATACTATTGTATACAAGCGCCGTGATCTCGGAAGAACATGAAGGCCAGGTAGGCAGCTAATTGTTAAACCCGAATTAAGTTTTTAAATTACAATGTTATCTACTTTAAAAACTCAAATCGCTTCTGTAGAAAACATTATTAATGTTATCACTTCAAAATTGTCTGTTGAGAGAACGCAACAGGAAATTTATTTACTCTAATAAATGCATCCTTAGTTACGCATTGTCATTGTTCATTACAACTGGTTTGTTAAAAACCTACCTATGATGTAACTTTAAGAGCAATCTTTTTGAGATTTGACATATAAATAAGAAAATGAAGTGTCCGTCTGTGATTTCAAAGTAACTATGATTTATCAAATACAGTTATTTGCACTTCTAAAAACAAAACAAAAAAATTTGTGTCTGAATTTCTGTTTGACCGGGATACCTAACCCCTGGAAGTCATAAATCTGCTTGTAATTTTCACTGGATTATAGAGGAGGTTATAGGGCAACATACAGCTCCTTTTTATCCCAGAATTCCCACGGGATAGGGATTTAAGCGAGAAACAGCTAATAAAAGAATATGTACGTATACGAACCTAATCTATGTATACCTAACATTCTACAAAGGCTAAAACATAACACAAGCTTAGCAACATAGTATCGACCAATCACGTAGCTGACAAAATGTGCACATTGTGCAACAAGCCACCCTTGCGTGTCGGAGAGGCGGCATGAATAGAACTTGTGCAACCAATGCGCGGTTCGCAAGAGACATAAATAAAATGATTATAAAAAAGTCCGAAGGAGGGGTCGCGATGGGGCCTTTTAGTTTCTATGTATTATGAGGTTCTCTTGCTACTTCGCTACAAACTAGAAATGTGGGAATTTGGACCAGTCCAAGTTGTGATAAATGATAAATGATCTTTATTTTGCAAACTGGTTATTAAATAACACTTTTACACGTCATTTTTTTCCTTAAATATTAACTAGATGAGGCCGGTGTTTCCTAACTGACTACCCTGACAAGAAACACCGAAACAAACTCAGGGGTCCGTCTCTTTTAAAGTCCATACAATCTACACTGAATTAATTATATGGGAACCTTGTAGGTTTCAGTCTGAGGTGGTCTTTTGAAGAAAGATGCTCACAGATTTGAGTGGGCCTGTCCATACAGTGCAAGCATTTGTCAAATGACGTATAGCTCAACTTAGAACAAGGAGCTTAACGATTTGACGAACAATACCAAGGTAAGGACCTTTAGGTAGGCCGCAAAAAGCACTCAAACTGCCAGACAATTTATTATGTTTAACTCGAATAAATAAAAATAAAAAAAACCTATATAGTGCACATATTCACAATCGTTTATGAGGATTATGTA
Source organism: Tholera decimalis (assembly GCA_943138885.2). NCBI lineage: Eukaryota > Metazoa > Arthropoda > Insecta > Lepidoptera > Noctuidae > Tholera > Tholera decimalis. Next base: position 43,983,419 of record OW964559.2, read on the forward strand.
GATTAGTCTGAAATGGCCTTTTGAGGAAAGACCAAACAGATTTGAGTAGACCCGTCCCGTCAGTGCAAGCCTTTGTCAGTTAGTCTGTAAGCTCAACTTCGGACTACTAAGGAGCTCAACGACGGTCAACATGCTCAACGTGGTCTGGATTGATATGATAGTCAAACTCAAACTATTTTATTTCACATAGGCCTACCTACGTGGGCACTTTCCTATGAAAAAGAACCAGCAAGAAACTCCACACTAACTCTTTCATTTTCACAATGTATCCATAATACAAGTGTAATAGGTCAAGTGTGTAGGTGATGACGAAGTAGTTTATCTTGTAATCTAAAGTCTAAAGGTTTACCTATAAGTACAACAATGCCCGTAGCTTGAAAGTAAGTTAATTAGCTATTGGTTATTTTAAGACAGACTTATTTAAGTAACAACCTGGAAGAATAAATATAAAGGAATTTAAAAAACCCTTGCAAGAAGCTTGCAATTTATTTTTAATTCGTTCAATAATAAAAAAGAATTTAAATTACAAAATAAAATAATGCAATCGATCTCTCTCGAGGAATTAATTAGTATTTTGTGCAATTAGGTTGCAAGAGTACGTTTACCTACTGTTTTATGGCAATAGACTCGTCCTTTAGATGTTATCATTGGGGTTTAAGGACAGAATACAAGAAGGAAGCAGATAGTACTAGAAACATAGTATGTAGTCTAAAAACGGGCTCACTACCAATATTCTATGTTTCACTGATCAAGTTAGGCCGCAGTCACGTAGCAAGAGGGTGCCGTACTAATTGAGTGAGGGTCTGAGGACCAGGGGTGACTCCCCTAACCAGCGCAATACATAAACCCTTGCGTTTGCGCGCAATATATTGTTGGGTGCGAATGATTATCGATCGCTCGGTTGTTTGGGAGCTTCAGATACTAAAAGAGCACACTGTATATACAGTCAGGTTTTTTTGGTACTGATAAAAAACTATTTACCTTGATTATTCCTGATGGCAAACGATAGATGAGGTCTACGATGGAAAAGCGAGCACAGAAGGTTGATTTATTCACAACAGATTGTGGCTTCTAAGCCGTATTAGAATTCACAGGCAGAGTTGGCTGGATTTACAGGTTGTCTAGTTTCCGAGCATACCATAACTGATATGGTACCTATAATAAATACTCGAGGGGATTGGTGCTGATAGCCAAAATCCAGGCTATTGCAAGTTTGACTACAGGTGCTACCCATATTGAAATTGCTGCCGCATTGGAAATAAATATATAAGTTTGTATTATTATATTATCAAAAAATCAGGTTGTGTTTTGCACCAAAGCCTAGACTTTTTAGAGTAAAAAAACTATAAATATTCTACTTCTTTTGTTGCGTGCGTTGCGTTAGCTGCTATGTGACTGGACTAATGTACAATTGTATTAGGTACTTGCCTACGTACCTATTCCACATACCCACCTTCTACGAGTGTAACCAAAATAGAAGAGACGATATTAGCGTGAGTGGCAGAACTATTCAGAGAAAAGATTTTTGAATACATGTAACGTTTTTGAATAAATTGTTTAATAGAAATATAATTTTGAATGTAGAATATGGATCTGATCTGATCAATATCCCCCACTACTCTCTAACTCTCGTATTGACTCACTGCGACACGTAAAAGTTTGCATCCAAAAGTTTCTCGAAATTACCAAAATCTCACCACGGGCACGGTCACAAACAACCCCTTGACATGACCGCAAGCGTTAGCGTTTGTACTGCGTGACACGTCTCTTCATTTCGTCAACACATTTCTGTGCTTGTGCGGAATGTTTTTTTTTTACTAGACGGGTGATATTATGATTGCCATCTATATGGGATATTATGGGGATTCGTGGAATCTGCGCGCTCAAATAATGGGGTTTTAACACGTGCCAATCTCTCTTGTGCTGGGTTTTAAGTTTCAGGAACTTGGACATTTGAGCAACTACTGTATTACCGGTTTTGGGAAATAATAATATGGTACACCTAAGACAATATTTTTTTTTTATTAAAGGAAGTCGCACGCCAGTCTCGTATGGTTAGATGATGACTTAGAGATGAAAACGGGCCATTAGATTAATGCAGAGCAAAGTATAATTTAATTATTATCCGATTTTTCACAATCGAATTAAGGCAAACTTTATTATACAAGTGGAAAATTATTTATCCACAATTTTTTTTATCACTTTTAAAAGCATTAATATGTATACATAATTATAAAAACAAATATAATACAGGCGAAAATAAAAGGGAAATTATAGGGCATCGAAAAATTCATCAACATCGCTATCAATGGGAAAGTGCCCAGAACACTGGCGGCATTGCCACGTTGAATGGCAATGCTGATTCTCTGTCCAAAGATAAGGCCAGCCCTCTGGTCACTTGTGGAGTCGACTAAACGTTTGCTGATGTCGCGAAAGAAAAAGCAAAGTTAATATTTATGTACTCAATTCTATGTAAGTACATAAACAAAACAAAAAAGTCATAACCTACTGATATTATGATAGCAAAAGACTTGGGGCGCGGCATTATGCGCTCGCGCCGCTGCTGCTGAGAGTAGGCACGTGCCTTTTAAGTAGGTTCCTACCTACCGACCAATAAACAGAGTCATAATACACTTCTGGACACATCTATTGGCCCACCTTAGAGTTTAGGTTTCGATGGCCCCTACCGAAATATGATTGCTAGATTGAACAAAAACTGTTGATGCAGTTTTAAACCTGATACATTTTACCATCTTTTTCGATCGTATAGTTTTAAATTTGAATTCAGAATACCATACGACATGGACCTACGCCTAACAAGTCGGATATGCGCCTTGTTAAAGGCAATTAATTTTTGAATAAAAAACATGTTTTATCAAATAAAGGTTTAATTTAATAACGCGTGTTGCCTCCATGGGCATCTACCACAGCTCTCATACGATTAGGCATAGAGTTTATCAACCGCTCTATGAAATTTTGAGGGATCATCTCCCATTCCTCTTCTATGGCAGTTTTCAACTCCTGCATCGTCTGGGCAACTGGCTGACGAGCCCTAACACGCCTTTTTAGCTCGTCCCACATGTGCTCAATGGAGTTCATGTCTGGGCTTCTGGCTGGCCAGTCCATAACTGTGATGTTCACATCCCGAAGATATTCCCTGACGATGCCGGCCGCATGGGCTCTTGCATTATCATGCATAAAAAGGAAATTTGGGCCCACATAGTCCGCGTATGGTATCACGTGAGGTTCTAAGCACTCACGAATGTATCTTTCAGCATTTAATGTTGGCAGCCGTGGTCCTGTAACAACCTCAAGTTGAGTTTTGCCGCTCGCGGATATACCGCCCCAGACAGTCCATGAGCCACCGCCATAAGCAACCCTCTCTTCAAAGCAGCATTGTGCGAAACGCTCTCCCTTACGCCGGTAGACCTTCTTCCTTCCATCATTGCCATGTAACACAATTTTAGACTCATCAGAAAAGAGTACACGGCTCCAATCTTGCTGTGTCCAATTTAAATGACTGCGTGCGAAATGAAGGCGCGCTGTTCGGTGGGCTCGCTTTAGTTTGGGCCCATTAGCTGGCTTGTGTGGTACCATATCGCGTTCTTTTAACCTTCTCCGAACAGTTCGAGCGCTCACAGATACTCCGTGGAAGTCGCGAAGTTGGTTTTGTATCTCAATGGAGGTAAGGTGACGATTTCTCAAGCTGGTCGTCACGATGAATCGATCCTGCCTTTCAGTTGTGACCCGAGATCGTGGCCTTCCTTGGCGACGAACAAAGCCGCCAGTCTCTAGGTACCTCCGATAAACATTTCGGACCGCAGATCGACTTAAATTAAGTTGAGCACTCACGTTTCTTTGGCTGTGTCCGGCCTGAATAAGTGCCACAGCTTGGGCGGCGACTTCAGGTGAAGTATCCATAGATTATTGATAGAACCTCACCTTAATGTTAAGAATAAGTAATGTTTGTTGCAAAAGCAAAGATATCAATCACTTTTTCAAGAATTAAATCCAAGTAAACCAATAAAACCAAGTTTTCTTAGTATTCGATTGTTTGATATCAACAAACAGGCTCCAAATTGTCTTTTGTTTCTTTAAATTCTGTGTTCGAAATTCAAAAAAAGACTATTGAATGAAATTGTGAATGTGCCAGGTTCAAAACTGCATAAAAACTTTTTGCTCGACCTAATATAAAATTTTAGCTAGGACCAAACGAAACTGAAAATACAAGGTGGGCCAATAGATGTGTCCAGAAGTGTAATATTTAATGACTTACAAGCTTTATAAGCATCTCACATTTTAATAGATGAACTAGTAGTCGCGGGAGGCTTTGTTCCCGTACACCTTGTCACGATTATAACATAACCCTTCTTTTTTGGTGCAACAAGTTGCCGATAGAATTCAAAAGTATTTATTGTGTTAATTTATTAAAAAAAATTGAGGATCCATTTCTTGAAGAAAGGTTATTATTATTATAGTATAAACGAATTTATAGATGTTATCTATATGACGTAACATTTGTTGTAAACGCGTCACTCATTTTATTAACTTGACATTTATTATTAAGTACCTACTTGAATTTTTAATTGACTGTTATTGTTTGTGTTAATTGACTTTTCTAAATGTATTTTAATTTAATTTAATGGCAACTTTTTTATCCTTACTCATATTATAAATGCGAAAGTAACTCTGTCTGTCTGTGTGTTATGCAATCACGCCTAAACTACTGAACCGATTTTAATAACATTCGGTACGGACATAGTCTAGAGCCTGAGAAAGGACATAGGCTACTTTTTAATGCGGATGTAAGGGGTTGAAATAGGGGATGAAAGTTTGTATGGAAATTACGTCATTTTTAAAGCTGGAAGCTTGAAACTTATTTTTTTATACTTTTGATTCGATATTAATAAATACGACATTCAAATTATGAGATTTATTTTCTAAATAATTAGCCTAAAAAATTAAAAAATGCACAGGGCACAGCTAGTTTTTAACATTTTCAACACAATATTGTTATGAAATAAATTGTAAAATTACTTACCACTTATGACTTTACAGTCGGGTGAAAAAGTAGGTTACCTTTCGCAAGCTTCAAGCTACTTCCATACCAGTACCAAACTTCCAAATCCACCCAGTTAGGGCTTTCAATACCGGTATTCCGGGATCCCGTAATACCGTGATCACGGATTTTATTTTGGCCTTTTACAATACCGGTATTGACGCCCCAATACCGTGATTACGGTATTACAAATATTAGATCTGAAAATGTATGTGATCTTATTCTCATACTAGTTTTCACAAGCGCAAGTATCTCGCTGTAGTCTTAAACCGAAATCGAGCTGTACTTATGTCGTTTTTGTTATTGTCAATCAGTTTCGGGATAACGTACTATAGTACGGTACTTCTGATTCCACAAGATTGTATTTAAGAGCAAGTTGCTGGTGAACAATCCTAGCTACAAGGTTGTGTTTATGCAAATAGTCCCCGTCCATAATTGCACAGACAAAACCTTCGGTTTCCCCAAAGAGGTCACCAAAACGTAGCCAGGCTACGGACGCTAATGTATCTACGTCAGACCCATGAAGAGCCCGGTTATAGCGTCCATGAAGCGCCTTGCTCTGCCATACTTTTTTGCGGTCATTAGTATCTAATACTACAGGTTTGCGCCAATTCTCGCTACCTAAGGAGAGCGGAGTGAGGCCTTTGTCCACCGCTATCACATCTCGATGCATACCCACGTCGGCTTCTAGGAAATATTCCCTAAGGCTGCATACCTCGTGGTTGTGCAGGGTCTTTGCATTTAAAAAGCCACGACCTTCGTACTTCCGCGGGATATACAGCCTCATCACCGATGAACGTGGGTGATGCATCCGATTTGCAGTCAGCGTTGTGCAGACCCGCCTGTCCAAGGCGTCTAGTTCAGTCTGAGTCCATTTGAGTATGCCAAAAGAGTACATCAATACTGGCATGACCCAACCATTGAAGGCACGCACCTTGTTTCCGCCTGATAGACGACTATTCAGTACTTTTTTCAGGCGGCCAAAGAAGCATTCCTTCAATGATTGTTTAACATAAGCAACACTGATGCCTAGTGCCTCTGACATACCCAAATACTTGTAGGTTTCAGTTGAGCTGAGGGATCTTAGGTGTAATATAATCTCCCCTCGCTTTACATGCATGACCGCACATTTTTCCATCCCAAATTCCATCCTGATGGCGCTACTGAAGGTTTCCGTTACCTTCAGTAGCTCCATCAATTGCAAGTTGCTGGGGGCAAAAAGTTTCAAATCATCCATGTAAAGCAAGTGTGATATGACCTGACTACCTCTTCTCAACTGGTAGCCTTGCCCCGAACCCTCCAGCAGTGTACTGAGAGGGTTGAAAGACAGACAAAACCACAGTGGGCTCAGACTGTCGCCTTGAAAAATACCACGCTCAATTCTAATCGGTTCGCTGTTTTCCTGGCTCTGTCGACATCCTGGGTAGCAGAGTACCGTCTTCCATTGCCCCATACATGACTCAAGGAAAGTGCGCAGTATTGGATTTATTTTATACAACTCCAACACCTTCATGAGCCATGTATGTGGAACCGAGTCATAGGCCTTCTTATAATCTATCCAGCATGTCGACAGATTCCTTCGCGAACGACGTACCTGTTGGTTAATGGCAATATCAATGAGGAGAAGCTCCTTAGTACCGCGGGACCCGTTCCTACATCCATTTTGAGAAGCAGATATGATTGAATTTGTATCAATGTGGTTATTAATTTTGGCTCTCATAATGGATGTAAGAACTTTATAGACCTTCGGTAAGCACGTGATCGATCTATAATTTTTAGGTTCCGCAGTACTGCCTGATTTATGGAGCAGGTGGGTTATTCCTGTAGTTAGGAATTGAGGTAGCGATCCTAACTCTAAGGAAGACTGGAACTGAAATGTCAAGCGAGCGTGCGATCTTTGGAACCATTTAAGCCAAAAATTATGCAGCCCGTCCGGTCCTGGGGATTTCCAGTTGGATAACGGACGGACTGCATGGGTTACATCTTGGGGGCTGATCGTGATTGCCCCCATTTCTGGTAAAAGATCGCACGTGCGTCTGATCTCCCGCATCCAGTCACCCTCAGTGTGACTGACAGGAGCTGACCAGATGCTGCGCCAGAACGAACACATGGCGTCATCATCCGGTAGGTACGTTAGCACGTATCAGTCACACCCTGGTCAGATCGCTTCCAGGCCCTATAAACCCACCTTTCATTGCTTTGGAATGTGCGATTCTGAGTGTATCGCTCCACCCGCCGCTTATATCGACGAATTCGATTTGCCCATGCATAGAATTTCTGCTTCAGGAAGTCGATACGCTCTGTGATGTGGGTTAGATAATCCCGAGGGCTGATATCAATCCCCGCAACGCTCGCCTCACAAAGCGCATCACTCTAGGATGAGTGTTGCCCTGCCTGAAGCAGATAAGTTTACCAATGAGTGCTCTAGCCCCAGCGATACGACGTTCGATCCTGCACTGCCAAGCTGGTACCGCCGCCGGTCGAATAGTTCTGTCAGTCTTTGGGAACTTGACATGAGCTACCCGACATGCTGTTACAGCTCCACAGTACAGGACCAAATGGGTATCGGTGAGGTCTTCACTATTGTCAAAATAATTTGACAGCAGTGAATCTAGAGCACACACTAGCGCCCTATTTTTCTTATGCATGGGTAAACGAGGCCGACGAGGTCTAAGCTCAGGCTGTGTGGAGCGACACTCCCGTAATGCATCCTATAAAGCACTCCTCAATCTGTTACTGCACTGGGTACTCACGGTTATAGCCTCGTTATCATCATGTTCACTGCACGTCAGTGAACATGATGATCGGATCGCGTCACGGTGAGATACTGGGTTGTAGTTGCACCGCGGCCAGTGGGGAAGCAGACGAGACACGGCTGCACCATGATTCGAGGCGTAGTCTATCAAGTACGGCGTCATCCAACATACAGTTACGCTGGATGACCCGCACCTGATCCGATAGTCGTTGGGCCGAAACGTTGACAGCTGGTAATTATTATTATTATTTTCAATAAATAAGAACAATAAAGATTGATTTGAAAATAAAAAACACGTATTTTATTGCTTTTTTGAATGTCCTAATTGAACTTGCGTTTAATACCGGATTACCGGTATTGATACCGGGATCACGGTATTGACTTTTCCAATACCGGTATTGATACCGGTATTAAAAAAATCCGGTATTTGAAAGCCCTACACCCAGTATAAACCTTTTTTTCTATCTAGTATAGATTATTGCATAAAGCCGATATTTGGTTTCGGCAACGTATTTTCTAGGTCTTATCAACCGACGACAAAAAGAGGAGGTTATCAATTCGACGCGTATATATATATTTTTTTTTTTGTTTTTTTGTGTATGATCAATTGATCACCGATTACTCGAAGACGGCTGAACCGATTTGGAAAATTATTTTTTTGATTGAAAGGGTCCCACTTTCATAAAAGTCAGGATCTGATGATGGGATCCTGGAGAAATCGAGGGAACTCTTCAAATATTATAGGCACACCTATGATGTTTTGGGTATTTATTATAGTAACTTGTGCAGTTGCTCTCAAAAAGTACCATTTGAGGAAGTGGAACTGATGATGAAGACCACAGATGGCCGCCGAAACTACTCAATAATATGTATTGAGTGGATTGCGATTCGATTACTTGAATATGGATGTTAAGCACTTTATGCTCGTCACAATGCATATGGTGATGTAGAGCTGATGGTGAAGTCCCAGGAGAACTCCTCAATAATTAACGGCCCAGCATTGGGAAAAGCAATATTTTGTAAAAGGTGATAAGTAGTTGACATTGAGGCTCTTGTAACTCGGTAAATTAAAAATAGACCAACTAAAAAGAATGAAATAAAACTTTTTACCAAAAAATTAAACCGACTCTGATATATATATACTATATACTCTGAGATATCTGTGGACCGATAAATAAATAATTCGCTTTTAGTCTCTCTGGTTTTAAATTGTATAAATATTTTATTTAAAAAAACTTTTTACCAAAAAATTAAACCGACTCCCAAAAAACACTGCAAAATGAAAAATAACTTTAATTTCGGTAGTCGGTGTCTTTAGTTTTGTATTTTCGGTTTTGGCACCGACTTCCGAAATTAAAGTTATTTTTCACTTTGCAGTGCTTTTTGGGAGTCGGTTTAATTTTTTGGTAAAAAGTTTTTTTAAATAAAATATTTATACAATTTAAAACCAGAGAGACTAAAAGCGAATTATTTATTTATCGGTCCACAGATATCTTGCAAAAGATCTAAAACAAATGTTTACCGATAGCTATAACCTAAGGGTCTTTAAGTCAAGAGTGAATACGTTACTTTTAGGTAAGCGTGCTCCATCCAAGGAACTTGTTGTACCTAAACTGGAATGCGGACGCGAAGCTCAAATCCGTTCCGAAGAGTATACCCTCGAAGGACCTAGCTATCTCTTTCTAGTAGTGTGGATATCAATTCGCGATAAACGTAAGGACAATTTTATTTGATGCAATATTTGCAGGTTTTTTTAGACACTTATTATTAACCTTACAAATGATGTATTTCTGTTACCGCTATAACAAAAAATACTAAAAATTAATTAAAATAAATATTTAAGGGAGACTCCCATACAACAGTTGTGATTTTTTTGGCGCTTTTTATAGGTAATGGTTCCGTACCATTCATTACCTACCTTTAAAAATACCCTTCATGTGCGAGTCCGACTCGTACTTGGCCAGTTTTTTTCTTAACAACGTATTAAATAGAAAGAAAGAAATAAATTCAATTATAAATGCAAAGGTCTGTATCGGTCTGTTACGCTTTCACGGTTAAATCACAGAGCCGCTTTCGAAAAAATTTGGCATGGAGATAGTTTAAAACCCTGGGAACTATATAGGGTTCTTTCTATCTCAGATTTTTGAACAGTTGCTCGGTAGCGCGATATAACCGAATTCTACGTGGGCGAAAAGCTAGTTCTCGATATATATTTCTGAGGAACTTATATTGAGCGCGCTAATTTCTATAATAAACCCTTCCTTATGCGGGCTAAATGCAAAATTGGTTTTGCAAACTTTATTGCGTTGAATTATAAACTTTCAAAGTGGTTAAGACCCGTGATACAAATACAATTATTGCAAATACAGAATTAATAACAGAATCACCAGCTGGCAATTCTTCGAAGGCTTGGCCTTGATAGGCAGTGGTATAGACGTCCAAACAAACGTGCATTAATTGGTAATCTATGTTTATTCGACACTTGTACGGTTAGAGCCAGTAGACTAAAATAAAATGATGCAATGTTTATATATAACTAGTACTCTCGCGGGGCTTCGCTCCCGTGGATTCTATCACGGTAAAAACATAACTCTCCTTTTTTGCAGTCGGGTAAATAGTAGCTTATAACCTTCCTCAAGCTTCAAGCTACTTCCATACCAAATTTCATCCAAATCCACCCAGTACTTTCGAAGATTAGCGCGTTCAAGCAAACAAACAAACAAACAAACTAACAAACTTTTCCGCTTTATAATATTAGTATAGATTAAAACTACTAAAACCCTTCATGAAAGACGATGATTATAAATAGAAAGAATAACAGAAGAGATATAATTTATTTCTGTATATATTTATTTAGGTTAACCTACAATTGTTTACACTATACATTTGTATGAAACAGTCATATTACATTTATAAGTGTAAAAATTAATTACAGGCTAATACCACATGTGCTATTTAAGGTTAGAAATCAATATTATTAACATACATAATTCTAAACATAAAGGAGGCAGATCGAATGATAATTATAAGGTTATTATTATTAGGTTGGTTCTATATTTTCTAGTTCCTCGTATGTTGCAGCTGCAGGTTTGTTACAAGATTGGCTTGACACACAACCCTAAAAATGTATTACACTATTATTAGTTAAAAGTATGGAAATAATCTTTAAATTATGAATTACTAGCTTCTGCCCGCAACTTCGTCCGCGTAGAAGTCGAAAATATTCCACGGGATCCCGTCCCCGACTTGCTTGACAAAGATTATATTAGCTCGGCTAATATGCATGATATAAAGATAATTTATAGCCTATAGCACTCAGGGATAATGCAGCTACATGTAAGCGAAAGAATTTTCAAAATCGGTTCGGTAGTTTCAGAGATTACCCCATACATACAAACTTACAAATTTTACCTCTTTATAATATTAGTATAGATTATTATTTGTCGACATTAACTAACTGCAGTGGATGAAAGTTAAGTAATTAAGTTATAAGTAATTATTAATATAATAAACTACACTTGTAAGCAAGTTTGCGTAGCTGAGTTTTTGGCCAAAATGATATAAAATATTTTTGCCATCAATTTGCTAAGCAAAAGTAAATAAAACAACTAAAATGTCGACTTTTATGCTCATTAATTTGACTCCTTTCATAACTTTCACTTACCAGATCTTTGAATGTGCCCAGTACAGGTTGTATATTCTTTTCTTTAGTGGGTTTTAATATTATAGTACTTAAAACATTTATTTGTTTCGCTGACAGGAATCTAAAATAATAATAGATTGATGAGAACAAAATTGTAGTATTTATGGTTAAGATAGATTCAAAATGAAAATTCATCTTGCTATGCTCATATTCTACATATTTCGAAACGGTGATCTTCATGTCATTTGTAAAGATTGATAACTTACTTTAGGGAAAATGGACGGAATTGCATCATTTGATCTTGTTTCGAAATGCAATATTACTTCGGGCTTGAAATGGCGGCTACAAATTTTGGAACCGTTTCTGACCCTTTTCTGTGTAGAACACTGAGCCACCGGACTCGAAGATCATCATTTTTAGGAAAGCTTAAAATAACAAAAAATAATATATAATGAGAAGAAAGAAAAATAATAAATAAGAAGAATAAAGAGAAGAACATCCACTTTTACATTGAAAACATAGTCACCCTAAATGCAATTTGTAAACAAAGTCACAAAACTTACTTAAAAAAGGAAATTCCAGACCCGGGGTACCCTTTTCACTCTTGCAATTAACCACAAAACACGTTCTTACCATGGTTACAATAACTTGCACTTTAATATTACGAAAACTCACAAAATTAAATATAATTCAAATTTACAAACATACAGATGTCAAGTAAACGTCAGTCGGCAACGTAGTAATTGCCAGGTATAGTATAATATATCACTACTAATTCTTGCAAATTCCATTTTTTTTTTGGTTTAAACATCTTGTGTTTGCATGGTAAAATAATTTTAATTTTCATTAATATGCATACAGTAATAATGGTAATTCATTTTAAAGATAGAATTCCAAAGAAGTTTAAAACTAGGTGTTATTACTACAACAGACAGGTAAAAAAAATTACCATTGAAATAAATATTTTTAATCTGACACACAGAAGAAAGGGACACAGTCCACACACGGCACTGTCTCGCTCGGAACGAATAGTTCCTTCAGTTTTATACGTGCAAGTTTATACTCTATTGTTTAACAGCTAAGAAAGACTTTCTGTATTCTTTGAGTCATTCGTAAGCAATCCAGTTAGTAGGTAGAAGATCCTTGGCTCCATCTTAGACCACATCATCACTTACCATCAGGTGAGATGGTGGTCAAACGCGAACCTATTATCAATTTAAAAAAAGTAAAACAATAAAAAAAACGTAGGTAGGTACTGTGGAGTTCTGCCTAGTATTTTTATACTGTGGTTCTGCTATGCGAGCGGTCAGCCTATCGCGCTGGCTGGTATAATTTGAATTTCGACCGCAATGTTTGACATGCGAACGAATTGTTTTAAGAAAAAGTGAGAGCCGGCTGGGACTCCGCGAGCAGAGCAGGCTCGACATCGAAAAATCTTAAAAAAATATAATTATATCAATCTTCCATATATGTGAATATAGTAATATACAAAGGATAAAAACTATCGCGTTTATATTGAACTCCCGAGTACACACTCGCCCTCATTGCAGTACCGTCTTAACGGCTATAAAGTTAATCTCTAACTAACCCTATGAGCGCCGCAGTAATCCGATGGACGGCCGCCTCTCATAAAATGGTCGTAAAGACCCGTTTTTTTTACGAACTTCTAACTAAACATTTGCAGTAAGTCGCGGTAAGAATAAACGCCACCGGGACTTTTCAATCCTCTCGCAAATAATTTTATTGCGGATTATAAGTTTTCTTGCAACTTAGTAATAAAATTAATTTTAGTATCTATAGTAACGTGCTAAGGATTGTAAAAACGTGTTAACTCATATTTTTTTTGTGTTATTAGTAATTGTAGTTAGAAATCCTGAACCATAAAAATATAGATACTGATAAAAAAGTGTGATTTTAAGCAAGTCCAGATTTTTCTGAAAGAAAAAGTATTGTTTGTTTGTATGTCATTTGTATTGTGTTTAATTATGTGTATGTGGATAATTTTTGTCTGAAATAAATGTATATTAAATCCTTTTATCTATTTAAATATACTTTTATATAAACTACTTTTAGCGACACTAAGACTACCAAGCTTCACACTTTGGATAATTATTGTTTACATAACACCCAAGTGCATTTAGGAACATGAAGAACTTACATAAGGAAAATGAAATAAACGGTTATCGTCTGTAAATTTTATTTATACACTTTACTTAAATAATTTATACAAAATGCCATTCCCACAAGTGCACAACAAATAAATACCTGAATGTCAATCACTAATTTAAATTTGGTATACTGACTATTATTATTCATTTAAATAACTTATAGGTAACTAAGATCAAGCCATAGCTTTATATTTACAACTACCTATATGTACAAGTTCATCGCTACTGCTGAAGTTTTAAAGTCCACACACTGAATGATTGTTATTAACACTCGCTGATCTGACGACAGCGACCACAGACGCCGGCTGTCAGCCTTGCTCTTAAGTCAGCCATCTTCTTCTTCAAATAAGTCACTTGGAATGCCAGTCGTACTTCCCTCAGCTTCCTCCGATCCCTGCTCTGCTTGGCAGCGTAGTTGTTCCGCTCTCGCTGCTTCCTGTACGAGTCATCAGCGGTCTGGCTCGTCTGCACCGCCCTCCGCATCCTCGGGTTGTTACCCAGCAATGTTCCTCCGTTCTTCTCCGCCATAGCTCGCAAGGCGTCTCGTTCAAACGCCTGATATTCCACGTCGTCAGACAATGATTCTGAGTCGTAGAACTCTGGTGATTGCGGCGGAGATGGTGCGGTTGTTTTGCTGTGCGACCAGCTCTCAATAGAGTCGGGAGACATTGCTGATGGTACTGCATATGACGCCGGCTGGTACGGATACGTGGTGTAGTACTGGGATTCCGTATACGATGGGTACGACTCCGATAAAGGTGGTGATTGAGGAGCACTCGACGCAGGCAGTGGAGACTCTCTCTCAACCTTCACCGCGTGTTTACTCAAATCCAAGGCAGCTTCCTGTGCGTAAGGAGTCCACAAGGCCATTTTGAGAACTTGTCTACTTGACGTACAACTCACGAATGTCAGTCCACTTTGGCGAGCGGGTGTCGCTTAAAAGAGGCGGGGCCTTAGTGACCACCCCCGCAGGAAGGGTTAAGAGCAGGTAGCACCCTAACGGACCTCGATGGTAGAATGATTAATGGAATACTACCGGATTTTTTTTAATAGCGTAAATGAACATAACGTTAAACTTAAATTCGAGGCGAGTATTGATAGTAAAGACGCAAATCAAGCATAAACATGTCGCTAATGATTTTGTTTGTTTGCCAATTTCAGGTTCAAGTTTGAGCCATAAGAGGTAATTATATTTATTCATTACGATATTTACCTAATGACTCAAGTTTTCTTCATTAAAAACAATAAGAAGCCTATCTGGCTCATGGTGTAGATCTAAGGATTTGTTATGTACGTACTCCATCAATCCAATTTTGGAAGCAGTTACGTACATAGGTAAATATGCGCTACCGCTAATACCTATTAATCTGTACAGAATAAAAATTGATAAATCTATAAAATTCCTTCCGATTTTATCTTAAAGGTATACTGAAAGTAAGAAAATAAAAATGACCTTCTACCTAGTTTACTGTTTTAGAAACGCTAACGCATTTTGAACATGTCTCCAATTATAATTAATTTAATCTGCGACTATCACATTAGGGCTGTTCCCTGGGTCATTTCTATGGTGAGATTGAATTACGGAAAAAAGTTTTTTTTTTTGTATGCAGCTGCTTATTTCTTTTATTTATTTACTATAATTATGAGCCTTATTCTGTATATTTAGGGGCTATTTTTGTATAAACACTCAGTTACCAAAGGCATTAGATTCGTCACTTGGTTTTGGTACATTGCAGAACCCTTCCGCGTGCAATTTGGTTAACGGTGTCAATATTATTATTACTGGCAATGCTTTCTGCCCTTTTCTAAAATCTTTTGCAGAACTGCAGAAAGGGTCTTGTAGTCAGAATAATTATTCCTAGTTGAATAAATTAAAGCAGAATTAGGTAGGTACCCAGGTACTACCTACACGCCATGTAGGTACACAAAATCTTTGACGGAGATACAGTTTCGAGGGGAAAATTACCCACTCAAGTTATTTATCTGGTTTTCAGAAAAATAAAAACCATAATAAATAAATTACCACAAGTTAAAGCATTAAACAGATAGGTATTCTATTTCAAAGTGGCGCATTTCTTAAATCGCTAATTTCATAGGTAAAAATCTGATATTTAATTACTTAGTACTAGGTACTTTACTTAGGCACCGATTTGTTTGAAGATCTCTTAAATCATTTTAAAGGAGGTGGGTAAAGATCAGCCTTTTTTCACCCATAAAAGTGATGAAAATCCAAAGTTGTCGTATTATCGTATTTATGTAAAGTTCAGGTATTGATCTTTACATTAATTCTAAAATAGTAAGAAAAAAAAAATAACATGTCTTATAAAAAGGTCATCAAACTTGGCAGATTTGTCGAATTTTTACAATTTTAAGCGTTTTTTCTAACTTTCATTAAAAAAAAAACAATGAAGCACTTCATGCACCACTGTATTTTTTAGTTTCTCAAATCCTATAATGAATAAGCTTTTAAATTAGCATTCATTTTTTTTGGTGCATCGAGTGCATCTATGTTATAGGGAAATATATCTAGCTATGAGAGTTTGGACGATTTGGACTCGACTCTGTTAAGTGACTGTGATGTTTTAGATTTTCCACGATTCACATGGGATGAACTACGATCTTTAACTACCTATTGGAATATATCAACTTAAGCAGAGTAGATCATACACTCACGAATACCTAAACCAAATGGAAATATATTCTCTTTACGTACATCGAGAAGATTCCTCAATTATCCGACTGCAGTTGAGATCACGACACACAAGTTCTAAAGTATATAACCTATGGATAAAAACAGGTGTAGGTCTTAATCCCAACGTTGAATGGTATTTTCAGTGCAAAGTTGGTGCCAGAGTTGTTGTCTGCTGTGACCATGTTGCATCTGTACTTTGGTACTTGGGATACTGGCCCCATAATCAAACTCAGACAAAAACACCAAGTCTTGGGTATGTAGATACACTTCAGGATGCTGCTACTAGATGGTCCAGTGACGATTCAGCCAGTGAAAGCGAAAGAGAAATATAATTTAAGACATTTTTTACAAATACAAAACTAAAAAAATACTTTAGTATAGTTATTTTTTTCCTATTTGATAAAAAAAAACTTGAAAAAATTTAGCAATTTCAGTTTGACTGAGTATCAGCATTAAATATATATATATATATATACTAGCTTCCGCCAGCGACTTCGTCCGCGTGGAAAAAAAAATCCCCCGATTTTGAATCATTCTTCATTAGTGCTCCGCTCCTATTGGTCTTAGCGTGATGATATATAGCCTATAGGCTTCCTCGATAAATGGGCTATCTAACACTGAAAGAATTTTTCAAATCAGAACCGTAGTTCCTGAGATTAGCGCGTTCAAGCAAACAAACAAACAAACAAACAAACAAACAAACTCTTCAGCTTTATAATATTATTACTAGGTTCCGCCCGCGACTTCGTCCGCGTGGAAAAAAAATCCCCCGATTTTGAAACATTCTTCATTAGTGCTCCGCTCCTATTGGTCTTAGTGTGATGATATATAGCCTATAGCCTTCCTCGATAAATGGGCTATCTAACACTGAAAGAATTTTTCAAATCAGAACCGTAGTTCCTGAGATTAGCGCGTTCAAGCAAACAAACAAACAAACAAACTCTTCAGCTTTATAATATTAGTATAGATATATATATATATAACATGAATTTGTCGATGGGCGAAAATTGGCCGATCTTTAGTCACCTCCTTTGGATCAAAACTAATATATTTCTTTTATACTTATTAACTACGAATTCCGTCATGATCAAAGATTTTTAAATCCACAATTCTAGAAATCTTAGGATTACGGCGGTATGAATTTAACGAACTAAGTTTTATTTTCCGGATTATAAACACTGCTTTACTGCAAAAGCAATAATATTACTGTCACCCATTTTTATGGCCGTTCTACTGATACATTTTATTTATAGTTTGCAAAATGTTCACGAAAACTCATATTTATGCCCAACTTACTAAGGCAATAAAATAATTTGAGAAAATAATCTCTAGTACCTGTGAACTTCTTAACCAACTTCCAAAAAGAAGAGTTATGAATTTGACTGAATGTTTTAGCTGGTAGATGTTGGTGTCAAACCAGCCGTTTGATAAGCCACGAATGCCACGATGTCCGCTGTCGTAACATCACATCATCCCGCGCGTACCATGGAACGAAGCACCGACTTAAATGAGATGAACCTAGCCCTTATTATAAATGAAATTAGACATCCAATGAAACAGTCTTCTGTGCTTTTTCCCTTTAAAGTGCAGTAATGTTTTTGTTTAGAAATTGGTTGAATTGTTTTGTTCGGTAGGTGAACTTAACGCAGAGGGCATACAGTGACCTGCGCGTCAAATATAACAACAAATTTCGGATGATGTTGGGGCTGCTGCGGTTTTGTATTGCGCCCGATGTGTTTGCCGCCGCGAATATGGACAGTTTTGTGGCCATCATGCGCAAGAGATGTACTTCTTTACAGCGCAGCCTACGCGCCAGCCTCAACTATATTCTAAGAACGCTAGCTGATAGGTGAAAATCTCCGATCTTGGCTCGATGGATACGACTGCATGCAGTCAAGTAAACATACCCTAGGTTGGCGTGTCCCACGTAGCTTAGATTTACAATTTAATTTATTTATAATTTGTAATAACAAATTATACTAAATTAAATTGTGTTAGTACCCAGTGTTAACATGTTACTTACAAATATGGAGTCAGAATCCGAAATAAATGATATTGAATTGAATTTGTTTCAGTATTTGTCTTCTTTAAGCTGTTGTTAGGTAGGTACCTACTATGTGCTCTTTGTTTTTTGATATAATTTTTCTATTTTAGACAATTTTTTTAAATAATATTTAAATTCTCATAATAAGACCACCACGATATCGCTTATTGAGTAACGCAATATCGGAAGTAATATTGAGTTGAGTCACACAATACTACTTTGTGAAAAAAAATCGACACTCATGTCCGAAGTCGGACCCGCGACAGTTGCGACATTATTAACGCACTGACGATTCGTATAAAAGCATGCGCTAGACAAGAGATTATTTCTTTGAAGTTATTATTGATTGTTCCCGGATAATGCGCAAAAATTACTGTCAAATATTGGAGGAAGTAATACTTGTCTTCATTACATTTCGCTTCAATGAAACTAAGGAAAGTTAAATCGCTTGTGTGTCCCGAGACCCGAAGCATTTTATAATTTAACAATATATACAACTATATAAAATATACATGTCCTACATATGAATAAAATTGAATTGTCTGTCTGAGATTTCAAAACATTTAACTTTGTTTTAACATTTACGTATAGTTATTTACACGAGACCTGCCAAAACACACACTAACTTAAAAAAAAAATTGTTTGCCCTAGCTAATTTCTAAAACGGCTGAAACGATTTTGATGGGAGTTTGGCTAGAAGATAGAGGAGGTTAGAAGGCTACATATAGTTTAATTTTAATAAACCATATTAAAAGTAAACTATATTTATTAGTAACTATACATATTAAGTAAGGATTTTTATCGGGAAAACCTCTCACGCCATAGAAGTCGCAAGCACGGCTAATAATCACAAAATCTGCAGTTACTCACGACAATCGAATTATTTACTCGCAAAATAGTTTTTGAGTTCATTGATTCAATCACATTATTGTTCCAACGCGTTTCTCACGTGATCCTAGCTGTAAAAACATTTGGCGTGTGGCGGCCATGTTGCCTGATGGCGGCCGCCGCCGCCGTGGCGATGACGGGTTAAACAAACTGAAAATGTTTGTGTGTTAAAAGGATTCGTGTTATCTTTGCGCACGCGACTATTTCACTTATGAAAAACGAAATAAAATTATTATAAAAGGTTAATTAAATTAGCTTGTCACAAAACACGTATAGGTTCGATGCCGTATAGGTGCTTGTATATTATATTAACTAGCAGTCCAGCGAGGCTTTTCTCCCGTGGACTTGTATCACGATGAAAACGTAACCCTCCTTTTTTACAGTCGGGTTAAAAGTAGATAAAGTAGCCTATAACCTCCCTTAAGCTTCAAGCTACGTCCACACCAAATTTCATCCAAAATCCACCCAGTACTTTCGAATATTAGCGCATTCAAACAAAAAATATCTAACCAGTAAAAATCTAATTAGTGTCTATATATATAAAAGAAAGTCTTGTTAGTTACACTATTTATAACTCAAGAACGGCTTAACCGATTTGGCTCAAAATTGGTAGGGAGATAGCTGAGAACCAGGAGACGGATATAGAATACTTTTTATCCTGAAATTCCCATGGGATCGGGATTTACGCCGGTAAAACCTCCCACGCGAACTAAGTCGCGGCCAACAGCTAGTTATAGATAAATGAAGCAAAAACTTTAAAGATACCCCTTTTCACGAAGATTACGCAGACGGTGGAGAATAAAATGTTGTTTAGGTATACGGCGAAGGGGTGTAGAAAAGTAATATTTTTGTATTATAGGTAAACTAGTATTTGCGTGTTGCGCGAGGTGCAAGCACCTCGCGTGCTTGTGGTGTGAATCGGAAAAAAAAAATGCATTGCCCCTCTTAATGAATCTGAAAAAAAAAATGTTCCAAGTCTCTTAATTTCCGAGATCCGCCTAAAGGGGGTGAGAAGGGGGGCAAGGGGGGCGACTTTGAAAAATGGTTTTTACTTTACCGAGCCTCCTCTATACGAATCCGTAAAAAACAATACGGGTCTCGTAGTTTCCGGATACGATAGGGAGGGGGGAGAAGGTGGGTGAAAAGGGGAGATTTGGCACTTTTCCCGTAGGTTTGAGAGTTATCTACTTGTTTACGAATCTGTCAAAATATACCCACCTCCCCATCCACCATCTGGGAGAACAATTATGTCAATGAATGAGTGAGTGAGTGAGTGGTAATTTGGCTTTATATTATAGGTAAATGTATTTGAAATAATTTAAGTTATGGTTGAATTTTGAGCAATGGCTGACCACTAACTGTTAAATAGGTATGGTATAGATACCTAACTATCAACTAGGTATAACAGACAGGACACAAGTACAGACAGGTTTATATGAGCACCTAAAGTAATTATATAGGGATGTATTTCATAGATATTGTTTACGCTTAGGTATTATGAAGTAAATAAATATGAAATAGGTATAGGTTAGTCATTTGAAAAGACAGCATGATGATAGGTTTTTGGCCCACCCTAGCACTGATGAAATATAAAAAAAAAACCTTAAAAATAAGACTTTTGTAACGGAAGACCAGACACACAGATTACTCCGCCAGACAAAACTCCCTGTCGCCGTTAATACAGCGTAAATAACGGTTTTATTGTTCCAGAGAAAGTTCTATTTTGCAAACTTGCAAACCGTCGCATTGTCTTCTCGTGGCATAAAAGGGTTGGCCCTTTGCAAATGTCGCACAATGCAGATTATACAATTTGCATGTTGCGTTTGCAGGGATAGTTCCGAGAATGTTGACTTGCATTAATTATCAAATAATAAGCGTGTCTAAGCCAAACAAAAAATAAAAGTCTTGAGAGACCGCTATCTGAACAACTTTGATGATGTTGAGGAAATTAAATACCTAATACCTGAATCGATTAGGATTACCTACCTTATAAAAGTAAGTTCAAAAACTTAAACCCAACTACTGAAAATTCACTGTTTAGAAAGTATGAATCATGATATTTTTCTATAAGTAGGTATTGTAGCTTTGGCCTGTGGATTCGCACGCGTTAAATATTTTCAGCAATAGCTTTGTACAGGTGAAAGCATTTTTTAAATCGTTTCAGAAGATCCAAAGATTACTTCCTACAAATTCACAAACTTCACCACGCATTAGGCCATAATATTAAATAACTTTCACAAAATATAGGTACCTAAGTTAAAGTATGTATTTTACATAATAAATACGGGCGTCATTTTCCATTTTAACCAGCGGATAATCTCTTCGCTGCTATCGAAACGTAGGTACCTAATATAGAAATTATGAGGGGAAAATAACCAACTACGGTAGAACAATAGTTGGGAACAGTCAGGGTTATGATTATGCCCGGTATACCAGTATATGGGGCATAATCATAACCCTGACTGTCCTGACCTGACTATTGTTCCACCGTAGTTGTTGTTGTTTATTTTTTAAATCTTTATTTATGTACTTTTAGGACATAAGGTTTAAATAAATTTAGAGGCTTTTAACCAACATAGATACGTCAGCCTCATGATATAATCTAACGAGTTATTACACTTGCGTAGTTGGAAAAAAATGGTAAGAGTACAATTCTTTCAGGCGAAGACGAATACCTTACAGGCTTTTTATTCTTTTTTTTTATTAAAAATAGTTTCGCGTTTGACCACTATCTACTATTCTATATTATGTAGATATGGTTTTTTTTATTATTATTCAGAAAGAGCCTACAAAAATGGCTACAAAAAGGTTCAAAGTATTCGACGTTTTAGCTTCCATACTGACTGTACGTAAGCACTGGAGTAGAAAATCTTCTGAAGTATTACGTCTGCTATTGTCTAATTGCTAAATAGTCGTGTTATTCACAAATGAACACACATTCTACGAAGGCATTGTAAGTCATACCTTAAGTTCATTTATCAAGGTGCAAAATCTGTTGAAAGGAGGTTGCAGTTTCGGCTATCCACTTGTTCAAAAGATTAGGCGACAGTCCTCACGTTGTACAATCACAAAGACCACCAGCACTCTATTCCCTGTGGTAAGAAAAAAAAAACTTATGATGCAAAATCATCCAAGTGTCACTCAAAAGAAAAGAAGAACCGAAGAGAAAAAGACAGATCAATAAGCCGATACTATAAAGAATGGTTTCTTACTCACCTACTTTTTCTTTAGGTAGGGTGTTATTCAGATGTGGAGCTTTCCAATGGTGGTCGATTAATCCCTTACATAGTTTATCTTTAATAACCTGAAATACAAGTAAGATTTCGCTATTATTTTGTTTGATTGATCAGTTTTGTAATGGGGGTAGTTTCTCGCTAAAACCGAATGATACTGTAACATCTGACATCTAGCGCCTAGTAGTACTACTAAGTTTTTAGTTTATATTGAGTGTTTACTGACATCTAGCTTTGACTAGCAGAACTAAAATCGGGAATTTTAAAAGGATATGAACTACAAATAAACTTTGCATAGATGCAAATATTTAATTTGTATCTATACAAAGATTATTTTATTTTATAAACTATCTTGAATTTTTATGGAAAAGAAAATCTCTTTCCTATATCAATTCTCAAACTTGCACTCCAATCAGTTGTCATTAAAAAAGTGCAAACATTTTTTTATCTGTGGTCGGCCATTTTGGATTTTGATAATCTGATTGACCGTCGAAACAATTTCGATGTTTTTCAACCTACCTGTAATTTTATTACTAAGTTAACGTTTCCATTACGCGACATAATCGCGGCCCTTTCAACACCGTTATCGCCTCGTGTGCCGCTTGTCTCCAAGAGGGCCAAAAAGTGTCCGAACGATCAGCTGTCACGTACTACTGACGTGTAGAACACAAACAAATCTGATATTTTGGGTTTGCTATGCTGTTTTCACGATGAACGGTACGTTTAATGAGCAGCTCGGGGGCGTAGCCGGGGTGTTCGAACAATGGGGTGCTTGCGAGCAGACGGTGTTGGCGTGTACGCTGGCTCGGCGAGTGCCGTGGCCGGGGCTGAAGTTGGTGCAGCGCGCAGTGGAGGCAGCGCTGCGGAGCCACGTAGAAGATGAGCGGCTGGAGCGGGACGCCAACGACGAGCTCCTGCTGGCCAGCCTGCTTCTAGTGCGCGACAACGACGACGACGGTAAGTAGAAAGCACTCCTATACTCACACTCATGTTTCTTATCAAATTTTCCTTATACGAAGAGTATGAGCGCCGAACTGTTTAGGAGAAGATCCTGGATGAATTTCTGGCTTAAAAATCTATATTTTAGTTGAGAAAGCATAGTCGATATATCAATTCATTGGCAATTTTGTAATATTTACCAACCTACCCTAGAAAACTTTTTATCAGTGGATTTATATAAACCCTAAACTAAAAGAAACATATATTTCACAGTTTAAGCTAGGTAAGATATTCCGACAAACATATCTATGAAATAACAGAACTGTAATGTAAATAAACTATTCAATGAACATTGGCAAATATTACTCACAAAAAAACCTCAATATATTTTATTTCATATGGGCCTATATGGCCACTTACAAAACATGTGAAGCTAATGCATGGTTCAAAAATGGTTGTTTCCTATGGAGAACTGGCAAGGAACTCGCATGTTTACTCTATTCAAAACATCATTCATTTTATATTGCAAATTAACATATTGTCTTTCATCTTTCTAGAGGGCCTCTGATGTTGACTTAGTCTGATAAGAAATAGATGGTGTATGCTATTCCATGTATTATCAATACCTAAAAAAAATGTTGATGTGTAAAACATGAGTAATAAGGTAGACTAGTGCATATACATTGTTAACTAATAAATTTCAGGAGTAGACATGGACACTCTTAATTAGTTCTAAAATATTGATGGCATTTGCTATTTTCTAAAATGTACTTTACCTTTACTCCTTCCACTAGTGTTGCCCAAACGAGAGTCTCGCAAGAGTCTTGCAATTAGAGATTATCCTATTGCTATTTATTAAATGGTAGTTGAGATCTCAGAACAATGTAACAGACTCTGTTACATTAGAGAAATTAGATTAGAGATTATCCTATTGCTATTTATTAAACGGTAGTTGAGATCTCAGAACAATGTAACAGAGTCTGTTACATTGTTCTGAGATCTCAACTACCGTTTAATAAATAGCAATAGGATAATCTCTAATTGCAAGACTCTTGCGAGACTCTCGTTTGGGCAACACTACCTTCCACAAATAAAATAAGAAAGGTAACATTATCGAGGTTGATTATCTAAATTCATTCATTATAGATAATACTCTTATTTTACACCATAACAGAATAACACTTGACTTAACACCTAAATAGTGTGATACAATGGGCAGTCTTACAAATAAAAATCATATTGACTAACTGTTAATGTTGATTAATCAATGTTAAGCAACATTTACCCAGCTGGGCATAGTTGTTGACCATCTCAACTTTATTTACCAAGATTCCTAAGAAGAACTTTAGCATGTTAAGCCATTTTTTTTTCATTATTGAAAATTGGTCCGGACTGCCACTGTTGTACAAGTGGCAGTCCGGACACGGTTTGACAGTCATAAGGGTTATCTGAAACATCAAAATCCGACACCTGTCTTGCCAAGGGGTAATTGCCCATTTGCTGGGTTTTTGAGGTCAGGTAGGCAGTTACTTTATTTTATAAAAACTTTTTAACAAAAAACATGTGCAATTCACACGTGGTAGAAGTGAAACCTTAAAAAAATTGATGTGTCTGTCTCTTTTTACTGTCGCTTTTTCGTTTCATAAACTTTCAAATCACAACGATGCTAAAGAAGTTTTCACTTCAATAAATTATACCCACTTCCATATCATAACACTACAAAGCCAAAAATAACTTTAATTTCGGTAGTCGGTGTTTTTGGTTTTGTATTTTCTTTTTTTACACCAACTTATGAAATTAAAATTATTTTGGAAGCCCTATAGGTTCTTGTCTAATATTATAAATGCAAAATTTAAATGTATGTATACATGTTACTCAGTCATGCCAGAATGAATGAATGGATAAACCTTCTAATGTATCAATATAATTAAAGTTAGATTAAAATAAAAATATCTTTAGACAACAATTCTTGGTGGTGTTAATAGTTAAACATTAATTTGGCACAGAGATAGGTAATAGTCTGGTAGCAAATAGGCTAATTTTATCTTGGGAAATTTTCCATAGTAACAAAGTCTTGGTCCAGTAGAGAGTTTCACACTTTTGCTGTGTGTACAATAAAGGTGGTGGAAAAGCGTTTAGTACCGTAGTAATTGTGCATGGTACTCTGCAGTAAGTTGGTAGACTCCACATCTCACAACAAAAGAAAATAACTATAATTCAATAAGTATATTTATTTCAGACTTATTCAGTTCATAAATTATTAGTAGTTTCATTGAAACAAACAACTTAAAACTATGTTAGTAAATTATACACACACACATAATTTCGGCCGGCTCTTCACGTTGGCCAACATAGTGGCGAATGTAGTGGCCAATGCCTATTGGCCAACGTGTAGAGGGGGTGTTTGTGCATCTTGGGTTGTTGTGCATCTTGGGTTGTATTGGAATGAGGGCCGACAAGTTTGCGCGAGACGCGTGTGATGTCGGTTTTTTGCAAAAGATTAAAGGGTTGTGGCAGAGTATTGGCCACCGCGTACACACGTTGGGCGCGCGTTTAATTTGCTACGAGATCCCAGAACGATCGCGCGCACCTGATTCAAATTTTATAGTCACGCGTCGGTAACAACTAGAGTAAACAAAATGTCAGTAATTAATGACTAACGAAGAAACTTTTCGGCTTATAGAGCTCTACCAAGCCGAAAATTGTTTGTGGAACCCAAGAAGCAGCAGTTAGCGCCTCAATATCCATTTTAATAAATACGTCCGCACATTGGCCTGAACCGAAGCAAACTGAACGGTCTTCCAACGTGTGGACGCCATCACGAACCCTTGGCCAATATCCTCTTGGCCAATGACATTACATTCGCCACTATGTTGGCCAACGTTATATACATATATACAGCCTATGTTACATGCACTTTAATCCATTGCCTCCATATTGATGGAGGCAATGGATTAAAGTGCATGTAACATAGGCTGACTGAATCTAATTTTTTTTTGTTTGTAGTCCAATGACTATGGATGTTTCCAGCAGTTACCGTCAGGTAGCCAGTGTGTTGACGTGTCCAGGTTGCGAGCGCCTCCACCGCCTGCTGGGCCTGCTGCCCCTGCTGCGCATGGACAACTCGCGCTGCAAGGAGCTGTACGTGGGCGCGGCGCCGGCGCTGGTGCAGCGCTGCGTGGACGCGCCGCGCCGCTCGGCCGTGGTGCCCGAGCTGTGCCGCCAGCTGCTGTCCTACCTGCTCGTGCACCCGGCGCTCACGCACCAGGACCAAGGGTACGTACAACTCGCGCCGCTCGGCCGTGGTGCCCGAGCTGTGCCGCCAGCTGCTGTCCTACCTGCTCGTGCACCCGGCGCTCACGCACCAGGACCAAGGGTACGTACAACTCGCGCCGCTCGGCCGTGGTGCCCGAGCTGTGCCGCCAGCTGCTGTCCTACCTGCTCGTGCACCCGGCGCTCACGCACCAGGACCAAGGGTACGTACAACTCGCGCCGCTCGGCCGTGGTGCCCGAGCTGTGCCGCCAGCTGCTGTCCTACCTGCTCGTGCACCCGGCGCTCACGCACCAGGACCAAGGGTACGTACAACTCGCGCCGCTCGGCCGTGGTGCCCGAGCTGTGCCGCCAGCTGCTGTCCTACCTGCTCGTGCACCCGGCGCTCACGCACCAGGACCAAGGGTACGTACAACTCGCGCTGCAAGGAGCTGTACGTGGCCGCGGCGCCGGCGTTAATACCTATCCGTGTTCCGTGGCCGCGGTTACTCAGAATAATTCCGCAACAACCTTTATAGTATCACTTTGTTGTCCGTCTGTTTTGTCAAGACACTTTATTTCAGAAACATGTGGAGATATCTAGTCGAAATTGAAACCATATACTCAGATCTATAGTCCATTGAAGCAAAAATTAAACTTCTCAATTAACGTAAAAAAAGATACGGCCGTTTATGTCGCAAAAAACGCGTATATTGTTGCTTTCTATCCGTTGACCTAGAACTAGTGTTGCCCAAATGCAAGACCAAGACGAGACTATCAATACATCGGCGTCAATACACCTGGTCTTGGTCTTGGTATTGCGCTCCTAGTCTTAGTCTTGGTCTTGCGCAAGAGTCTCGCAAGAGTCTTGCAATTAACGATTATCCTATTGCTATTTATTAAACGGTAATTTAGATCTTAGAACAATGTAACAGAGTAGGTACATTTTGAGCTTGAATTGGCATAACCATAGTAAAGGCCAACCAAATTAATAAATTTAATAAGAAATTCGAAATATCAACTCACACATCATCTCTGTTCAGACCTCATGGTCTGAACCCACGACCTCGGCGATCCGTGCCGATGCTCTAACCAACTGAGCTACCTACCGTGCCCCATGAAAGTCCGTTGGTTTCTTAATGAAAGCTTACATTTAATAAGCTTACATGTGCTAAAACATGATTAAAACATATAAAAAACAAATTAATTACATTACCTTGTTGTATTTGAATATTCGTCACTCATGTCAAATTGTAAACTTATCAGTCCGAGAACAACAAGGGTTACAGTAAAAAACAATTATTACATTAAACTCGAAGCGAAGCTCAATTTGGAATTACTAAAATTAAAATAAATACTCCTATATATAAGCACACGCCGAAATACCGATAAAGGACTGCATTCTTTGATAAAAATAATGATTCTTTGGAAGATTAATAAAACAGATGCGTTACCCGATAGGTATAGTATGCCTACCTAGCAATAAAATGTAGATATTATGTAAATAATATTATGTGTATTATGTTCTTTTGATGGTATTAACCCTTTGACCGCCATGTAAAATTTCATCTATCTTGCCCCCAACGCCGCGACCGTATTACAAATCATTTATCATACGATTGGCTAGTGATGTGTAACACGTAAAATATACAGTAGTAATATTAAATATTTTGAAGTGAAATGATGGTTAACTTACGTTTAATCATGTTATTTTTAAGAAATAAAATATTGTGTATAGTTTTAAAGACCTTAACAATAAACAAGCAGTAAAAACATCTGATTCAAAGTAAGATTTTCGTAACGATTTCTTTAAAAGCATCGAAATTTTGGCAACACTAGTGGACGCTTTAAAGCGTCTTTGGCGGCAGTAACAAGTCTTTCTGTGAGATTTACTTAAAACTACTAGTGTTGTCATTATCCATTTTTTAAAATTAAACGATGTGACATGCACAGGAATGATAAAGGCAAGAAATAGACTAAACGGTCTATTTTAGTTGTGACAAAAGTAGGTAGACTTTAAATTTTAAGGTAAATAAAATTTTAAATATAGCCTCATGTCACAACACTACTAAAGATATAAAACACGCATATGACGTCACAAGCGGACGCCTTAAGACGTCCATGGCGATCGTGGCTACCATAATTGTGAAGGAAATAGTAATGTTTGACACTTTTGTCGATATTTTCTTAATTACCCTATTTCTTCATACACCACTTTTTAAAGATACTATTTTGCAGTTAGTTCATTTGGTTAGTTAATTGGAAAGGTAGGTTAACTTTATAAATAACATAGAATTCATAAATACAAATATCTTTTTTATTAATTAGTTTTAACTATTCCTTTATTGTTTTTCAGTATCAGTGAGATCTAAATCCTGATAATGATGTATTTTCAAGCGATTTACGAAATTTATTTTTTTTACATAAAGACGGGTGCGCCCTACAGGGGTGAATGTGTGATAGTTCTTCCTGTAACAATTGGCAGAATTTTTTGTTTCTGTTATCCTCTTTACTATACATTTCACATTCAATACAGCCAGTATGGTCTGTTGGCCGCTGTTTTTTAGCCATTGATGACTCATATAAATATTGAGTATCCATTTCTAAAATGTTTGGCGTAGTCGATATAGGTTGATTAATGTTGTTGTTAGAGTCATTTCTAATTTGTAAAGTTTATGAGAATTCTTTTTAAAATTTATTTTTTTAATACATAAGAATTCGTAATATTTACGCGTATGTCCCAAGAAATCCTGACACGAGTGTAGCTGCCCTCAAATCTCCATGTAATAAGTTAATTAATCTTTATTGTACTTGTTGGTTATTTTATAGTAGCCAAA
This sequence comes from Tholera decimalis, assembly GCA_943138885.2. Lineage (NCBI taxonomy): Eukaryota > Metazoa > Arthropoda > Insecta > Lepidoptera > Noctuidae > Tholera > Tholera decimalis. The sequence goes on from OW964559.2 coordinate 44,012,927, forward strand.
TAAACCTTTTTATAATTTACACTCATCACGAACAATTAGGCATACAGAGGGAATTTAAAACTTACCTTTACTTTTATCCATCATTTTTCACAAGTAACGACCTCACAAATTCTCACTATTAAAACAAGTAAGTGGCAGAACTTTCAAGAAGTAGATTAGGTACGTATAAAGAAATAATCATCTAACCACTTACATTCTCATCACTAGTCGGCGCATTAAGACGTCCATGGCGTTGAGGGTAGATCTTTTTTTACTTAAAATTTCAGCGTTCATGTTAAAGGTTTTACCGAGTTAAATATAGACTTTTTATACTTTTTATTTAACTGAAGCTGAATAAGGAAAAGTAAATATGTCTGTGTATGTAAAGATCAAGTTTAAAAATCAAGTACTTGTTAAGCATTTGACTATCAAACATTTTGACGTCTTAAGTCGTGGTCGGCGATTGTGCCGTTTTTTGGTGACGCTTTTACGCTTTGACGCGTTAGGCGTCGTTGGCGGTCAAAGGGTTAATCTACATTAATTAAATATAATTTGCCTAGGTACGCTACCTACTGCATTTATGTAGGTACTTAATAACTACTAGGAGAACATATAAATAGTTCTATTAAGAGCTGCCTATGTTTCATTGTTTTCCCCGCATCGCCCGTCCTTCCCCTGTGTTTTTGCAATGTAAGTTTTCTCATTTTAATAATAATAATACAAAGAAAACGACAGTCTGAACTAATTGCAAGACGCAAGATTCTCGCAGGCTTAGTCTTGTTCTTGCTTAAGTCTTGCAGGGTAAGTCTTGGTCTTGCAAAAATTAGGCGGTCTTGGTCTTGCTTGGTCAAGAACAAGACAGATTTTGGGCAAAACTACCTAGAACTATATATACATCCTTATTTAAATCGTACCAAAATACCAACCACTTTTTGTTTAATATATTATCCTATCAGTTGATGGTAGAGAACGCCATGAGTTGCACACTAAATAACGTTTGACCACCATCTCACCTGATGGTAACCGATGATGTGGTCGAAGATGAAGCACGCTTACCTTTCTTCTCTCTAAATTAGTCAATAAATATAAACTATAAGTACATTTTTTTCCCTTTGTGTTCAGCTGGAGATTCAAAGCATTTCAGTCGTTAAGTGAAGTTGATAGTTGCTAAAGCGATCATTTGGGTGTTTTAAAAACACATTACCCAAACCAATACTAATCCCTGTTAGTTTTAACTCCTCCTTAATAGATATCTGTATTGGTGATGAACCATGGTGCAAATGGATTTTAGGATGTGGCATTTTTTTATATAATAATATTCTTTACAAAAAATTCAGCGCTTTTGTAGATCATGATAATTTGACCACCACTTTCTTCAATTTCAGGATATTAAAAGAATGGCTAAAATACCTCGAGAATCACATTTCCGGCAACAGAACAGAAAACGTGTGGAAACAAAGGATAGACCCATGCCTCGTTCCCGACACAAACATTTGGGGCTCAAACAACCCATTCCGACGGACCATTGGCAAAAACTACGAATTCCGAGCCATCCTAGACAATGTAGAACACTACAACACTGACCTATTACAAGAATCATTCTCGAAAAATGGCCGAGACGTAGACATAAGTATAGAAGGAGAGAAATTAAATTTTGACGCGACGATAGCACAGCCTAAGTCACAAAGATCCAACAGTTTGACGCCACCTTCCAGTAATTTCATGCACATGTCTTCGTCTGCAGAGAATCTAAGTGATGAACCTTTTGTACAGAAACCGAGGAGTTTCTCATTGTCTAGTGAGCATAGTTTGAGTCAGATAAGGCCTATTAGTATAATGTATGGGACGACGGGTAGTGAGACGCGGTTGGATGATCTGCGTTCGCATAACTTTGGGGAACATCCGGGGATGTCCAACGTAGCGCAGTGGCTCAAGAGTCTGAGGCTGCACAAGTACGTGTGGCTGTTCTCTAACATGAGCTACGAGCAAATGATGGCACTGGATGAAAAGTATTTGGAGAAATTAGGTGAGACACATTTCTTTATTAAATTAAGCTAACATGGTCATTAACAGCATACAATACACACAGACCTTAAAACAGTGTGTATTTATTGTTTTGAGTTTCTGATATTTCGGCACTGTTGTAAGCGCCATGATCACGGATGAACTGAAGTAATTGCGGGTGGACATTTAGTAGGAGACGAATCAGTCTACTCTCTCTTCGCATAGCTTGCAGAATTTTGGAACACATTCGGGCAGTGAAAAATAACGATTTTCAAAAATCGGCAATAGCACAACATCTTTTAGAAGCAGAAATTAGATTATTTCCGAAATATTGGAAACTCGAAACAATAAATACACGTAGTAAGACCCCGTTTAAAGTTCTAATGATAATCCTTTCTCTCTTCTCAATTCCCATGTACTGTTTTGTATATGCGTAAAAGATATTTATTATTGCAAATCGGTTATTTTCTGTAAATTTAAACTAAATTAGACTTGCCTATTTCGGACTGTAGATGTGTGGCGATAATGAAATTAGACCTGCCTGTTTCCCAACTGACTACTCTGAGAAGAAACACCGAAACAAACTTAGAGGTCAAAGTCTCTTTTGAAATCTACACAATCCGTACTGGTCAAATCATTTGAGCACCATGTAGGTTAATGTTTGAAATCTTTTGAGTTATACTTTAACATTTTGATTCATACCTAAATGCTCATTTTCCTCATCAAACTTTACAGAATAATGACAACATAGGTATTAACGTGAAATATATTGACCATTTAAATGTTACCCTTCTTTCTTACAAGTTAAATGTCATTGTGGTGTATGTATTAACTTGGTGATTCATCATAAAACCTAATACTATAATTGGTAGTCTCGGAGGAAACAGCTCACTTGAATCAGTCTGTTCTCGCTGTAAACTACTGAAATTGTGAACATGTTTTTATGAATCATGTAGGTAGACTCAATGTAATTGATGTAAATTGCGGAAAATAGGCCAATGACTTATTTTTTAACGTCGTTAGGTATAGTAATATGTCGGACATATTACTACAGGTACATTAATTTGCAGCGCCTGGCAAACAATGTTTGTGTACTTGCAAATAGGTGCTATTTATAAAATATTAGGCGTTTTTAAGTTATTATATTTTGTTTATTCATTTATTTACTATTAATTAAAGTCGTCTAAAACGTACGAACGTTTTATTAAAATATCTGTGAATGGCAAGTAAAGCACTGCATTTCTGCCTTCAAGGAGCGCACGCCCCTGATATGTCCCTAATGTGTAAAGTGGCGTAAGCACTGTTTTATATATACAGGAAGTCCTAGAAATGGGTAAAGTACATACCAGTTTGACATAAGAAAAAAGTTTCGAAACGTTTCGGATGTTACAGTTTTAATTACTCATGTTCAGATATAAGTTAATATTGTAAATCAGTACCACCAAAACCTTACTTTTTCTAAATATTATTACACTAACCAATCTGTAATACCTTACAGATTGGTTAGTGTTAGTGTAACGAAAAATCAAGTAATTGTTTTATTATGATACCCAACGAATTAGGAATGATATAGAACACGAACTCCGCTCAAAAATGGTTCCACGCAAAACACAATCAAGTAGGCGGGGTGAAAAAATTACAATCAAAGCGCCTCTTAGTCTGATGTGCGCTCAGTGACAGACGCCAGAATCGTGTTGATTAGTGAAAAATCCAAGAAAAAGCTCGTTTCTGAGGGACAAAAATGACCTCCTGCGTAGTAAGTTGGTGTAAAAGACGGAAAGAAGGAAGTAAAATACTAACTGGGATAGCTTATCACTCGTAAGTAAAATAATTTCGTGTTTTATTTTCGTATAGACAACCACGAGTTGTCAGTATTATGCAACAGGTAGCCAGCCAGTTTTTAATACCTAACTATTATATATTTTGTATTAAGAACAGAGTTTTATAAATTGGATGGATTGGTTTACCTGTGTGTTTCTTATTTTAGTTTCCTCAAAAAAGAGATTCGACGAATACAGTGGATTGCAGCAGTCCGCTTAAAAAAAAGAGAGGATGACTGGTTACCAACTAACGCCAGTAGGGTTTTCTCCATACATTTTGGTAACGAAAACATACCTATATTCGTCACGCACTGGCTATCGTATGCTAAAAAAATCAGCTGTACCTATTTGTACGGTTAGTACTGTTGCACAGCATTTCGTGAAAAATTCGGGTAAATCCTTATAACTTAATTTAAGGATTGCTTAAGAATACAAATTTTGAATCACGTCTAATGTGTTTTATGTAATCAGTACACCACGTTGAAACAATGCAGGTCATTAAATCGGCACTCCGTATATAAGTTGATAAATAGAGCGAGCCAATATTTAGGAGATGTTTTTGTCCATTTTACTAAACAACAAAGTTTTGTTTTGAATACCTCGAGTACCCTTAATTTTTGGCTCGTACTTTTTAAAAACCACCTTGTACTTATATTAAATTTACTCTACTCATACATTATATATTTATATATAAATCTAGTTTCACAGCTTATAAGCCTAACGCTATTCTGATGGGGGGTTAGCTAATGAATTCTTACCTTATTTATGTACTTTAAGAAATTAATAAATATGAAATTTGGTAGATCCTGAGGAAATAATGATTTCCATTTAAAATAGGTATTAGGTAAGTAATAAAATAACTGTTTCGTTTCCAAAGGGTGTTGTTCAAATGCTTGAAATGGACAGAAACTGCGAATAGTCCTTAATTATTTTTAAAATAAAATATGTATAATGAAATAATTTTCAAGTTTGTTTAAGTAGGATATAAAAATATGGAAATCATTAAAATATTTAACCTGATATCCGTTTAATTCATTATTATTTTTATTGGAGTTCAGTGTTTATTTGACACTAGTAAGTGGCATTCAGCCAAACTTGAACCGTAAAATAATTCGTAACGAATTAGTTTGCAGATTTAGTGCATAGTAATTATTAATTTAATATAATTCGACCTATGTGTACCATAAATCTAAAAAATAATATATGCATGTCAATATTAATTAAAATCAAATATTTTTTGAATAGAAAACGCATCGTAGGCTGTATAAATCACATCTCCTTTACCTTACCTACTGACAGACTGACAGTTTGACATTACTGCATTTTCGATTGTTTGTTTACTTGATTCTACAATAGCGCTTGCGAATTGAGTTACGTACGGATTGCTTTTTTATGGTATAGCAACGACTATGGTAATTTTTCGAAGATTTTGATTTTAGTTGTGCACACGATACCCATTTTTAAACACGGACTTAGGTTGGACCCGCCTAAACGACGACTTGGCATCCTTGACCATACTTATTACGACCAATATTTCAGAAAAAGGTTTGTAACTGACTTCTACCTAGTTTTTTTTGATAATTATTGAAATTGTAATTACCTACGATTTGTAGTAACATTTGGTGTATATTTCACTCTTGTTCATTTCAGTTTTTTTTTTATATGGTCGACGGGCATTCCCTTTTATGAAGCTTTACACTTTTTGTAAACTTAATGTAAAGAGGTTTAATATTAATTTATAATATTTGAGTTCGTAATAAATGACTGACTCCTACTGCATACTGCATAACACCATCCTCGCCGCTCGATGTCACAAAACAATCCATCTCGTTCGCACTCGCTTGATTCGATATTTCAGTTTAACTCTAACATTATCTTACTAAATAAAATAGCGCCCCAAATGAATGAATTCACAGATCCATGCGCAGAAAATAAATTTAGCAAAGTATTTTGTTTTGTTTGTGCGCGTGTTGCATTCGTATTATCAGTTTAGTGGTATGAGTTTGGAACCATGTTTTATCGGGCTTCGTTAGAGAGTTATATTTCTATATCATTCCTAATTCGTTGATGATACCTCATAATAAAACAATTACTTGATTTTTCGTTTCGGGTGTTAGTTACCAAATTAACAAGAAAACATACTTATAACGTGATAATTGTTGTTTGTTTCGGGACTTTAACGCAATCCACCAACACTACGATAAAAAAAAACTCAAATCACAACATGGCAAAACGGTTCACAGTTTGACAGTTTTGAATCTTTTGTATTTCCAATAGTTAATGGTAATTGACACTTGAGTACAGATTTTGTACACTTGAGTACTCAAGTGAACTCGCATTCGAGTTGCTCTCTCTCTCTGTCTTCATGGCTGAAGTTGACGATCACCATTGTTCAGCATCCAGCGGTTCGTTAGGCTTTTTTACTTGTTGCGATCGGTGGCCATACGGAGAACTTCTTCAAAACTGTGAGAGTTGTTTGTCTTGAGTTGCGACCGATCACCGTAACGGGGACCTCCCTCGTCCCTATTTGTGAGGATGGATGGATGTTCGTTACTCTTGCAGGCAAAAACTACAGAACAGATTTAGATGAAACTTTACAGTAACAATAGGAAAAAATATTTGGCCTTTATAACAATAAGTATCAAATTCCTGACTTGCGAGAAAATTGTGGAAAAGTGTTATTTAATAACCAATTTGCAAAATTTATAATCTTGGCGTGCGTTGCCTAAATCGTTTGAGTTACACGAAGATAATGTACCGTGATTGTTAGTCTTAAATAGTTATGAAAATATATTTATATAAAATAAATTATATTCATTTTAAATCAATGTTAATCTCTAGAAAATTATGAAAATAGTTTCACCTTTTTCAGTTCTTAAATTTTTCAGTTGTTTTGCATTTTTTTTTTTATTAATAATAGGTTCGCGTTTGACCACCATTTCACCTGATGGTAAGTGATGATGTGGTCGAAGATGGAGCACGCTTACCTACAAGTAACCTATTCACTCTTGACTTAAAGACCCCCAGGTTGTAGCTATCGGGAAACACATACTTCGGCAGGGAATTCCACTCCTTAGCCGTACGTACAATGAAAGTATTCCCAAAACGTTTTGTGCTTATGGGTGGGATGTCCACCATGAAACGATGGTGCATCGCCGTTTGTCTTGTAGTCAGATGATAGAACGGGCTTGGCAGTTGTTTCGAATTAAATGTTTTTTTAATTAAAGCAAATGTCATTGGTGATGTTTGTGAAATCGGTGTATTATAGGATTCGGGACTACTTTGAAGACATGACTGCTTGGCGATGATTGCTTCCTTCTGTACATGTGGCTTCCTTGGTTTATTGTAATTGCGTTATTGACTAGTGTATTAACAACTCCACTTTGTCTTTTTATTTTTCCCTACGATAATGCATTGTAACTTTATCCATTTCATTGATTTGAATATATTCGCACTTACATACTTTAAGTTCAAAAAGATGGCTATTGAATCTTTAGAATAGCCCTTTTATACTCACTATATAAAAATACGCACGAGTAGATACTTCTTACTTTTCTGTAATAACAACGCACGCATTAAATTTGTCCTTAAACCATTATTCCGCAGACATTGATGTGGGTTACACGTTTACTTATTTATACATTTTATTTCTACACACTTATATTGTAATGTGTAACTGTTTTATGTCCCAATAAAGTAAAATAAAATTAAAATAAAAAGTAACTTTATGAAATAATTCAGAATAGGGCAGTTTGCTGTGTTATAAAATAATTATTTTATTTGGTCCATTAGGTAGATTTTCATAAAATTTTGGTCACGTATTTTTAGCTTTAATTTCACAAAGATGGAAAGCCTCTAAGTACAGGAGTGGGGGCTGCTGACGTCACACATTGCTAAGAATCATACCGAGGTGTGACGTCACGCGAAATTTCAACCCACTGTATTGTCTTAATTTTTCAATTATGTGAAAACACTAAAAATACGTGTCCTATGTTTTTTCTTAAACTACGTGACGGACTAAATAAAATATTTTAGGAAACTACCCTATTTGTATATGGCTTAGTAGTGAAATGCTTAGACAGACAGCTTTTTGCGGGTAGGTGTGACGATGGGCGCGCGGCACAAGCTGCTGCTGTCCATCAAGAAGCTGTCGGAGCGCGGCGCCGTGCTGGAGGCGCTGGCCGCGGAGCTGCGGGCGCCCGGCCCCGGCGCCGCAAGGGCCCTGGAGCGTCTGCGCGCCGTGATGTTGAGTCCCATGCCGCCCTCCTCCGAACTGCCCGTTGCCATCGTCAGAGCGCTGCATCTGGGTAAGTCCATTTGTCTTTCAAGCACTCCACTGTAGCTAGAGAAGGTGGAGCAAAATCGTAGGAGACGCGTCTGACGAGCTTCCGAGCTTGTGAGTAGGGGCAGCTCACCGTCCGGTAAGGACCAGGCATCAGTGGCGAAGGCTCCATACAACTCGATTCCTACCGGCTTCCCTTTTGAAATATGGCAAATATTAGTCTATCATTTTATATATGAATATATAAATAGTAATCTATTATTTTCAATTAAACAAATAATTATTTACGAAGTTACAAGATTTTGAAGTCAGCCACAGGGCCAGAGTTACTGGAATTCACGCATCACACTTGAGCATGGTAAGCATTTTTTGGTCCGGCTTTCCTTTTATGATATTTCACCCTTCGCCACTGCCAGGTATGGCATGACGGTGTGTGATGTTCCAAGCCGGTTTCGAAGAGCAGTCAACGGCGATGACGGAGTTCTATTGGGCCAATGACCAATAGCGTAATTGCTGAGGTGTCAGCCTTGTGATCGAAAGGTCGCGTAACCCCACTATTGCCGTGAATTTGCCACTGAATTCACATTACTAGCAATTTTGCCAGTAATGTGGCACTCCAACTAAGCTAAATATTCTTATGTCTGGAGTGGGTTCACAAAAATACTGTAATTAAAAACATCTTTATATCCTTGCAGACCAGTAAATCACCTCTATCTTATACAGAACTAGCGACCCGGCCCGGCTTCGCTCGGGTAATAAAGTTTATATTTGCTTATACAATATATGATTTTGCTTAATCAATTTCTCGTCCGATAATTTGCCACACTCATATATCGGCGCTAACTCATAAGATATTCATTTTATTGATATAGTGTAAAAAACAATTTTGATCTACATTAAATCCTCAACATTGTTGACGTATTTAATTGGATAAGGAATTATACTGTACTGTTAAAAAGATTCGTAAAATCATTTTAATGTAATTTGTAAAAGAAAAAAAATGGTTATTGTGGGTTATTCTTAAGAGATAGACATATGCCATCGCGGACTTTTTTGTATATCTATAAAAGAGAAACAATCCCGCCATACATTGTATTTTTATAACTCAAAAGATTTTGGCAGCGTTTTCGATTTAAAACTTCCGATAGGCTTAATTCTTTCCGACATGTTGAAGTAATATCGTCGTATTTCATTCAATCTACACAAAACCTTAACTTATTATACTAAAACCTTCCTCAAGAATCACTCTATCTATTACAAAAACCTGCATCAAAATCCCTTGCAGAGTTTTTAAGATCTAAGCATACATAGGGACAGACAGACAGGGAAGTGACTTTGTTTTATACTATGTAGTGATGGAATCAAAGGTTGCTTAGCGAAAATCCATAATCATAATCATAATCATTTATTTGTCTGAACATGGTACATTGTAAGGTCTTAAAATTATTATTTAATAGCTTCTTCACATTCTGCCATATGTGGCGTGCAAATATTGGTATTTACATAATTCATTTATATAATTGAAATGGATAAGTTCATGCTTAGCATTAATGACTAAAAATTAACATTAAAATATATTTCAGTGGATAATAATAACATTACAATTGAATAGATGTCAAGATTTTATACAATGTTAGAGTAAATTATGTCAAAATATGTAAAACATACAATTTAATTAGGATGTCAAAGTACAACGTCAGAGTAAATTATGTCCAAAAATATAAAATAATACAATTTAATTAGGATGTTAAGGTATCATTCAGATAATCATTTAAACTGTAATAACATTTATTGCACAAGAATTCCTTAAGCTTGTTTTTAAAACTTAATAAATTTGATTCTTTAATTGATTTTGGAATCTTGTTGTACACTTGAGGAGCTATGCAGAATATGCTTTTCCTCATCAGAGCAGTATTGGCTCTCCGTCCCCGTAACATTTCATTACGCCTGTTACGTTTAACAACATCAGATATTTGAGGAAACAAGTGTAAATTTGACTTAACAAATAAGGCAGTTTCATAAATATACAAGGCCGGTAGTGTCAGAATTTTATGCTTTTTGAATATAGGTTTACAACTATCCGTTATTTGAAGCCTGAACATGGCCCTGATGTATCGCTTTTGCGCTTTGAATGCAGTTTCTCTGTTAGTAGAGTTTCCCCAAAAAATTATGCCGTATCTTAGTACAGATGCAACAAGACCTGATAAGCCATGAGTAGTGCGTCTGTGTTGACTGTTGGTGCAAGTTTATATAAAGCATAAGACGAACTACTTATTTTCTTACATAGCACTTCAATGTGTTCCTTCCAGTTAAGTTGCCTGTCAATTAACAAACCTAGAAACTTTGCACTATCGACAGCATTAATTTTGTTATTTTGGTATTGAATAAGCATTTTAATGTGAGTTTTTTTTTGGCCAAAGTGCATTAATTGAGTTTTTCCGAGATTTATCTTTAAGTTATTATTATTAAGCCAAGATATTATTGAATTTAACGCGTTATTCACATCAGCTTCATATAATTCTTGTTTATGACAAGGTATTGTTACTGTGCTATCGTCAGCAAATAGCGTTATGGGGAAGTCTATGGCCTTGGGCAAGTCATTTATGTAAATTAAGAACAGTAAAGGACCCAATACACTACCCTGTGGGACGCCAAAATACACTGTGCGCCCGTTGGACAGGTATATTACTTCTTCTTTGGTTTTAAAATTGAAGTCTGTTAGTGTAGTAAATTGTTTTCTGTTAAAAAGGTAGCTACTTAGCAAGTCCAGAATGTTACCTCGTATACCATACGCGTCGAGCTTTTTTCTTAAAATATTATGGTCAACACAGTCAAATGCTTGCGTCATATCACAATACACCGCACAGACTGGTGTTTTGCTATCAATATTAGTCATGATTTTTTGATTGCCATACCAAACTAATACTTCAAGAAAATATCTAGTGTTAACTCCGCCAAAACCTAGATGATCAATCATGCATGCAGTATGCAGCACCACCCCCTCGCCCGCAAATATATTGTTCAAGCTGGGGTTCGGGATAGAAATAATTAACGCCAATTAGACCAAAATTAACACTTTGATTAAATAAACACAAATTAACACTACGATACTTACACTACGATACTGTCACTAAACACTTAAATCGCACTGAAATTCACTTGTAGAGCTTCGATTATATCGCGTATTCGCCTCGTAATAAGACTGACTGTCTGCGTTCCTCTGCGGTCTATTTATATCCCGGTCTATGAGTTCTAGAACATTTTTGTAAAATTGACTCACTGCCTATACTGCAAAGAATATTCCAGAAGCTACTCGAGATACTCAGTACTGCTACTCGCCGCTAGATGGCGTTAGTGTCTCGAACATTCTAGATTTCTGTCGAAGTTTCTCGACGTACTTCACTAAGCGACTGGCATTACAATATCCACATGCAAAAGGGATGCAATAATGCGTGTTTCGCCCCTGCATGGAGTGTCCTTAGGAAATGTTGAATCGTCGACTGCTGCACCGCGAATATATTTTGCTGAAGTATTTGTTACCACCTCTATTTTATTTTGTTTTTATATTCCGGATGAGCCCATTCTTGACCTCGATCTCGCCTAATGGTAATGGTTGGCTGGTAGAGAATGCGTACGGCATTAAGTCCGCCTTTGTACCTATGTGCATGAAGTGTAAATAAATAAGCGATAGATTAAGGTCTTAGGGATTCTTGCTTTAAAGGCTGAAAGGTCATAAGTGGCAGGGAACACAGAAGCCGGCAGAGAATTCCACAGCTTGGCTGTGCGCACAATAAATGTGGAGGAGAAGCGCTTGGTACGACAAGACGGTATATCAACCAAGTGTGGGTGGTACCCAGCCGTGCGTCTGGTAGACCGGTAGTGAAAGGGAGATGCAGGGATCAGGTCATGGAGCTCCTGCGCACACTCCCCTCTTTTTCTTCTCTTCAAGTAATTGAATCGCAATCCACGAAATACTTATCTGTAGAAGGCTGACAGGCAAGCAACGTTTCGCCGATGAGTCAGGCTGTGAAGCTTGTCCAATAGCGCTTCGAAATCCTTTAAAAACGAAGCGTTAGTGCTAATCGTTCCGTGACACTAATTTCTTTTCTATAATTTGTATCTTTTTTATGTACTTTTGGTCCAATTAAATTCAAGAATTCTTCAAAATCGATAGGAGACATGCGTACAAAGTTTTTATACTGTCCAATATTCATTTAGCTTTTTAATATTGCTATCAATGACAAACCACCACATACGTATCTGTTCTTAAATAAGTTTGATGTCCAGTAACGATTTTTCTTCGTCTTAATTTGTATGAAACAATAATTAAGTAGAATCAAAGATACCAACAGGTCCTCGCTGTTGGCCATCTTGAGTGAACTGGTGGCGAAAACGGAGCACAGAGTTTTGACGAGCATGTTACGCCGATTTTAGAACGCAGCGTAACATGCTCGATGCGTAACACGCTCGAAGCGAATGTTACATTACACCTCGTAACGTTGGTCAGTACCCACCTTAAGCTTTTCAACCGAAGACAAAAAGAGGAGGTTATCAATTCGACGCGTATATTTTTTTTTTTATGTATGATCATCGATTACTCGAAGACGGCTGAACCGATTTGGAAAATTCTTTTTTTGATTGAAATGGTATACTTCGAAATTGGTCCCGTTTTCATAAACGTCAGGATTTGATGATGGGATCCTGGAGAAATCGAGGGAACTCTTCAAATATTATAGGCACACCTATGACGTTTTGGGTATTTATTATAGTAACTTGTGCAGTTGCTCTCAAAAAGTACCATTTGAGGAAGTGGAACTGATGATGAAGACCACAGATGGCCGCCGAAACTACTCAATAATAAGTATTGAGTGGATTGCGATTCGATTACTTGACTATGGATGTTAAGCACTTTATGCTTGTCACAATGCATATGGTGATGTAGAGCTGATGGTGAAGTACCAGGAGAACTCCTCAACAATTAACGGCCCAGCATTATTGGGAAAAGCAATATTTTATATATTTATATAGTAGTTGACATTTAGGCTCTTGTAATTAGGTAAATAAAAATAGACCAACTAAAAAGAGTGAAATAAAAACTTTTTACCAAAAAATTAAACCGACTCCCAAAAAACACTGCAAAGTGAAAAATAACTTTAATTTCAGAAGTCGGTGCCAAAAACGAAAATACAAAACTAAAAACACCGACTACCGAAATTAAAGTTATTTTTCACTTTGCAGTGTTTTTTGAGAGTCAGTTTAATTTTTTGGTAAAAAGTTTTTATTGGCTCTGCGCTCGATCGAGTCCAATGCAGCAAGTTGGTGTTTATTTTGCAAAGCCATCCCACAATTGGCTGCAATACTCCACGCTAGTCTATCTATAGCTATCTTCTAATGGGTAAATTTACTGGTCTGCTGTTAATTCTCGTAGTGCTACAATACTAGCCTGGTTAAGTTTTGAAGTTGTTATCTCCAGCCTCGAAGTGCCTGAGCAGCGCGTCGTGCGCGGCGGCGGCGCGCGTGACGTCACAGGCCGGCGAGGCGGAGCTGGAGCCGCCCGTAGACCCGCTGTCGCTGCACTGCTGGCTCGTCGAGAAGGTAAGACCGGCCGCTCATTACAACTTTTTGTCACCGTGACTTTTTGTCACTTAGTCAAGTGCTATGAAAACTATACTGAGTGCGCTCATTATGGTGACTTGATAAGACGGTGACAAAAAGTTGCAGCGACAGGCAGTACCGGAGTGACGTGACTGTCACTCGCCCTATACATTACTATGGGAGTCCGCTCACTGGTGACTTTTTGTCACTCAGCCGTAAAGATGGGCGTTTAAACGAAAAGCATATAATAAAACATGTTATTTAAAATAAGCGTATAAGCAGATTAGTTTGACAACCTCGTTGAAGTCCATTACAAAAATGAACGCGATAGACATGTGTCAGTTATAACAAAACGCAACTGAAAACGGTTGCCTTAGCAACGTTAGGTATCGGTATCGTCTCAACCGGCAACGGTTATCAATCTGCAGAGTACGAGTAGCGAGCGAGTAGCTACAACTCAACGCGCAACTACGAAAACATTAGAAACCGAAACCGCTGATAACCAACCGGCAACTGGCAACCATGCCTTCCCTCTCTCACTTAGCCGATAATTAGGTGCAAGAAAGAGAAGATGCGATTATCGTTTTGTTGGCATGCATTGGTTATCATGGATATCTTAAGGAAATAATATGGTCGTATATACCAATTGCTAGTCTAATGATGAACAGTTTTGAAGTGTTTGTCGGTTATCATTATCACAGATATTTTTACTAAATAGAAATACTTTTAGAACTAAAGTTATTAAGGAACTGAATATATTAGATACCAGTCATTTTGAAGTTGCTGACTAATTTGAAAGTTTGTTGAGTTATTAAAATATAATAGTTTACTTGAATGTGAACTAAACTGAACTAAACTAGCTTGACTCCTCATCACATCATACCTCTTAGCTAATATGTGGAAAATGTTGTTGTGATTACATTGTTTTTTTTTGTTATAACTTACTTATTATTATTATGTTTAATGTAATGACGTTTTTTCCAACATGTTTCTGTGTGTGTATGTTTCGAATTATTAAGTGAATTATACTAGTACCAGTGTCGGTTGTCGGTTTTCTTGTTGGTTATTTGAAGAACTTGTTAATTGTTTTATGATTTCTGTTTTTGGAGATTTGAGACGATTTATTATTTTTCTGAGAAGAGACTATTCAAATTCTTTAGTTTATAAAAGTTAGGTGCGTAATCGTAGTTGTGTATTAAATTTAAGTATGTAAATAGACAATGCAAACACAGTTAAATAATAGTATTTAGTGCTAGGTATACTTGTGTAGACATAAACTGACTTATAAAAATGAATTAAATGATATAAATCGAGTGTCGTTCAACTCCCTAAAGCTTAGCTTATCTTTCATATAATGCTACACTCTATAATCATTACACCCAGTCTCAATAACGACAGCAATTAAATAATAAAATGTACTTTTTAAGTGGCCGAAATTAGTAAAAACTGCGGAGCTATAGGTTATTTTGTCACTTTATTATTCTAGTACGTAATAAACTCGACTGTCGGCATCATAAATACTAAACTTTTTACGACATCTGTTCTTTTATTCACAAATTGCACGTAGTAGGTAATTAGTAGGATTCGTGGATTACAAACTAAAAAATATAACAAAATTACTGATGCAGCAAAAGACGTCAGATGAAAATGACAAAAAACACACTACGAAATAGCGTTCAAATAAGATTTGTTTTTTCTAACACTAGTCTGAAATATTTCTTTTTTATTTTCTAATTTAGTTTTTTTCCTATAATATCAAAATACACGAAATCCCTTGAGTGTAGTTATATAGAGCTAACACTGTAATAATATGATGATACTAGCTTCTGCCCGCGACTTCGATCGCGTGGGAGGTTTTTCCCGCATAAACCCCGATTCCGTGGGAATGCTGGGATTAAAAGTAGTCTATGTGTTATTCCAGTATCTCAACTATCTACTTACCAAATTTAATTGAAATCCGTTCTGTAGTATTTAAGTGAAAGAGCAACAAACATACATACATCTTCACAAACTTTCGCATTTATAATAACAGTAGGATTGATTAATTGACCATTGTGTAAATAGTATAATTAAGATGATAGTGATTATTAGGTGAAGGTGAGTTAGCAAGCCATGTTAATTTAATCAATCAATGTGAATATGATGATTTTGAAATGCGCCGCATTTTTTGTATATTTTTCATATAAAAAATGTGCTAGTCCTGAGCCTAGAAGAAAGCTATGAAGGGAAATTACCACTATCGTTATAATCCCTTTACTCCACTCCTTGTTATATTCATACTGTGGTTATTTTAGCTATCCAGTTGTTGTAATAACTATAGAGATACAACAACTGAATAGTTAGATTAACTGCATTTGTGATATCGTTATTCAGTAACCGTTATCAATAACGTTATTGCAACTAAATACCGGTTAGATAACGGTTATCAAAAATAACTAGTAACGCCCATGTCTAGAACGTGATTTGTTACCCAAGAAGTCACCTCAGTGAGCGCAACGAGGGTGACAGCAGGCGACAGTAACAATAAGTCACGGTGACAAAAAGTTGTAATGGGCGGCGGGCATAACACTTTATTTTAAACCGACGACAAAAAAGGAGGAGGTTATCAATTCGACGCGTATATTTTTTTTAATGTATGATCACCGATTACTCGAAGACGGCTGAACCGATTTGGATAATTCTTTTTTTGTTTGAAAGGGTATACTTCGAATTTGGTCCCATTGTCACCAAGTCAGGATCTGATGATGGGATCCTGGAGAAATCGAGGGAACTCTTCAAATATTATAGGCACACCTATAGTGATTTGATTGTTTTTATAGTAACTTGATAGATAGATAGATAGATAGATATACTCTTTATTGTACACCATAACAGTAAAAACAAAATTATGGACTTAACAATTAAAAGGGTGATACAATGGACGGTCTTATCGCTAAAAGCGATCTTTTACAGACAACCTTTGGATGGATTTGACACAGAAGGAGAAAATAATTACGCGGGTAGTCCACGGTGTACTAATTATCTATTTAAAATACAAAATAATAAATAACGTTCTCAAAACATATATACATACAAATATTAAAAAAAAAGAAAGGAACAAAGACATACATAATAACAATTTAAGGAGAGAGATAAAGATCTTACACTAACACACTGTAAAGCAGAGACAGAATGTGTAAGTTCCGGCGAAGACGTATTGGAAGCCACTTGAGTTTTGTACGAAATTCGGATACGTGATCATATTTGCGCAAGCCAAATATAAATCTAATGCAAACATTTTGGAGTCGCTCAACTTGTGTAGTAGCATTCGAAAAGCACCATTTGTGAAGTGGACCTGATGATGAAGACCACAGATGGCCACTGGAACTACTCAATATATAAGTAGGATTAATAAGTATTTCATGTGTTCCGCTTCGATTACACACCGACTACCGAAATTAAAGTTATTTTTCACTTTGCAGTGTTTTTTGGGAGTCGGTTTAATTTTTTGGTAAAAAGTTTTTATTATAATGAATCTCATATCTTACCACTACATGAGCGAAGACCCATTGCGGATATGGCGTACTTATTTAAGATTGCGATTGGTACTGTAGATTGCCCTGAGCTGTTAAGAATTAGTTACATACTGCAAAATGTTTCGCAATCCTACCTTGTTTCATGTCCCTCATTCCAAGTCAGCGTACAGGCAGAATTCTTTTTTAATCCGTGCGAGCAGAAGTTTTAATAAACTATCTGGTGAACATGATTTAGATATACTCAATACGAGTGCTTCTCGACTTAAGAAATTGTTGGTGAAAAGCTTTTTTATGGAAAAGGAATTATTTGTATCTAAATGATTTTCTGTTTGTATGTAATTGTCGATCGTGTTCTATTTACTCCCTAATTTATGTTATAGGTATTTTGTAATTACCTTTCTTTTGCTTTTTTTCTCTTCTTGTTTTGGTTTTTAGTGTTATTGGGTTTTTCTGTAAGGAATTCCTCTGTAGTATTTCGGAGTATGGAAATGCCCGTGCCTCGCAAGTTATACCCCCGTGCCGTGCCGTTAACATCTTTGACTAACTTCCAATGTCCTGCGTGTCCCGTCAACTGTTCACTGCAGGACTTGATGGAAGTCTCCAACGGTGCCAAACTTGTTTCCCCGTTTTGGCCAGACTCAATATAGCCATTTACCATCGACACGCCAAGAAGACGACTAAGTTCCAATATGGGAATATGCTTGTTATCTTTTTATTTGTTTAATAAATAACTTATTAGGTGTAAGCGATTACGAAATAAATTTTTAAAATATATGACTAGGTTTATCACTTGCTTAGCCTATCGGCTTCCAGTCTAACTTTATGCAGAAGAGTACTGGTGTTTTGCGTGCCTATCCGACTGCCACAACCCAATATCTGGTTTACACAATACTCCTTGTTGAGGCTAGTGTCAGATTGTTATAGCTTCCGACTACCCGTAACCATTGTTATGGCTTCCGACTACTCGTAACCATTGTTATGGCTTCCGACTACTCGTAACCATTGTTATGGCTTCCGACTACTCGTAACCATTGTTATGGCTTCCGACTACTCATAACCATTGTTATGGCTTCCGACTACTCGTAACCATTGTTATGGCTTCCGACTACTCGTAACCATTGTTATGGCTTCCGACTACTCGTAACCATTGTTATGGCTTCCGACTACTCGTAACGATTGTAAAAGTTGCACAAGTGCCAGCCAGAACCAACAGCTTTACGTGCTTTCCGTGTCACGCATCCACAGACGAAAAAAAATCGGAAAGCGTTGCTTAACTTTTAAGGACCAGTGTGGCTGTTATTTATTTGTCTCAGACCATTGATCCATAAAGTATTAGTAAAAAGCTTAACCTATTGTTAGCTGTCAATACAATGAAAAAAAAAAGCAACAAAATATTTTAAAAAAATATATATATTCCACGACATTCACACAACGGCATTTAGTCCCAAACTAAGCACAGCTTGTGCTATGAGTACTAGACAACTGATAAACATACATATATACTTCTAAATACTTACATACATATTATAGATAAATTACACCCAGACAAAGAACAAATGATCGTGCTCATCACACAAAGATTTGTCCTGGGTGGGAATCGAACCCACGACCTTGCGCATAGCAGTCAGGGCCACTGACCACTAGACCAACAGGCCTGTCTGAAAAAAAAACCGACTTCCCAAAAAAACACTGCAAAGGCTAAAATAACTTTAATTTCTGTAGTCGGTGTCTTTAGTTTTGTACATATTTTCGTTTTTGACACCGCCTTCTGAAATTAAAGTTAGTTTTGCCTTTGCAGTGTTTTTTGGGAAGTTGGTTTTAGTTTTTGTTAAAAAGTTTTTTTTTTCTCGCTTTTAGTGGGTCGGTTTGTAATTTACCTAGTTACAAAAGCCTAAAACCTTATCACCTTTTGCAAAATATTTCTTTTCCTTATGCCGAGCTGTTAATTTTTGAGGAGTACTCCTGGTACTTCACCATCAGCTCCTCATCACCATATGCATTGTGACGAGCATAAAGTGTTTTACAACCATTTCCAAGAAATCGAATCGCAACCAATGAAATACTTATTATTGAGTTATTCTAGTAACCATCTGTGGTCTTCATCATCACTTCTACTTCACCAAATGGTGCTTTTCAAGAGCAACTGCACAAGTAACTATGAAAAATACTCAAAATCGCTATAGGTGTGCCTATAATATTTGAAGAGTTCCCTCGATTTCTCAAGGTTTCCATTATCAGATCTTGACTTCATGACAATGGGACCAACTAGAAAGTATACCCTCTGAAACAAAAAAGAATTTTCCAAATCGGTCCAGCCATTTTCGAGTTATGAGGTAACATACATAAAATAAAAACTTTTTACCAAAAAATTAAACCGACTCCCAAAAAACACTGCAAAGTGAAAAATAACTTTAATTTCGGTAGTTGGTGTCTTTAGTATTGTATTTTCGTTTTTAGCACCGACTTCTGAAATTAAAGTTATTTTTCACTTTGGTGTGTTTTTTGGGAGTCAGTTTAATTTTTTGGTAAAACGTTTTTATTTTACTTTTTAGTTGGTCGATTTTTAATTTACCTAGTTACAAGAGCCTAAATGTCAACTACTTATATTCATTTACAAAATATTGCTTTTCCCAATGTTGGGCCGTTAATTGGTGAGGAGTTCTCTTGGTACTTCACCATCAGTTTCACTTCACCATATGCATTGTGAGGAGCATATTGTGCTTAATAACCACATTCAAGTAATCGAAGCGGAACAAATGAAATACTTATATATTGAGTAGTTCCAGTGGCCATCTGTGGTCTTCATCATTAGGTCCACTTGTCAAATGGTGCTTTTCGAATGCAACTACACAAGTTATTATAAAAAATACTCCAATCACTATAGGTGTACCTATAATATTTGAAGAATTCCCTGGATTTCTCAAGGTTTCCATTATCAGATCATGACTTCATGACAATGGGACCAAGTAGAAAGTATACCCTCTCAAACAAAAAAAAAGAATTTTCCAAATCGGTCCAGCCATCTTCGAGTTATGAGGTAACAAACATAAAAAAAGTTCAAGCCGAAGTCGGTTAAAAAGCCTCAATAGCCTAATGGATAAGGTGTCGGACTTGTGATCGAGAGGTCACGAGTTCGAACCCCACCCATTACACTAACGCCGTGGAGCCACTCCAGACACAAGCATATTTAGCTTAGTTGGAGGGGTTAACAGGACTGCTAGTAATGTGAATTCCCACATTGCTAGTAATAATCAAAAAAATTTAACTGCCTGATTACAGCCTTACTTTATTGAATTCGTTTTCAACTTGTGCTGTTATTGGTACTAATGCTTAACAGTCCTAATATAATAATAATATTCCACAACTTTCACACAACGGCATCTAGTCCCAAACTAAGCAGAGCTTGTGCTATGAGTACTAGACAACTGACAAACATAAATATATATTTTTAAATACATACATATTATAGATAAATTACACCCAGTCAAAGAACAAATGATCGTGCTCCTCACACAAACATTTGTCCTGGGTGGGAATCGAACCCACGACCTTGCGCATAGCAGTCAGGGCCACTGAACACTATACCAACAGACCTGTCAAAATGTATGAATGTATGTTGGTTACAGGCGCTGCACCACGAAGCATTCACCCGGCCCGAGCTGCAGGAGGCCCTGAAGGGCCTGCGACATCGGCTACCGCCGAGACAATTCTTCCACCACGTGTCAGACATGCCGCTTAACAGGAGATGTCCCAAGCCCAGGTATGTCGATATTACTGCTAGGAGAATTCTTTCAATAATTTCATTGTGCATACAGCTAAGAAGTGGATTTCCCTGCCAGAGTCTGTGTTTCCTGATAGCTATAACCTGGGAGTTTTTAAGTCAAGAGTGATATGTTACTTCTAGGCAAACATGCTTCATCTTCGACCACATCATCGCTTAACATCAGGTGAGAATGGTGAGATTGTGGTCAAACGCAAGCCTATTAACTATAAAAAAAACCGGTCAAGTGCGTGTCGGGCCACGCGCAGTGTAGGGTTACGTAGTTTTTATAACAGCCAAGTGCGTGTCGTATTCGCTGACTGATCGTTTCGTATCATGCTCTAACTAAAAGCCAAACATGACTACCTAACTAATTTGACTTCCTATACAAATCCTCACCTGATCCGACAATTTTGCACGGAAAGTTTTAATTTTTTTTAGAGATTTGTATAAAACTTGTCATAGCCGGTGTTTTGAATTTATATACAGGACACAGAGCTACAATACTAAATCGTAAAAAAAAAAATTGAGGAAGTAGTAGCTGGGGGAGCTTTGTGTTTGATATTATATAGCAAAATAATAAATAAATAAAAACATATTAATTTGAATTCACTCTAAAAACGGGCCCACATAGGGCGATGGTAACTGAAGAAGGAATTATAAAATCCAACTTCACAAGGGAAGTTTGAAAAAATATGATCTATTTGAGTACCACAACGTGTAGAGGGAAGTGGTTGTAATAAAGACTGGTAACTAACGTCACGTATTAATTTGAAAACTGCAGTTGTCGTTACGGAGATAGTCTTCATTAAAATCTCCAAATATTATGCAAGGACTGTAATATGCGATAGTAAATTACTTACAAAACCTACTGCGCGACTGTTGGGACATTTGCATGATCTATAAAAAGCTATAAATCTTCACTGCATTTATTTCGAAAATTACTGCTTCACAGTGGTCACCTCCAGCAATGTCAATGTAATACCGTGGGTTGCTATATTCAATATAATTTTTTGCCCATGCACACACACCAAAACCTGGGTTTGAACTAGACTGTTTAGGGCCATTTGTTCTAATTATTTCCTTAAAATTAGTTTGCTAAGTAGATATCTGAAGCCATTATTTGAGGATCGCTTACAGTATCTTGCAAGTGTGCACGTAAGGATTGAACATTATGGAACATAATTTGGTATGAACTGTGGGGCTCCCTCAAAAATCGATACATAGGTATTAGAGGATTTCGACGCAGCTTTTCCATTTCCATTACGACTGAATCTTGGTCGGAGGGTGAACGTGGAGGATGAAAACATTCAGTAACGATAAATAAATCATCAGCACATGTAGCACGTGAGCAAGCAACATATAACATTGACCTTGAAATACCGGCCTTCACATGTACAACAACTTTTCCTAATGTGGAACCCTGGCTTTTGTGAATTGTAACAGCCTCAGCTGGAACCAATGGGAATTGAAAAAAAAAACCGACTTTCAAAGTTAAAATTTTTAATTTTATAAACCTTATTTAAATATGAAACTAGCGCGATACAACGGACGCTTAGCGCCATCTATCGACATTTCTATGGAGTTGTTCGAAATTTTCGAGTCAAATACATTTGGTCGACTATTACTCGTAAACTGGTAAAGCCCACTTATGTGTGTAACTACAACTGTTTAGTTGGTAGAGGGGGTGGATACTTGACTCTAACGAAATTTGGTACTTTAAAGCTTGCTAAGTCACGAACGGTTTACTTAATCAAAAAACGGTCTTCCCAAACCCCTAATGTTTTTGAAAGACCTATCCAACGATATCCCACACTATGGGAAGGACGAAAAAAAAATTATCATCCCACTTTACATGTAGGGGAGGTACCCTAAATAATTGTATTTTTCAGTTTTATTTTACCACTTTTTCGGCGTCATTAACGTGTATACTCATGCCAAATTACAACTTTCTAGTACCAATAGTTTTTGAGCTAAACCGCGGACAGACAGACAGACGGCCGTGGCGAAACTATACAGTGTTACCAACTTAGTGGATTTTCCACTAAAACTGGTGGTTTTGACCTCCCTTTCAGTGGCGCAATATTGCTTTTAGTGGCTGGTGGTTTTAACTAGTGGTTAAGTAGAATTCAGTTTCAACTACTGAAAATGCTATCACTGAACTACTAAGCCACTAAAACTTTACGAAATATATTATTTTTACTTCATATAATTTTCAGTAGTATTTAATTTACTTTTACTGTGTAGGCACAATAAAAGTGCAGAACTAATGGCAAGAGTTGAAGATCAATGGCGACAAATTCATTTGCTGAAATGGAATAAGACCAAAGATACAAAAAAATAATTTTGGAATGAAGTACTTATTGCATTTCAAAAATGTTCAAGGGGAATCTAGATTTGAGGAATTAGCGACTTTTGCGATTGCTCTCTTAATACTGCGTCATGCTAATGCCGATGTTGAGACACTATTTGAGCAGTATGAATGTAATAAAAAACAAGTAGAGGAACTAAATGAAGTTGAATCTTTTAACTGCAATATTAAAAATACGCTGTGGTTTAAGATCGGAAGGAAAATGCTGCAATGATTATGAAATTCCAATAAAAGTTATCAAACGAATCGGTAGCAAAGAATCATATAAATGTGAAACCGACGATGATGGTGCAGACAAAAATTCTTGTATATTGATTTACTGATTAAAAATATTTTGTTACGTCATATTAAAGAACATTTTTTACTAATGCTGCTTTCTTTCGTAAAAACTAAAAAAATGGTGTGCAATTTAGTGATTTTTAGAGTAGGGCCGATTTTTGTTAGTGGTTTTCTGGTGGTTTTAGAAATTGAATCTAGTGGAGAGCTGGTTCAACTGTTGGCAACACTGAAACTATAAGGGTTCCTTGTTGACTACGGAACCCTAAAAATGAGATGGGTCTTAATGCATATCATAACCACATACATAGGGGTTTTTAGTCTGTCTTGTTTAAAGGAGTTCTACTTAATAATAATTTGTATCATGCCAAGTTCAAGCAGAAATTAAAGACAAAGAGCTTGTGGGGCTACAAACGATTTTAACCCATTCCTCCCCACTGTCCTATTTTTAAGACACTATATTCAACATTTCTTTTTAATGTTAGATCTTTTATTTTAATGTTTTCTGATGAAATTCGTATTTTTACACTATTTTTCTAATTAAATGTTTTGTTTTTTTTTCGCTGTAAAAAATGTTTCCATAATTTTAATAATTTTTTTTCAAATTGATTATTTTTGATGCATCAAGAAGAGCATTATGTTCTGATTCTATATACGGTGAAAGAAAAAAAATAGCAACTTCAAAGTACATAAAACTGATTCTAAAACCTTTACCAGATATATAATAAATAAAAACAAAATAGAATTTGGGAACTTATGAGATACGTTCAAAATAAGCCGTACTATAAATATGACACCGGCAACATGTCTGTACAAATAGCCACGAAATCGAGTTCGATCTTTTTGAAAAAAAAAGTCATTATTTTTTCTTAACGTATTAAGAACTTAATTTAAAGATTTGATCGAAAATTTCAATTTTTTCGATGCTTGGGAAGTAATGGGTTAAGGATGAGTTATATCATGGTTTATATGGTAACCACTACCTGGGAACTCCTGCAAGAAATCAGCCCTTATATTATCGAAAGTGGAAATAAAATTAAAAAATTACTTGGTTTGACTGTACATTTTCATAGTGAAGGAAAATGGTTTACAGTAAGTCTGGGATCAAGCTCTATAGGATTATTACAATTTTTGTTCTAGTACTATCTATTGCAAATTGCAATGATTTCATTTGATAAAAATAAATATAAGTTTAGTTCGTCATTTTTTATTTTAGTTAGGCTTGTGTTGTAGCTTACTATCGTAAGCGATGATGTGGTCAAAGATGAATTATTCTTGCTTAGAAGTAACCTATTCACTTTTCATTTAAAGACCCCCAGGTTATAACTATTAGGAAACACAGATTGCGACAGCAGAGAATTCCGTTTCTTAGCCGTACGCACAATAAAAGTATTTAAAAATCGTTTTGTGCGTATGTGTGGGAACACATAGGAGTATGGAAAGTTTTAGTTTTTATTCCTATTTTTATTATTTATAATACTTCGGGGAAAAGGACTGGTATCTCTAACACAGGTGACTTGGTAATCTAGCTAAGATGCCACTTGCGATCTGTACTGTAACTGTAAAACCATTATGACAGTTTTTTTTAAATTGTATTTGTCACTTATTTTGACAAATACAATTTAAAATATGTGAGTTATAATAAAGTTATATCGATTGATTAATTGTTAAATAAATATGTCCAGCAGATGGCGCATCGGTCCGCCCAGCAGCCAGCACAAGCGGGCGTGGGGCGCGCCCCCCCCGCGCGGCAAGTCGCACTCGTACCCCCCGCACGCGCCCCGCCCGCCGCCCCCCCACCACGACTACTCCTCGCTGGACGCGCTGTGCCTGCAGGTGGCCCAGCACGCCATCGACTGACCCCCGGCCACCCGAGCCCCCCGCCCGCCCCGGCCCCCCGCGCGCTCCGTGCGCTTCACGGACGATATCGGGGTCGCGGGGGGGAAGCTCTGACCCCACCACCCGCAAACTACGGGTACGACGTAACTTCATTTACGTATAGGGTTGCCAGCTCGTCTAACTTAATAACCGGACAGATATTTGAATAAAATTAAGGATTTTGTGTCTCTATTAGTACGGCTAAAATTTTGTATGTTTGCCCCGGCTTTTTTGGTCATGCAACATAAATCTTACATTGTAAAGAAATAAAATCGAAAGGCAAATCAGTCTAGGAAGTGCGACCAAACGTTTGGTCAAATGTAAAAAACCGGTCATTGTTTATTTTGGCCAAACAAGGACTAAATATGTCCGACTTTATCCGGACGCCTGGCAACGCTATTTACGCACGATTCCTTATGAAGTCCTCTGTTCACACGAGCGGACAGGGTGACACAGTAGCTAGAGAAATTCCGATAAAGTATACAATTACTAGGTAGGCAGTATCCATAGCTTTTTATAACAATCTACCCGCATTCAGTCACTATTGTTTCACTCCCTGAATACTGAGCGTATTCTCTAAAGATAAACTAGTGTAATCGGTGACATCGACTCGATCGTATACAACTAATTGTATCCTAAATTTCTCTGGTGCTAATTTTTGCGAGGTTTTATTTGTAGTTAGATGTATAGTGTAGGTAGGGAGGGCGTGACCACGAGACTACGTGGGATGGACGCCGTAGTGAACGTCATGTGTAGTATCGTATGTGAGACTTACGAGGACTCGGCTGGTACCATAGTTAACTGGACGAGTCGCTAATGCATTCTTATTTTTTATTTTATTCCGAATGAGCCCGCTCTTGACCTCGATCACACCTGATGGTAAGTGTAAGACGAGGTCTACGATCGAACGAGTGAGCCCAGAAAATGCCTATCACTGGAACGGTAGTAAAAGGGGGATGAAGGGATTAGGTCGTAGAGCTCCTGCGCACACTCTTCGAAGTACAATCTGTAGAAGATAGACAGGCAAGCAACGCTTCGCCGGTGAGCCAGGTTGTGAAGCTTGCCTGCCAGAACCTCGTCATCTATGAGCTTTTTAGCTGGTATTTGGCTGAGCCATCCCACAAGTGACTGCAATATTCCATACAGGATCGGACCTGTGCTTTATATAAATTCAAAAGCTGTCCAGGTGTGAAGTATCGCCTCACTTTCTGTAGGATGCCCAGCGTTTTGGCTGCAGTCTGAGCTTTAGACTCAATGGTTGAGCCGAAGTTGAAGTCAGACGTCAACTCCATGCCCAAGAGCTCCAGGCGGCAATATTGACAGAGCCTTGAGTTCCTACATTATGTAGCCCAAGCGATGGACAAGTATAGTAGTATTCAAATAACTTGGCAAGAGTCGTTTGATGCGCAGAAGTCGATTTTTAGGTGTCAGCGGGACGCGGGATATGATGTATCGCCACTCCGAGCGCGCGATTGGTGCATCAGTAGTTCTCGTTCAATTTGCTCCTGAATACACTTGCGTACACGAAGGTGTTACCCTTTGTTTTTGTTATTAGTTGTTGTTTTAAATTTAGTTTTTGTTACGTTAATTACAATGCCAGGACCAAATACCGTTTTACGCAAACTATTAAAACGTCAGAAAGAACAGTTAGACACTATAGTTAAGAAAGGTTGAAATTCAGAATTCGTCACTGTCTTTAGGACACCGGGAGAAAAGAAGAATAAAAGGCGCAGCAGTTTTATTAACTAATTGTGACGACGAGAACATATTATTTTTAATGTTATTTTTTTTAATACATTTTTTTTTCATTTCCTCTTCTTTCTTTAACATTCTTCTAAACAGACATGATTAAAAATAAATGATGGCAATAACCATAGAATAATGGCAAGCAGTAAAAGTGACCACTTTTTTCTTCCATTAAGTGCACGATGCGCGAACTTACCCCCACTACGCCAAACCTTGCCAACTTACGTGACGATGACTATACTTATACTCTGCTCATCTGTGAGGCTACCAGCCGACTCCTCGTACAGAATGTTACTGCGGGGCTATTGTTGAACAGTGTTGCGAGCTGTAGCCGCACCACAACAATTATTATTGTAATGTTAACGTAAATTAGTTATTAATGTTGTTGACTGATGTTTGCATAATTTATAAAGTTCGCAAACTATTATTATTATAATTTTTTATTTTAATCTTTATTATTTAGTCTAATGGATATTTATATTCAGCAATTAATGTTTTGACTGGATCAAAAATCTGATTGTAATGTGTGCAATTTATTATTTTTTTGTTTACGCAATATTTTTTTTGTCTATATTATAAACTTATAGAGTTCATGTAAATAATAAACTAGTTCACATTGTATTTATAAGGGTTATTGTTTTGTACAAAACATGTGTTGATGACAGATATAATATAATATTATAGCAAATGATTTTGAATATTATTATGAGAAGAAATGTATTGGTTTATGAGTTGTGTGCCCTTTCGTTGGGCTTACGAGCTGTCTACAGATATTTATATTTAGCAAATTGTACAGAAGTTTATGGAGTATATTTATTCTTTACCCCACATACCTCAATTCTTGTCCTGTTATTTTTTTCACATCTGTGTTCAAGAGCTCTACTGCTCTAGTTACTAATCTGTAGCGGACTGTGATAGGTTTGTTTTTGGATCATGGATCATGATATTCATCAGCACTAAAAATAAATATTGTATAACATTATGTGGTGTTTTGTTTTTGTACCTTAAAAAAAGATAATTAGCAATGTGGGTAGAATTCACATTACTAGCAATCTTGTTAACCTCTCCACCTAAGATTGGGTTCACGGCAATGGGTGTAGTGGGTGGGGTTTGAACTCGTGACCTCTAGACCACAAGTCCATATCCATTAAGCTATTGACACTTTACATTGAAACAATGGTTCCTGAAACTACACATTTTACACGAAAATTTTCACAAATTGAGTTATTTATACCATCAATCTAAAATATACGTAAACTGCAGGTTAAATTTGTAATTATTCCAAAATATCGTCTTTCGCCATCTAGCGTTAAATCATATTGTTACCAAACAAAATATAAATCTAAAAAATATTTTTGTAAGTAAATAAAGAAAAACTATTCTAAAGCACAACAAATCTTAAAGTACTTAGACTTACCTAGACTACATTAAGATACTGAACTGTTTCAAATATTGGATCTCCTGTAAAATTTGATACTTTCGTATAGTAACGGTTTTACTTTAAAGGTGCGACATGTCACAGGGGAATTGGGAGGAATCGGTTATTAATGAAGGCACACAATAACACAAATCATTATTTTATTAAATAGTTTCAGACTAGATTATAATTTGGCAAGTAAAAAAAGTGTTTTGGTATTTTTGGTCTTATTTGCTAATTATAAACTTAAATTAAGTGAGTCTTTCTTTATGAGTGGCAATTTTATGCCGAGCAAGATCATTCTTCCTATAAAATGCTCTTGTGCACCTGTCACATGGGAATGGGATGTGGGTACTATGAAGCTTAGCAGTGTGGAAGTCAAGCATTGGCTTTGATGGGAACGTCATCAAACACTCTTTAGCTGTACACTTAAATCGATCAGTTGCCTTATGTCTATAATTCATGTGCCGAGCTAAAGACTTCATTTCATAAAAGCTGCTCGTACAGAGCTCGCATTTCAACGGTCTTTGTCCTGTATGTCTCCACATGTGAACCTCCATATTTGCAAAATTTTTTGAACAAATGGTACAGTGACCAGACTTCTCGGAATGTTGCTTGTCGATGTGACTTTTCAGGTTTCCTTTAACATTGAATGTACGACCACAGTGGTTGCATACAAATCTATTTGGTTCCGAGTGCTGCCTCATGTGTTTCTTCAAATTGCTTTGGTACTTAAATAACACATTGCAAAGAGAACAAGAGTAGTTTTTCTCAGTACTGTGTGCTAAGAGGTGACTTTTTAATTCAGCCTTAGTACAGAATCGTTTTGGACAAGCTGTGCACAAGTGTTCCTTCTCACCAGTATGCCGTTTTTTATGTCTTTGTAATGCACTGATCTGAGTGAATCTGAGGGTGCATATGGAACAAGCGTATGGTGTTTCCCCAGTGTGTGTGCGCATGTGAACCTTCACATCATTCTTAGAGAAGAAGCTTTTACCACAGTTTTCACAAATGAAGTTACGCTGTCGCAGCTGCTGGACATGGTTTCTGTTCATGTGACGTTTCAGGGTGCCACAGTCTTTGTATTTCTTATCACATGAGGGACAAGGGTATGGTTTCTCATTGGTATGAGATCTCATGTGAGCCTTAAAGGTTGATGGATTGGCACAAGTCCGGCCACAAACCAAACAAGTACATTTCTCTAGAGAGTTGTATTTAGCTCTTTGTTTGTATGGTTTCCGTTTGGGTATTATTTTGGAATCTACATTTTCCAATTTTATTTCTAATTTGTCTTCCACTTGTTCAAATGGAATATCATCGTTTCGAAGATCATCATAAAGGTGATGATCATCATTACTGTTGCAGTCTAATTCAAGCTTTACTTCAATTTTCGCCGAGCAGTCGTCGTAATCTGCTACAGCTTCGTTAATTACATCCAAAGCTTGAGATCTTAATTTCTTATCAGAAGCTTCGCATTTTAGTACAAATTGGTAGCAGACTGTGAGCTCATTTTCGCAGCTATTACAAATATGAAAGGGAAGTCCATCCCCGTCTGTAATGTTTATGTTTGAACAACAATACATTATTTTTGCGCTTATTGTAATTTCATCTTTTGCTTTGCTATAAATGCATGTAGTACCTTCACTCTGACTACACAATCTACACAGTTTTGTAACCATTATGGGAAAGATTGATTACATACAACAAAACAGTCATTTAGACGATACTCTATTTAGTAATTTAATTATATTTTTTTATGAAAATGTAAACATTGAATCAAAAACCATTGAAAATATTTAAAGTGTCAGTCAGTGTCATACAATACAATGACTAAAGCTGTAGCAAACCGTATGTATTCGGTACTGAGTAACGGGTGCGCCGTTAAATACCGAGTAACGAAACGTTACTCACGAATGCAATTCGTTACTCGTATGTTTTGTTACAAACAACTGTTTCAGATCGCGCAAGTACGGTTGATGCGAGTGTTGAATGCGGTTTCCTTTTCGTGTTTTACGCATGTGCGAGCATTCGGTGTATTTAAAAACATACGTTACAAAGAACGATTTTTATTTACTTGAAAAAGGAGATTTTTGAAAATTCATTATCCAAATTTTTCACTGTATTTTTACTGCAATGATTGCGATATATTAGTGTGATATGTCATTCTCAAGTAATATTAAAAACTCCCAAAAAAAAATTTTTTTAAAATTAGTTCCATCCATTGTAAATTCATTTGATTTCGTCGCAGTTTACTTGTAATTTCAACCTTTACCTATTAAATCAAACTAAATTTAGATTTAAAAAATGCATACAAATTACGAATGATGCAACGCCGCGACGTCATACCGTACGAATACGCAATACGACTCGATGTGTTGTTCTGTAACTCTATAAATATTATGTATGATGTATCAAAGTAACGAGTAACGATACGATAGTAACAAGTACTAATGGCTATAGTAACGAATACATACGGGTACACATTTTTTGTTACTTTACACCTCTAACAATGACAATTCAATGACAAATCTGACTTAATGTTTTTTTAAATAAAATGTTTTATACTTTGGCGTCTACTCTAAATTCTTAATCATACTTTACCATAAAAGAAGTATTCGTTATTATAGATAATTAGGAATTCAATAAGAGTTCCACAGTGTGTTTTTTACCTCAAAAAAGTGACATTTTATTTTTATTGCCCAATCCTACTAAGCTTTATATAATGAATATATGACGAGAACTCCCAGATGACAAATTTGAAAACTTGATTTTTAAAAAAATCTTAAAGTTTTCGTGACCTTCACGGAAAAAATATTGAAATTAATTCTTAAAAAAAAAATTAATCAGAAATCAGTGTTAAATTTAATGTAGGTATTTGAAGCGATCTTAGGCTCGTATCATTCCGTTTTTATTTCATCAAAATTCATGAAAATATTCACAGAAAAAAATGTTTTACTGAATTTCGTATT
The DNA here is from genome assembly GCA_943138885.2 of Tholera decimalis. Lineage (NCBI taxonomy): Eukaryota > Metazoa > Arthropoda > Insecta > Lepidoptera > Noctuidae > Tholera > Tholera decimalis. The sequence continues at coordinate 44,044,539 of OW964559.2, forward strand.
TATTTTTTTATTCCTTTTATAGCCCGAAGTAGAACCTTTACCTAGAACCAGTAGATTCCTCATACTAAGATTTATCACCCGTAAAAATACTACATTCCACTTCGGCGAAGGTTTTATAAAATATATTTTTTGTCTTGAGGTCAAAATTATAAATTTAGGGTTTTCACAGTAAGGTCACATCGAAATGTCCTTTTTCATTAATATTTTTTTTTGTATGGCAAACTTAAAGAAACGGTGTGCGTAATTACCATAGCTGAACCACGGTAATATTATGTATACAGTATTCCGACTTCATACAAACGGACGAAACGCGAGCTATACCTACGCGCCTCGATCTCGGTGTGCGCTCGGTTTGATGACAGTCGCGACCAGAGCCGGATTAACCCTGTCAGAGGCCCTAAGGCAATGGCATTTTCGGGGCCCCTTTTCTTACTTTGACTGACCAAATCGTGTGTGAACTGAGGAAACGCATATTAAAAGCTGTGGTTTTTAATATATTTGTTTACTTATTCCCAGATTTGTTCTAAAATTGTTTTAAATCTACTACTAAATCGAACGATTTGTATTTTGTGAGATAAAAGTGAGGTCCCTAAGTTCACACGCACATCAAATTTTCGTTCGAAGAAACATGTTTTCTTGGTGCGTGCATTGGGACTGTGCCCCTGGTTGATGCAGGGCCCCTAGGCAGTTGCCTACTCCGCCTAATGGTTAATCCGGCCCTGGTCGCGACCGGCGACTGTGCCGCAGTGACGAACGGACGGTGTGTTGTTTTTTTAACAATAACCGCGCGATTTTTCGCTATATATAAGTTCAAGTACATATTTAATATGACGAGTAAGATATATTGTGCTGTTTTTGGTTGCATGAATTCGTCAATAACGCATCCAGAGATAACATTTTTTAGATTACCTGGAAACTTTGAAAGGTACCTAAGACTAAAATAATTTTACTTACTAGTAGGTATGTACATAATGTGTTTCTTTTTAATGGATAAGTATTTCCTTTAAACTCCCGAAAAAAAATTTCTGGATTAATAAATAAAGTGATTAGTGTAAAGGAAAGTGATTGACACGAGTGAAATAGGTAGTTATAGGCGGTTCATGAATCATGATACGGTAGGTACGCTTGTGTTAAAACCTCGGGGCATGTGTGTTTTGTTTTGTTAGTTTGTTAATTCAAAGTAAAGACGTGGTATTTTATTATTAATAATAGTTGTTTATTGTACTGTGTGTATGAATAATACTAGAAAAAATATAAACATGTTTTTTTAATAAATAAATCTACCAATCAAAAAACAACACGCATTTTTATTGAACACTTCCTATTCAATTCACAAAATATTTTATTTGTTTATATAAAAATAGTATATTTACAATCACAAAACTAAATGGAAACGCAAAGTAGGCAAATGTAATTAAAATGCTGGAGGCGGGTAGCCCTATCGCATGTTTACGTACCGCGCGGCTGTAGGCATTTATTTCTAAGATACGGCCGAGTCACAATACTGTATGATAATATTACCGTGGCTGAACGTAGCATAAATTAATAAAATTTGAATACAAAAACAATTTAAAACATCTTTTTATTATATAAAAATTGGCCAAGTGCGAGTCAGACTCGCCCATGAAGGGTTCCGTAGTAACTATAATAATATAATATAATATGTATATTTATTTGACGAATAAACAAAACCTTAAAATTTTCTTAAAATTAGCTTATTTACATTTTTACAACTACGCTAAATAACTTTGTTTTTCATAGTGTTTGTATGAATTACATAGTTATATTTGCGGTTTTAGAAAATATGCTGTATCTCAAAAACTGCTGACCCGATTTCGTTCAAACTAATTTTGGTTGAAAGTTTATATTAAGATCTACAGACATGTATTTTTATTAGATTTTTCACTCCATTATTATAGAAGTTAGAGGGGCGGGGACACACATTTTACCACTTTGGAAGCTTATATCTTTTAAACGATTGTCTTTATAAAAAAGTGGTTTTAGAAACCCTTATATCATTTTTAAATACCTGTCTATGGATACCACACACGCATAGGTTTCATGAAAAAAAATATTTTCAGTTCTAGTTCCATGTATTCCCTTTGTTTTAAATATTTTTTTTTTTGTTAAAATCAGAAAGCGGTTTATAGAATATATCTACCTACTAAGTTTCACATGTATAGTCTTAATAGTTTTGGAATAAAATGGCTGTGACATACGGACGGACGGACAGACAGACAGACGAACAGACATATCGAAACTATAAGGGTTCCGTTTTTTGCCATTCGGCTAAGGAAACCTAATAAAAAGCGACATTACTATTTACTACTGACTGACTTACTGATCGACATAATTGCTCTCCCAGAAGGAGCAATGGGGTGAAAATGATGTATGGGGAAGTTGGTCGGAACCATCCGGTGGGTATGGGAAAACCTCGAGATCCTGAAGATCTGCTCCGCATCAGGGAGTGGACCGGCTGCCCGCTGAAACGGTAAGACTTGGTGCGTCGGTGCTGAAACTAAAAATGATCAGCTACCTTGGCAATTTGATGAACCACCATTATTTTTTCAAAATGGCTAAATACAAGATGGCCGCCATACAAAATTAAAGTGCCTATAACTTCTCGACCGATTGAGATAAGTAGGGGGTGCTAACAAATGTATTTACAGTAATAATACAGTAATAAATAATAATAAAAAGTATATTTCAGAATCAACTGGTTTTAACAAAAACATTGCAGAGATCTTCTTTTAAGTAAAAAGATACCTGTAACAAATGACCTCTTCCATAATCTGGTGTTACATACAGAGCCTATTAATAATAGAATTAAACCTAATTACAATTTTAATCTTAATCTTATTTCAAAATTACTAAATAAATTAAAGGAGTACAAAAACACTTTTTATTTTTTGTTTTTTAATATTTATTTTGACATGGATATTTACTTTTTAAAGTATAATATTTTATTTTATTTTGACATGAATATTTACTTTGTAAAGTATAATATATGTATTTTTTTGAATATTTACTTAATTATGTACTTAAATGCGAGGATTATGTGGTATTTTTTTTTTAAATTTCCATTTACATTTTTTTCCTCTCTCTTTATTACGACGTTGTCTGACAGTTTGAGTATTTTAGTGACCTACTCAAATGTACCGTCTTTGGCATTGTTCGTCAGGTCGTTGAGCTCCTTAGTAGTCCAAAGTTGAGCTTACAGACTAACTGACAAAGGCTTGCACTGACGGGACGGGTCTACTCAAATCTGTTTGGTCTTTCCTCAAAAGGCCATTTCAGACTAATCTACATAATCCTCATAAACGATTGTGAATATGTGCACTATGTAGGTTTTTTTTTAATTTTTATTTATTCGAGTTAAACATAATAAATTGTCTGGCAGTTTGAGTGCTTTTTGCGGCCTACATAAAGGTCCTTACCTTGGTATTGTTCGTCAAATCGTTAAGCTCCTTGTTCTAAGTTGAGCTATACGTCATTTGACAAATGCTTGCACTGTAAGAACAGGCCCACTCAAATCTGTGAGCATCTTTCTTCAAAAGACCGCCTCAGACTGAAACCTACAAGGTTCCCATATAATTAATTCAGTGTAGATTGTATAGACTTTAAAAGAGACGGACCCCTGAGTTTGTTTCGGTGTTTCTTCTCAGGGTAGTCAGTTAGGAAACACCGGCCTCATCTAGTTAATATTTAAGGAAAAAAATGACGTGTAAAAGTGTTATTTAATAACCAATTTGCAAAATAAAGATCATTTATCATTTAACAAAAACAGAAAGGTGTACATACATTTACATTAACGTTTGATATTTTATTTACAAGAACATTTATTTACAAGAAAAATATACTTACAATAATTTTTTTACAACAATATTATTTTACTCAATTAGATTAGATTCATTACTTAAGATTATTAGATTCTTATCATCAGTATTGTCATCCTCCTGTGACAACTCTCGCTCAATTGCATGTTCGTCTTGTGCATGCAAGTCTGTTTTGTCATGATCAACAGCCTTCAGCAGATTTCGCACGGCAGCTGGTAGAGGAAGACTCCGAGAAAACTTTTGTCGACGATGGAAGCGAAGCATTGAAATCACCGGATCCGATGACTCTAACGCACGGTGAAAGAGATCAAGCATGGTTTTTTTCCTGTCCATTGTCCGGCAATGTTGCTCTCTGTCTCTACGCCAGAATTTATTTCTTGATTCAGCTGCTTGTTCGGAGAGCATGCCTACCGGAAGGATATTGGAATCGATGATCTCTTGACCGTGCACTATAATTTTGTGTACAGTCACCGTCATCGGATGCCAGCTATATGTCGCGACATATTTTTCCGCTACTGCTTTGCAATAGGTGCCAAACTTGGTGGAGTCTATTGGTAACTCACAATTTATTGTGACCAGGCTATTATACAGGTCATCTAATAGCCAAGATTGGAGTCCTAAATGGTCTGCAAACATATGCCGTATCCATATCCGTAGCCATAAACGTCGAGCAGTATTGCCGTCATTAGTGGTACCTGCGTTAGGCCTCACTATGTCCACCAATAATCCCATTTTGCTTCTTAATTCGCCCTGAATTCGTATTTTTCGTTCGTCCACTATGCGGCTCTCTACAGTGTTTTTATTGATTCGCCATTTCTGCACAGCTGGATCGTTTTTGTAACCGAGATGCAATAAAAACTCAAAAATACGAATCCAAGCATGGAGTGGATTTATGCCGTATTCCATATTTTCTTTTATAGTAGGTTTAGAATAGCACATTTCCAAATTATTAAAATTGCTAGATGTCAACTTACAGAAGGGGCATCGTAATTGTGAGGAGGTTCCGGTGATTATGTTTAAAACTTTTCCATCTATAATACTCAATGTTAAATTGCAAGTAAAAGTTATTGTGTACCCTTTAGTTGTCTGTATAGTTATTGGTGTTAAATCTCTTATCTGGTCTTCTCCCCAAGCCTTCTTGTTGAGAATCAAATCACTTGTTTCCTTTTTGTACTGGATGCGTAAGGGACGGCAAAAACGATATGACTGGGGTGTTGGATTAAGCCAGATTGCGTAACTTTTATCAGCTTGAATACGCAGGGGCACAAAAGTAGTGGCAAACAGGCTATTTTCATTAGCAAGAGGGTCCTGATCAGATCGACCGAAGCTTTGTTTATAAAACGACTGTCCAGTGCTGCCGTCAAATCCCCAAGATCCTTCAAACACACAATTCAATTCTGTTATTTTTTTGCGATCGCAAAATTCCGTAAAGCTCTCTTCGCTACTTTGCACTATCCTTTGTAAGGTGTTTGTCAGCAACCCTTTTAAAGAAACTGACGCTTCAACATCTGACAAATTTATTTTTTCTGTAGGATAACATGCTTTTCTTGCCAGAAACACTTAAGAATATGGTGGATAAACTGGGTAACTCCGACTTTTAAAATCCCGTTGTATGTCTTTGTAGGTTTTCACGCTTAATTTTCTATCGATCATCACTCCCAAAGCCTCCTTGGGAGTATAGGGTTGTGGTTCTGATGAAATTTTTCTGTAAACCTCCGAAGCCCGGGTTGGCGATTCAAGATATAACTGAATAACTGTTTCTAGGTCTTTTTTAGATCTTGGGGTCATTTTATTTTCTGGCGGAGCTGATATCGCCGAAACAAAACCTTTGATGAGTTTGGCTGGCGGTTCATTTTGCATGAATTCCTCCATGCGTTTCTTCGACCTTAGTTCCTGTCTGTAGCCTAAACTTCTGTTCTGAGAACTGCCTGAAGGTCCGGGCTCTGGAGAAGGCTCAGGCTCAAGACAAATAGACACGCTAGTGGTCTCGTGTGGATCGTGGGTATGACATTTCAAATGTTCTGGTAAGTCATCAATAAAAGACTTTTCTAAATATGTCTTATGCCTTTTTTTGAAGAGCTTTTTATTGCTTTTGCAAGCCCTGAATATTTTCATCGTTTTAGTAAGGAAAAAGCTGATTTTGTCAATAAGTATCTTTGTGTCATTTGATGACAAAGCTTTTAAATTAGGTCCAAGTTCCCGGATAATTATTTTCAATAATTCTGAATAAGTGAGATCTTCGGGTGAGCCGTTTTTCCTCTTTTTAGGGTTCCGTAGCCGAATGGCAAAAAACGGAACCCTTATAGTTTCGACATGTCTGTCCGTCTGTCTGTCCGTCCGTATGTCACAGCCATTTTAATCCGAAACTATTAAGACTATACATGTAAAACTTGGTAGGTAGATGTATTCTGGGAACCGCTTTCCGATTTTAAGAGAAAATTTAAAAAATATTTAAAATAAAGGGGGCTCCCCATACATGGAACTGAAACTGAAAATATTTTTTTTCATGAAACCTATACCTGTGTGGTATCTATAGACAGGTCTTTAAAAATGACATTGAGGTTTCTAAAATGACTTTTTCATCAGGTTAATTGTTTCAAAGATATACGCTTCCAAAGTGGTAAAATGTGACCCCCCCCCATCTAACTTCTATAATAATGAAATGACTTTTTCATCAAGTTAATTGTTTCAAAGATATACGCTTCCAAAGTGGTAAAATGTGACCCCCCCCCATCTAACTTCTATAATAATGAAGTGAAAAATCTAAAAAAACCATATGTTGTAGATCTTAATGTAAACTTTCAACCAAAATTGGTTTGAACGAGATCGAGTCAGCAGTTTTTGAGATACAGTATATTTTCTAAAACCGCAAATATAACTTTGTAATTCATACAAATACTATGAAAAACAAAGTTATTTGGCGTAGTTGTAAAAATTGTAAATAAGCTAGTTTTAAGAAATTTGTAAGGTTTTAAGTTTTTTTTTTTCAAATAAATATATTAACTATATTATATTTATTATAATTACTACGGAACCCTTCATGAGCGAGTCTGACTTGCACTTGGCCAATTTTTTTACTTTCTTCAGAGAAACATTCATATAAGTGAAGTATAGTGCACCCTCCTTGCCTATTTGAAGACACCCCCGGAGGTTGAGAGGTGTCGGCTGTGGCACAGTCCACAGCTTCGCTTGCCACTCGTGTACCGACATGAGGGTTGGTGCCCTCATGTCCCCCTAGCCCAGAGTCCGCCGGTCGGGGCCCAAACGGACATCCCTCAGCAGGTTGGGTAAGCCCCTGCTGAGGCAAAATGGCGCCATGGGTCTGGAATGGCTGACCGAAGCGCAATCCATTAACATCTCGACGGCGTCTATGAATGCCTCGACCGCCTCCGGATACTCCGACGAACCATCGAAGCGCGAGGTGAATTTGACGAGATTCTTAGAATACGATGACGGTGACGGTTCAGTGCCGGAGTTCACACTGGGCGGCGTCCCTGAGTGCGATGTCAATAGAGACTCGACGAGCTTTCGGTTTGCCTCGGCCTGCGCCGAAGAGAAGGCAGCCAGGAGCGACGCTAATTGAGTTTAAGACATAAGCACCGGAGCTACAGGTGTCTCCGTCACAGTCACAGGTTCATCATCCGAACTGGATTCGTTATTACGAACTTTACGCGGCGGCATTGTTCACTATAAGACCCATGCACTATCGAACAGTCTCGAACCTCGGCCAATACGTTTGGAGCCAGTATAACGTTACATAAAACTTTATTCATAAAGGTACACGTTCTTATGATTAAGAGTAAATCTATAACGTTACAATTACGTAAACAAGGAACCTAAGAAAGGGGCGCGGGCGCACAGAGACTGTCACGGGTGACGCGCGCAAAGGATTTTTTGTGACTGCAGGGCGCGTATGCGACCGGCCTCCGAGGGTGGCGGGGTATCGTACGACGGGGTGAAAGGGGTACCAGGGACGCACTTAGGGTACATTATAGTCTTACTTCTTATTTCTTATCTTACTTCTTACTAATATACTTATACTATATACTTATATATACTAATATACTATATACTAATATTATAAATGCGAAAGTTTGTGAGGATGGATGGATGTTTGTTACTCTTTCACGCAAAAACAACTGAACGGATCTGAATGAAATTTGGTAAATAGATAGTTGACATCCGGGAATAACACACAGGCTACTTTTTATCCAGAAATTCCCACGGGATCGGGATTTGCGCGGGAAAAGCTTCCCACGCGTACGAAGTCGCGGGCGGAAGCTAGTATCACATATTTGTGATTTTTACTGTCCACTTAAAAAGTGTACCACATCACCAACTGATTGCAATATTATCTGTATTGACTCTAAAACAAGCAGTTTATATCAAATTAAAATAAGATTTCACATCATAAATAGAAAGGTCAAAATAGTTGACAGCCCTAACATATATTTTTGAAAATAGTTTTCTCAAAACCTCCGCCGAAGTGGAATGTAGTATTTTTACGGGTGATAAACCTTAGTATGAGGAATCTACTGGTTCTAGGTAGAGGTTCTACTTCGGGCTATAAAAGGAATAAAAAATAAATACGAAATTCAGTAAAACATTTTTTTCTGTGAATATTTTCATGAATTTTGATGAAATAAAAACGGAATGATACGCGCCTAAGATCGCTTCAAATACCTGCATTAAATTTAACACTGATTTCTGATTAACTCTTTTTTAAGAATTAATTTCAATATTTTTTCCGTGAAGGTCACGAAAACTTTAAGATTTTTTTAAAAATCATGTTTTCAAATTTGTCATCTGGGAGTCCTCGTCATATATTCATTATATAAAGCTTAGTAGGATTGGGCAATAAAAATAAAATGTCACTTTTTTGAGGTAAAAAACACACTGTGAGTTCTAGTGAATCGATTTCCTATCTATTAGGCCAATACTATATTACTTTAATTTACTTTACTCTATGCTTAATTCTCACAGCCATTCAAGACTTGCCGCTACATTGCTACTAATAATGTGGTGGTGATGAACTTTTTAAATACGCCAACGTGTTCATCGTTGTGGGTCTGCGGACGATGAGCAGGGGTAGCTCACCATCCGGTAAGGTCCAGGACAAGGTCGGCAGCGCGCCATGTTCCGCGCGCGCCTCAAGGAGCAGTCAGTAGCATTGACGGGGCCCGATAAGGGTTGCGGTAATGTTCTAACGAGATACCGAGGCCCCAGAACGCAAGGGCAACTGAAGTAGTAGTAGAGGTTTTTAGTCAGTAGAAGTCTGACACTCCCTTCCGCTCCACCCACAGTGGGAGGAGTCATTTGATTATTTTCTCATCCAGAAAAAAATAAAAGTATTCATCGTTGACAGACATCAGCCTAATAAGTATAAAGAAAAAAATCACTTTTTCACTATGCCATTTATATTCACGAGAACACGCTTAATATGAATGAATGCTAATATTGGCTAAACTAATACTTGACTAATATCCAGTAATAGGTATGGTGCCGATACATATGTACAAGCGAACGTTTAATATGTATGAATATTGATAAGAATATGAATTGGCTAAACTAATATTTGACTAATATCCAGTAATGGGTATGGTATGATAATATGAGATTACTAATATATTCAATACTAGTATTCTCGCGGGGCTTCGCTCCCGTGGATTCTATCACGGTAAAAACATAACTCTCCTTTTTTGCAGTCGGGTAAAAAGTAGCCCATAACCTTCCTCAAGCTTCAAGCTACTTCCATACCAAATTTCATCCAAATCCACCCAGTACTTTCGAAGATTAGCGCGTTCAAGCAAACAAACAAACAAACAAACTAACAAACTTTTCCGCTTTATAATATTAGTATAGACTAGCTTTTGCCCGCGACTTCGTCCGCGTGGAATAGTTACTTTGGGCTAACGTTAAATTTAACCCCGATTTTGAAGCATTCTTCATTGGTGCTCCGCTCCTATTGGCCTTAGCGTAATGATATATAGCCTATAGCCTTTCTCTATAAATTGACTATTTAATTAAAAATATTTTTTGAATTCGAACCAGTAGTTCCTGAGATTATCGCGTTCAAACAAACAAACTCTTCAGCGTTATATTATTAGCATAGATAGCTGTTGCCCGCGACTTCGTCCACGTTTCCGTCGTTCTTCGTAAAAAAGTAGCTTATGTCCTTCTTCACGGTTCAGTGATTTTGATGTAACAGACAGATTAACTTTCGTAATTTAGTAGGGACATATAATATGTCAATCTATAATACTGTTGAAAAATATCGCAATACCGAACCGCACAATATTATTGTTAATAGCTGTGCCCGCGACTCCGTCAGCGTGTAACTCCTTGTGTGTTATTAAGTTAATGTATTGGTAATATTGTTTAGATCACGTTCACATGAGGCTTAAGTACCTATAGAACGACAATACTTCAACGCAAAGCTTCCGGGTAAACTATGTTGAAAGTTGACCCGTCCGGCACGTGAACATAAAGATTTCTAGAACTGCTAACCCGGGAAAGAGCGACGTACAACTGATCATCCGAGAAATAACTGACACCGAGATCTACTCCAGCAACACGAAAAGTCTGCCCTTGATCCTTATTAATTGTCATTGCATAACACACCGATACTGGGAATCGCGTTCTTTTAAATTGGAATGGAATTTAATTTGGTATTATGGGAATTCTGGGAATAAAGACGGTTTTCTTGCACCGCAACCTGTTAGAATTTGAGCCTCGATTATATTTTGTGGCAACTGGTTTACTTTTAGTCGACTTCCATTGCAAAGTTGTGGTGGTTTTAAATTTCGGAGCAGAATAATAATCAGAAGAGAGCTTCGAACTGCTAAGCTATCGGGAGTTACACGTGTTATTGTGAGTCAACCATAAAAGATAGATATATGCTGTCGTGGGATATTTTTTATATAATTTTAAGGAGAACATTTCCGTCATAAATGATTTCTATGTAGCTTTAACTATTAAGGTTGCACACGCGACGGAAGCTTAAAAAACGGAGTAACTTCTCCCGTTTTCCCAACATTTCCCTTCACTGCTCTGCTCCTATTGATTGTAGCGTGATGAAAAGTATACTATAACCAGCTCAGGAGTATGAAAAATAATTGTACCAAGTTTCGTTAAAATCCGTCGAGTAGTTTTTGTTTCTATAACGGTTATACAGACAGACAGACAGACAGACAGACAGACAAAAATTTTACTGATTGCATTTTTGGCATCAGTATCGATCCCTAATCACCCCCTGATAGTTATTTTGTAAATATATTTCATGTACAGAATTGACCTCTCTACAGATTTATTATAAGTATAGATTATGAATATCAAGATTTGACCCTAATATAACATCTCTAATTGATAGAATATATAAAAAGAACATTTCTAATGTCATATAGCTTTACATTTATGTAGGTTCATATAATTATGTTCCATAACCATAAGTTTTGCCGGTCCTCCTACATCCGTTGCTTACTATAGTACAACGTATGTACAGAGCCGGATTAACCCTGTCAAAGACCCTAGGCAATGGAATTCTCGGGGCCCCTTTTCTTACTTTGACTGGCCAAATCGTGTGTTGTTATAAGCATTGCCACATCCTTATCACTATTGTGTACGATGACGATAAGGATGTTGTCTAAAGTCTGGGTGTTTTTAACCGACTTCAAAAAGCGAACGAGGTTGTCAGTTCGCCGGAAACTTTTTTGTGTATGTTCCTCGATTACTCAAAGACGGCCGTACCGATTTGAAAAATAATTTTTTGTTTGAAAGCGTATACCATATATTGTCATCATGTCAGAATCTGATGATGGAATCATGGAGAAACGAGAGAACTCTTCAAATATTATAAGCACACCTATAGCGATTTGGATTTTTTTGTATAGTAACTTGTGCAGTTGCTCTCGAAAAGCACCATTTGGTGAAGTGGAACTGATGATGAAGACCACAGATAGCCACCGGATTTACTCAGTAATAAGTATTTCATTCATGGGTTGCGATTGAATTACTTGAATATGGTTGTTGCACTTTATGTTCGTCACAATACATAATATGGTGAAGTGGAGCTGATGGTGAAGTACAAGGGGAATTCCTCAACAGTTAACGGCCCTACATCGCGAAAATAAATAATTTGTAAAAGGTAATAAGTAGTTGACATTCAGTTTTTTGTAACTAGATAAATTATAAACCATCTACTAAAACTGACTTACAAAAAACACTACAAAGTGAAAAATAACTAGTTTATTTTTTAGTTTTCTTTTTTGTTAAAATTTTGAAGTGAAAACTTCTTTAGCATCGTTGTGATTTGAAAGTTTATGAAACGAAAAAGTGACAGTAAAAAGAGACGACACATAAATTATTTGAAGGTTTCACTTCAACCACCCGTGAATTGTACACATTTTTTTTTATCTCACTTCTTTTACACTTTTTTTAGAAAATATTTCCACAACTTCCTCGTAAATGTATATAATTGACTGATGACTGTCCTGCTTCAAGAGGTAGTGCATTCCACAGAAGAATAATAGCCTGTATATAAAAGGTAAATTTAATAAAATTAGAAAAAGCAGAAGGACAGATTAAGAGGAGATTATTGGAAGAGCGCAGACTTTTAACGTGTGAAGAACAGAAATAAGAGGGAGGTGTAGAAGAGTTTAGTAAAGAGAAAAGCGTAGTCAAGGCGCGCAAACTTCTTCTCTGGCAACAGGCATCCATTCGAGCTCGGTTTTGTACCTCGATACATGGTCGTATTTTTTTTTAATTAAAAATGAACCCGATTCAGCTATTAAGGAGCCTGTCGAGCTTATCCAGCGAGACCTCATTCAAGTCAAAGTAGCACACGTCACTATAGTCGATTATAGGGAAAATCTAAGTCTGTACAAGCATTGTCTTGGTTTTTGCAGGTAAAAGTTTCTCACTCTTTGACTGACACTACTAACTTGACTATGCCAGCCAAGCACAGAGTCAAGATGCAAACCGAGATATTTAATGCTAGGGCTAATGGGGATGACGGTACCATCGAAAAGATCGGAGGGAGCGAAGTGACTGCCACTTTACCGATCATACTCGCGTATGATCGGTAAAGTGGCTTCCAATCATAACATTTAATCGTAATATTTTAATTAATATTTTGCACATAAAAGTTGCTACTGTGAGTCAACCGTGGAAGAGAGATATGCTATCGCGGACTTTAGGAAAGCTATATTACATCACGCTACGATCCTTAGGAGTGGAGGAATTTGGGTGAAATCACGGGGCACAACTAGGATAATAACTATTTGAATAATACAGTCAAACGAATTAATAAAATAAAATTTTGTTCTGATTTTACATTTTTCTTGTTTTAGGTCCACAGTGAAGCCTGATAGGGTGGAATTGGCAGCTTGAAACTAATTAAAAATGTGAATATTATAAACATTGTGTTTATTTGTATAATGAGAAAAAATAGAATAAATTTTTACATGACACCGTACATCAATCAGATAGAAGAATATTTTAAATCAATCTAAAATAGATGTCATAGACAAACATGGACAGCATCACGACCTTCCAACACCTTCTCCTGATGTTCGTTCATGTTGCTGAGACACGTCTCTATATATGCATTAATCTTGCACGGTGTCTTTCGAACTTTACTTTTGACAGTGGTTTTGTCATTACGTCAGCCAACTGTATCTCTGTTGGACAGTAGCTGATATTGATCAATCCGTTCACGAAGTGTTCGTGTATAAAATGGTATCGCACATCTATGTGCTTCGACCTTTTGTTGAAGGATCCCGATTTTACGAGTTGAATCGAACTTTGGTTATCAACGTGCAAATTTATTTTTATATCCATATCGGTTATTTCCTTCAACAGAGATTTCAGATACAATGCCTCTTTGCAACAGTCTGCTGCGGCTATGTACTCGGCTTCAGTCGATGATAATGCCACTATAGGCTGTCTCTTAGACGCCCATGCGATTGGTCCATCAGCTATCATAAGCACGGAGCCAGAAGTGCTTCTTCGCGTCAATGGATCTCCAGCATAGTCCGAGTCGCTATAAGCATCGATATTCTCTATCGGTGTGTTTCGTTTGAACAAAATGCCTTTATCTTTGGTTCCCACCAAATATTTGAATATTTTCTTAAGTTTTGTGACATCTTCTCTAGTGAAATTTTCGACCTTCCTGCTAACTTGATTGACCGCTTGTGCGATGTCTGGTCTAGTTCTGGTAGACAAATACAGTAAACTTCCCACTGCCTCCCTATAGGGATATTCCTTCTCCTGCGCAGTTTCTTGTATCGACTTGGAATCGCTACTTGCGGGCGTGTCACAAGGTTTGGCATTTTTCATATTATATTTTTCCAGTACGTCATTTATATAAGATCTCTGAGTAAGAATTATTCCTTCTTTGGAATTTCTTATTTCCATACCCAGATAGGTACTTGGATTTTGATTCTTTTTCATTTCAAATTTGGTTTCAAGTTTCTTCAAAATAACTTCGATCTTTTTCTTGTCTTTTCCTATAACAAGATCATCATCGACAAATAATCCGATTATTATTGACTTATCTTCGTTTATGAAAACGCATCGATCGGTTTTTATCGTCTTGAAACCCAAATCAAACATCGCTTGGGTAAAAGTTTTATTCCATGTGAATGGAGCTTGCTTTAAGCCATACAACGACTTTTTCAGCCGGCAAACTACTTCAGTAGTATTGCAGTCAGTTTTATAGCCAATAGGTAGTTTCATATAAACTTCATCTGTCAACTCTCCGTACAAGAATGCTGTCTTGACGTCAAATGTCATGAAGTAGTAAGATTTGGATGCGGCAACGGCTAATAAAGTTTTTAAGGCAGATTGACTTACAACTGGGCTATATACGTCTTCAAAATCCAGGTTTCCTTTCTGCTCGCAGCCACGTACGACTAATCTGGTCTTGTATGTACCGTCATCTTTAATCCGAAATACCCATTTGTTCGACAAAATTTTGTGTCCTTTGGCTTCTGACCTGTCGACTAATACCCAGGTGTTATTTTTCTGTAGTGAATCCATTTCAGACTGTATCGCCTTCTCCCAATTTTGTCTGTCAGTGCCCGTCACTGCATCTTGATATGTAAGAAATGAACAGTCATAGTCATCATTACTATCTGATGTAAACATAGTCACGCAACGACTTAGCTCGTAATCTTTGGTCCATGCTGGTGGCCTCACTTCTCTTTGTGGTCTTTCACTTGAGGGCGGTGGGTCAACTGGATCTCGACTGGAGCTGGAAGAAGGAAGATTAGTAGGTTCCTGAAAAAATAAGTTATTATTCATTTTGTTTTTAATTTCAGGTATTTCAATCTCAATTGATTCTGTTTCTGGTTCTAGAGTAAAGTCTTCGTTTTTCTCAGCAGGAGTATCGCCATAATGCATTTTTTCGATTACTTTTACGTCTCTGCTGATAACAACGTCATTCTTTTCCGGTATGTAGATTCTAAAACCTTTGGCTTTATTTGCATATCCCAAAAATACTCCTTCTGTCGCTTTGGCAGAGACTTTTCCTTTTCGGTTCTTGTTCATTACAAAAGCTCTGTTTCCAAACACGTGTAGGTGATTTCCCGATGGGGTTCTTCCTACCCACTTCTCATATGGGGAGTTTCCTTTGAGAGCTTTTGCTGGGCTTCTATTTATCAAATAGTTTGCAGTGTTCACTGCTTCTGCCCATAGATTTGCAGGAATGTTAGAATCTATCATCAGACATCTTGCTTTATCCATCAGCGACCGATTTTTCCTTTCACTCATGCCATTTTGCTGCGGTGTATAGGGTGCAGATAGTCTTCGGCTTATGCCGTTATCTTTCAGGAATTTGTCAAACGCTTTCGACCTATATTCGCCTCCATTGTCAGACTGAAGGTTTTGAATTTTCTTCTTATGAAACAGTTCAACATAGTTTTTATACTCCTTGAATTTTTCAATAACTTCGCTCTTTTATTTTAAGAAGTAAACACAGCAGTATCTTCTATAGTCGTCAATAAATGTAACGAAATACTTTGATCCAGCCATTGATTTATGCTCAAAAGGGCCACATACGTCACTGTGAATTATCTGCAGCACTTTGGTAGAGATTATTTGTTCATGGCTTTGGAATGGTAGAGTGGTAAATTTACCCTTGATACAAGTCTCACAGGTACCCAAAGTTTTTTCTTTAATTTCGAGTCCTCGCATCATTTTATTTTTAACCATTTCCTTTAGGTCTCTTTCATTGACATGACCTAATTTCTTGTGCCATTTCATAATTTCGCCTTCAGCACTGGGCGTGAATTTTGCTGTATCTTCCGGCTCATCGAATTCAATGAAGTATAGTCCATTTCTTCTTCTAGCTTTTAAGTTAACTTTTCCGTCTTTTATTATACTGGCTTGTCCCTTTTCAAATAAAACTTTATAGCCATGATCTGTAATTTTACTTACTGACATCAAGTTGTTTGACAAATCAGGCACATATAATGTGTCAATTATAGTATGTTTCAAATCTTTTATATAGAGTTCTGCGTTTCCTTTCCCTTTAACTTCGGTCGTATGCTTCTCTGAAGCTAGTCTTAGAGTGTTAGATGCAGGGATTAAGTTACAGAGTATACTTTTGTCACCCGTCATATGTGACGTACAGCCACTATCTAGACACCATAAATTGCTTTTAGTTTTTGACGTTCCTGTTGTTAAACAGATATTATGCGTCTCTTTCTGACTGTTGCGGCGGCTTAAAGCCTTGGTTTGAAAAACGAATTTTTCTTAGTGGACTGTATCAGGGGCGGTTCTATGATGCAAGTAGGTGCTGGTGGTGTGGGGAAATGAGGATCGTACCTGCCTGGTGAGCTATGGCGGAGACACGGCGAGGGTTCCTTAGCCACGTGGCGGCGGCGCGTCCACGATGTCGTGTACGTACGGACGAGGATCTGCACTTTCCACAACACACAAAGCCACGCACTTGCACAGTTTAATAACAATCTTCGTTCTTCGCGGTGAAATATGAGTTCTCTTTGACTTAGGGTTTAATTGCGACCCGCAAGTCTTGATAGCGGATGAGAAACTGGCGGTTTTTTCTTCATGGCGGCACGCGACAGCGTCCGCGCATCGCGGATCTTCCTTCTCGCTCTCGCTCAGGCATTATAAGGGTTGCAGAAGGGAAAGGGAATGCGGAAGGAAATTTACGTTGCACAGATACTAATATTATTTAGAGTTGCCAATAATTAGGCGTGAAAAATATAAGAAATAAATTATGGCGTTAACATTCCCCGCGGCCTTAAAGAGTCACCTTTAAAAGAGATTAATACAATAGAAATTACACTTAAATCTAACTTAAAGAGGGAATGGACTGAATAAGATATTACTGAGTAGGAAGGGGACATAAGCGGACCACAGGTCTCACAAGAATCCCATTAGAAGTGCGTACGGAAACGACTCGCGTGCTACCGTCTTTAGACGTATGCAATTTATCAATAACACCTAGAGGCCAGGATAAAGGAGGCGCATTATCATTAACAATCACTACTACAGTACCTTCCTTAATCATGTCTCCGTCAGGTTTATTCCATTTT
Source organism: Tholera decimalis (assembly GCA_943138885.2). Lineage (NCBI taxonomy): Eukaryota > Metazoa > Arthropoda > Insecta > Lepidoptera > Noctuidae > Tholera > Tholera decimalis. Next base: position 44,061,934 of record OW964559.2, read on the forward strand.
AAGCGCGATTGTAAACTATGAAGATACTCGTTTCGCCATCTTTTCCAGTACGACTGGACTAATTTATCCATAAGAGAATGTCTTTGAAGCAGGTTGTCAGACGATAAACCTACTTCCGCGGCCGGCAATGAGTTAAGCGGAACAGTGTGTAAAAAGTGTGAAGGGGTGAGAGCCTTAGGCTCTACCGGATCAGCGCTAAGCACAGTAAGAGGCCTGGAGTTCAACAGGCACTCTATTTGAGAAAGAATTGTAACTAATTCTTCATAAGAGAGGAGTTGTTGACCTATTGTCTTGAAAAGATGAGTCTTTACGACCTTCACCATGGACTCCCAACATCCACCGAAATGCGGTGACGCGGGTGGAATGAATTGCCAATGAATGCGATGCTCAGCGAGCTCCTCTTCAAAGCGCGGGCGGTATTCTTTATTTATGAAAGTATATAAGTCGCGTAAAAACGAATTAGCTCCTCGAAAATTGGTCGCGTTATCCGAATATAAACATTGTACCGGTCCGCGGCGGGATAAAAACCGTTTCAACGCGGCTATGAACGAAACAGTTGTAAGATCTGTAGCTAATTCGATGTGAATAGCGCGAGTGGTCATACAGGTAAAGATACATAAGTAGCCCTTGCGACTCTTCGCACCTCGACTGCGTATGGGCACGTACTGTATAGGGCCAGCGTAATCACACCCTGTATGAGAAAAAGCTTTGAGAGCAACATTTACTCTAGATTTCGGAAGATCGCCCATCATGGGCGGACCATGAGGTCGCGGTTTCCACCTATGGCATGCATTGCACTTGTGAATTCTATGACGAATAATTCGTCTAGCGGACAAGATCCAATACCTATGGCGTAATAACGACATAGTGAGTTCTGGACCTGCATGTAAATATTTTTTATGATAATAGTCTACGAGAATTTCAACTATGCGATCATGTCGGGGCAACACTACAGGATGTTTAGTACTATAGGCCTCAGCCGAATGAGTTAATCGACCTCCGACGCGGATTAAGTCATCACCATCTACGAATGGCTTTAGTTTAATAAGAGCGGGTGAACAAAATTTATTGTTTTTTAACTCGGAAAAATCCTTTAAGAAGTGTTTTCGTTGAACATGACGCAACAAAATGGTTTCAGCGAATTCGAGGTCGCTAGCGGAAACGGCGTCAGTTCGACGCGGGAGTTTTTTCATGAAGCGGTATATGAAAACAATAATACGCCGCAACTTGTTCCAAGACGACGCACATAGGGGTATTTTACTTAAAGAACCGGCCATAAGTCCAAATTACAAAATTTATGATAAGCGTTACCTTTGTTATTATAAGACAATATGACTCTCCCACCCAAACGATAACGAACTAACTACGCTTCTGCCGCATGCCACGCGCTGTCCATCTCAATCGGAATTATCTGTTGTACCAGTTACTCGTTATTTTCTCGGCGCATACAATTTTATCATCGCTGTTCTGTGCATTGCCATTCTGCTGTGTTTAGTGCAAAACAAAAAAAATACTATGGATTCTTCTGATGAAGGTATGTAATTTAGTTTAAATATATTACTGACTAAAATATCATTTATTTTCACTTAAAAAAATATTTCAAAGACGTGGTAATTTTTCCGACAATTTTATATTTATTTTTTAGTTTACGATGTTAATTTAAGTATGAGTTAAACAGAGTTAAGCTTAAATTCTTATGTGGACATATTCTATGAACCTTCTACATAAATTATTTAAAAAAAAATGTTCCGCAAGTTTCCGCCCGTTCTGTAAAAAGCCTTAAGAAATGACGAGGTAGTAAAGAAAAAATATTATATGTTTTTGAACGTTTTGAAATTAACACTAGATTTTGTTTGTTCACAGGTTGTAGTGTTGAATCGCCAATTAATATCTCAAGAGAAGATATGTTTAACATAATTAAGCAGTGTGACTTCGACTTTATTAAGAGGCTTAAAGTAATTCTGGAAGTGCTGGCAAGCGGGTTTGAAATTGAGACAGAAAAGTTGTCATCGTTTCTGCAATCCACAGCAGAACTATACGTCAGTTTGTATAGCTGGTACCCAATGACGCCCACTCTTCATAAAATTTTGACACATGGCGCTTTAGTTATTAAACATGCTCTACTCCCAATCGGACAGTTATCGGAGAAAGCAGCAGAGGCGCGCAACAAACACCTATACCGGCAAAATTTTGCGCGAAAATTTTCGCGAAGAAAGTGCAATGAAGACGTGATGAATCGATTGCTCTTGACATCTGGTGTCTACTTAAATTGTAGTCGAATGAAAATTGGCAAGAATCGAAAACCTTTTTCTATTGCAGCCTTGGAGTTTTTAAAACAGGACGAAGGAGTTTCCACGATTTCACGTGAATATGATGATGAAGTTGATGGAGATGACGACGAGGATAGCGAATCAGATTTTTAACAATATATATTTTTTATAAATTGACTATTTGTATTATTTTAACAACATATAAAATTAGTTACTTAAGAATGTTTGGCTGAAGTAATTTACAAGTCCTAATATCTTCACCTAAAAACTTCTAAGTAATTTGAAGTATGTTCTGATGAGTTGAAATTACATTTAGACACTAGATAGTTATTAAAACACCAATAAATAATTTTGGCCGGCTTTTTAAGTCAAATACCCGTATGTGCGACGTACGTTCTGCGAGTGTGAGTAGAAGCGAATTGTCTGAACTTGAGTCCGCGACTATGGGGTGCGCGTGGACCTTTTCTTCAGGAATGGGTTCCGAATTCAAGTCATTAACCTTATGTATGGGCCATTCGGAAGGATCAAGCTTAGCCCAAGCGGGTCCGTGCAACCATAATGGGTGCTCAATGAATTTGTCAGGTGTTAAACCACGTGACAAACAGTCCGCCGGGTTTTCAGTACCAGCCACATGATAGAAATGCTCCGCGGGGACGTTGTCTATGATGCGAACGACACGATTGGCCACAAACGTGTGCCAACGATGCGGAGAGGAATTTATCCAGCAAAGAGTCACCTTTGAATCGGTGAATGCGTACATAGCGGTAACATTATAACGCGGATTATAAGTGTCATGAACACGGCGAAGAAGCTTAGCGAGGAGCTCGGCACCGCAGAGCTCCAGTCGAGCGATAGTTAATGGTTTAACCGGCGATACCTTCGACTTTGCACAAACCAGCTGAAGGACCACGTCGTCGTTGCGAGTAATATGCGCATAGATGACAGCGCCATAGGCGCTTTCGCTGGCGTCAGAAAATCCAATTAGGCGGAGAATACAGTTTTCAACAATACCTAAATGGCGCGGAATTTTAAAATCATTTAAAAGCGGAAGGGCAGAGCGAAAAGTTTGCCAAATATTTATGACTAGTACTCTCGCGGGGCTTCGCTCCCGTGGATTCTATCACGGTAAAAACATAACTCTCCTTTTTTGCAGTCGGGTAAAAAGTAGCCTATAACCTTCCTCAAGCTTCAAGCTACTTCCATACCAAATTTCATCCAAATCCACCCAGTACTTTCGAAGATTAGCGCGTTCAAGCAAACAAACAAACAAACAAACAAACAAACAAACTAACAAACTTTTCCGCTTTATAATATTAGTATAGATGTGACGCGGGGGGGTGTCATCCCAATCGAGCTTCAGTAACCATAACTCTTTGATAAGCAGTTTAGCGTAGAGAACTACAGGTGCGACAAGACCCATAATGTCCCACAGTCTAGCTACGGCCGATAGTATAGCACGTTTAGTACACGTATCTGGCGGTGCGGAAATAAGAAATTCAAAGCAATCATTTGACCTACACCAGCGCAAGCCGAGGACCTTTTGCTCTACCGACTTGTCGAATTCTAGTTGATCGGTCAATCTATGCGACGCCGGAATACTGTTTAGTACAGTTTGAGAGTTACTAGTCCACTTGACTAACTCGAACTGACCGCCTCTAAAGAGTTTGATCAGTTCGTGGGCAACCTGGATGGCTCGCGATTCGGAGCTTACGCTGCAGACTACGTCATCCATATACAGCGAGTCCATGATGATAGCGCTGGCGCGCGGGAAGAGATGACCATCGTCTTGAACCAACTGTCGAACTGTGCGGATCGCATGGTAGGGACTTGACTTGAGACCAAAACAGACGCGGTTAAACTGATATAAAACCAGAGGATCGTTTGTACTGAAGCGATATAAGATGCGTTGAAAGCGGCGATCACCTTCTCTTACCTTAATCTGTAAGAACATTTGTCGGCAATCAGCCGACAGTGCGAATGCGAACAAGCGAAAATTCAAAATTATGGTAAATAAGTCGCCCTGTAAATTCGGGCCGCTGTGCAAAACATCGTTGAGAGATACTCCAGTACTCGTTTTAGCACTAGCATCTAGCACGGAGCGTAATTTTGTTGTTGTTTTATCTAAACGTACAACTGCGTGATGCGGAATTACATAGTCAGGACAACTACTGTCTGAACTATCAGGAGGAGCAGGCGATAAATATCCTTTATCAATATATTCGCGGATGACGTCATCATACGCAGTACGTAACTCGGGTGCGGATTCTAATTTCCTTTCAAGGCAGAAAAAACGTTTTTTCGCGACATCGAGTGAGTTTCCCAATTGGAACACATCGCTGCGAAAAGGTAAGGCTACAGAGTATCTACCTGTTTCCTCATCGCGTTCCGTGGTCGAATTATAAAAATGCTCGCACTCTAGTTCATCGAGCGATTTGCTCGTTGAAGGAGTGACGGGCGCTTCATCGACCTGCCAGAATTTTTTCAACGACGATTCTAATGAGTCTTTGTCAGGCGGGTGCGAAACATATGAGCAACAAGCTAGTGCAGTCTCGTTACGACGCACAGGCAACACGGGCACAGTGCCGATGATGACGTAACCGAGTACCGTCTGCATGGCGGGCGGCGCGGAGGAGTTGCTGCTAACTACGCGGGGCAGCAGAAGATGCGGGAAAAGCGATGCCCCGATCAGAACATCGATGCGACCGGGTGTGCCGAACGATTCGTCGGCGAGCGGTAAACCATATAAGTAAGGCAAAGCGGAAATATCTACGGGGGCGCTAGGTAGATTGTCGGTGATTGCATCGACAACTAGCGAATTAACGTTGTAAGTAACGTTCGGATTAAAGCGGGAAAAGAAAGTAAACTGTACGGAACCCTTAACGGATTTTTCCGTACCACCGATACCCTTAACGGAAGGCGTATCAGATGAATGCCTAGTTAAACCTAACCGTTTGCAGCATTCTGCGGTAATAAAATTAGTTTGTGAGCCACTATCTAATAGACAACGAATTAAATGTTCCTTATCAAATGCATCTCGAATTATTACAGTAGCGGTTGACAACAAAATAGTAGTATTCGTGTTACCTTGCGGCTTTGATACGCGGGAGTTCGAGTCGTAAAACCTCGACGCAGCAATGGACGCGTTACATTGCGGGGCGCTCTGGGCGGCGGCATCGTGCGCATGTTGCTCGCGTGGAGCCTGTGCGTGCGACAAGGACAGCTGCTCGGGAGCAGCAGTGCTATCTCTAGCGCGAGCCGTGGCGTTTGAATCGGCTTGTGTACGTGCGGTATTATCAATATCGTTCGATAATGCAGTCGCATGCGATTCGCGATTAAAGTGTAAAAGCGTGTGATGTTTATTGTTACAAGTTTTACATCTAGATTCAGACTGACAGGATTTGGCCTTGTGTTTAATACTTAAACAGTTAGTGCATGCTTCGATTTGCTTCACTGATTTGAAACGATCACTTGGTGTCATTTTAGAAAAGGCGGGACATTTAAATAAATGTTCATGGACAAAGCCATCACACAAACATTTTGCGGATTTATCAATTACAGTGTAAGATTGCGGTTGTGGAGTTTTAGACGTTTTTTTATTTTTAGAATTGTTATTAGACTGAGTGGAGCTCGAGCTGTCTAAAGCTTTAGTATTTTGTAAAATGCGAGATTGATTTTTAATAAACTGTACTAAATTGTCGAATTTAGGAATTTCGTCCTTCGAATCCATTTCGAAAAGTCGAGCGGTTTCAGAATCGACCTTCTTTATAGCGACATGGAAAAAGATCAAATCGGTCAAATCATTTATTTTAAGATTTTTTAATGCGTTTGCGGCGGAAACAAAATTATCAGAAAAGGATTCGAAATTCTGAATAGATGCGGTATTAAAAGATTTATGTTCAAACATCCGATTAAGGTAACCAGAAGCCAAAATACGTTTGTCTTCGTATTTGTTTACGAGTGAATTAAAAATTAATTGGTAATTATCGCCATTAGGGCAAACTCCTGAGAACGCGGTTTGAGCCTTAGCTGTCAATTTCCCCATCAAATAATATAGTTTTTCCGAATCAGTCAATGTATTATTTTCGTGTACCGTGCTTTTAAAATTAGCGTAGAATAGGGGCCAGTTACGAATATCGCCATCGAATGACATAATTTCAATGGGAGGCAAGCGAACTGTTTGCTTAATGACACCACTACCATTAGAAGTATGAGCTGATTTTGAGTAATTCGAATGATTATATTTAATTCGGCAATATAATTCCTCAAAACTCATCCACGACTGTTCATCAATCGTATTTTTAGGGTTTTGTTTTAGAAGAAGCGAATTATGTTTATTAAATGCCTCGAGGAACTCGGTACGCATCGCATCGATATTGACACACGCACACATAAACTTTTCTAGTGGTTCCATACCGGACTTCATTTTTTCCATTAAATCGTAAATGATCTGCATGCGGGCAAAAATCATATTACGACATGACAGTGCTATTTGAATGGCGGATTCTATCGGATCATCCGATTCAATGGTTACTTTTTTAGACATTTTCGATATTTTTGTAGGTGTTTATAATACTTAGCTAAAATAAATCGCAACGATCTGCGCGCGGTGTGGTATTGGTAAGTACCTACGGTTGTCGTAAACGAAAGATGGCGAAGCGGGCGAGCGGTAGGTAGGTTATATTTTCCTATGTACCTACATAAATTAAATATTATGTTGAGCGGGATGCGATATACCTTTGAATGTACGCAAGGACGACGTAGGTAGGTATTGTAATAAATGAAAGCGGTTTATTATATGAGTTTAAGGAACGAAGATTGAAATGAAATATAATTGCGGGATGATGATATACGGATAGAATAATTATATCCGTTATCGAAAGAGTATAGAAAAAAGGTATCCGTGATCGTAGGATCAAAAAATGTTGCGGCGGCTTAAAGCCTTGGTTTGAAAAACGAATTTTTCTTAGTGGACTGTATCAGGGGCGGTTCTATGATGCAAGTAGGTGCTGGTGGTGTGGGGAAATGAGGATCGTACCTGCCTGGTGAGCTATGGCGGAGACACGGCGAGGGTTCCTTAGCCACGTGGCGGCGGCGCGTCCACGATGTCGTGTACGTACGGACGAGGATCTGCACTTTCCACAACACACAAAGCCACGCACTTGCACAGTTTAATAACAATCTTCGTTCTTCGCGGTGAAATATGAGTTCTCTTTGACTTAGGGTTTAATTGCGACCCGCAAGTCTTGATAGCGGATGAGAAACTGGCGGTTTTTTCTTCATGGCGGCACGCGACAGCGTCCGCGCATCGCGGATCTTCCTTCTCGCTCTCGCTCAGGCATTATAAGGGTTGCAGAAGGGAAAGGGAATGTGGAAGGAAATTTACGTTGCACAGATACTAATATTATTTAGAGTTGCCAATAATTAGGCGTGAAAAATATAAGAAATAAATTATGGCGTTAACACTGACCTTTAGTTTTATTAGAGTTATTTGGTCTCTTCTTTGACCAACAAGATTCTGTGGAATGGCCTTTCTTCTTACAATTGTTGCAACATAGTACTCTTTTCTTTGTTTTGGTATAGAATGCTTCTGAAGTCTGTGGTTTGCTTGCTTCGCTTTGCCTTCTTGCTTCGTATTCTTCTATGATTTTAACTTTTAAAATGTCAGGACTTGGTAGAACATCTCTCGACTCAATTGCCGTTCTGAAGCTATCAAAATTTGTAGGTAAACTGTATAACATCATAATGCTTAATAATTCTGGATGAATTTTGACATCCATATCTTCTAATTTACCCACTACGTCCATAAAGTTACTGAGATGGTCTCTTACATCTTCTTGTGAAGTCATTTTCTTCAATACTAGTTGCTTTAATAGCGTAGCCTTTCTCGCGGGTCCTGAACTTTGATGTACAGATTTTAGTTTATCCCATACCTCCTTGGACGTGTTACATCCTTTAATTTGTTTAAGTTCTGGTGGAGATATAAGTAGAAGTACCTCTGACGACGACGACGACGATTATAATTATTACGATTATTATCACGACCTTCCAACAAAGCCTACGTCCCTACGAAGATTGATGAAAATCAACGAAAGATAAAATACTGTAGAAGCATCCAATATTAAATACACTTATTACAAAAATAGCACATTCATTTTTAACATGCGTAAACGTGCTCACTTTAAGGCTCATACAGAAAATATACTCAGTGATTTACGAGGTAAAAGACAGTAACTACACAGAGCAATGATATTTAGTCATGTATAATAGAAAAGTTAATAAATGATTTTAATTTAGAAAGTGTTTTGTTTCTTTTTTGAGGTTTTATACATTCTTATTATAGCCCCGTATAACATATTTAGATGGAAATACATTATATTAAAAATTTCACAGTGGTAAAATCCTTGACACAGACTTACTCAGAAATCTATAAGAAAGTCATTTTGTGTATCATTTTCATTATATTTCACTAAAGAAATATAAAGAAAATTATACACAAGATGACTTCTTATTTGATCTACAAATAAATTAAAGATTAAATAAGTAATTTCTTTTTTGCGATTTTACGCTTGCTCCCATAGTAAGAGTTGATGTTAATAAAATCATGAGTACAACAACCTGAAAGGACTGGCCTACTCTAGCAAAAGATAGAATTGTGTGGAAAAGGGAGAGCGAGGCTTTTGCCCAGTAGTGGGACAAAATAGGCTAGTTGGATTGGTCAACAACCCCTTTTCGTTTTTACGCTACATACACAATAAGTTAGTTTCCAGTATTCCGCACATATTTTTTTTTATTAGGGCAAAGGCCTCACCCAAACCCTTCCAGATATTCTGAGCCACCTCAAACCAGCCCTTGCAGTAGGCGTCTAGGTCGCCGTCTCGCCATCTCTTCCTGGGTCAGCCTCGGCCGTGTCATTAGTATCTATCATTAATTTCGTATTGCTACAGGAACTTAACTTTTGTCCTGGTCATAGTCTATACTCATTTCCATGCAAAATTATGTACATAAGTGTACGACCTAGGACTTTTAGCGTGATTGAAAATGACAAACAGCCAAATTTAATAAATCAGGAACTTTCCAACTTTCACACTGTAACAAACAGCTTCTTTTGTAATTTATTATACGCATCTTTCATCAATTTTTAAAAGAGCTAAGTCTAGAAGTGAACAGAGATGTGGATATATTAATTAAATAAAACGTAATATACTTAGTAAAATAAAATTAAGTTTACACTACTTAGAAAGAGAGGGTCTGACCACCGTGAGCCAGATAGCGATACAAAAGTTTTGCTTCGAGTAGGTATCCGAAGTGTGGGCTCCATATTTATCTATACCTTCATGACTACTACATAGACATACTACTTATACTTTTGTTCATATTTCTGAACTGTCATAAGCTGGCAAGTGGCAACACAAAACTTAAAAAAAAAGAATGTCAACCACATATGAACAAAACATCATAGAGGTGTGAAAGTTACGAAATAAAGATTACCCGTATGTATTCGTTACTACATCCATTAGTACTCGTTATTATCGTATCGTTACGTTACTCGTTACTTTTGATACGTCATTCATAATATAGCACTAACGCATCGAGTCGTATTGCGTATTGGTGTGGTATGACGTCACGGTGTCGCATCATTCGTAATTTGTAAAATATTATCTTAGTATGCGTGACATGTACATAAGATGCATTTTATAAATCTGAATTTAGTTTGATTTAATATGTAAAGGTTGGAACTACAAATAAACTGAGACGAAATTAACTGAATTTACAATAGATATAATATTTGAGAATTTAATGTTTGTTTGGGAGACTTTTTTAATATTAAGTATTTGAGAATGATAAATTATATTTCACACTAATATATTGCAAACAATGCAGTAAAAACATAGTGGAAAAACTTGGATGAAGAATTTCCAAAAATCTCCTTTGTTTAGTAAATAAACATCGTTCTTTGTAGCGTATGTTTTTAAATACAACGCTCGCGCATGCGCAAAACACACGAACAGGACAATGGGCAGCGCATTCCATTCAACATTTGCCTCAAATTAATGGTACTTGTGCGATTTGAAACAGTTGTAACGAAAAATGAGAGTAACGAAATCCATTCGTGAGTAACGTTTCGTTACTCAATACTTGATGGCATACCCGTTACTCAGTACCGAATACATACGGTTTGCTACAGCACAGACATATAAAGTCATCAAAATGTCTGTGTGCTACAGGAGGCCTTTAATTTATTAGAGGTCACCACAGGACAGACCGGTTAAGTAGACGCACAGCCTTAGTGAGTTGATCTATAAGTGGCCCTACCTAAAAAAAAAAAAACTGTGTTCTAAAACATCAACTGATGACTAGGCAGCATGGTCTCAGACCTTAGCTTGTTCCATCAGGAAATAGGTAACCTATTTAAAAAAAAAAGAAGATTAAAACGTCAAAGTTGTCGTGTTTGTTTATTTATTTATTAAAACGATAATATCTGTGAAAATAGCACTATTCCTAGGAAGACTTTTCTAGTTTATATTCACTTCCTAGAAATCTGCTGAATTTTTAATCTATAAGCCCATTTGTAGTACCAACGACGGGTAATTTAACATGGAGTCGAAAGTATGCCGTATTTGTCTCAAGAAAACAGCTACAGTGTCTATATTTGATGGAGAAGACGAAATTCAGTTTAGCACTAAAGTTATGCGCTGTGTTAATGTGGCGGTAGTCGAGGGCGACGGGCTTCCTGACTACATATGCGATATCTGTGTGGCCGAACTGACCGCATCGTATGAGTTCGTCAACAAATGCGAAGCATCCGATAGGGCCCTACGTAGCGCTAATATTCCCAACCTGTATGACGACTTACTGCCCAAAACTGAATCTCAAATTAAGTTAGAAAATATCAAAGAGGAAAATGGGCCTTATAATCAAGATCAGTTTGATAGTTTCTTATTAGATGATCGCTCAGATTCTAGTATTGGCTATAATATTCAAGAAACTGTAAAAAGAAAGTATATAAAATCTGGAAAATACAAACAAAAAATAGATGGGCGGAAGTTAAGGCCTAAAATGGGTCCAGTGCAGTGCAAGGTATGTGGGTTAGTAGCGAAATGTCGCTCTGCCTTAGAGGGTCACATGAGAACACACACCGGGGAAAAGCCCTTTGTCTGTGACTGCTGTGATGCACGGTTCAACCTGAAGGGGTCACTGAAGCGACACATCAGAACACACCACACACAACGAGAAAGGAAATTCATTTGTGAAACATGTGGCAGCAGCTTCTTTACAAAGAATGGCATCATAACACACATAAGAGTTCATACAGATGAGAGACCATATTCTTGCTCATTCTGTGGGAAAGCATTTCGGCAGCTTGCTACAATGATACGTCATAAACGCTTGCATACTGGGGAAAAACCATTTTCTTGTTCTATTTGTTTTAAAAAGTTTATTGACAAGAGTCACATGAAGAGACACCAGGCCGTGCACTCTGATGAGAAGAACTTCACCTGTCACCTATGCAATAAATCTGTTAAAACTAGAAATGCTCTCCGGGCACATATTCAGATCCACTCTAATGAAAAACACCTCATTTGTAGTTACTGTGGTTTGTCATTTTCTTTCAAGGGAAACCTACAAGTTCATATAAAGCGGATACATTCGGAGAGATCTGGACAGTGCAGTGTTTGCCTAAAGACATTCTCAGATTTGGAGGCACACATGCGTAAACATACGGGAGAGAAACCGTTTGCATGCAAGCTTTGCGATCAGGCGTTTGCAAGCAAAAGGAGTTTGTCAAACCATGTTGGATTCAAACATAAGAATGCTTCGAAGTTCAAGTGTTCTATAGGAGAATGTACGAAAACATTCCCCACTGCTATGATGTTAGAGTTCCACCTTCTGAAGCAGCATACAAATCACACGCCATATGTCTGCCATCACTGTTCTAGAGGGTTCTTCAGGACCAGCGATCTGTCTCGACATCTAAGAGTAAGTCATATGGAAACTGCTACCATGATTGAACCCTTAAAAATAAAACAACATTACAATAACTCCAATCATCTGAAGTGACTGTTCTCTAGAAGTTGGTATAAGTCAAACATGGATCAATTTCATAGCCCTGGAAGTTTGTTGTTGAGACTTGCTCTCAATTTTTATTTAAGTATTGTAATAATTCTTAAAATTAAAACAGACATAAATTTTAAATTAACAGCAATTCTTCATTGTTATTGCAGTAAGGGCGATATTGGTACACTATACTGCTGTGCTTGACTATCATTTTTAGCTATAAGGACCACTCATAGTATCATCCTTTTTAGTTCATAATGGTTCTGTTATGGTGTACAATAAAGAGTAATCTATCTATCATAATATCATGATGCTCCAAATAATTATGTTAGTTAAATAAAAAAAATAACTGATTAATTTTAATGGTAACAATACTGCAAAATTTTATTTGAAATATAAGATTCTCAATATTTGTGCCATAACTTTAAGTGAAACTAACATAAAAAATTGTATATTCAGTGATTACTCCTTTTAACTCTATTTTAATTTGTAATCATGATGTGGATTCGAGAAATTAAGGTCGAAAATACGGGCCACAAGTCATCAATACTCAATAAGAAAATTACTAGTTGCTTTTTCAATACTGCAGCATTTAAAAACTGTAATAAGATCTAAACTATTTGAGTATTAATTGTTGTTATTAGAACTCAGGATTATTTAGAGAGGGATATTTGCAATGTTTATTTATTGTTTCGAGATTCCGATATTTCGGCACTGTTGCAAGCGTCATGATCACGGATGAATTGAAAGTACTGCCGGTGGATGTTTTTATAAGCAGATAAATCTACCCTCTTTCCCATTCGTTTTCGCGATCGACACTGCTACTGCTGCTACCCAATGGCCATGTCAGTTTAAAAACGTATTTTAAGTTTAAAGTTTACTCTGATAAATCGGTTAATTAGTAAACATTGAGGAACTAATTTAGACTGCCACTCAACCAATACACTGATTGTGGCAGTTTTTTTCTCTTTTGTGCCATTTTGGTGAATAGTTAGTTATTAATGTTCAGAATCATTCTGTTTCCACATTCTCATTTATTTTCCAACTACTTTAGTCTGCACCATTCTATACATATAACGCGGGGTCGGCTCTCCTCATCATCTTAAGGCGCCATTCACTCCGCTGGAAAGCAGTTATCAGAAAGTCCCAACTGTTTAAAAATCTATCTTGACTTTCATCGTCCATGAAGTTTTTGGCCTGTCTGATATGGTATACAACTACACTATTGTCTTCCCAGTCACCTAGTGCCGAAGGTTTTTGTTTTTTTCAGGGTTGTTGTTGTATCACTTGTTGATTACACAGGACAAATTTGCTGCCGTTGATCAAAGCGTTTAATGTCGTGTGGTAAGAGCAGGCATAATTTTCGCCCTGCCTCGGATTTTGGTAATTCATACTTAAAATAGGTACCTAAACTGTAGAGGGGTCACAGTAAGTCCCTGTCTCTAACTACTATCGGCATTCTATACATCGCTCAAAAATCAACAAATAGTTTGCCTTATGCCTGAGAGAACCAGTTCGGTAAAGTGAAATCTAGTGCTTTCATAACGAAGTTACAGGGCATAGATGATACATATAAATACCAGGGGTTCAAAAATTGCCTGAATGGCTTCGAGAAAAGGATGGTAGGTACGGCCTGCTCTTTTTTCCTCGACTTAGCGGGGGCACTTCCGTGCTTCCAGACGGATCATCCTTGATGCCCTGTCAAATTATCTAGGCTTTGACTTTGCCTATCACTTCAAATGGCCACTAGGCGTCTAAATCGAACAATAACTCACGCGTTATATTCTTGGAGCATCTAGTTTGATCGTTAAATTAATCCTAGTCACGCCTTAAAAGACATCGTTGTATCAGACATCTTGACCAACCAGAACCCAAGTCAGAGATGATATTCATCCTTTTCTTTATCTCTCCTGTTTCCTCCGATACGGATGTGAATGATTCTCGAATGAACGTGGAAAGAAAAATAGTATCATAAAGCTAGGCTCAATCATGTGCTAGTCGTTTTTGTAAGAGAAATAAACTTTTGTTCAATTATGTATTTGGTGGTTTTATTTTATAATCATCGTCGGCTTCCAGTATAACCGGATGCAGCTCACCTTCACAACCTGGCTGGGTAACACGATACCCATTGGCCAAACTGGTGTCAGATCTGGCTACCCAAAGGCTAGCGTCACAGGCTAGCGTCTTTAAACAAGATCCAGACAGACAGCCCGGACCAACGGCTTTCAGAGGCACAGAGTAAGGGTGCGTCTCCACCAGAGATGTGCGATGGAAATGTGTCGTGCGAGGATGTCTAGCTGTGCTGTGAAAATGTGTGGGGGTTTCCACCAAAGCTGTGCGATGAAAATGTGCCAACGAGGATGTGTAGGGAGCTGTGAAAATGCGCATAAATGTGTGGTGCGAGGATGCGCAAACCTCGCAACACATCCTTCTCAACACATATTCCTCGCAACACATCCCTCGCAACACATCTCTCGCACACATCCCTCGCACACATCTCTCGCTTGTTTTGTATGCGCAAAAATCTAGCTCCGCTGAGCCGTTTCCACCAGAGCTGTGCTGACCGAGGCGAGGTAAATGAAGCGATTCTATTGGTTCTTTACAAACACATCCCTCGCTACGCATCCTCGCACATCTCTGGTGGAAACGCAGCCTATTGTGGATATTTTAAGATCCAAGGACCGACCTCTGCAAATGTTGTTTAAACTTGAAGTTATTATGATTATTTAGCTACGAGCTCCTCAATGAGCTGGGTTTTATTTGAGAGTTCAATAACTATATACAAGAAATTTAATTAAGACATATTAGTAGTCAGAATAGTTTACAATATGTTTGAGTAGATTGTTTCTTATCAGACTACTCCTATAAAACTAAACAGACAAACTCAAGTGTCCTTTAAAGTCCAGGACTACCAAATCGATCAAAATTTAGTAATATTAAAATATAGGTGATATGTAGACAACACGGCATATAAATTCACGCTCAACTCAACTTGAACCCGTAATTGGTTTTAGCTACTTTAATAATCGTACCTATAATAATAAAACTAGGCCATTTACCTCACTCTCTACTTCAAGTTTGATTATTAGGTCATTATAAGTTGTGATCACATGCTCAGAGGGTGTGCTTTTACCGAACAAGATGATTTAAGATCTCTGCCTTCTACATACCTAATACAGGAAGGTTAACAAGGGCGACAAATAAATTATAGGTACCCCATTAGTCAGTAAAACTCTGACACAGCCTCCCGCTTCGCCTAGATTGGGAGGCAGTCATTGGACGACTTCCCATCATTAAAAATAATAGTTAATATATAATAGTTAATTTAAAAAAATATGGGGTACCCATACAATATCTTCTGTGTTCGTATAATCTTTATACTGATGATCTTCGCGCGAGTTTTCTCAGACGCTCTATGGAATGTAAATCGTAGGTATCGTATGATAGTGAGTAATAAATAATTTAATGATTTCAATAAATCCGTTGTGAGTGGCGTCGTCCTATTATATTTCTTGGTGCCGTCATTCCCCATCAGCCCCAGCATAAAAGATCTCGGTTTGCATCGTGTCACGACACTTGGCTGGCAAAGCCAGGCTTCCAACGTCAGCTAAGGAGTCAATGGTACCACAATGGTACTTTGGAATCTTTGTATTGTCTGAGAAATGACTACCTATGCTTGTGCTGACTTTAATTTTCCCTGTGATCGTCTATGGTGACGTGTGTTACTAA
This sequence comes from Tholera decimalis, assembly GCA_943138885.2. Classification (NCBI taxonomy): domain Eukaryota; kingdom Metazoa; phylum Arthropoda; class Insecta; order Lepidoptera; family Noctuidae; genus Tholera; species Tholera decimalis. Next base: position 44,077,989 of record OW964559.2, read on the forward strand.
TTTGATCTGAATGCGGTCTTGCTGAACAAGCTCAGGCTCATTAATAACTGCATTCGATTAATATTTAATTTTAGATAATATGAATTTCAGAATTCAGATACGTTCTAGCTCAGGCTTTAGAAGTCCATTCATTAGAGAAGAACCTTTTCCGAACTAATGAAGTCGGCTTCTCGTCTTACTTACTGGATACAGCTGATTAGGCAGATTAATATCTATATACAGGGTTATTGGAAAATGTCCCGATCATGTTAAGGGCGTGTAGATGAGATCATTACTAACAAATCAACCCTAAGTTTCTAGGCCTAAAGTATACCATTATCGAGAAAAAAATTGTTTTTAAATATTAAAATAAAATAGGACATTATCTCTTTTAAAAATTTATATAAAAAAACGAAAACACGTTTTAGCATTCTTATTTATTAAATAGCTAAAAATTAAGTTGCGCATAATAAAAAAAACAATTAAAAACTTTTAATGATTTTTGCAACGTCTTATGAAATAGATATTTTTTTTCTCCTAAAAATCACTAATCTTTTTTGACGGCAGAACATTTTACTTCATCTACACGCCCTTAACAGAATCGGGACGTATTTCCAATAACCCTGTATATAAAATAAAGTCGTGTTAGTTACACTATTTATAACTCAAGAACGACTGGACCGATTTGGCTGAAACTTGGTAGGGAGGTAGCTTAGAACCAGGAGACGGACATATATATATATAAAATATGGGATATTTTGGAATTATTTATTCTGGAATTCCCACGGAATCGGGATTTACGTTGGAAAAACCTTCCACGCGAATGAAGTCGCGGGCAAAAGCTAGTTTACTATATAAATTTGATGCGTAGAATCATGTCTGGATATTATCTACACAATTAAACGAGTTAATTAACCAGTTGGTTAGGGAAACATCTAAACTCACCGTTTTCAGCCATCTATATATACTTATAAAATAGCCATAATTACAGCTGGGTAAAGTAAATGAATCAGATACAGACAGGTTTAGTTAATTTAACCGGCAGTTCTCACGCGTCGAAAGATATTTTAATCAGCGTTGCGTTACAGGAGTTATCAACAGGTTCCTTAATTAATGCCCTCTTCCTGTCCGACAGAAGGGGAGCGCACGGCAGACCCACGTAGTCAATGGCGCGGAAATCCGCGTTCAAGTTTCAAACGCGCGCCCTCACTTGCTTCAGGTGAAACAGTTACCTCCGTCGGTAAAACAGTTTCAGGTGTTGTCAGTTGTTGTTCTCTTCTCTTTCCATGGTATGACTCAGTGGTGCTGTCTCGCTCTCGCGCCAATTAGGCGGCCAGGTGAGTGATACGCGGAGGCTTCGCGCACCGCCGTGGACTCGCGGAGAGGACGTTAGCCCGCGACCGCCCGACGCGCTGCACGTATCGCTCGCTCGTCGCGCTTCAGTACTATCGTGGCAGGTGACGGTGCCGTGATGGTTTAAACCGTGTTACATTTCGTGAGTGCCTGACTTACCATACCTGTGCGGATTGTCGGATACCTTCCAGTTCCATTATGGGTGAAGTGAGTAGTTTTGTATTGTCTGCGTGGAATGCGACCGTGCTCTAGTTTAGATGGTGGCTGAGAGGCTAGTCCTGCGAGATCGTAATCGTAGGTTCGTAGGTCGTCGGCATGAGGTACAGTTGTGCACGGCGGTGTTGCGGGTCGGCGCTCGCGACGTCTGATTAATTAACGCTTTCATACTCTCGACAATGATGGTGTGTTCGGGTGTGTGTGTCGAGATCAGAGCCCGGTAGAAAGCCCCCAGACATGTCGCCGAACCGCCACATCGCATCGGTAAAAGTATTCGATGTACTGTTATAGGTACATCTGATAACGTGCCTCAGATACATTATCATTGATATTGTTCCATTTTTTATATTTATTGGCATCGAACGTTCTTGCAATAACAAATGAGTGGCCATTGTCTTATCTCTAGGAATTAGCTGGCTACGTGTAGCCGTCCATTGTATTGTTTTAATCTATCAGTTCTCAATAAAAAAGCCTACTTATATCACGTCACTATCCGCGATAGTTGCAAAAGGTATAAAACTTAATGTCTGCGTGAAGTTGGCAAATATCACATCTCTAGCAAATAGCTGTGGGTCCAGTGTCCTAGCTAGCGTCTACAATCGTCGTCAGTGAGGCGAAGTGGACGGCCCAGTGAAACTGAATATGGCAATGCGTAGGTCAACGAGCATATTGCACACGCGGCTGCAACAGACTGACCTCTTTTCCAGTAATACATATATTTAATTATGAAATACTTACCTAGCACGTATCTGCTGAAGCTACACGACACGCCAATATTCAAGCAAATGCGGAACTTAATTTATTTGCTCAATGTGTCAAGGAGATCATTAAAGAAAGTTCTCATTACGTGTAGTTAGTCAGCCGACATACTTTGCTAATAGCATCTTAGGAGGTCAAACGAAAAAAGTAAATAATACTCGAGTCCCACGCATACTATAATACCTACACACTACGGTGGCTCTTGTATAAGTCTACGCTTTTTATACAGATTAACATAAAAAGAAACTATCAAGTTATTTCACAACTTGTTTTCGTTGCTCATTTTACTTTATCATTATATTTTATTGATGTTTTGAGAGAAACCCGTAAAGGAACTTAGAAAGCCTCTGAATGCACACTGCACAGGTACAAATAAAGTAAATTACATGAGCATCGTGTGTCGGAATGAGTCGCAGGCCTTTGAATTGGCAAGTTCAAGCGTTACTAACCTCAGGTTAAAGTTCATCAGTATCGCTGAATTACCAAGTCCAAGTCAGTTATGAAAAAAGAGTGGCTTTGTACTTAGTTGTTATAACTAACTACAAAAACCCCCCAATCCTTTAGACGCAATACCCCGCATAGCGCCGCCGTGAACTTTCGATTATTCTCATTTAGAAGTAGACGACATAAGTAAGATATATTGGCCCTTTGAACAGTTTCAGCTATAGAGACTAATAGTAGTTCAATGCAATGTCAATTATTTTGATTAATTATATACAAATGGTTCCTGGTAACAGAGAGTATCAATCAGTGAAGATGTACTGATTGGTAGACTCAGTAATGATGAATTATGAATACACAAAGTTGTGGCTAATCATACCTACTAGAGCGAAAACAATACACGTAACTATAGATCTAAAGATAGATTAACAAATTTACATAAATACAGGATGCCGCTATCTTCTTATACTAAAGGAAATTAGTTTCCTAAATGTAGATTAAAATCTAACCGCATATAATTTTAAAAGCCGCGTATGTTGATAAAACTATAACAGACGGAACTTTAATATTCCTATCTATCTGATAAATCCTTATTTTTTCTGAAAATTAATTTATCTATGAATGCAATCAGTCGATTAAATTATTATGAAGAAAAATGGACGGGTTTTATCTTTTCTCGATTTTTCTTTAACATGATTAGCGGCCAGTCTGTCCAGTTAATCCAAGGAGGTTGTGTGTCAGTGTCCCGCGTTATTGAACCATTTACCTCTTTGTTTTCGGCAAGTGCTTAACAGTCGTAAGATTTGAAGGTTCAATATTTACCAAGTTTAGTAGGTAGGTACGCGTGTGAATTTTCCTAGCTGCAAGATTTATCATTTCTTTGATTTTTTACCTCCAGTTACTTAGGAAGGTCTTTTTGGTTATGTTGCCAATCCGAATCTAAGGATTGGAGAGCTCTTTACTGAGCTTAAAGGAAGTAAGAAGAAGATTTGAGAAGATAGAATACATATTTAGTTATGTATTGAGCCATCAAACGGTAAATTTATTAGCAAACGAAGTCCAACCAATATAAACTCTCAGTCTCTAATAGCCGTCGTTCAAATCTGTGTCTCTATCTATATATCTGTAAGGTCGAGCCGTGTGCGTAACTGATCAGACTCGACCGAGACACACATCAACTTACGGACTGTGATGCAGAAAAACCTGTACCTGCCCACTATTAAAATGGCATAATAATGATAGTGACCGCTACGTGATTAGCTTAGTGCTGTATCTATTAATAGTAACATTGAAACACGTAAACTTAGGGCTGGAACAAATGATTGGTTCCTGTACTACGAGAATGTTTTGCGGCTCAATAATTTGTAAGCGGTGACTGTGAATTGCCTCACGATTTCATTTCAATTATATCAACATTGTTGATTGTATTATAGACCGAGATTATGAGTTATCACTTATGTAGTTGTAATATATAGATTCAAACCCCGTAGATTCGTTCAGAGTTTTGAAGTATTGTAAGGACGGTGACATTAACAAATCATTTTCTTTTCGTTCCAGTCATTGCTGAAAGAGGATCCTCTCTCCAGGATCCAGCGAGAGATCATAGAAGTTACGGAAAGAGAAAGAGAATTCAAAGAGGGACACTTCAGAATCAACAGACTGATGTCTGAGTCTACAATCGACGTGAACCATCAGAACGGGCACGTGAACGGGGATACGGAGCTGAAGCCGCAGAAGACCCTCAACAGGGCCGTGTCTACCTCACACCTGCTCGGCCCCATCGCGCCTTCGCCCCCGGTCACACCCTCACTCCTCAACACAAATGGATACACTAGGCGGTTCACTCCCCAGACGGGGACAAAAGGAATCATGCAGCGATTTATCGCCAACAAGGGCAAGATGCCTCCTGCCTCCCCGGGGGGACCCATGCCTCCCACCACCCCCATAATGCCGCTCGCGCCACCCCTCGTGTTCCCCACATCGCCGGTGGTCGTGCCCGCCGTGGTGTCTCCTTCTGTCATCAACCGCACTCCAGAAGGCAAACCTGTCAGAAAGGGTTACGTACCGGTCGAGGAGAAAATACAGAAAGAATTACAGGAAATGAAAGATAGAGAGCATGAGCTCAAAAAGATGAGGAAGAAAACAAAGCCTTACGACTTGGAGTTGAGCGACAACGAGACAACCTCCGAGTCTGAAGACGAGGAAATCCCCATGCCCGGCAAGCTGAAGCCGACCAAGTCTATAGGAGAGCTATACGAGGCAATGAATGAGGAGCTGCGGTCGCCCTCGCCACGGAATAGTTCGGGACACGACTCCATTGGTAGTCTAAAACCGGCGAAGTCCTTAGCAGAACTCTGCACGCTCGCCCCGGGAGAAGAGTTCCTCGCGCCCAGCTCCACGCGGCTCATAGCAAAGTGGGAGTCCCTCATACAGCAAAAACAAGAGGCCGGCGCCGCTTAGGATCGTAACAAATGTTCGGAAAGGCTAACTGGTTCAAATATGTTGATATAACGGGCGCATGACGCCAGCTAAACACCGTCGCGTCGGAAGCAGCTGCCGCATAGTGAAAATTGTATGCAAAGCCGAAAGTGGCAACGTTCGGGTGGCTTCGATTCGTGCGCGAATTCGCGGACGTTGTGCGAACAGGTGTGAGTGAAGTTTGGCATCCAATCACAAATCGTCTCGGTATAATGCGGCTACGTTTTATAGTTTTATATAAGTGGTAAATTCCTTCAGTGCGCGTATGGAGCCATGTTTTGCTGATCGATTTCTTCCATCTACCAATCGATTGTGAAGCAATTAATTTTCTCCAGATTGCGAACAATGCAAATGATGGTTATCCGTAACAGCAATTATCTCGCGTTCGCGGCTTGGAAAGCGGCTGACACACGATGCGAACTCGTCTCCCAAGTGTGAGTAAAATGGTTTCTTCCTATTGTTTCACGTCAATCTGGTGAGCTGAAAAACTTAATAGATTTTTTCGGTATGGCGCCGCTTTCCCGCGCAGTTCCACTGTCGTGTGGGCGGTGCGGTGCCGCACTGGCACGCTCGTTGTGAGAAAATTGATCGAGTGCAAAAAACAAGCTAATAACACCTTGAAATCAGCTCCCAGTATTGTCGAGACCGCACTCGCGTAGAATCATGCGCCGCTAGACCGAGTTCCCGGTTTAGTTGTAGGTAGTGGCGTATGATATGTAAAGTTTTCACAACACCTCCCAAACGTTCAAGTAATTATTGCAGAAAATATTTTACTTAGAGTTGCTTTCGCTTTAGCTGTAGTTATTCATTCCTCGCGAGGAACGATATGACTAACTCTTATCGGTTGTACTTTCGTTTATTGCATTCACTATGCCGCGCGGTTATATGATTTATTCATTGTTCAAAAGATTATAGCATTCTTTCACAGAATGTTGGGATGTGCGGGCGCCGGTGCACGGTGGCTCCACTCGAGCGCCGGTAGATATGAACTAGTCGAAGCTGGACTTCGTGTTTTGTATTTATTGTAATTAATATTTACATTGATTATTAGGCCTTCGACATACTCGATTGTGCTGTTCAGTTAACTAGGCCAAAACCAATAGAAGCAACTTAGATAAACAATGTTTAACAGTTGTATTCAACTTTTCTCTGTTAGCTGTCTACATGAAACTTACTGGAACTAATCGACAATATGCAGAAAGCCTTATTTTTTCGAATTTATGATACGAATTAAGCCTTTTACGAAATGACAAAATTTGTTTTAATTAGTGAGCCCCGTCAATGTTATATCTGTATGTACTTGTCTCAATGCTGTGTACTTACAGAGCGAGATGTCTATAGTGAAGTAAAGTTCATTGTTAGAAGTGTCAAATAGTCTGTGCCTTAAATTTTACACTAGAATTTAGCACAATATCTAAAGTTAGCAAGAAAGCGCATTTCCTATATATTTCTATGACAGAGCTGTTCTAAGAAAAGCTAATGAAGATATTAGTAATGTTAATGTACGTAAATTGCCCATTGATCTACTCGGCAATAACTTATTAATGATGTCTATTATAGCTTAAACGAGGTCAACCTTTTAATTGTCATGTAAAGCCTTTAGCTAAGTATGCCGTTTAATCTTGTTAATATTTCAAAACAAAACCATTACTAAAATCTTCGTTATGTGTTGCCTTGTAAGTCATACAGATGAAAATGTTAGTAATACTTTGTTAGCACTAGCAACACCACGTCACTAGTACTAAATGTATAAATTATTGATTAGGTACTTAAACGAAACATTTTCCTTTAGCATAATAATAAATTAGTCAATTTTAATTTAATGTAATAGTGCATAGATCAAAATAATAATTATTGAGATTGATAGTGTTAATTGTTGCAATATTTTATAAGAAGTACTTTTAAGTTTGTTTCTATTTATGATCAGTGCCACATGGTAAACAAAATATTTATTGTTAAAAGGAGGCCTTTATAAAAACAAATTCCTATTTATACAAAAGTAACGTTTTTCAGCATAATCTTAACAAATTGTGATATGAAATTGCCTTAAAATATAATGTGTAAGAAGTGAAGCTATTTATACGTTGTATGACACTCGTAAACTTTACAAGAGGTACCTATACTGTCCATATTAGATATCAGATGTTAATTTATGTTTGTTTAAGAATTTTCGCAATAAATATTGTAAAATTACGACGTTATGTTTTATTTCGGTCACTACAGGGCGAGCATTCTCCCCGCACACAAAGGGTGGGTGTCGCATTGCGTATTCCTGAACGCTATAAGGGTAGCCCCATCAGGTTTCTATACAATATTTTCACCTTTCGCTAACGCTGTGACATTAGAAAAGGTCACTGTTCAGGGAAAACCTGAAAACTAACCTGACTTTGATTTATATTACAAGTAGATCGTCAGACACTGGATATGCTAACAAAATAAGTACTTGTCTACACCAACATTTCAACAGTCAATTAATCAGACATGGTAACTTTCAAGTATTAACATACATTTTACAAACTATGTGTTAGATCCTTGATTCGTTACATACTAGTTGGTTGATTGAGTGTGTTTGTGAATAAACAAGCTACCTGAAACTCAATACCTTAGGTAAGTAGGTACACTCTTAAGTTAAAATACAGGAATGCCGCAGGGTCCAATACTAGTACGAGTACCGAAGGTGCACTCGCGCAGAATAATGAACCCTAGAATCTTCTGGATACAACTGCTGTACTTATATTGTTTAATTTAGCTCTGTGGCATAACAATGTCAATTCTACAAACGAAATGACATAATTTCATTCAGTTCAGAAGTAAACATCGTGCCAAAAAAGAACAGTCAATAAATTATCTCACCGTTCGTGATTATCATCCAGAACACAACAGCTGTCATCGTTGAAAGCAATGAAATCAATAGTCCCTCGACCCGATCTTTTGTTTTCAATTCATGTTTATTAGATACTGCTATAATTCAGAATTGACTTATAATGGACAATAGCTTCAGATAGAAATAATGGTTATTAATGAGGACGGATATAATAGTTATTTATCTTTGCTAAATAAGTTTTGCTTGGGAACAATCGTTGGCACAGTTTTTAAGCCACGCTAGAAGATTTAAGTTGGTGTGGTAACTGTTCACGTATTGTGGACTCTGTTGCGTGTTGGGAGAGGCGATAATTGAGTGGTTACTCTCAGTTATTAGTGGATCGTTAATGAGAATATCTTAATTTATGTTTGCAGGTTGTTATGTGTTGATTCAGCCTTGTTATTTATCTCCAGTTTCTGCAATTTCTACATTTTCACCTTTCAATGTTTATTCTTACCTTATATTAAGGTTTTCATTCCTTTCTTTATCTTTATCTTTATCTTGGTAAACATTTTAGCTTGAAATTTAGCTCCAGTTACCTTTTGACCTCTGTAACCTTATTTTAGGAAACTAAAGTTTACATTTAACCTTCCACTAGTCATAATCTCTCTCTCGAAGGAAACGCTGATGCATTAATTTGTTTAGGATGTGTGCTGTGCGTTGTTGTATTTACTCTTTGTTATCAATCTGTTTGTCAACCGCTTACCTGTGTCATTTCAGATGCTCCCGAAGTAAGAATTTAGAATAACAAGATTAAAATATATCTGATAAGAATTTATCATCGTAACCAAAATCGAAGAGATTTTCTAAAGTACTTTCGTACTTTACAATATAGATATTTTTTTAAATCCACTACAATTTTAGTGCCTAATATTTGTGATGAGTTCAAAATGCCATTAAAAAGTCAAGTCGTACAATAATCACTAGATAACATTAATATTGCCGACCTATAGAAATAATTTTCGACAAATCATTATACAGAATGACTAGGTTACATATGAATATATGAATGCCTTAACTTGTGTATGTGTTTGTATGTATTTGGACAAGTTTCTAACGACTTCCGATATTGAAACGTTACCGTTAACTTATACAGAATTTCCAACTATTTCTAGTCAAGTCACACATTATCCGCCTATTCAAAATCAGTGCTACGATTATTTTGATTCGGTACAAAAAATAAGGACAACTTTTTTTCTCTCGATACAATATAACTGCTTCTAACAGAAACGGCATTTTTATTGATCATTAGTGTCATCTGATTATTATTATCGTATTTACATCCATGCCGTAATGGTATGCCATATATATTCACAATATTAATAAACAAAACTAAATACCGTAACCTATTGAACATTTAGTAATTAACATTTTTCGAGTTTGTTAATTGATTTATTGGCCTACATATCTATATTGGGTCAAGATCTGTATAACCTGTAGGTGCCATTTTAAACGTATTATTCCTTGTTATCTTAAAAAAAATACATACACACAAACTCTTAAACCTATAACAACGGTATTATGGAAACATTATGAAAATCAATTAAGTCTTGAAACGGTAGCCATGGAGTTTCTTATAGGTTCTTCTTCAAAGGAAATAAACAATCCGAACCGAGCTTTTGTCATTTTATAAGTGACATTAAATATTTTGTGATTTGATTTGAAATCATTTCTAAGATCTCTGGCTTTTCAGCTTTTATCCGAAAATTGAACCTTACTGAATGCTGCAACATTCAATTTATATTATACTTCATCCACCTATTACTCTTAGCTACATTATGTTTTTGCATTTTCAAGTTCAAAGCCATATTCTTTACATATTAAAGAACTGAAATGAGAACATTCGCACTTTGCTCAAGCTTAAGTACTCGTAATAATATCTAGATAGCTATCTCCGTAGTATAGTCAACATAATGTCAAGTTCAGCGACATGAGTCGCTCACCTTGGTTCGTCATGCTTGCATAGCTGCTTTATTGTTATAGTGATAGGGTTTAGTTTCGTCTGGCAGTTGTGCCATGTTAGGGCAGACGACCTTTGTGTGGTCACGTCTAGTATCCTTTAGAACTGCTGTACTAATGTCCAGAGCATTAACACAGCAGCATATTAACAGTACCTACTACCTGGTAACTACGTAAAAAAGTTTTAGTTCCTGAATTTTATTTAGAGTTTTGACTTTTTTTTTAACGTGGTAAAATCATCAGATGAGTCCTCCCACCCCGGGCAGGGCCGGAGGGACTGTCAGACTTGTACTGACTAAAATCCACGGTATTCCTTCAATAGCCCTTTACGTACCGGGGTCACGGTAATGGGATAAGTCCCACGACCCCGGCAGGCTTCGGTCCTCTACAGGGGAGGCCTTGCTGACGCTCTTTGAGGCGCGCGTGGAATACAACGCGCCGTCGACCCGGGCATGGTCCATGGTCGGACAGCGAGTTGCCCTTTACTCGCTGTCTGCATGCCCGCGCCTACGGTGGCCGGAGATCGTCGGCCGACGTCCGACGCCGTGGGCGTCTACCACTGCGGCTGGGCTGGAGGGAGGACGCTATCCTCTCCCTCACGCGGCCCGCCTCATCCTTCAATAGCATGACTACTTCGCAGAAGGAGGCGACCGCTTCCCACTCCCTCTCGCCCCGCAGCATGGCCTCGAACAATGCCGGGCGCGAGAGGTCTCCGCCTATCGCCACCGTGAGGACACGTCGTCGGTGCTCTGCCCAAGCGGGGCAGTCTTGCACCGTATGCTCTACTGTGTCCTCAGGGCGATCCTCGCAGTGGTGACACCAAGGCGTTTCTTCCTTCCTCATCAGACACAGGTACCTCCCGAAACTTCCGTGTTCGGTGAGGACCTGCGTCATGCGGTAGGTCAGGACGCCGTGACGCCGATCTAGCCACTCCTCAAAGAGGGGTCTTACCGCCGCAATTGCGGAGTGCCCGTAGAGTTTTGACTTGGAAAGTTTTTGGGTAGTTATTTTGTTTTCAAAATTAGTTATCGTTCAGTCACAAATCACAATAAAACGGCTTCATTTTTATATTAGTAGCAAAATACTTGTGCGTATACTCTATTAATTAATTAATAAAAAATGTTTATTGAAAAAACCAGTTTTCGTACAACATAGCATAGTGATTGGAGCCTCCTTTTAGACAAATAATGTCTGTATTAGGAGACTCCTAAAAGTATATGATTAGAATGTAACCTTTATAGGAATTCTACGAGTTGAAATTCATCATTTGCATGGAGTGATCTAATAACCAGAATATGTAGGTAAGGCAGTTTTAAATAGTAATTTTTTTTTTTAATTTTTAATAGTTTTTGACCCTTACGATCTACTGCAGACATCGTGCGACACGAGACCTCCTTGAATTGATCCTTATCTGCTTAGCTTTTTCTAAGTACGTTGGGATCAGTTTCCAGTCTAACCAAATACAACTGAGAAATAGTACTTTACATGGAGTGACTGCATGTCTAAGCTCTACAACCTGGCTGCGTAGCACGATGCCCAATAGCAAGATTTTCTGGCTTGTATCTACCCCTAACAACTGTCAAAGCAGTACAAATGTCAGCCGAGTCCAACGGCTTTACGTACTGTTACGCCAGTCGCTTAGTGAAGTACGTCGAGAAACTTCGACATAAATCTAGAATGTTCGAGACACTAACGCCATCTAGCGGCGAGTAGCAGTACTGAGTATATCTAGTCGAGACACTAACGCCATCTAGCGGCAAGTAGCGGTACTGAGTATCTCGAGTAGCTTCTGGAATATTCTTGGCAGTGTAGGCGGTGAGTCGATTTTACAAGAATGTTCTAGAGCTCATAGACCGGGGTATAAATAGATCGCAGAGGAACGCAGAGAGCAGTCTTATTACAAGATACGAGACGCTTTAATTGGAACCCTACAAGTGAATTTCAGTGCGATTTAAGTGTTAAGTGACAAGTGCTGTGGTGCGAACAAGTGTGTTAATTTTTATTTTGTGTTTAATTAATTAAAGTGTTAATTTTGGTTTAATTGGCGTTAATTATTTTCCCCAGCTCGTAACAGTACTTTCCCAGGCTCGGTGGAGTTTCGATATATATGTATGGACTAGCTTTTGCACGCGGCTTCGTTCGCGTGGGTGGGGTTTCCCGCGTAAATCCCGAAACTGTATGAATTTCGAGATATCCTATGACCTACGTCCTTCCCAGAGCCCTAAACTATTCCCATATCAAATTTCATCTAAATCGGTTCAGTGGTTGGGGCGTGAAAAGGCAACAGACAGAGTTTATCGCATTTATAATATTAGTATGGAAGTATTAATGGATATCCACGGACCTTCTTCAGCAAGAGTTGCTGAAGCCCTGAATAGTATGACGAGCTCCTCCTTAAATTCCTTGGATTGATCAACAGGAAAAAGAAGAACTCATCACTATAAAGCAGACTAATTAACCTTCATCAACACTTATGCTCTTCCTCAACGAACTTCCAACGTAATTACAGCCACAACTAAAACTAACAAATCTAATTTAGCGTCCGTCACGGCCGGCGGGTACGTTCACTGGCGTTACTATATACTTACTAATAGAACATAACACGCGTAATATGCTATTGAAAGTTAAAAGAAAAAAGGCTTACTTCCTGTAATATGACGATGAAACCACCGCAGGTCGGGTTACCCCTGCCAGCGTTGTGGAGTTGTTCGAAAGAGTTACCGCGGCCTCGGTACACGAAGGGCATATGATGGAACACGGATGGGTTTTAGTCTGACACACTCTCCCGCTTCCCAGATCACGAGGCAGCCATTGGATGATTTCACATCCTTAAAAAATTGGCCAAGTGCGAGTCAGACTCGCCCATGAAGGGTTCCGTAGTAACCACGCCAAATAACTTTGTTTTTCATAGTGTTTGTATGAATTACAAAGTTATATTTGCGGTTTTAGAAAATATGCTGTATCTCAAAAACTGCTGACCCGATCTCGTTCAAACCAAAGTTTTCGTTGAAAGTTTACATTAAGATCTACAGCATATATTTTTTTTAGATTTTTCCTCGATTATTATAGAAGTTAGAGAGGGGGGGGGGGGTGGACACATTTTACCAATTTGGAAGCGTATATCTTTTAAACGATTGACTTTATGAAAAAGTGGTTTTAAAAACCTCGTCATTTTTAAAGACCTGTCTATAGATACCACACACGCATAGGTTTCATAAAAAAATATATTTTCTGTTTCAGTACCATGTATGGGGAGGCCCCCCGTTATTTTAAATATTTTTTCTTAAAATCGGAAAACGATTCATCTAACTACCAAGTTTCACATCCTAATAGTTTCGGAATAAAATGGCTGTGACATACGGACGGACGGACAGACAGACGGACATATAGACATGACGAAACTATAAGGGTTCCGTTTTTTGCCATTCGGCTACGGAACCCTAAAAAAGGTCGGATTACCCCGAGAACTGACGGGTGACGGATACAATGGGGGTTACCCTGTTACCGTTTGTGTTTTGTCTGACTAAACATTGATTCTTGAAAGAGGGACTAATCATTGCACAAGTAATGGATGATATTCCAATTGAATTTGTTTAAGACGAACAAAAATCTTGTTTTTTGTTCTGTGGTTTTCCTTCTATTGGTACCTATTGCTTATGCTGTACTTATAATTAATATTTGAATAATTATGAATGTGTTTGACGACATGGTAGGCGCAGTGATTGAGCGATTGGGTCCTGCGCTGCCTGTCACGGGTTTGATTGCCGGTGGGAACAAATTTTTGTATTGTCTACCTACAAATAATACAATTATTTGCTAGTGTGGGCACTTTTTGTTATTTTAAGAATTAAGAAAGTAAGTCGTCTTGGCTTGCGTTTGACCATCATCTCATCTGATGTTAAACGATGATGTCGTCGTAGATGAAGCACGCTTGCCTAGAAGCAATCTAATATTCTTGACTTAAAGTCTCCCTGGTTATAGCTATCAGGAAACACAGACTCCGGCAGAGAATTCCACTCCCTAGTAGTACGCACAAGGAAACCATTCCCAAAACGTTTTGTACGTATGGGTGGGATGTCCACCATGTAATGTCTATACGATTTTGGCCTGTTATGAGCTGGAAAACTTATTATGTAAGCTTTTTATTTCATGGAACGGAGACCACACAAGGAATTAATACAACGGTGAGTAGCAAAGGCTTCATTCGGGGAGACAGCTGTGAAAAGATGTCTCCAAGTCGTAAGTAGTGAGGTCAAGGGAAGCAAGACAACACCTTACTGTAAGTATACCTCATACACAGGTAATTAACCGTATGGGAACATTCTTTACGATGTCTTTGCCTTTGAGATATAAATTTTCAAAATATGCAACTCTATTAAAAAAAATGAAAATGTTAATTAAATTAATTGTATTTTAATGAAACATTTACTTCAAGACATTGCAAACCATTTGCCAAATGATGTTCAAGATTTGCCATTTTCATTATAAAAGTTAAAAAAGTGTTAAAGAATATTTAGAGTATAATTAATTGAATAAGCTTGGTTTCTTGTTTTTATAACTTAGTTGATATAATCCATATTATGGCAGAATAAGCTGGACATGCTAATGTAAGAAACACCCTATTGTACCAAATTCGAACCTATAGGTAAATACATATTGTTGATTAGAACATTGATACTTTTCTTGTTAATTAGCTTCCTGTTTTTTATTGATAATAGACTCTCGTTTGAACACCATCTCACCTGATGGTAAGTGATGATGTGGTCGAAGATGGAGTACGCTTGCCTAGAAGTAACCTATTCACCCTCGACTTAAAGACCTCCAGGTTATCTATCAGGGAAAACAGACGCATAATAAAAGTTTTTTTAGGAACAGGAGAAGGTGTTGCGAGTATCTACCGGGCGTGTTTATTTCTTTTTATTTTCCTTCTAATGGCTATAATAATACGATTTCTTTTACCGATGTTGTCATCGACGCGTATTATAAGAGCGATATCTTACATCTAATCTACCTTCACACCTCAGTATGATTGTATAAAATACTTTAATTGATTATGCGTGAATATTTATTATTGATTGGCGATGGCTTGTGTCTTATGAAATCGCAGTATAGTGTATATTGTACATACTGATATCAAAGACAAGATTATGTTTTTCACATGTAAATGTGTGTGGTATTTTTATAGATTTGAAGCGTCCCATCAGATCGATGATTTTTTAAGTATAGTGTGTACAATCGTAATGTTACAATAGGCCGCGTCAAATCTGTGGTCGAAGTAATTTGAATAAAAAAAAATGTATGCGTTGAATTGATAACCTCCTCCTTTTTTAGACGTCGGTTAATAAATGACTAGGCTGGAACTTTTACTGTTTTTTGCTTACTGGCTTTTGATTAAAGTATTTTTTATTGTTCTTCATAATTATGATGTGTTAATAATGTAGCGGATCTGGGTGTTAGTAGCACTCACGATACAGGAATATCTTGAGTTAGACAATGTTAATTTTATGTTTATATTAGGGCGTCCAATCCCGGAATACCGAGATCTCGGTATTGCGGGATCCCGCGTCATTTTCCAATCCCGCGTGATGCGGGATTACGGGCGCGGGATGCGCGGGATTTGCGGGACTGAAAAAAAAGCATGCATGACCTCTCGCGAGCGCGATCGCTCGGTGACTGGCGGCCGGCAGTGTTGCAAACAACGTGGGGGCCGATGTCGCCCGTTTTTCACAGCTTATGTAGCCTATATAGCCTACATAGCCGACTTTCAGTCAGTGGTAGCCTAAGTATGTAGCCTAAAATATCAGTAAAGTTATTTATTCAGTATTTGTTACTGTTTTTTGTGAAGAAAAAACGGTGTAATTTGATTGATCTCATACTAAAGTAATACGTAAATAAATGTGGAGTTAGTTTTTTTTATTAAAAATAGTTTCGCGTTTGACCACCATCTCACCTGATAGTAAGTGATGATGTGGTCGAAGATGGAGCACGCTTTCCTAAAAGTAGTTAATTAATTCATTGTTTTTTTTTTGTGATAAATAAACGGTGTAATTTTATTGATCTCATACTAGTAGTAATACTCTATATTTTTGATTTCTGTGAGTAATACTGGAATAAATGTGGAGTTAGTAGATTAATTAATTGTTTTTTGTGATAAATAAACGGTGTAAATTGATTGATCTCATACTAATAGTAATACGTAAATAAACGTGGAGTTAGTTGATTAATTCATTGTTATATTTGTCTTATATAAATGTGAATATTTTCAATATGCGGGATCCCGCAAATACCGAGATCCCGCGGGATTGAAAATTCGTAGTCCCGCAAATACCGAGATTGAATTCAGGCTGAGGGATTGGACGCCCTAGTTTATATATATATTTTGGTTATCCAATAATCATGTACTTCGTGTCGGCAGTTAAACCCTCTCACTAGTGGTAGCTAAAACCACCTCGGCATATACAGGGTGGCCCGTTTACAGTGGTCCATAGATTTTTTTCAGCTTGAGAGCATCATAAGTAATCATTTAAAACATACTTTAGATAAGCGAAAACTTATGGTTTTGAAATTATGTTTTTTTTATATTACCCGAAATTTCAATATTTTTGACACAAAACCACTCTGTTATGAAAAGTACTGGACCGAATCGAATGAAAGTTGGTATAAGAATAGTGTAATAATCTACCTATCGCGCTATAGGCTTTTCTAGTGTAAATAATTAGATAAATAAATTTCGTAATTTTTCGATTTTCATGTGTTAATGTACATGATGTTGTTTTTGAAGATGTTGCAATCGAAGGACAACTATGATTTTTTGTGTAAAGAATAACCCTATGTTTAGGTACTTTTTACCAGTGTCAGCAAAACCTTGGCTGTACATTTTTGTTTCACAGGATTTTTTCTAACATCTATCTTTTTCCGATAAGTTAAAAATAACTACAGAAAAAGTTCAAACAAAAAAATGCAGTCTAATTATTTACACTCGATGAGCCTATAGCGCGATAGGTATATTATTGCACTATGCTTATACCAAATTTCATTTGATTCGGTTCAGTACTTTTCATACCACAGTGGTTTTGTGTCAAAAATATTAAAATTCTGGATTATTAAAAAAATCATAATTTCAAACCATAAGCTTTTGCTTAACTAAAGTATGTTTTAAATGATCACTTATGATGCTCTCAAGCTGAAAAAAATCTTTGAACCACTGTAAACGGGCCACCCTGTAGAAGGGGCCACGTACGTTACCTCTTAAAAGGCCACTCCGAAGCCTCATCTGTGCAACGCCTATTAGAGCACATCCCTGGGGAATTGCCATATCACCCGTTTCATCTAGTATTACTTTAGCAATCCGGAGTTTGTGTTTATCCCAATCGCTCGCCTATTTAAATCGTTATACTTGGGTGTTCAATAATCTGTCAGTCTCCGCCCGATATTATTTTCATGGCGCGACCCACGTTTGACCCCAGTCTGACCTTATAGGAAGCCATAGAAATATGTGGACAAAAAACCGCTGTAGGCTCTTAAAGGGTCGACCTTTTTCAGTGCGACTGCTCTTATAATTTCTAAGACGCATTGTGTTTTTAACCGACTTCTGAAAAAGGAGGAGGTTCTCAATTCGGATGTTTGTTTGTTTTTTTTTTTTTTTTTTTTTTTTTTTATGTTTGTTCGGGCATAGCTCCGTCGCTCGCCAACCGATTTGAAAAATTCTTTTTTTGTTGGAAAGGGTATACTTCCCAAATGGTCCCATGAAAATTTTATCGACATCGAATAAGCCGTTTCTGAAAAATCAACAAGTCTAAAAAAAATATTTACATTGATGACCTTTTCGGTTACTCTATATTGTGTTTTTTGTTCGCGCGTTTTTAGTTTTTTGTAGTTGACATTTTGGCTTTTATAACTAGATTAATTACAAATTGACCCACTAAAAAGCGCGAAAATAAAAACTTTTTTGCAAAAAAATAAAACCGACTTCCATATCAAAACACTACAAAGCCAAAAATAATTTTAATTTCGGAAGGCGGTGTGAAAAAAAAGAAAATACAAAACCAATAACACCGACTACCGAAATTAAAATTATTTTTGGCTTTGTAGTGTTTTGATATGGAAGTCGGTTTTATTTTTTTGCAAAAAAGTTTTTATGTCATAACTAGGTGAAAGGACGACGGCCGCCTGCCTTTGCCAGGACGTCCACCACTAATTGGCTTTGCTCGACTGAACTAAAGGTTATGTACTCAGAATTACTTCATAATCCTCTTAGCGCTGCTCACTTACTTGCCACTAATCACTTACAAGAATTATCTAGTAATTTGATCGATATGTAGGTATATTTACCAATTCGCACTGAGCTTGACCAACCCTGGAGGAGGAGGAGGCTTTTGTCACAGCACTGGAAACTGGAAACGTAACAGGCTGTTTTATTACTTTAATTACTTATTTTATTATTATTTTTTATTACGGATGAGCCGGCTCTTACTTAACCTCGATCTCGCCTGATGGTAAGCGATAGATGAGGTCTACTATGTAACGAGCGAGCCCAGAACATTATATAATTATTTAAAAAAAAAATCTGGGTGGGAAAATCATCATATGACTTCTCCCACTGTGGGTGGAGTAGAAGGAAGTACTAGTTCTACTGACTAAAAACCCACCCTGCTCTTTCCTTGCATTCTGGGGCCGCGGTGTCTTCTTACAACAATTCCCGCAACCCCGTAAGGCACTGGCTCTATCGGGCCCCATCAATACTGCTGACTGCTCTTTTATATACATACACATTCTTACTATAGAGTAGCTGGTACTTGTAAAAGGCATGTATTCAACTGCGTTACGTAACAGAATCTGGCTTTAAGGCCAGGCAGATGTTTTGCTGTCTAATTATGTAGTACGTACAAAAATGAATGTTAGGCTTGGGTGCTTTCATTTTGACATTCTAACCGCATTCATTGCGAGACATTCCAGCCGTATTTGCACTCTTGTGAAGCAATGTATTTTGAAATACATAAAAAATGATCTAAGTATCATGTAACATATCTTTACAATGTCTTTAGTAACACAGTTCAGTCAATTTATGTAAATATTCAACAGGACAGACCTATGTTCGACATAGGTACAACAGTTCATTTTAAACAGGTAGCCATGAACTAACTAGCTCCCTCCGAGTCAAATATTTAAATGCGGTTGTTGGGCCTCTGACATGGTCGTGATTACCCAATAACACTATATTGGTTGAGGGAGTAGTTACGACTGTATACCTTTCGGATGATTTGAAGCATTTTTTTAAATAAATTCAAGAAGTACTTACTTATGTTCGCATAATTTAACCTAACGCGCAGATTCCACATTTAGCTATTCTGTGCGTAACACCTCTGACACTCGTAGAGGTGATTGCTATTATTTTTAAATTGAATTATGTATATTTTGTAATTTATTTTAAGTGAAACCTAATGTTGTTTTGAGAAATAAATGTTTTTAAACTGATAACCGCTTACCTTTATATTTAACCACTAGCGTTAAATACAAAAGTAGGTACAATTGTACAAAGCAAAAAAATATACAATAAAACGGTAAAAAATATAACAAGTGTTACAATTGAAAGTAAAATAATCGTGTAAAAGTCACAAATCAAACAAAAAGGCCACAGTCTGGCTGTATGATAAAAAGCAAGTGCCCGTCGTTATAGTTTAAACACACGTCATCGACTTTATTGACATTTAATTGATGATGTTTTTATTTTGCGCTTTCACCCAGCTATGTTTCAAGGCAAGGTTCTACTGCAAGCGTTGATTGCATTGCTTAGAACATTATTGTAACAATTCAAAGTCACACCTGCTATCAAATAGCCAGAAGGCATTTCAAGAGTGAAATTCACTTCCGTACATTGAGATAATATGTACTACGAGTACATATTACCTCAATGCTTCCGTAGTTGGTTTTCTGATAGCTATAACCTAGGGGTATTTATGTCAAGAGTGAATAGGTTACTTCTGGTAAGCGTGCTTCATCTGTCAGTCGCCAATAATAAAAAAAAAAAATATATATGTATATATATATATATATAATATATGTATATATATTACTAACTTTTTTTAAGCTGTTTTATAGTTTTTATATATTTTTGATTAAATAAACTTTATTGTTATAAAGAGGAAAAAATATTTTTCTTATCACCTGGATTGTTTGTTAAAATGGTTTAAGCGTTTTAGGTCTTTATGAATAGTTTCTTTCCAATTTATGTTATCAAAACTACCAACATATTAGGACCTGAATTGTCATTAATCACCGCAAGCCTAAGACAAAATCTTATTATTATCTTATTTTTTATTTATCCCACAGTCTTTGTAAAATTGTAATGTACTACAAAATAGTTTACAAAAACGCTATCGCTTCCGTCCTGCTCGCAGTGTCGCCTTGCCGATAAAGAGCTATTTTAAACTACTCAGATTTGCGTGTGTGAAATACGATATAGACATATTACGAAATAATTTGACTGTCTGGTAACATTCTACGTTTGCATATTAATATCATATTTATAGATGATTTGCAGATTTCTATTTGGATCACATTTCGCGAAGTCAAAATAGTAAATGAAAATGGTTATTCTTATTGTAAGAAGTTGCTATTGAATATTGAAATATATTGTAAGAAGACCCATTACAAGTTTTCACAAATAGTATTAGAGTAGAACAAGATAAAGGAAACACTAAATAAAAGCACTCAGAGCGAGTTACTAATAGAAAAGTGAAGAGAAGTGTTGTTTTTAAAATTGGTTACACATGATTTTCTTTAATTTAAAGACGCTGGTGGAGAATAAGTCAATATGATTCCTGACACGTTGCATTGTATGATCTGTTAGCTCTTCCCATGTAAGAGTATTGCCGCTACACCGCACAGAGGGCCTTTAGTAGGGCATGCAATATCGCAAGGTTCTCAATTCCGGAACTAAGTTCCAATACTGGAAATCTGATTCCGGAATTCCGGAACCAGTTCCGGAATTCCGGAAACTTTTGAAGTTTGTTTCAAATCAAACAAGATTTATAATTATATCAGTCTTTTAACCTTTTGACCGCCACGTCAAAAAAGCAAAAGAGTGCCCTCGGCGCCAAGCTTCCAATTCATCCTTTAAACCTACAAAATAGTAGTGAGTTCGAAATTATATCGATAAAGCTCATGGAAAACTGACAATACTTTTTAACATAGGCTTTAATTTAAATAAAGATTATTATACCATCCTTGTGTTGAGTTTTATTTCAACCCGCTTTGTCCTTTATGACATAAATGTAATAATCTGTGTCGCATTTACGGCCTTTATTATTATTTAAATCCATAAATAGAATCAACAATCGATAAAACCAAGTCAATACCATCACAGCACTATTATTATCATGACGTAATTTTTTGCCACTCTATGACGACAGTGGATTTCTTGACATTGCTCGCTTCTGCTCTAGAGGTGCGACACCGATACTTATTAATAATATCGAAATATTTATTCTTATTGTTTTGTGCTTTCAACAGTGTCAAGTAATAAAATGTAAGTTTTTTTGAAAGAACAATCAATTTAATGTTTTTTAACACATTTGCTCGTAAAGTGCACAGTCTTATTCCACCAAGCCCGTTCCATCATCAGACTACAGGACAAACGGCGATGCGCCATCGTTACATGGTGGACATCCCACCCATATGCAAGAAACGTTTTGGGAATACTTTAATTGTGCGTACGGCTAAAGAGCGGAATTCCCTGCCGGAGTCTGTGTTTCCTGTTAGGTACAACCTGGGAGTCTTTAAGTCAAAAGTGAATAGGTTACTTCTAGGCACGCGTGCTTCAGCTTCGACCACATCATCGTTTAACATCAGGTGAGATTATGGTCAAACCAAAGCCTATCAACTATAAAAAAGTGGCTCTTTCTGAACCGCTATTAGGTCCATAATGCAGGGTATTAGAAACGCGTGCTTTTTACTTTACGTTACTGCACTAGTGCTATAACGCCACAGATAACTATTTACTAGTCGGAGGTCGGAGATAGCGGCTTGTGGAAAGTTCCGCAGACTAGTTTGGTTGCGTTCAGAAAAAATGATAATCAAGATATCAAAAATTTATGAAAATCGGAATTCCGATATTACTCCTCTCAATTCCGGAATTGAAACACCAGAAAAATTGTTACGGAATTCCGGAATTACGGAATTCCGGAATGCATGCCCTAGCCATTAGTGATGATATTAAACGAAAATGCCATGTCAGCAATTTTTCTCCGCTCTTTCTCGTATAACCTTATGAAAATGCTAACACTGTCAGGACCTTCTAAGGTCGCACACCTGATTAATGGTTACCTATACAATTACTTATAACCCTTTACCAACTACGAAAAAAGACTGACACAATTTTAAAAATCGGTTACAAGTTAGGACCTATCTTCACCTCACACGTGAAATAGTTTCAGTATACAGACATCGTGAGAACTCTCTCACGTTTATAAATCTATACTTTACAAGTAAGTATAGCTTGCAGTTACGTCGTCTTGAACACAGAGAGTGTGTTTACGACATGCGTAGTGTATGGCTGCGCTGCATTATGGGAAAAGGTGTCTGATGAAGGGTTAAAGTGCAAGGGTTAATTATTTTGCTCAGGAGACTTAGTACCGTAGGTACATAACAGCATCGCTTTCCCATTTCAAGTTCAGGACGGCTTTCCTTTACTATTGCCATTATGTTTTATACCTATATGGGTTTAAAAAATATAAAGTTGAATGTCTGTGTTCCATTCAAGCGCTAGTATCAAAGACTATAAAACCACGTATGAATGAACTGACTAGAGTAAAATTTTGTACAGTGAATAATTATAGGCTCGACAAACTTAAAAGATGTACAACATAATTATAGTACATAACATATAAAATACAGTAGATACATGTGTATTACGTATATTTCCACATCATAAAAAGACTCGAAATTCAAATTCAAAATGACACCAACGAATATTTTACAATGTTTTCGCAATAAGCAATAAGTAAGCGTGCTTCATCTTCGACCACATCATCACTTACCATCAGGTGAGATGGTGGTCAAACGCGAACCTATTATCAATAAAAAAATAGATTTCAATTTATACTAATATTGCAAATATGTGGAATATGCCTTTTATGCAATCTATCCTTTAGTTGCAATTAGGGTGGTGAGTATTTTAAAACGTAATTGGTATCTGTTATCTTTCAGGTAAAATTATAGTATAATAATAAAATGTAGCATTTTCTTTATACTCATAAATTCATAATATGCTGGCAATGCCTTCAGTATCGCGCTCTTGCCTTATCTTTTAAAATATTCAGTAGAACAACCAAATTGTTCAGGAGCCTGTACTGCTGCACTAGTCCATCGGCACCAAAACTTCGGCCCAGGTACACAAACGACAAAATAAAGTGTACCACAAAACAAAGTCTTTCTGCCGGCAATGTGGCATTACGCGTAATGGCCGGCAATTAAATACATCACCCGCACTTTTAGATTACCTACCTTGACTGGCCGATCATGCGATTAATCGGACCAGACTGTAGCGCCCAGATTGAAATCCACCTGTATTTTAATGCATGTAGAGTGTAGTTTTGTTTGAGTGGCGTTGTCCGGTTGTATGTTAATGATGGATGGCATCCTTAATTGGAAAGCAACAATTATTTTTACAACGGTACTGCGGCGACAGACACCGAATTAGATGTAGCTATTTGTATACGATGTACAGTCTCAGGAATATATTGTTTTAACACTTTTGGCTACTTTTATTAATTACTAGCTTCAGTTCGCGACTTCGTCCGCGCGGGAGGGGTTTCCCGCGTAAATCCCGATCCTGTGGGAATTTCGGGAAAAACTAACCTATGTCCTTCTCAGGATCCTAAAATATTCCCATGCCAAATTTCATCAAAATCGGTTCAGCGGTTTAGGCGTCTGTTACTTTACAGACAGACAGACAGACAGACAGAGTTACTTTCCTATTTATAATATTAGTATGGATATAAACTTTTTAAAAGAGACGTTGACCTCTGAGTTTGTTTCAGAGCTTTTTTTTCAGGGTAGATACATAGATAGACTATTCTTATTGTACACCAATAATTTAGGTTAGGTTAGAATGGCGGTAGTCAGGAAACGACAGCCTCATCTAGTTTACGTTTACGAAAAAATTTGACATGTAAAAGTGTTAAGTACCTATTTATAACTTATTTGCAAAATAAACATCATTATTTCTCATTATTTTAATAACAATAGACGGAGGAAATAAAAGAGGCGCAAAAAAAAAACTCATTAGGAACTCGTTTGGTAATTGAAAATAGCG
Source organism: Tholera decimalis (assembly GCA_943138885.2). Taxonomy (NCBI): domain Eukaryota; kingdom Metazoa; phylum Arthropoda; class Insecta; order Lepidoptera; family Noctuidae; genus Tholera; species Tholera decimalis. Next base: position 44,102,351 of record OW964559.2, read on the forward strand.
CTTTTGACTATTATATTATATACTCAATAATTCAAAATTAAATCTTGCTTTCCGCTTAGCACGTACAAATGGTTAAGGTAACTAACAATTTATTTCCCCGACTGTATAGTAAGATATTACATGGGAGGCGATTGTAGTGGAGATATTACATCCCAGTTATAATAGTTTTCTTATTCTACGGGCGATTCTCGTTAACAATCGATCTGTTATCTTAATTGCAATAATTACTGATATTTCACTGCTTCTTTTTTATAGCTCTTAAGAGTAGGGAGGTGCCTAACGGGTTTTTTAACGATATGCATCTATGTAGGTGTCTGTTTTATAGAAAATTTCTAATCAAGTGACGGCTTCTAGTTCGTTTCCCCTCTGTGTCCTATATTTATACAACGTGTTATTTAATTAAATACGTACATACCAAGTGCACGGCTTCTTTGGATGATAACAAACGATATGGCAAGGGTTTTGTACTCCTAAGTCTACGTGTGTGGAACTTATTACTAATTTCAATACATTGATACCAGAGAACGAATTTTTCAAATTAAGAAGAACGAAGAGAATTATCGTGTTATTAGCAAGTGACGTGGAAAGTTATTGACCATCGTAGTGCTGTGACACGTTTGTTATGATTGGTATTTAAGAAATATATGAAATCGATAATTTGGTATCAATTCTTTGAGTCACTTATTTTGAGTTGAAACTATGCATAGAGACTCCATACCAGATGTTTTCTTCAGCCCTTTTGGATAGATATGGGGTTTCCGTTACACGTTGTATAAATAAAAGAAAAAAAAGCATGTTATAATGTGCATAGGCCTTAAGGTTAAACATATGTTTATGTTAAAGTTGCAGCCAATAACTAAACTAAGATAACTTGATATCTTGTAATTATAGGTATCAGCGTACGCACTCGTTTTATTAATTATGAATTTAGGCTTTATTTAGTACAATTACTTCAACAATAATAATTAGTTTATCGTCTCCGCGTCTTATTACGTGTTCAATAAGTGAGCACACAATGGTAGCATGTTGTCGAAAGGCGATCTTCTATTTTAAGCTGCTGAGAGATTTTTTTTGCACTATGTAGTCATCTTATAATAGGATTGCAAAGAAATCGGGCATTTCGTGGATTAAAATAGCTTACATTCAGGGACAGTGTGGCTTCCAAATTCTACGAGTGAAATAAGTTTCGTAATACCAACTGTACTTGCAACGTTGCAGAGATTATAATAGTCAGCCTAACCGACTTCGGCCATGACGACCAATATCATCATTGATTAACCATCTGCGCAGGAGTTAGTGTAGTGCACAAATAGATACAGATGCACTCTCTGTTCCTTTTCACTCATAGCCTGATGGAACGGCACTCCGACACGACTGGAGAGTCTTCAGGCGCAGGAACAACAGCTTAACTTGTTTTCCGAGGCATGGGGGTTTCCAACCAACTTCCAAACTCCGGGCTACTACTGAAAAATTTCTATCAGAATTAAAACACTACAAAGGCAAAAATAACTTTAATTTCGGTGGTCGGTGTCATTTGTTTTGTATTTTCTTTTTTTTTGACACGCCGTCCGTAATTTAAGTTATTTTTGCCTTTGTAGTGTTTTTATATGGAAGTCGGTTTTATTTTTTGCTAAAAATTATTTTTGACGCTTTTTAGTGTCGGTTTGTAATTTATCTAGTTAGTTACAAAATGTCAGCTACTTATCACCTTTTACAAAATATTGCTTTTCCCGGTGCAGAGCCGTTAATTTTTGATGAGTTCTCCTGGTACTTCACCATGAGCTCTACTTCACCATATGCATTGTGACGAGCATAAAGTGCTTAACATCTATATTTAAGTAATCTAATCGCTATCCACGAAATACTTATTATTGAGTAGTTTCGGTGGCCAACTGTGATCTTCATCATCAGTTCCACTTCCTCAAATGGTGCTTTTCGAGAGCAACTGCACAAGGTACTATAAGAAATACCCAAAACGCTATAGGTGTGCCTATAATATTTGAAGAGTTCCGTCGATTTCTCCAACATTCCATCATCAGATCCAAACGTGACGACAATGGGACCAACTAGAAAGTATATATACCCTTTCAAACAAAAAGAATTTTCCAAATCGGTCTAGCCGTCTGCGAGTTACGACTTTTTTTTGAAGTAGGTTAAAAAACCAATACTACTTTCTTGCAGAGATTATAATAAAAGGTTAAAACGCTTAAACATGAAGAAAATGTCTCGAGAAACTCATTGATTATTCCCAGCCTCCTATATTTCTGTCGACCCTAATACAATTCCATGTCATTCAATTAGCAATTCTGTCGGGTCTCTGCAACTTAACGTCAACATTGTACAGTGTTATGCGCACGCGCATACTAACACAGCTATTTGCAAGCGCGTGCGCCGACTGCTAATGTGATATGAACTTGTGTTGATTTGATTGTGAGCGCTTATTAGGATCGTAAGGTAATTAGGCTGATAGGGGAAGGGTAAAGGAATGTAGAAGTGGGCGAGCTGATGATGGAAATGTGTTTAAAACGAAAAAATAACGTGTAGAGGAGTTACTTATAACTAATCTGTCAATATTATTAAGAGATGAAATTAGTTTGTATGTAGAGGGTAATCTCCGGAACTGCCTTCTTCCGGAAAAGAGAAATAAAACAAAAATATTTAAAAAAAAGTCATTGGTATTGTGCATTATTCATAAGTATAGGCTATAAATGACTTCCATTATAACCGTTTCAGGTTGTAACATGTATCATGGGGTTTTATTCTGAAGTGCTTTCAAAAACCCTTTCAACGAGTAAAGTAGCATTTATTATTTATTCATTTAGCTCACGGAAAAGGGTAAATGATGTGAACAATAAAATGAGCTCGGCTTAGCACTTTAACTCAGCTTGAACTCAGCATTATACAGTAGGTAGTCATGTTTACTGCGGCAAATATTATTACAAAACACAAAATAATTCTCAGCAAAATGTGGGAAAACCAAAGTGCAAAAATGACATAAAGAAATAAGTGGTCGACAGAGTTTTATGTCAACGCCAGTTGCGATTAAAAAGATTATTTTTAAAAAGCCATTTTCGCCACATATGACTAAAAATACAAACAAAATTTAATCTTTAACTGTAATGTAGGAGAGACTCGTGATAGGCGTGACAGAATGCAGAAGAAAGTCCCCGCACTTAATTACCGCAGCTGGTCGTTTTGAGGAGTTCCGCACTCGATGTGTCTTCATTTATATTGTTACGAGCTGGGGTTCGGGATAGAAATAATTTACGACAATTAAACCAAAATTATCACTTTAATTAAACAAACACAAAATAAAAATTAACAAAATTATCCGCACTACAATACTTGTCACTTAACACTTAAATCGCACTGAAATTCACTTGTAGAGTTTATCGCCTCGTATCTTGTAATAAGTTTGTCTGCGTTCCTCTGCGATCTATTTATACCCCGGTCTACGAGTTCTGGAACATTCTTGTACAATCGACTCACTGTTTATACTGCCAAGAATATTCCAGAAGCTACTGAGATACTCAATACTGCTACTCGCCGCTAGATGGCGTTAGAGTCTCGAACGTATTAGAAGTCGGTCGAAGTTTCTCGATATACTCAGTACTGCTACTTACCGCCAGGTGGCGTTAGTGTCCCGAACATTCTAGATTTCTGTCGAAGTTTCTCGACGTACTTCGCTAAGCGACTGGCGTAACAATACGTACACTGGATAATTTATATTCAATTTAGTATCAAATTGTAAGCAGTCAATGCCAGTTTTGGGTTGTAATCATCTAATGACTACTTCCATTCTGTGTGGGGTAGAAGGAGTGTCAGACTTTTACCTCCGGGCTAAAATCCCAACCTGTTCTTTCAGTAAAGAAGGTGTTTCTCTGAGGAATCCATACTAAATAGACGGATTCAAAATAAAATATTAAAGAAATTATGATTATATGCAGACTCAGGTTCAAATCCATTCCTAAGTTTATAGCAGATCTAACGAGACCACCATGTCTGCAGCATAAGAAGTAGTTATTAAGGATCTTCTGGCGATAATCTCATATTGTCACCATTGTCGAAATGTTCAAAAAAGAACGACTAAGGAGCCAATATATCAGTGCATCATTTTATATTACTTCGACCAGAACGACGAACGACCACGGTACACTGTTATCAATAACAGAAACAAACAAGTGCAACTACAGATTGTAACTTTGGACACAATGTGAGCTAATTTAATAGCGATCACCTAATTCGAGATGTCTTTAGTGTGGAAACAACTTTTTTGTTGAAATTATATAAATATGTACGTGCTTAGGACTTTTCTGATATGTTCGTATTTCTTTCATTAGGATTATCCATTCCCTTTGCGTGATCCTCATGCTGCAATTTGTTCTAAAATGCCTTCTTTTCTTTCCGGGAAAAATTATCAAATGTCAATTATTCTCCTCCTACGCTGAGTAGAGCGGAAGGAAGTGTCAGACTTCTACTGACTATAAAACCAACCTGTGTTAACCGCGGTATCTCGTTAGAACATTTCGTTAACCTGGTCTAAAATGCCCCAGATATTCAGCTGGTTAAGCAGCTAATTTTTAGGTTATATTTATTGTTGATAGGATTGCGATAGCCACCATTTCACTTGATGTTAAGCAATGATATGGTTGAAACTGAAGCATGCTTGCCTGGAAGTAACCTATTCACTCTTGACTTAAAGAGTTCCAGGTTATAGCTATCAGGATACACAGACTCCAGCTGGGAATTCCACTCCTAAGCTGTACGCACAATGAAACTATTCCCAAAATTTTACACATGCAGAAAATCTAAAAAAAAATATCAACACCTACACGTAACACCAAACGTATTCATGGATTCAGGGCTTTAAATACACAGTGAACCTTGCTACCACAAGCCCTGTTAAACAGTCTATAAATAATGAAACGAGCTGAGTTGACCAACAGATGCAAATGATGCAGTGGACGATGGTGTCATGGCGCTTGATGTAATTTCCTTGTTAAGTATGCTACGCATGGGTAGTGATGACACTCGCAGTTTGACAGATCACAATGATACATGTGCAGAATACTGCTGTAGTCTATTGGAGATTCTCTGTAGGTACCTACTGATGAAACAGTAAAAAAGTAAGGGTTTTTTGTACGGAATAGGCTCACGTTTGACCACCATCTCACCTGATGGTAAGTGATGATGTGGTCGAAGATGTAGCACGCTTGCATTCACTGTAGTCCTAAAGAACCCTAGGATAACCTAGGGTTCTTTAGGACTACAGTGAATATGTTACTTCTAGGCAAGCGTGCACTAACTATAAAGTTATCGGGAAACAGACTCCGGCAGGGAATTCCACTCCCTAGGCGTACGCACAATAAACGTATTCCCAAAACGTTTTGTACGTATGGGTGGGATGTCCACCATGTAACGATGGCGCATCGCCGTTTGTCTTGTAGTCCGATGATGGAACGCGCTTGGCGGAATTAGATTGTGTAATTCCATTGCACACTCCCCGAAAGGTAACCGATAGACTTGCAAACTCGTCGTCTATGTTCAAGGCTCTGGAGCTTTGATTCGACCAGTGAATCGTTGCCAATAAGTCTCTTGGCCCGTTTTTCGATAGACTCAAGCGCGTTCAGTTGGTATTTGGTAGATCCATCCCAAAGATGAGACCGGTACTCCATACATGATCGAACCTGGGCTTGATAGAGATTGAGCATTTGTTCCACTTCGCAATTCCATTGAGCAACTGTACGATAAATCATTTTTTTTTTTATTGATAATGGGTTCGCGTTTGACCACCATCTCACCTGATGGTAAGTGATGATGTGGTCGAAGATGGAGCACGCATACCTAATGGTAACCTATTCACTCTTGACTTACTTGGAAACACAGACTCCGGCAAGCAATTCCACTCCTTAGCCGTACGCACAATGAAGGTGTTCCCAAAACGTTTAGTGCGTATAGGTGGGATGTCCACCATGTAATACAAAAGGTAGGAATAACGATCCCGTCTATTTAATAATACTAACGAGAATATATTGCTAGCTTCAAAATTCATTAAAGTTTCGAACAAAAACTAAAGACTTTGAAACAAGTTTGTCATATTTGTCTAGTTACAAAAGTCTTGTTTCTACAATAACTGTGAGAGTAAATCATTATCTTCATCCACAGGACGCTAACGTATCGCCTACGACCACACATCCGCTGCTTTATTCGCTGATAAAATCTTTTTACCCAATTCTTACGACCTGCCAAAAATGTCTCATCTCTCTCTTTCACTTTACAAAGGAAAGAGATGAAAATTTTTACCGTAACGTAAAAGTAAGTCAAATTCTCACGTTCGATGACACAACGTCCTTGCAGTGGCCTAGATACGGCGAGGCGGCGACGAGACGACGCCGACGCGACGGGGTCGTTGAATAAGAGAGTTCAGAAAAACATGCATCCTAGCGTATTAGGATGATCTCCGGCCAGGCGGCCACCGTAGGTGCGGGCTTGCGGATGGCGAGCTCACCGTCCGGTAAGGACCAGGCCCGGGTCGGCGGCGCGTCGTGTTCCACGCGGGCCTCAAAGAGCTGTCAGCAATAGTGACGGGGTCCTATAGGGCCATTGCCTGCCGGGGTTGCGGGAATGTTCTAACGAGATACCGCGGCCCCGGAACTTAAGGGCAGCTGAAGGAACAGGGAGGGTTTTTAGTCAGTAGAAATCTGACACTCCCTTCCGCTCCACCCACAGCGGGGGAAGTCATTCGATGATTTACCCATCCAGAAAAAAAAGCCTATTAGGATGAGAGAAAATAACATTACCTACCTATAATGTTGTTCTCTCATACCTATTAAACCTGTATTATGGATACATTGTACAATGATATTTTGAAAAGAGTAGCCGTCTTCTTACGTGTGGGTTGTGAGGTCTAACGACCCCATACACCCTAATGTCAGAGTTTCTAGACCGCCTCAAGGGCTTCCGACGTGGTCTATTTTGACGACCGCTATTTGGCGACCGGGACCGGCTAATACGTGCCTTCCGAAGCACGGAACCATCTTTTTATCAGACAATCAGGCGATTCAGACCTGCAATGTCCTAGCCAAACTGGAAACAACATTACAAGTACAACAAGTATGCTTCCCGCGTGAATCGAACCCACGATCTTGACGGTTCTTCTCCATAGGAAACAGCCCATTTCGAATCGTTCACTAGTTTGTGACGTTTTTTAAGTGCCCATGTAGGCTTATGTGAATTAAAATATTTTTGAGTTTGACTTCGAAAGGACACAAGGTGTAACATATTAAGCGCAATACCTCAGACACCCCAATTATTATATTAAATTATAAGTCTAGAACAACATCCGTAACTAAATAAATTGAAACCAAACCTAGACATTTTTTATAAAATAGTTATCTTTACTAAACGCAAAATACAATATCCTTACGCAGACGTAATGTTAGCGGCTGACACGCACACGAGCGCATTTCCTTGAATTAAGGATTGTATTAATTTGTCATGATACAGTTTCCATTTTAAGTTAAATGAAAAAAAAAACCGTCAAAATTGAACACCTATTTGACAGACAGAAATCGATTCAGAAGCCGATTCTGAAACAAGTACTCCCAGGAATTGCGTTTATTCTGTTACACGTTGTATATAATTATATCTGCACGTACTAATCATTCATGGATGGACACGTGAATGGTTATTTTCAACCGACGACAAAAAGAGGAGGTTATCAATTCGACGCGTATATACAGGGTGTGGCGGAAATAATGGATAACCCTGTAACTGCCAGTAGGTCATATAATGGTCTATCATATATCCCAATTTCAAACTCAGGTGGTCAGGCATTTCAAAGTTATTTTTATTTGTTTATTTTTTTTTGAAAATATTGTACCTATTTTATAAAATCAGCTGCCGTTTCAACATTTAACGGAGTTTTTTTATTCTGTTTTTTGCGGTCTGCTTCTGAATGTTTGTGCAATCACACGCGTATGAAGATTTTTTGTTACACTCTAAGATGATTTCAGAAAAAAACACATAATACTTACTTTTTAGTTTTTTTTAATTGAATCCTGTAACTTTGACTCCATACTCTGAAAAAAAAATGTATGGCACAGTTATGGCCCATTACTTTAAAAAGTTGTCCATATCATGCGGATTCTAAAATGGTATCATAGTGGCCAGTATCGTACGAATGTGCAAAACTATTTCAGTTTGAATTCAAAAGGTTCATAATTTCAAAAAAATATTAAATTCAAAAAAATGTGATTCTGTATTTTACTAATCTTCTGTGTCATGTAAATTGTTGTAAAAACGTTTCTAACTCACTTTTGACATTGCTCAAAACACCACTCAGGTAATAAAAAACCCAGTCTCACTTTCTTTGGGATGACAGAGCTATTGTGCTTCCAGGCTGTGGCTTTTTATTGATTTACTTTAAAGAGGTAGATAATAACGAGTTTAAGACTCCTTACTTAATTAGGTAATTATTTTACAGGTCAATTGATACAATAAAAAGCAATGTTCATGACACAAATGTATTTAAAAATCATACAAGATGTTCGAAATGAGCCCCATCGGCTGCGATGCAAGCTCTGCACCTTCTAATAAATGAACGTTTGATGCGACGTGCAAAGCCTGCCAAACTTATTTCCTGAGCAGCAGACTGCACACGTTGCCGCAATTGCTCCACAGACGTAATCTCTTCTTTGTAAACTTTTTCTTTTAAACAGCCCGAGTAAAAGAAGTCTAATGGGTTCAGGTCCGGCGAACGGGGTGGCCACAATATTGGCCCTAAGCGCCCTATCCAACGTTCTGGATATGTCTCATTCAAGTGCTCTCTCACTCTTGCCGCATAATGTGCAGGGCAGCCGTCGTTTTGCAGCCACATGTTCTCACGTGTTTCATTAGGAACGTCTTCTAACAGCTCGGGTAAATTATTTTGCAGGAAGTTCAAATAGCTTTCAGCATTAAGAGTCGGTGGCAGCTCAAACGGACCAATAATTTGGCCGTTAATTATTCCTGTCCATAAATTGATTTTCACTTGGTACTGCGATCGGTCTTGTCTAATTAAATGTGGATTTTCAAGCTGCCAACTGTGTAAATTGTGTATATTCAAATACCCGTCCTTCCTGCATGTAGACTCGTCACTCCAGAGGATATTTTCAAAGAAATGTGGTTGTTCTCTAATTCTTCTCAACATTATACGACAAAATTCTTTTCGTGCTCGGTAGTCCCTTGGAAGTAATGTTTGCACCCTTTGATAGTGGTAAGGGTACAATTCGTGACGTTTTAATATGCGATGTACTGTTCTGGTTGACATTCCAGTAAACCGAGATAAAACTCGAATGGATATGGTAGGATCTGCTTCTACTAACTCCATAACTTCTTCTTCGTTATTGTAGACTCGTGGTCGTCCTTCACTCGCGCCGCCCACACCTGTACCAGGTATTCTTCCCTCACAGTAGGCATTGTGTACGCGAATAAAAATTCGGTAATCAGGGTGTCGACTATTCGGGTACCTTTCTCGGTAAAGTCTTGCCGCTTCATTGGCGTTGCCTCTACATTCACCATAAATGTAGTGCATGTTGGCATATTCTACCGATGTGTAACGTTGAGGCATTGTCAACAGCGCACTTGCCACAACAGTCCGGGTACAGTAAGCAATGTCGTCGGGATCACTAAACAACGCAAGTCCAAATCACAGGCAAATCAGAGTCCGAAAAGGAATGCAGTAAGTCACGAGTTAGATTTAACGAACGAAAAACAGGGAGCAAAGGCGCGTGCGACTACGTACGACAACGAACGGGATCACACTGAATGATGTTATGAGGAACTATTGATGTGGTGATTCTAAAAAAAATACAGCTTGCCTTTTTCTATTTTGCACAATAGCTATCGAGCCAGAATTCCAGGTAGCCCCAAACAAAGAAAGGACCGGTTTTTTTTTACCTGAGTGATGTTTTAGCAATGTCAAAGTGAGTTAGAAACGTTTTTACAACAATTTACATGATACAGAAGATTAGTAAAATACAGAATCACATTTTTTTGAATTTAATATTTTTTTGAAATTATGGACCTTTTGAATTCAAACTGAAATAGTTTTGCACATTCGTACGATACTGGCCACTATGATACCATTTTAGAATTCGCATGATATGGACAACTTTTTAAAGTAATGGGCCATAACTGTGCGATACATTTTTTTTTCAGGGTATGGAGTCAAAGTTACAGGATTCAATTAAAAAAACTAAAAAGTAAGTATTATGTGTTTTTTTCTGAAATCATCTTAGAGTGTAACAAAAAATCTTCATACGCGTGTGATTACACAAACATTCAGAAGCAGACCGCAAAAAACAGAATAAAAAAACTCCGTTAAATTTTGAAACGGCAGCTGATTTTATAAAATAGGTACAATATTTTCAAAAAAAAATAAACAAATAAAAATAACTTTGAAATGCCTGACCAACTGAGTTTGAAATTGGGATATATGATAGACCATTATATGACCTACTGGCAGTTACAGGGTTATCCATTATTTCCGCCACACCCTGTATATATATATTTTTTTTATGTATGATCATCGATTACTCGAATACGGCTGAACCGATTTAGAAAATTCTTTTTTTGATTGAAAGGGTATACTTCGAAATTGGTCCCATTTGTATAAAGGTCAGGATCTGATGATGGGATCCTGGAGAAATCGAGGGAACTCTTCAAATATTATAGGCACACCTATGACGTTTTGGGTATTTATTACAGTAACTTGTGCAGTTGCTCTCAAAAAGTACCATTTGAGGAAGTGGAACTGATGATGAAGACCACAGATGGCCGCCGAAACTACTCAATAATAAGTATTGAGTGGATTGCGATTCGATTACTTGAATATGGATGTTAAGCACTTTATGCTCGTCACATTGCATATGGTGATGTAGAGCTGATGGTGAAGTACCAGGAGAACTCCTCAACAATTAACGGCCCAGCATTGGGAAAAGCAATATTTTGTAAAAGGTTATAAGTAGTTGACATTTAGGCTCTTGTAACTAGGTAAATTAAAAATAGACCAACTAAAAAGAGTGAAATAAAAACTTTTTACCAAAAAATTAAACCGACTAATGCTGCCAAAAACGAAAATACAAAACTAAAGACACCGACTACCGAAATTAAAGTTATTTTTCACTTTGCAGTGTTTTTTGGGAGTCAGTTTAATTTTTTGGTAAAAAGTTTTTATTTCAGGCAGGTATGACTGACGTTAATAGGTAATTTCATTTTCCTTCAAAACTGTGTCGGTTTTTAGAGTTCTTTGCCACTAAATCATGTTCTTAAGGGTTCTTTGTAAGATCACTTCGTTGTTCGTCCATCTCTATCTATCTATACTTAACTTTTCTTATAGAAACGAAGGGAGGGAGATCCCTCCCTCTCAGAGATTTCCCTATTAGATTTTAATCCGGGGATTCACTGGTAGCATTGTTACATTGTATCATTGTATGGCAATGCTTATAGCATTTGGCCAAAGTAATAGCCAGCCCTTCGTCACGGGAAGTATCAGTACCAGTCTTTTAGAGATTAATTGCAAGATTGTAAGCACATGGGCCCCCCTTGTTGGACTGATATATTTACGCCGCACCGCCGCCGCCGATTTCTTTGTATTGTATCAAGTGGAACTACTGATGTCAAGTTTATCCAGTGTAGAGCTGTAGACAGAAGACTGTCACCTTACCTGTACATATTTTATGAATGGTCGTGTAAATTAGAACAGTGTTGAACAAACTGTCCGCTAATGTTTTCATATTGATTTGAAAATTACAGTATCAGCCTTGTGTTAACTGATTTACATATGTTCCGAGTATCGGCCATGAATACCCTATCATTATCTAACCTACATACTAGCGATACTGTTTAAATTTTTCAGTATTAGTAGTAGATAGGTATCATATACACTAAACACTTTTACACTAAACACTTCTCTCTCTCTCACATACGTACACACAATCACCTACAAAAAAATAAATTTTATTTGTCTTTAATAATTAGAGCATAGAGCAAAATGTGACGAAGGAGGCTGGATCTCACAACGCAGGAGGTGGGGTTCAGTGCATACTTTTTTTTCTTTTTTAATAAAGGTTCGCGTTTGACCACCATCTTTTTTACCAATTTTGAATTATTTAATATTTTTTTTTAAGTAAGATAAATAAATAAATATTAACTGCCTTTGTTTGGATGGAATTCAGTTGGATTTTTTTAAATAGTACCATCAATGTGGGTAGAATTCACATTACTGGCAATCTTGTTAACACCTCCAACTAAGCTAAATAATAATATTATGCTTGTGTCTGGAGCGGGTTTACGGCATTCGTGTAATAGGTGGGGTTCGAAGCCGCGACCTCTCGAACATAAGTCACATCTTAGACTTTTGACGCTTGATATTTAGTGCCTTTGTTTCCAGCAAAGGTAACTTAATAGACTTATTTCTAGCATCAATAGCCTGTGGTGTCCGACTTGTGATCGAAAGGTTGCGGGCAGAGCCGGATTAACCCTGTCAGAGGCCCTAAGGCAATGGCATTCTCGGGGTCCCTTTTCTTACTTTGACTGACCAAATCGTGTGTGAACTGAGGAAACGCACATTAAGGGCTGTGGTTTTTAATATATTTGTTTACTTATTCCCAGATTTGTTCTAAAATTGTTTTAATTCTACTATTAAATCTAACGATTTGTATTTTGTGAGATAACAGTGAGGTCCTTAAAGTTCACACGCACATCAAATTCTCCTTCAAAGAAACATGTTTTCTTGGTGCGTGTACTGGGTCTGGGCCCTAAGTTGATGCGGGGCCCCTAGACAGTTGCCTACTCCGCCTAATGGTTAATCCGGCCCTGGTTGCGGGGTCGAATTCCATCCATTTCACTATTGGCGTAGAGCCACTTCAGTCTCAAGCATATTTATCTTAGTTGGAAGGGTTAACAAATATTGGAATTGAATTGGATTGCAAAATAATGTGAATTCTACCCACATTACGAGTTTCTAATCGTACACTAATTTCTGACGCTTATAAGTGCCCATGCAGGCCTTTATGAAATAAAATAATTTTGATTTAGTTCTGATTTTGAAAAAAGAAATGGCAATAGTTGTGCTCAGACTATCGCAACGTCCAATGCAGAGAGTTTTCAAATCAGTGGTCCAATGCCATGTCACATTTGTATAGTACGTTAAGTGAAGCTTGTCGTTAACCTGCGAACTATCTTTGCTAGTTGTTGACCATACACGTCACAAGAATATGCCACGTTAAGGAGTCCGGAAGAGTCCAACCTTTGTTGAACATGTCGCCAGGATGTCACGCAACGATTATAATTTACAAACAAATACACAATACATTTGACCTTTTTTTAGGGGGAAAATCATCAAGCAACTCCTCCCGCTCTAGGTAGAGCGGAGTGTCAGACTTCTACTGACTAAAAACCCACCCTATTTCTTCAGATGCCCTTGCGCGGTATGTCAATAGAACATTCCTGCGACCCTGGCGGGCAATGGCTCTATCGGGCTCCGTCAGGGCTACTGACTGTTGACTTGGGAAATATATTTGACTTTTTCTCTCTAATCTTTGCCTCATTACTGAGGATCGTGATATTTCGCTGCTTTGATGATGGTTCTGGCGTGAATTTTTTTTGAGGCTGATGCAGCCTTACTTTGGTCAGACCATCTAGCGAAATCGGGCTCTCTTGCCTTGTACTCCGCCACATATTTGATAAAATTAAATGCAAATATATGGTAAGTAGAGTCCTCTCTATCGTAATTTGTCTAACTTCGTGTTTTTTAAATTTCTTTTTTCCCAATCAATCTTGAACCTAATTACTTTAACAATAAAGTTGAAAATCTATTAAATAAATTTGACAGATTGTTGTAGCTTGATGTGCTGGCGTCTGTACTTAAGTTTTTATTTTGCTTTGCTTTTGTATACTGTCGTGTGCTTTGTGGCATGTGCCGAATACTTAATTTTTTTTCTTTCTTTTTCTCATATATTCAATACAGCATTCATAAATATTGTTTAGGTAAGTTAATCACATAAAACCCAATGGGAGTGAACCAAATATTACTTCACAAAAAGACTGTAAACAAAACCAAATGAAATGTTTTGCTAGATTTCAAAGTATAAGATATCTAGCCATGCCAAATAGTTCTCTGAAGCGAGCCTCTTAAGCTAATCAATTGCATGACCCTGACCGCTGAACGCGGATGCTATCCACATTGCAGTATTAAGGTCATCGTGTCATTTATATCTGGCACGTTGGCGTAACATATAGGGTAGGCGGCAATAACGCGTATAGGACGAGGAAGCCTCGCCATAAACAATAGGCGATTATGAGGTATCGGCCCATCGACGGCCTGCAGTGTGTTAGGGCTATCACTCGGCCGGAAAACGAATGTTCCGGAAATTATAGTTTTGAATGACAGGCCACCCACACTGCACACTACCACGGTAATATCTTACTTCTTACTAATCTTCTTATCTTACTTCTTACTAATCTTACTATCTTACTTCTTATCTTACTAATCCTACTAATATCCTATCCTACTAATTCCTACTAATATTATAAATGAGAAAGTTTGTGAGGATGGATGGATGTTTGTTACTCTTTCACGCAAAAACTACTGAATGAATCTGAATGAAATTTGGTAAGTAGGTAGTTGGCAGTCTGGAATAACACATAGGCTACTTTTTATCCCGAAATTCCCACGGGATCGGGATTTGCGCGGAAAAACCTTGCCACGCGTACGAAGTCGCGGGTAGAAGCTAGTTATCTGTATATTACCGTGACACTACGTTCAAGTGAAATGTGACCAAGTCAAGTGACAAACCGATTCTTTTTTTGCGTATCTTATGCATCGATTTCAAATCAATACACAATAGGTAATCAATCGAGTAACCTTATTTTTTTTTCAAAATATAAGCGTAAAACTTTCTGTGATTCCTGATTTCAAATTAACTGGTTTCCTTCAAGTGCTTATAATACTTATATATATAGTTATTTACATGAATAATAAAAGACAAATAAACTTTTTAAAAATGTTGTCTGTCTATCTGTCTGTTGTTTGCCAGGGCTAATCTCCAGAACGGCTGAATAGATTTTAATGGGAATTTCACTGGATAGCATAATAAGTATATGGCAAGATTGAGTCTATGCTATTTTTATCCCGGATTACCCACGGGATCGGGAATTACACGGGAAATGTCCCTCGCGAACAAAATCGAGGGCACACCTTATCCAAGTTTGTTTATGATATCAATGGCCATTGGATTGTACCAAATGCCACGACATAAAGTAAAACAGTTTCTTTTTATTGGTTATATCTTTTGTTTGACCACCATCTCACCTGATGGTAAGTGATGATGTGGTCGAAGATGGAGCACGTTCTTACTTTACAAAAGACGCGTCTCCACGCAGTCATGTGTCAAACTGGCCAACAAAGCCAGCTTTCACCAGCCCCATTAGTGTCTCGAAGTCCAGTCCATTTTATAAATTCCCCGCCCATCTCTTTTGAGCCTGGCCTCACCTTCTTAATCATCAACATCAGCTTAGCCTTATTCCAACCGTTTGAAAGACGGCTTCGAGTCTAACCGCATGTAGTTGAGTACTCTAGTATTTAACATGATGTTCCTATCTGACTCCACACCCCACGATATCCCTTGGCAAGACTGCAGTTCCATTTTCTGGCTTAGATCCGTAATGACTGTCAAAGTTTTATTGATTAAAATATTTGCTTTGTCAAGTATTGTATATACAACGTGTAATTTAAAAGGTATATACATATCAAGTGCATGGCTTTTTTGGATGATAACAAACGATATGGCAAGGGTTTTATAATCCTAAGTCTACATGTGTAGAACTTATTACAAATTTCAATACCAATGTATGGTCTGGTATCAATATACCAGAGACCGAATTTTTCAAATTAAGAAGAACGAAGAGAATTTTCGTGTTATTGGCAAGTGACGTGGAAAGTTATTGACCTTCGTAGTGCTGTAACATGTTTGTTGTGATTGGTATTCAAGAAATATATGAAACCGATACTTTGGTATCAATTCTTTGAGTCACTTATTTTGTGCTGAAACTGTGCATGAGACAGACTCCATATCAGATGTTGTCTTCAGCCCTTTCGGATAGATATGGGGTTTCCGTTACACGTTGTATACCTATTTATTTTGTTTTTTTTTTTTATTGTATAATTATTTAATTATTGTAAATGTGAAGACTATGTAGGTTATTATTTCTTCGTTGTTTTTACTTTCACTATAAATTATTTAATGATGTCCACCAAATGGCCTACCCAAATGTCCTTTTAGTATTGATCATCAAATTGTTGGACAGGTCCGCTCTTTGCGTGGTTATTTCCTCAAAAGAACACCACAGACATGAACCTACATGCTTCTCATATACAAATACAAATTGTATGGACTTTAAAAGAGACTATGACCTCTGAGTTTGTTTCGGTTTTTTCTCTCAGAAATGTCAGTTAGGTAATACCGGCCTCATCTAGCTAAACTAAACACGCAAAAAAAACATGACGTGTAAAAGTTATTTCTAACCAACTAGCTTTTGCCCGCAACTTCGTTCGCGTGGGAGGTTTTTCCCGCGTGAATCCCGATCCCGTGGGAATTTCGGGACAAGAAGTATGTCCGTCTCCTGGTTCTAACCTACCCCTCTACTAATTTTTAGCCAAATCGGTTCAGCTGTTCTTGAGTTATAAATAGTGTAACTAAGACGACTTTCTTTTATATATACAACGTGTAACGGAAAGGGTATATACATACCAAGGGCACGGCTTCTTTGAGTGATATAAAACGATATTGGAAGGGTTTTTTAATCCTATCTCTACATGTTCGGAAGTAATGAAGTCACCGCCTGGACGGTGGGCTACTACAGTACTAGGCGCACAGAATTACGGAAGAGATTTATCGTGATATTTGCAAGTAACGTGGAAAGTTATTGACCTACGCAGTACGGTGACATGATTGTTATGATTTCAATTTAAGAAGCTTACGAAACCGAAAATTTGGTATAAATTTTTAGAGTATTTTATTTTGAGTTGAAACCCTTCCAATATCGTTTGATATAATCCAAAGAAGCCGTGCCCTTGTTGTATATAGATTTACAAAATGAATATTTCATTTCATTTCAAAAGATGTATGAACCACGCCGGGACCAACGAATTAACCTGATTTCCGGGGCACGGAGTAATCACATGTCAAGCTGCTCACCCATCCGTGGACTGACCTCGACAACAATTGCTTAACCGTGAATATTGACTCGTGTGGCTGTTATTATTTTTAGCCTTCTCGAAAATTGCGGTTCCGTCAGCCCTAGAGGTGCAGTTTGCACTTGATGTTGCGGATCTAATACAATGATAGGCGTCATTACGCCGCTGAGTACTTTCTACACAATTGTGTCGGAGGCTGGGGGTCGAGCTCGGCTAACTGGGCCAAATCACATTGTGTTTCTATAAATATCTCGACCTGTTAGTGGGAAACATAATTTGTGTCCGTTTTAAATAATCTGTAGGTAATGCCCTAAATTTCTTCTTGATAAATTAAACTGTTTCTCTTCCATATTGTTTAGACGGAGTACTGAGTTGACATCTTTTTATACAAAATACAAAAAACACTGTGGGGGACGGATCTCTGCATAGGGTGTCGTTGGGGGAGGGCAGCTGTGCCCATCATTTCTTTCAAGTGGGAGGTTTTCGCGCCATTTTAGCCTAAAACTTCCTCTACCTTCCAGTTCGGTTAGCATAGAAAAATTTCGTATCGTGGAAACAACTATAAGCTCTTGAGAAAACACGTTATTTTGAAATCACAGAAAGATATTATTAATTTTATTTGAGTGATTTTTTTAATGAAATAGATAGATAGATATATTCTTTATTGTACACCATAACAGTAAAACAAAATTATGGACTTAACAACTAAAAAGGGCTAAAAGCGATCTTTTACAGACAACCTTTGGATGGATTTGACACAGCAGGAGAAAATAAATCGCGGGTAGTCCACGGTGTACTATTTATCTATATAAAATACAAAACAATAAATAATAAGGTCAATTTTGTCCAACAACTGAGATTGCTTCCATAGTGGAGAAGAACGGAGGAAATAAATAAAATTTGGACCAAAACAACAATATCTTATGATGGTGTAAGCCGAATGTATGTTAATTTGGAAAAATCTTTCCGAAATATCATTAAAATTATTAATTTTGCTATCAATAAAAGAGGGAAAACTTTCTTCTAAAATTGGGGAGCCTAAGAGGTGCAATGAACTTTTTTGCAAGATTTTGATATCAGGGGCTATGGTATGGAATTTGTTAGTGTCGCTTGTCTGTCAGTATTTTCACAGATATAGAGTTCACATTTCGAGAGGTTCAGGTCAAGGCCGATGGATTGGAATTGCTCTTTCAGGAAAATAAAATCTTTGATTACGGTATCTACTTCACCTCCTAGAGTTCCATCGTCGAAATACCACACGTTAAATTTAGAATTTAGTTGTTTAATGATTGGATGGATAGCCAAGCTGAAAATGACTGGTCCGAGAGGGTCACTTTGTTGGCATCCATCTGCTGAATCCAGAACGTGGTCTTTATATAATAATTTGGAGGGGTGCCTGTAGCACTGCCACATAAAAGCGTAAATTTCAGGTAATTCTTTTTTAACTTCTGCCAACAAAGTGTCCTTGTCCACAGAATTAAAAGCGTTTTTAACGTCAACCTTGAGGACGACCTCACCTTTACCTGAGGTTAAGTATGTGGACAAGGCATGTACGGCAGTCTCACAGCCCCCTTTGGAACCAAAGCCCAGCTGCAGGGGCTGGAATTTATGGCTAAGCGCTTCACTATAAAATTTGCAACATATCTTGGCTGTCATATGCCTGTAAGTGCAGCCGACGGCAATGGGACGAATGCCGCCGTCGCTCTTGTGCAGGGCGCATAGGTTGGCCCCGTACAAGACATCAACGACGGCTTCGTTCACACCGCCGGAGAGCATCAGGTTAACTAGAGCCGCAAGCTCCTTTAAAAGAGACTCACCGGCTTCCCCGGCGCCTGAACTCAATAGGTCTTTTAAATGTTGAAGAATTAGGCCATCAAGGCCGCCAGCAGAGCCACTTCGGAAGGAGTTCACGGCTGCAAACAACTGCGGGGCTGTAAAATTTAAAACAGATGAGACCGAATCGGGGGGGTCAGGAAAGGTGAGATCAACCGCAGGCGCTGGATGTTTAATCTCCAAGGCTGCAACAGTTTCTTGAGAGTAAGGCGCCACCACATCACTGCTGAATAACAGCCTGGCTGCTCCCCTAATGTCACCTTCACTTAATTTGGATTCCACATATGAACATAAGCTCTTCTGGGAAGGATTGTAGCATGTTTGTAATTTTGAATCTAAAATAAAAGTCGAATTGTTGCAGTTGTCTTTAATTTGGTTTGTTAATGTTTTTTTAGAAGCCAAATTTTTTTGCACATGTAGAATCCTATAAGGGAAAGTGAGCAAATCCTCCCAGGCACTTTGCGTATTTTCTTGGGTAGCAAGGCGGATACTCCGTGCCCAACTCAGCGCAACAGACCGCCTTGCGCCCCGGGGAACTCTTTTTAAAACAGAATTTTTTAATTTAGATAATGTTGTCCAGAGTGAATCCAAATGTATTGATGTTTGTGGAGGGGTAGGGGGGCACGGAGGAACACTATGAGGTTTGTGTACCTTGCCAAAATGGATCCGTAGCCCCCGTTCGCCCTTGAAAAGCGTGCCTGAGAGCAACTGGGGCATCTCACAAGCTGGGTATCCAGGGATGTGGCAGGTTGACTGCTACAATTTCCGGAGTCGCTACAGCCAGCATTAATCATTAAAATTAAATTACTTACCTAATTATTTAAAAAATTGATGATGATGATGACCGATGCAGTTAATGCTTGGAAAATGGCTTGCCCGAATACAGCGTTGCCCGAGAACCCGTCCTCCCAGAGACAATGGGATGAGCCGCTCTGCAGTTTGGTACGGAATAACCTTTTAAATACGTCAACCAATACTGCTGAGCGCTCGCGCCTGTTGGCTGTGGGTGAATGGGAGTCGGGCCTTTGGCTACAAGCATTACCTTCACTTAATATAGGTACTATGTTAAGTGATAACACGTTCTGGATCGCTACATGTCTACGTCTGGGTGCTCCCAGCGGTGCTCCACATCGCTGTCAATGCGGTGCGGCAGTCGACCGCCTCGGACATCATGGCCTTTCCTGCAGCAGAAGCTCTGGTTGGATAGCACGGCATGCCAGCATAAATGACATCATTCGTCGGGCTCTTGTCACTTGTAACCCAACGGCTTGGCACGGGACGATGGGAAGAGACCAGACGGGATGACTATAATGCCTTGGAAGTTGGGTAGGCCTTTGGTGTGGGATGCTACTTGTGTTGACACCCTTGCGCCATCCCATCTTCTCAGTACGGCGGGCTGTGCTGGGGCGGCAGCTGCAGGTGCAGAAAATCTCAAACGGCGCAAATACAACTAACTAATTGGGTGCTATATGTTTGAGCCGTTTGGGGTTGAAACGTTAGGACTATGGGGTCCGAGTGCGCATCGACTCTTTCGTGACATCGGCAAACGATTAGTCGACTCCACAAGTGACCAGAGGGCTGGCCTTTTCTTTGGACAGATAATCAGCATTGCCATTCAACGTGGCAATGCGGCCAGTGTTCTGGGCACTTTTCCCGTTGATAGCGATGTTGACGAGTTTTTCGATGCCCTATAATTTATTTTTATTTTCGTCTGTATATATTTTTATTAAGTATAGAAATACTTAAGTTAAATAACTAGGTTTTAAAAATAAATATATTAATATAAAAAAATAAAAAAAAACAATAAATAAAGTTCTCAAAACATATATATATATATACATATAAATATGAATAAACAAGAAAGAATATATAAATTTTTATTTTGTAAATTGGTTATAAATAACACTTTTACATATTTTTTTTTGCGTTTTATGAGCTAGATGAAGCCGGTGTTTGTCGCCCAACTGACTCATACGGATAGAATCATCTGCTAGTGAATAAATTCCGTCCCAAATAAACAACAACTCGTATAGACTGTAACCGCTACCGGTCAGTTATTTTGATCTACGGTACATCTGTCAGAGTTATAACACAATATGGCCGACTGGCCAATTTCCAGTGGAATGGTAATAGGCCCTTGTGTTACGAAACCAGCGACAGTGACAAGTTAGCAGTACAATAACATTTAAAGGCTTAAACGTAAATTAGGGCCTCGGGCGGCGTTATGATACCGACTGAGTTATTATAATTGAGGAACATTTTCTGGTTTGCCAATATTGCAGTGGTATAGATAGATAGAATATACTTTATTGTACATCAATAATTGAATGACACTTCAATAACAATATTGTAAATAAAATTGGTAACAATGGCGGTCTTATCGCTGAGAGCGATATCTTCCACACAACCTTTGGAAGGACTTTACGAACTTTCATTAATTTATGTTGTCCGAATGGAATAAATAAATTAAAAAAAAAAAATTAAAAAAATTAAAATGAGGAGGGCTATATTAGTGTACTACTGTACAAATATTCATCAAAACGGAAAAACTAACAAATATATATATGTATAAATACAATACATAAGTACCTACATAATAAAATATATCATGTGTTCTTTTAACATCATTTGCGGATGAATGGAAGAAGATCTTGTCTGTATGCCTGGAGTACTGTGAGATGAGTGTATGACTGTTAGATGTTTTTTATAATGTCTTCAAATAATGTAATTGGACTTCGGCCGTGTTATTTTGAAGTAAATAAATAAATAAATAAATAAATCATATGGAGAAAAACAAAGGAATAATCATAACTTTGAAAGAAAATGATTGGCAACCAAGCTACATATGTATGTACATACATACAATAAACGTAACGTGGATGCCAATGAGATTATTCAGGAAAACCGTTCGCTTGGAAATTTCCTACATTTTCTTTGAATAAAAAGAAGCTTATGTGTGTCTGATGTATGAACTATATTATTATAAATTTTAATTCAGTGGTTTTTAGGTGAAAGAATAACAGTCATCCACACAAACTTTCGTATAATTATAATATATTATTAGTATAGACGTATAGATTGTAATTTGTATATTATGGGCGTGACATAGCTGACCACAATCTACAGTCAAAACCGAATATAACGACATCGCTTATAACAACGGATCGGTTATTACGACTTAATGGCAAGGTCCCGGCCGAACCCTAATAAGTAATTAAGTAAACATACCGCCTATAACAACATCGGATATAGCGACATATCGCTTAAAACGAGGAAACTATCGAAATGCAACAACTATAGCGAGCAAATGTCACATTTGTTCCAAAAAAATGTTTAAGGATTATTTTGACTTGACAAAGATTGTTTCCTTTTCCGATATTTATTTGAAAGCAAATTCATACGCCGAATACTTATATCCTACATATCTGTAAATGAAAAACATATTAAATAACCATACATAGGTACATGTTTGTCTACTTGATATGTATGTTTTGCTTATACTCGTAACAACTACCGGCTATATCGTTCAAAGTTGTGTGGTCCGTTCAGTGTCGTTATAACCGGTTTCTACTGTAATTATTTAAGACTATGATCCACAATAAAGATATTGATTGATTGATTCCCTGTACTAATTAATTTTGGTAATGCTTTATGGAATGGCTAAACTATTTGTTGTGATAACAGTTTACTAGCAGCTTCACTTTTAGGTTTTTTAGCAATTAAATTTAAATATTATCAGCTAGTGACATACTCTGATATTACTTGTTCATAATGTAGCTTTATAGTAGTTAAAGAATTTTTGAAATCTATCCAGTAGTTTTTAGTTTATCCATAAGAAACCAACAAAAAATGAAATCTTTTTTTTTACAATGTTAGTTTGAATTATTCGGGTAAATAGCACAAATCTTTCTTACTAATACTAGTACTAATATACTAATACTAATATTATAAATGCGAAAGTTTGTGAAGATGGATGGATGTTTGTTACTCTTTCACGTAAAAACTACAGAACGGATCTGAATGAAATTTGGTAAGTAGATAGATGACATTCTGGAATAACACATAGTGTTCTTACTTCGTCATCCACACTTGTTCACATTACACTTTCAAATATACTCACATACACACACACGGACGTGATCAGAACAGATCCTCGCTTGGCGTCTAGAACTGGTAAGTCAAATTGTGTAAAGTTAACTATTTATTGGTAAGGCCTAAGAGCCTATAGTTTGTTTGCAAGCAACGGCAAAGCTCCACGTACCGTGGACAGTTCAGCATACCAGTATCGTTGCGCTGGCTTGGTACTGAACACATAGGCTTTTTATCCCGAAATTCCCACGGGATCGGGATTTGCGCGGGAAAACCTTCCTACGCGTACGAAGTCGCGGGTAGAAGCTAGTATTGCATATTTGTATGACACCGTCCAATACCTACGTATAAGCCATCTACTTTGTGTATATGACCGTGAGAATTATTACTCTGTCTGTAGTTACTTCAGCCGAGAAAGTGATACGTGTTGCAAAAGTTCCTGATACACATCGAGCACAGCTGATGACACGTGTTCTGGGTTAACAGTACGAGTGCAGCTACCTACAACCTTTTGTAAACTATTGGCACAGCGTGTCACGGTAAATTATTTGGGTTGCTTACATGAATTCTGATGACATACTCGTATTTAAGGACTATTGTTAGGGCAACATTCCAAGTACTGACATCCCTAAATCTATCTCCTTTAATTTCTGTCCATCCAAAGGTTGTCTGTAAGAGATTGCCCTGTGCGATAAGCCCATTGTACACTAGTTTTATTATTTGTATCCTAAAGTGTATGATAAGATTGATAAGGTGTACAATAAAGTATATAATAAACTAGTATTTGCGTGTTGCGCGAGGTGCAAGCACCTCGCGTGCTTGTGAAAAAAAAAATGGGGGGGGTGATGGGGGGGGTTAGTATTTGCGTGTTGCGCGAGGTGCAAGCACCTCACGTGCTTGTGAAAAAAAAAATGGGGGGGGTGATGGGGGTGGTTAGTATTTGCGTGTTGCGCGAGGCGCAAGCACCTCACGTGCTTGTGAAAAAAAAAGTGGGGGGTGATGGGGGGGTTTAGTATTTGCGTGTTGCGCGAGGTGCAAGCACCTTTTTTTTTACTTTACCGAGCCTCCTCTATACGAATCCGTAAAAAGAAAAAAATACGGGTCTCGTAGTTTCCGAGATACGATAGGGGGGGGGGGAGAAGGGGGGGGAAAGGGGAGGTTTGGCACTTTTCCCGTAGGTTTGAGAGTTACTTGTTTACGAATCTGTCAAAATATACCCACCTCCCCATCCACCATCTGGGAGAACAATTATGTCAATGAGTGAGTCAGTGAGTCAGTGGTAATCTAGCTTTATATAGTATAACTAGTATTTGCGTGTTGCGCGAGGTGCAAGCACCTCGCGTGCTTGTGAAAAAAAAAAAAAAAAAAAAGGGGGGGGGTGATGGGGGGGTTTAGTATTTGCGTGTTGCGCGAGGTGCAAGCACCTCGCGAGCTTGTGAAAAAAAAAAAAAAAAAAAAGAGGGGGGGGGTGATGGGGGGGGGGTTGCACAAGTATTTCGACTAAAGCATTGCCCCTCTAAATGAATCTGAAAAAAAAATGTTCCAAGTCTCTTAGATTCCGAGATCCGCCTAAAGGGGGGGAGAAGGGGGGCGGGGAGGGGGGACTTTGAAAAATGGTTTTTACTTTACCGAGCCTCCTCTATACGAATCCGTAAAAAAAAAAAATACGGGTCTCGTAGTTTCCGAGATACGATAGGGAGGGGGGAGAAGGGGGGGAAAAGGGGAGGTTTGGCACTTTTCCCGTAGGTTTCAGAGTTACTTGTTTACGAATCTGTCAAAATATACCCACCTCCCCATCCACCATCTGGGAGAACAATTATGTCAGTGAGTCAGTGAGTGGTAATTTAGCTTTATATAGTATAATAATATAATAACTAGTACTTGCGTGTTGCGCGAGGTGCAAGAACCTCGCGTGCTTGTGAAAAAAAAAAAAAAGCGGGGGCTGTGATGGGGGGTTTAGTATTTGCGTGTTGCGCGAGGTGCAAGCACCTCGCGTGCTTGTGAAAAAAACATAAAAAAGAAAAAAGTGGGGAGGGGTGATGGGGAGATGGGGGGGTTTAGTATTTGCGTGTTGCGCGAGGTGCAAGCACCTCGCGTGCTTGTGAAAAAAAAAAAAAAAAAAGGGGGGGGAGATGGGGGGGGTTGCAGAAGTATTTTGACTAAAGCATTGCCCCTCTAAATGAATCTGAAAAAAAAAATGTTCCAAGTCTCTTAATTTCCGAGATCCGCCTAAGGGGGTGAAAATGGGGCGGGGGGGGTCGACTGAAAAATGGTTTTTACTTTACCGAGCCTCCTCTATACGAATACGTAAAAAAAAAATACGGGTCTCGTAGTTTCCGAGATACGATAGGGAGGGGGGAAAAGGGGAGGTTTGGCACTTTTCCCGTAGGTTTGACAGTTACTTGTTTACGAATCTGTCAAAATATACCCACCTCCCCATCCACCATCTGGGAGAACAATTATGTCAATGAGTCAGTGAGTGGTAATTTAGCTTTATATAGTATAACTAGTATTTGCGTGTTGCGCGAGGTGCAAGCACCTCGCGTGCTTGTGAAAAAAGAAATTGGTATTTGCGTGTTGCGCGAGGTGCAAGCACCTCGCGAGGTTGTGAAAAAAAAAAAAAAAAAAAAAAGGGGGGGTGTGATGGGGGGGGGGGGGGGGTTGCACAAGTATTTCGACTAAAGCATTGCCCCTCTAAATGAATCTGAAAAAAAAAATGTTCCAAGTCTCTTAGATTCGTAGATCCGCCTAAAGGGAAGGGGGGCGGGGGGGGGACTTTGAAAAATGGTTTTTACTTTACCGAGCCTCCTCTATACGAATCCGTAAAAACAAAAAATACGGTTCTCGTAGTTTCCGAGATACGATAGAGGGGGGGGAGAAGGGGGGGGAAAAGGGGAGGTTTGGCACTTTTCCCGTAGGTTTGAGAGTTACTTGTTTACGAATCTGTCAAAATATACCCACCTCCCCATCCACCATCTGGGAGAACAATTATGTCAATGAGTGAGTCAGTGAGTGGTAATCTAGCTTTATATAGTATAATATTGATGCACGATCATGCATCTGTTGGAAGATCTTTTGATAGTTAAGAGTATTATGCAAGGAAGCTGGGATGAACAATTTTTTTTTTTCATAAAGATGATGCGTGCGTAAAATTCACATTACTAGCAATCTTGTTAACCCCTCCAACTAAGCTAGATAATATGCTTGTGTCTCGAGTGGGTTCACGTGACGTTCACCGTGAACCCATTACAATGGGTGGAGTACGAACCCGCCACCTCTCGATTACAAGTCCAACACCTTATCCATTAAGCTATTGACGCTTACTTAGTTCTATCAAAGTTTTTTTTGGGTGAAAAATCCTTATTAAGTGGCCCTTCACTGAGTGGAGTACCAGAGAGTGTCAGGCTCCAACCGACTAAAAACCCACCCTGCTCTAGCATTACCTGTTGTTTCAACGACTCGGTATCTCGTCAGAACATTCTCGCAACCCCGGACTTTCTCTAGGCCTTTCTGCCGGGGTTGTGGGAATGTTCTAACGAGATACCGCGGCCCCGGAACGCAAGGGAAACTGAAGGAGCAGGGTGAGTTTTTAGTCGGTAGAAGTCTGACACCCGCTTCCGCTTCACCCAGAATGGGTGGAGTAATTTGGTGATTTTCCCACCGGAAAAAAGGCTCTATCATTTATTTAATTTTTCTGTCTTCAAAATTCTACTACTAGAAGAAAATATCCATATGCACACAGGGTTTGCACTGAACAATACTGGTCATGATTGTAAAACTTTATGTGCAGTATCAGTTCCACAAACCTGTTTAGGAGTCAGGACTATATTCGTCCAGAGTAGATTGCAACGTGAGGTAATAATAAGTCGGGGGGTGGCGCAAATGTTTTGTTTATGTTATTGTATTGGCCTGTTTGTGTGGCTACTTATAGAGTTTCAACAGTGTGGCGCAGTTGTGTTATGAACAATCAAAACATGAATTGCGAAGTTAATTATAGTTGTCTACCTACACTTAATATTTATCTTTATAAATTAAATTGAATAACCGAAATGTATTTACGCGTATAACTATAAAATCATAATAATATAACACGTTTAATTTTCTTTTACAAAACTTACTTAAAGCTAATTGAAATAAACATAACTAAGGGTTTGACTTTGTTAGAGACTGGTGCCTGAAAAAGGTTTCTATAAACTAATTAAATTTACGAACGAATACACCTAATTGGATAATTATTTCCGAATACAATGGCTGTGAGAAATGACAGACGAAGAATCTCATCGTTACATGGTGGACATCCCACCCATACGCACAAAACGTTTTCTTTCATTGTGCGTACGGCTAAGGAGTGGAATTCCCTGCCGGAGTCTGTGTTTCCTGATAGCTTTAACCTGGGAGTCTTTAAGTCAAGAGTGAATAGGTTACTTCTAGGCAAGCGTGTTCTATCTACGACCACATCATCGCTTAACATCAGGCGAGATTATGGTGGAAGCCATTGAACAATTTAAAAAAAATTAAAAAAATCTATAAGCGATCCGTTTTTTTGCCATTTGGCTACGGTACCCTAAAATGAGGTCAACAGAACCAAAGTAACGGACTCGCTGCAAGTCAGATCCAGAATCTCAAAATTGAGAAGGACCGTCGAGCGTTCGCCAATTCTGTCTTGTTGAGACAATTCGCACGATTTCCCACATATAACTGGAGCATTATGACTGACAAACAATTACTTATTATTGTCACATTGAAGAAGATCTATCTCTTTATACAAATTTACTTGTGTTTTGTTTTGTTTGCGCGTTATCTTGTGTTGTGATGTGCATGTAAACGCGCGTATCTTGAGTGAGATGAATGAACATAACGGAGACAGCTGTGATTTGCTGTTATGTTGCTTGGCTGAAAAGCTGTCCTCGTGTTCTTCGCGATATGCTATACATGAATTATCAGGCTTATAATTAGTTCTTGCCGGGGCTCTTTGGGATCTTTTAAAGAGATACCGCGCTCTCGGTACGCAGGCAATTTACATTGAAGAAACAGGGTGGGTTCTTTGTCATTCCGTTTCACTTTTTCATGCATCATTTGATGATGTCTCAGGAATCATTCGATGCTTATGATTCCTTTAAACTCTGATGAGTGGATTCAAAATTCTAATTGTCTGTAGTGGGTTCAGCTAGATTGCTAATACCTAGGGTTGCCATCACCAAATTTGCCGGCCCCAGACAAAGACTTATAAAGTCCGGACATTTGGGTAAAATCACAGTTTTTCCCCGGACACCGTAGAAAAATACATTTTTGAACTTGAAACTAAAAACAACGATGTTTAGTTATGATTTGTATTTACTGATATAGTAATCACATTGTAGAGCTTTAGAACAGTTTTAATAACAGTCCTCTTCCTTTTCATTTAATCAACGTAACATAAACAATGAGATGAAATACCATAGGAAAATCATAATAGAGATCGTGCTTTTTGGTACCTGTAAGACCAATGTGTGTCCGGGTTTTACCTGGACGCTTATTGGGAAAATCCCCCCGGACGCCCCCGGACGCTCTCCAAACTAGGACAAATCCGGGAAAACCCGGACGGATGGCAAACCTACTAATACCACACTCATTTACATACCTAACTATGTAGGTATGTGATGTATTTATTACGAGTAGTATCAACATTAGTCCACTGCAGGATAATATGCCTCTCTCGTCTCACACCGTTTACCTCTGTTCTCGTCAAATCTCTTAGAGCCTCCCGAGTCCAGACGGGTAACATTACCGGTCTGTTCAACTTGAGTTTGCTTATTCTATTGCATTTTAATAGCCATTTTATCAGGGACAATATAATTTATGAATCCTCCTGCTCTAGGTGGGGCGCTGTTAGAGTTCTACAGACTAAAACCTATCCTATTTCTTAAAAAATTGCCCTTGTTTTTCCGTGGCCGCGGCATCTTGGAACATTTCTGCAACCCAGTATTTGTATACATATCAATTGATCTTTTATCTATTATGCGCTCTGTTTTAATAGTAAAAATGACAGTTTCTATTCCAAGATAAACAATGTCATCTATTCCTTGCTTTACATGATGTACTTGCCACACGCTAATAGAACCATAAATCTATGACTGAAGTTGGTACATTTCCCGCGTCACTTAGCCGGCCGGCATAAATGGCGGCATGTCGTTGTCGCCCCATAAGGAAAGTGGTCGCACCTCGAAGCGAGACTGCTTTACTCTCGACGGAATGTTACAACCCGCCCTCAGGAGTTTTGCTTGTCTATTAATCATATTCGATACTGATATCCCAGTGTAGTGTCTCAAACTATGTAACTGAAACAAAATTATGGTTGTAGTCTCGACTTGGACGTGAGCTGTAGTGGCCTCTTTGGAATCTATCATACTATTATCATTCCTCCTAAAGCAGGCTGATCTTCCAGGCCTATGCGCCGAGCTTCGTATTGACCCTAATAGCCATTGATGTGTGGTTGATTTATATGTATACGTTTGTTCAATTACATGATATTGATACATCTTACATCATTTCACCTATATTATACTTTTTAAATCATCTTTGTCGGTTGTTCGGAACTTAAATCCAATTTAAATTAAATTGTTATTAACAAAGAAAATGTGTTACCTACTTGCAAAACATCTTTGATCTAAGGAGTTCACAAGGACGGTTTTAATGTCCCCATAAAATAGGATTTTCCTAGCATGGTGGTCATTAATCTTTTTATAAATGTCTTTTTTTAAGAGCTCTGATTGTATCTGTTAATTTACTGTAATTCTTTTAATGACAAATAAACTTATAAAATAAATCGCTTTCGAAGTGTCAAAATTGTCATGATATTGTATTTAATAATGTATGTTTTACTTATAATTATTCATACAAGGAATACGGGTCTTTTATATTAGTGATTGCTTCCAAGTATACTTCGGTGCCTAAGCCTACCTTGTCCCGAATCAAAGATTTAGGTACTATCTACGTCAAGTCGATATGGGCAATGGTCAAATTACGTGGTCCACCTTTTTTGGACGCTTGGTGCAATAGAGTTAGAATGGTTTTTCACTTATTGATAACCAGCTGTGCCTGCGACTTTGTCCGTGCGGAATAGTGACTTTCGGCAGCATTTTTAATTTTTTAGGCAAATTGTTTTGAAAATAAAACTCATACATAATTTGAACGTCGTATTTATTATTTATTATCTAATCAAAAGTCTAAAAAATAAGTTTGAAGCTTCTAGCTTTAAGAATGACGTAATTTCCATACAAATTTTGAACCCCTTACAGCCGTTTTTCGCATTAAAAAGCAGCCTATGTCCTTTCTCAGATTCTACACTATGTCCGTACCAAATTTCATTATAATTGGTTCAGTAGTTTAGGCGTGATTGCGTAACACACAGACAAACAGAGTTACTTTCGCATTTATAATATTAGGTGATAGGTGATATTAGTAAGGATATTTAAGTAAGTTGACGCATTTAAATGTAGGTATTATTCTAAACCCACTCCAGACACAAGCATAGGTATTTAGCTTAGTTGAATGGGTTAACAAGATTGTTAGTAATGTGATCTCTACTCACATTGCTAGATCTCATTGTTAATGCTTGTTTTTTATTGATGATAGTTTAACGTTTGTCCACGATCTTGCCTGATGGTAAGCGATGATGTGGTCAAGTGGTCAAAAACGAAGCACGCTTACCTAGAAGTACCGTGGTTTTCCAAATGACGTTAGAGCTTGTGTTTGAGAGACAGTGTTCAATCTTAGCGTGTTACAAACTGAATTAGATGCAAGACACGTCCAGTACCATGTGAAAACTGCGTGCTTCATTAGGGCTATCAGCCAATTCTGTCACTTCACATAAATCATTGATAAGTTAGTACTCAACAAATCAACCCCCAGCTCGTTTCGTCGACAAGTTCGCCAGCTACTGCAGTAGCCGCAAACGTTAAGATTAGCACATAATGAAGTGATATCTCGGGTCGTGTCGACTGCCGAACGTTTCGAAAGCGAGCGCTGGAATGGAATGGAATGTATGACCGCTGGTCTTAGTGCCGCACACCTGCGCTAACGCAGCCTGGAGGAATTCTAGGGAGACAGACTGTTTGATAATGCGCTGTATTTGTTCCGACTTTGAATGCTTTGTTAAGATTTGAATAAAGAAGCTTTTTTACTGGCGTTTGTTAAGGAATGTTTTCTTTCTAATGCATTACACATTGTTTGAAACGAGAGGACAGAACGTAGGTATTCTGTTCCTAGTAATGTTAACTCGTAAAAGACACGTGGCGTTTCAGTGGGATTCGAAGGTTTGGAAAACTTATTTGATTTTGTTTTAAAGATCTCCACCGAAAGATGTACTACATACCACACAAAAATGAATGTATTAGGTATAAAAATAGGTATTTGGTTTGTGTAATCTCACACTTAAAAGAGACCACGGCTTGCTTAAAATCCTATCCTATCCTACTAATATCCTACTAAATATTATAAATGCGAAAGTTTGTGAGGATGGATGGATGTCTGTTACTCTTTCACGCAAAAACTACTGAACGGATCTGAATGAAATTTGGTAAGTAGATAATTGACATCCTGGAATAACAAATAGGCTACTTTTTATCCCGGAATTCCAACGGGATCGAGTTTTACGCGGGAAAAACCTCCCACGCGGAACGAAGTCGCGGGCAAAAGCTAGTAAAATATATATCGAAGCATAAAATGTAAGTTAAAATAGAAGAAATTTACACAGTTTGGTAACTAAAAAAGTTAAACAGACTTGGTATAATTTCACTGGTGACATATATTGTGTGCGCACAGTCAAGGCACAGATTACTAAATAGTTTGGTCAAGGTGTGGAACTCTCTGCTGGCTTGCTGGCAGGCATCTTGTGGGTACGCTTGTTCCATCGTAGACCTCATCTATCGCTTATTATCAGACGTGATCAAGAGCGTCAAGAGCGGAATCATCTGAAAAAGCAAAGAAAAAACGATTTAAGTGTAGCTACGTCTTGAAAAGACTTAGGCGTAGAAGTCTAGCGGTTCCGGTATTTCAAACAACACTATTAACACCTTGATAAAATCTGATGCAGATCTTACCAACAGTTATCAATATAGGAAAACACACAATACGTGTCTGTTAAGTAATCAATTAATCATTGACACGACACGATGATTGACTCATCAAGCGTCTAGATTGTTCTTCGTGACTAACACCTACTTCGAACATAAGTTATTAAAAATACGAAACAACTCATTATGTCGAAACGATAGGTACCTACACTTGTGTTTGATTACGGTCTTAAGATTATTCAAAGAGTCAATATGGACCTCGAGTCGACTGCCTGTATTACTGTCGGGGTCTGTTAGAGCCAATGACTGCGGGGAATGTGAGGGCAACTGAAGAAACAAGGCGTTTTTTTTTTAATAGTTTATTTGGCATAAAAAGAATTACAAACTTATATCTAGAATTCACAAAGATGTAGGTACATATGATTTTTCATGATTGTTATTTTTGTTCGATGGCCCCTATGCTAGGAAAAATCCTGTGTTATAAGGGCCACCCATTCGTCTGTCATTGATTTTAATATATATGTAACTAAAAAAAAACAAAATATAAGTTTTATGTATTACAGTTTTACAGTGTGAGCGTTGACATCAAAGAATATAAAAAAATAAAATAAAGAAAGATTTCTCCATGAAAGGTTATTCCTGAACCTTGACCTACTTTACTTGTATTATCATTATTTCGATTCGGATTTGAGTTAGGTTCGAAAATGTTTCTAAGTGTGTACCAACACTAATACCAACTACTCCTACTACCTACTCAAATTAGATTCAAAAGCAATCAATCTTCGGGAGTAACGCAACTGAACTTAGGACAAGACATCAGAATTACACTTAAAATTAAAATAGAGAACTTGCAATGTTCGAAGAATCCAAATTAATAATAATCTTGTTAACCCCTCCACCTAAGTTAAATGTGCTTGTGTCTGGCCTAGGTTCACGACA
The DNA here is from genome assembly GCA_943138885.2 of Tholera decimalis. NCBI lineage: Eukaryota > Metazoa > Arthropoda > Insecta > Lepidoptera > Noctuidae > Tholera > Tholera decimalis. Next base: position 44,135,504 of record OW964559.2, read on the forward strand.
ATAGTGTAATGGGTGGGGTTCGAACTCGTGACCTCTCGCCCACAAGTCCCACACCTTAGCCATTGGGTTATTGACGCTTTTTAGTCTGAAGGAATCCGACACTCCCTTCTGCTCTAGTCAGAGCAAGAGAAGACGGTTGATAATTTCCTCTCTTAAAAAAGGTTTATAAAACAGTGTGCCTGAATAATCGTAACCCTTTTCCTTGAGGATTTTCCAAAGGCGACAGGTACCATTATAATGATTAATGTACACATAAAATAACGCATTGGGTTTATCATAAAACCCTCTCGAAGTCTTGCAGTTCTACGAACACAACTGGTACTAGAAATGAGCCAGTTCCTACTCGGTAAATTTAAAGGTATCAAAGTTCTTGAGGAAAGAATGAAAGTAAATAAATCCTACGAGTACGTAAAAAGGTGCAGCGAGTAGGATTTTCCTCTAGATGACGCATGGTCCATAACCTCTCCATAAGAGAAATCATGTAATCTGCGTCATTGGTCAAGCACGTTGTGAGCGCAGCGAGAAGACGAGTAGGTAGATAGCTTTACGGAAAACGAAGGCATTTACAAACCTATACAGGGTGGCAGGAACATCGATGCACAAACGCTTACCATGGATTCAGTACATGATTCTGGACAATTTAGAAAAAGCCGACAAAAATTTCAACGTAGAGGGGTCCAGAGTCATGTAGTGAATTCATGATATAAGCGTTTTCGCGTCGATGTCCCTGCCACCCTGTATATAACGAAATAAACTTCTCATTCAAGTTGAGTGAAAGTTTCAATGATGCTTTTTGGTTTAAGTATCTATACTAATAATATAAAGAGGTAAAATTTGTTGGTATATTTGTGAGTTTGTATGTAGGTGGTAATCTCCGGAACTAACGAAAAATCATCTATACTTATAATAAATCTGTAGAGAGGTCAATTCTGTACATGAAATATATTTCCAAAATAACTATCAGGGGGTGATTAAGGATCGATACTCATGCCAAAAATGCAATCAGTTAAATTTTTGTCTGTCTGTCTGTCTGTCTGTCTGTCTGTCTGTCTGTCTGTCTGTCTGTCTGTATAACCGTTATAGAAACAAAAACTACTCGACGGATTTTAACGAAACTTGGTACAATTATTTTTCATACTCCTGAGCGGGTTATAGTATACTTTTCATCACGCTACAATCAATAGGAGCAGAGCAGTGAAGGGAAATGTTGGGAAAACAGGAGAAGTTACTCCATTTTTTAAGCTTCCGTCGCGTGTGCAACCTTAATGGTTAAACCTACACAAATCATTTCATGACGGAAATGTTCTCCTTAAAATTATATAAAAAATATCCCACGACAGCATATGTCTAACTTTTATGGTTGACTCACAATAACACGTGTAACTCCCGATAGCTTAGCAGTTCGAAGCTTTCTGATTATAATATTTGTCTACTCTTACGTTTATAACACTCTCAGTCACCCCTAATTGAAAAAGTTAAAATTATTAACTATTCCATAAAAAAATTGGCCAAGTGCGAGTCAGACTCGCCCATGAAGGGTTCCGTAGTAACTATAATATAATATGCAAATTTATTTGACGAAAAAAAACCTTACAAATTTCTTAAAACTAGCTTATTTACATTTTTTACAACTGCGCCAAATAAATTTGTTTTGAAAAAAAAACCCTTACAAATTTCTTAAAACTGGCTTTTTTACATTTTTTACAACTGCGCCGAATAAATTTGTTTTTCATAGTGTTTGTATGAATTACAAAGTTATATTTGCGGTTTTAGAAAATATGCTGTATCTCAAAAACTGCTGAACTGATTTCGTTCAAACTAAGTTTGGTTGAAAGTTTATATTAAGATCTACAGACATATTTTTTTTAGATTTTTCACTCCATTATTATAGAAGTTAGAGGTTGTGTCCGCCACACACACATTTTACCACTTTGGAAGCTTATATCTTTTAAACGATTGACTTTATGGAAAAGTGGTTTTAGAAACCCCGATGTCGTTTTTAAAGAACTGTCTATAGATACCACACATGCATCGATTTCATGAAAAAAAATATTTTCAGGTTTAGTTCCATGTATCCCCATACATGGAACTAAACCTGAAAATATTTTTTTTTAGCCCCCCTTTATTTTAAATATTTTTTAATTTTTTTCTCAAAATCGGAAAGCGGTTCACAGAATACATCTACCTATCAAGTTTCACATGTATAGTCCTAATAGTTTCGGAATAAAATTGCTGTGACAGACGGACGGACGGACAGACAGACAGACAGACAGACGGACAGACATGTCGAAACTATAAAGATTCCGTTTTTTTGCCATTCGGCTACGAAACCGTAAAAAGAATCATATAAATCGGTATAGAAACACCAAAGTTATACATGAAATACGCTTATAATAATAAGCCATCGCGCGTGAATACTGAATCATGCTATAAGGATTATTTTTGAGAATCGGTCGCCGCGCTCGACGCGTCTCGCTGTCGAAGCGTTCTCTAGGTACTTAAGCCTCATGTGAACGTGATCTAAACAATATTACCAATACATTAACTTACGCTGACGGAGTCGCGGGCACAGCTATATTGTATCATTACGCTAAGGCCAATAGGAGCGGAGTGCCAATGAAGAATGCTTCAAAATCGGGGTTAAATTTAACGTTAGCCCAAAGTAACTATTCCACGCGGACGAAGTCGCGGGCAAAAGCTAGTATGTAATAAGGTGCATTATGTGAATGCTACAGGCTATAAATTATTTCGAATCCACGCGGACGAAGTCGCGGGCGAAGTGCTGGTAATACACACATGACGACGCTTATTTCAGATGTTTTACTTTCAGTCAAACACTTTATTCCTTCTTCAGATGTCTAGAAATTTATTTTCAGGAAAAGCCAACCAAAACTAATGTCCTCTTCCTCCTCTTCCTCTTGGCAAGGTGGTCGTGGTCGTTATTTCAGATGAGTGATCCGCTTCACTATGCGCCTCCACTCGTCTCTTGCAGCAGCCTTCCTGGTACATTCACCGGTCACCGAGAGCAGCCCTTATCTGATCTGTCCATCTCATCGATGACCTTCCACATAGCCTCGTGTCCTCAACTTGACCCTGTACGACTAGGTGTACAAACAAGGTGTGGCCCCTTCTGAATATGTGCTCAAAGAAAGTAAGGACGCGAGCCTGGACTACAGCAAAAAGAAAGTAAAAAATATTATTCGGCACATGCCACAAAGCATACAGCAGAATACAAAAGGAATAACTTAAGTACAAACAAACACGAAGATCAAAGGCAGGCAGACCTTGATGATACCGAGTTCTAGGAATATGGAAGCATTTGTACAGAATTCCGAAAAACGAGTATAGTTAGTTCATGAGTTCCTTTTTTTTATAGTGTGTCTTGTGTGTAACTAGCAAACTACAACATTATTTTCAGCTTCTGTGAAGGATAAGAAAAGAACATAGGAAAAATATTTCCTAACGGTGTGGTCATAACGGACATACAGTTGTGTACTTAAATTAATTTGCTATTGTTTGAGGAGTTCTTAATGTCATTCTTCTACAGATACTTCAATTTAATTTATATGCATATTAGCATATAAATTAAATTTTATTATCTGTTTGTGATTTCAAAATAGCTGTATTTTCTCAAGTACTTATAATTTACACGATACTGAAACACAAACTTTATTAAATGTTTTGTCCCTCTGTCTGACTTTCTGTTTATTCGGACTAATCTCCGAAACGGCTGAACCGATTTTAATAGGACTTTCACTGAAGAATAGAGGTTGTAGGGCAAGATATAGGGTACTATTTTTTCCGGAATTTTCATAGGATTGGGATTATATAGGGAAACAGGATGGAACTCACGCCTATGCGAATGAAGTTGCAGGCACAGGTATTACCATGGTCTTGCTCACGTCATCGTATATTCGGGTGTTTTTGGGAGATTTGCGCGTTTTATTCCAACATTACAAATTGTGTTTTTTTTTAAATAGATCAAGCAGTTTGACTTTTAAAACTAACATGAAAGTTACACCTAACAAGCATATACGCACTTGTAACAAGTATTGATTGGCCATATCAGGCAATTGTCACGGTTGGCATTGTTAGTGTCATTGTCGTAACATTAATGGACACGACAACTTCAAGTGAATGCAGTTAGTTGTCCTTATTTGTTGAGGGTTTCAGGACTACCTCCTGACGATATGCTGACTCATGATGACGACAGCTGACGTACGGCTAATGACTCGGAAGACCACATCAGCTGTGAAGACATCGTGATCATGATTTTTAGGGTTCCGTAGCCGAATGGCAAAAAACGGAACCCTTATAGTTTCGATATGTCTGTCCGTCTGTCTGTCTGTCCGTCCATCCGTATGTCACAGCCATTTTATTCCGAAACTATTAAGACGTAGATGTATTCTGTGAACCGCTTTCCGATTTTAAGAAAAAATATTTAAAATAAAGGGTATTTATTATATTTAAATTAAAACTCCCCAAATTGTATGTAACTTTGCATTAATATTCTGAAACAATCACGCATACAATCAAAATGAAACTTTAGTATATGATTTATTGGATCTTTTTCTTTACATGTCTAGACCAGTTACGTAATTGGAACATTTTCGCTCGATTCATTTTTTAATTGAAAAAAATGTCTTTTTTAAAGATTATTCAAAATTTTATCAAGGTTACTGGGCTTTTATGTCTAAAATTAGTTTTGACAGTAAGAAAATATAGTTTATTATCCAAATATAAGGTATTTTTTTTTTCTAGATCAATTATTACTTTAGATATAAACGAAATAAGAATTGAGACTTACGACATTTAGTTTCGAACCCGAATATGGTGAAAGAGCGTACTCGAAATTCTGCTTTATTACTGCTGCGTTAGCGTTTAGTACACAACGGCCTAACCGGGTTGCGTGGGGGCGAAGCTTGCGTGAAAAATATTTTAGAGTGCCTGGTCTTAACGTACTTTCCGAGACACGGAGGAATCTAGAGTTCTAGATAATATGTTAAGGTGCCCACCCATCCACCTAACAACCTCGGCAATCGTTGCTTAACCTCGAAGATCGAACCATGCCGCTGTTATTATTTAGCCACGAACTTCGCCTCCTCCTTAAAAATACAACGTGTAACGGAAACCCCATATCTATCCAAAAGGACTGAAGACAACATCTGGTATGGAGTCTCTATGCAAAGTTTCAGCTCAAAATAAGTGACTCACAGAATTAATCCCAAATTATTGGTTTCGTATGTTTCTTGAATACCAGTAATAACAAACGTGTCACAGCACTATGAGGGTCATCACTTTCCACGTCACTTGCCAATAAAACGATAATTCTCTTCGTTCTTCTTAATTTGCTAAATTCGGCCTCTGGTATCAATGTATTGAAATTTCTAATATGCTCCACACATGTAGACATAGGATTAGAAAACCCTTGCCATATCGTTTATTATCATCCAAAGAAGCCGTGCACTCGGTATGTATATACCCTTTAAATTACACGTTGTAGATAAAGCCATAAAAATATTTCAGACAGCAATTCATACAGAATAACATAAAAGCAAAGTCTAAATATTTACCTTGGACTTAAAGCAAGATATGTAATGTGTGTTCAATCAAACAGGTACCTAATCCTGATAGCACAACTATAAACGTGTTGGTGGGTATATCTGTAATCAGCTGATCGATACTCGATAGCGCGCGGTGGTGTGCGTGGCACGCACACAGGCGCGCGCGGCCACGTGTGGTATCAATGTCAAGTGGGGTATAGTTGAAATGTACGTGGATTTAGTGTCAGCTGGCTCGATTACAGGTTAAAATAGGAGAATGAAATATTCAGGTTTTGATTTTTCTGGAAAATGCCAGTAGGTTACGCTGTCCTCTGTTGGGGTTGCGGGAATTTTCTAAGGAGATTCCGCGGCCCGGGTTTAGTCTGTAGAAGTCTGACACTCCCTCCCTTCCGCTTCATCCAGAGTGGGAGACAACATTAGATGATTTTTCGACTGCTAAAAAAATTGGCCAAATGAGAGTCAGACTTGCCCATAAAGGGTTCCGTAGTAACTACGCCAAATAAATAAATAACTTTGTTTTTCATAGTGTTTGTATGAATTACAAAGTTATATTTGCGGGTTTAAAAAATATGCTGTATTTCAAAAACTGCTGACCCGATCTCATTCAATTAAATTTTCGTTGAAAGTTTACATTAAAATCTAGAGCATATATTTTTTTTAATTTTTCCCTCCATTATTATAGAAGTAAGAGGGGGACACACACATTTTATCATTTTGGAAGCGTATATCTTTTAAACTATTGACATTGTGAAAGAGTGGTTTTAGAAAGCTCAATGTCATTTTTAAAGAACTGTTTATAAATACCACACACGCATAGGTTTCATGAAAAAAAAAATATATATTTTTAGTTTCAGTTCCATCCCCCCCCTTTATTTTAAATATTTCATATTTATTTTTTATTTCGGAAAGTGGTTCACATAATACATCTACCTACCAAGTTTCACATGTATAGTCCTAATAGTTTTGGAATAAAATGGCTGTGACATACGGATGGACGGACAGACAGACAGACAGACATGACGAAATTATAAGAGTTCCGTTTTTTGCCATTCGGCTACGGAACCCTAAAAAGGTTATGCTGCCTAAGAACCTTTCACAAGTCAGTGCAAAATTATGTACATCGGCGACGAGTTGCAATCGTTTTTCTATCGGCTACATTTCGGGGAGTGTGCGATGGAATTTTAAAAACTAATTCCACCAAGCCCGTTCCGTCATCGGTCTACAATTCTAACGGTGATGCGCCATCGTTACATGGTGGACATCCCACCCATACGCACAAAACGTTTCGGGAATACTTTCATTGTGCGTACGGCTAAGGAGTGGAATTCCCTGCCGGAGTCTGTGTTTCCCGATAGCCATAACCTACGGGTCTTTATGTCAAAAGTGAATAGATTACTTCTAGGTAAGCTTCATCTTCGACCACATCATTGCGCTCCATCGCTGTATCTTCTGCTCAAAGAAATAGCACTACAATTTATGGGTTGAAATAAAAATATGACAAATAATGAAGAATGAAGGTTTTTAATTATCATAACTTGAACAAAGGTACCTTAGCTCATTGTAGGTACTATATTGATTGTTATTTATTATAATGTATGTACGGTCTGTCATGCTTAGTGCATATTTTAACACTTTACGATACCTAGATCTTGAATGTCAGCCTGTCAAGCATTTCCCACTCATGATTACAAAAACAAAAAAATGGCTAAGTGCGAGTCAAACTAGCCCATGACGGGTTCAACTTTATTTATCATAGTGTTTGTATAAATTACAAAGTTATATTTGCGGTTTTAGAAAATATGCTGTATCTCAAAAAAAAAAGAAAGTTTACGTTAATATCTACAGCATATATTTTTTTTTAGATTTTTAACTCCAGTATTATAAAAGTTAGAGGGGGGACACACATTTTACCAGTTTGGAAGCGTATATCTTTTAAACGATTGACTTTATGAAAAAGTGGTTTTGGAAACCTCAATATAATTCTTAAAGAACTGTCTATATATACCACACAAGCATAGGTTTCATGAAAAAATATTTTCAGTTTCAGTTCCATTTATTTTAAAACTTTTTAATTTTTTTTCGCAAAATCGAAAAGCGGTTCACAGAATACATCTACCTACTGAGTTTCACATGTATAGTCCTAATAGTTTCGGAATAAAATGGCTGTGACATACGGACGGATGGACTGACAAACATACAGACAGACATGACGAAACTATAAGGGTTTCGTTTTTTGCCATTCGGCTACGGAACCCTTAAAAAACATACAGCTCATAAAATAAATAATTAAAACTTTAGTGAAGATAAATGTATATTGTAGAAACGTTTGCACAATTGTTGCATTTTAGTGCAATAGGTTAATACGAAACGAAGCAGTATTCATTTTGTTAATTATTATTATTTTGTAGAAAGTATAATTACCTCCTACAAAATAATTAAAGTGTTTGGTAACTTTCCGTAACCAGTTATTTACAAGATTCAATCATTATTTCCGACTGGGTTGACAAAGGTCATTGAATTATTCATAATTAAGAAACTATCGTATCATTAGAATTAAGTTTCCTATATTTTAATGATATAGTGACCAATTTAAAAACTTAGTTTGTCGTTTTCACAGGATATCCTATCTATCTATAACTATACATATAATAAAAGAGTAAAAAAGTATGTCTGTGCAGTAAAAATTTATAAAAAAAATAATAATTGAGGTGGGTAAACGGCGAGGAAACGGCAACACGCTAATTTTCTACCGACGACAAAAAGAGGAGGTTATCAATTCGACGCGTATATTTTTTTTTCTTTTTTTTTATGTATGATCACCGGTTACTCGAAGACGGCTGAACCGATTTGGAAAATTCTTTTTTTGTTTGAAAGGGTATACTTTGAAATTGGTCCCATTGTCCCCAAGTCAGGATCTGATGATGGGATCCTGGAGAAATCGAGGGAACTCTTCAAATATTATAGGCACACCTATAGTGATTTGAGTATTTTTTATAGTAACTTGTGTAGTTGCATTCGAAAAGCACCATTTGTGAAGTGGATCTGATGATGAAGACCACAGATGGCCACTGGAACTACTCAATATATAGTATAAGTATTTCATTTGTTCCGCTTCTATTACTTGAATGTGGTTATTAAGCACAATATGCTCGTCACAATGCATATGGTGAAGTGAAGCTGATAGTGAAGTAGGTACCAGGAGAACACCTCAACAATTAACGGCCCAACATTGGGAAAAGCAACATTTTGTAAATGAATATAAGTAGTTGACATTTAGCCTCTTGTAACTAGGTAAATTAAAAATCGACCAACTAAAAAGAGTGAAATAAAAACTTTTTAGCAAAAAATTAAACCGGCTCCCAAAAAACACTGCAAAGTGAAAAGTAACTTTAATTTCGGAAGTCGGTGCCAAAAGCGAAAATACAAAACTAAAGACACCGACTACCGAAATTAAAGTTATTTTTATTTAATTTAGTCTGTTTGTCTGTTTGTATACGCTAATCTTTGGACTTACTGGATGGATTTTAATGTAAGTGAGTAGATAGTTGACATCCTGGATTAACACATAGGCTTTTTTTTTTTTTTTTTTTTTTTAGCGTGGTAAAATTATCAAATAAGTCCTCCCACTCCGGGCAGGGTGGGAGGGACTGTCAGACTTTTACTGACTAAAATCCACGGTGTTCCTTCAATAACCCTTTACATACCGGGGCCACGGTAACGGGATGAGTCCCACGACCCCGGCGGGCTTCGGCCCTCTGCAATTAACACATAGGCTACTTTTGTTTTTATTTTGGGCATTGAGCATCAAAGTTATTCCCATTTCAAATGGAAATCGGGAATACTCCGGATTGAGTGAGCCCAGAAGATGCCTGTTCACTATTACTTTAAATCAATCTAATATTTCTTTGAAATATGTTAAAAAAGATGTTACAATTGTTCAAGCATATCCTGCTATACCATTTATTAAAACAAATGTGATATTATTTAAAAATATTTTCACTGGCTGTCGGTATTAAGAATTAATTAGCCGGCCAAATGGCACGTTCGCTCCGATACGTTATCACTTATCATATCACACATTATCAGTCGATAGCGAGCACCTTGCACCGAGGTAACGGTGAGCGGTGACTCAGGACCAAATAAACAACACAATGATATCACTTGCATATGTTATGTTGTATTGTGTGTTACATACTGTATTGTTCTTTACTTTACCGAACATTTGTCATCGTCTAAATGTCTATTCGAGAAGTAATTTATTGATATAAGTTTTTAAGCTAACATGGTCACAAACAGTATCATTGTTTTGAGTTTCCGATATTTCGGCACTGTTGCAAGCGCCATGATCACGGATGAACTGAAGTGATTGCGGGTGGAAGTTTATGAGCAGACAAATCGTTCTACCCTCTTTCTTTTTCGTTTTCTGTTAGCGACACCGCTACCACTGTCACATGTATCACTAAACACCTGATACTGTTCCCGACACACAAAACTCAAACAAAAAAAATATTCCGTTTTAAGTTCTAATGATAATTTATTGATGTTTGTTTTAATAGCTCTTTAAGACGTGGCTAAATAATAATAGCTGCGCGGGTCATGTTCAACGTTAAGCAACGCTTGCCAAGGACGTTTCGTGGATGGGTTACCATTGGAACATATTTATATCGAGGTTTCTCTGTTCCTCGAAAATTACGTTAACCTGTAGGTCTCGGTTGTCATTTGTGCATCTGACATTCATTACAGGTAGTCAGAAACCATAAAATCTGACACCAGGTTTTGGAGGTCATACAGGGTGGCAGGGACATCGACGCGCAACCACTTACCATGGATTCAGTACATGATTCTAGACCCCCTTACGTTGAAATTTTTCGTTATTATTATTTTTTAAGTTTTTTCTACGTTTTTTTTACTGTTAACTTTCTAAAATCATTATTTCTATCTAACACAATGAGATTTTAATAAAAAATATTATTTGTTTCACTTTGAACAGCAATGTAAAAAATTGACCAAGTGTGAGTCAGACTCGCCCATGAAGGGTTCCATAGTAACTACGCCAAATAACTTTGTTTTTCAAAGTGTTTGTATGAATTACAAAGTTATATTTGCGGTTTTAGAAAATATACTGTATCTCAAAAATTCTAAACTCAATCTCATGCAAACCATTTTTGTTTGAAATTTTACATTAAGGTCTATTGCATATATATTTTTTTAAATTTTTCACTCCATTATAATAGAAGTTAGAGGGGGGGGGGGGGGGCACATACATTTTACCACTTTGGAAGCGTATATCTTTTAAACGATTAACTTTATGAAAAAGTAGTTTTAAAAACTTCAGTGTTATTTTTAAAGACCTATCTATAGATATCACACACGCATAGGTTTCATGAAAAAAAAAATCAGTTTCAGTTCCATGTATACGGAGCCCCCCTTTATTTTAAATACTTTTTAATTTTTTTTCTTAAATTCGGAAAGCGATTTACAGAATACATCTACCTACCAATATAGTATAGTACTAACGGTTTCGGAATAAAATGACTGTGGCATACGGACGGACGGACAGACAGACAGACAGACAGACATGACGAAACTATAAGGGTTCCGTGTTTTACCATTCGGCTCCGGAACCCTAAAAACTCGAAAGGGCTACCTGATCAGCTGTTTTGCTAGAGTTCATTTTCGAGGTCAACACAGCTGATCAGGTAGCCCTTTTGAGTTTTATTTACATTGCTGTTTTAAGTGAAACAACTGAATTTACTATTATTTTTTTCGTTGGTTTTCTTAATTTTATTAAACTAAGAAACAGCCGAAAAAAAATTTCAACGCAGGGGGTTCCAGAATCATGTACTGAATCCATGGTAAGCGGTTGTGCGTCGATGCCCTGCCACCCTGTATAGGTAGTTGCGCTATGTAAAATACAGTTACACAGTTACGTCTGGATAGAAACATAAACTAACTTAAACTATGAACATAAACTAAAATAAGTATTGGTATTATTATGACTTAATTATAATTAATAAATGCAGAAGTGATCTCAATAATAAATATTTTATAATGATATAATTTGTTATTTACGTATATTTAATACTAGTACTCTCGCGGGGCTTCGCTCCCGTGGATTCTATCACGGTAAAAACATAACTCTCCTTTTTTGCAGTCGGGTAAAAAGTAGCCTATAACCTTTCTCAAGCTTCAAGGTACTTCCATTCCGAATTTCATCCAAATCCACCCAGTACTTTCGAAGATTAGCGCGTTCAAGCAAACAAACAAACAAACTAACAAACTTTTCCGCTTTATAATATTAGTATAGATGAATTGTTACGTTTAAAATTTTAATGCTGTTAATTAATTTTAATTTTATTTTAATTTGTTTTTAATTTTAATTTTGTCCTTCCTACAATTGTTGCTGTGCCCTTACAGGGTCCATAATTGTACCTTAGCTTTAAGCCTATTGTAACCAACGATTGTAACACCTATAAAAACATTATAGTATGCAAATAAATAAATATGAATATGAATAATAGACTAGAAGCCGACCTTGCCATATTTGGAAAAAGGATAAAAGTTCTTATCCTGCTGTTGAACGTCATAGTGACCTCAGTATTGAACAGTTGGGATCAATAGCAACAGTTCATTGAATTAATAAAAAAATGTGCCTGCGATTTAGATGCGTTATCATCTTTTGCTATTCTTTTCCTAACTGTGCTTTTTTTTTAATCGTGGTAAAATTATCAAATAAGTCCTCCCACCCCGGGCAGGGCGGGAGGGACTGTCAGACTTTTACTGACTAAAATCCACGGTGTTCCTTCAATAACCCTTTACGTTCCGGGGTCACGGTAATGGGATAAGTCCCACGACCCCGGCAGGCTTCGGCCCTCTACAGAGGGGGCCTCGTCATATTGCTGACGCTCTTTGAGGCGCGCGTGGAACACGACGCGCCGTCGACCCGGGCATGGTCCATGGTCGGACAGCGAGTTGCCCTTTACTCGCTGTCCGCATGCCCGCGCCTACGGTGGCCGGAGATCGTCGGCCGACGTCCGACGCCGTGGGCGTCTACCACTGCGGCTGGGCTGGAGGGAGGACGGCATCCTCTCCCTCACACGGCCCGCCTCCTCCTTCGGCAGCATGACTGCTTCGCAGAAGGAGGCGACCGCTTCCCACTCCCTCTCGCCCCGCAGCATGGCCTCGACCAATGCCGGGCGCGAGAGGTCTCCGCCTAATCCTAACTGGAGTCGGTTTCTAGTCTAACCAAATGCAGTTGAGTATTTTAGGGCATTTTCTTGCTGACGACCTTAGAGACGATGTAGATATTGAGAGGGAGCGGAGGGCTCTAGCGGTCCGGAGCAATATGCTGGCCCGTAGGTTTGCGCGGTGTACAGACCTAGTGAAAATTACTCTTTTTAAGGCTTATTGCCAGAGTCTGTACACGGGCAATCTATGCGTCAGTTATGCCAAAAGGTCGCTAGATGTGCTCTGCGTCCAGCATAATAATGCTTTCAGGATGCTCTTGCCTGCCTCGTTACTGTAGCGCCTCAGAAATGTTTGCACAAGCTCGTACGGACGCGTTCCAAGCGATTATACTCAACTTCACTTCCGAGGAGAGTAGAGGTGAACGCAGACCTAGCCGCACCGCAGTCTCTACAGTCCCCGCAGTCATCGCTTTTTGTTAATGGCCTCGCACATCTATCCGCGCCGCAGTCGCTGCAGTCGTTCCCGTCAGTGTCGCCAGATTTTTGAAAGCATTATCTATCCGAAGATTTAAAAAATCTGTATTTGGTATTGGTATTTTGCTCTTTTGTGTAATTATATCTGTAGGTGCTATAATAGGGAATAAGCAAGTAATTATTTATACGAGAATAAGTAATTTTATTATAAACCGTTGACAGAGATTCTCTGTCTACTTTATAACTCTGGCAACACTGCGCGCCGTGGATGCGAATGACGTCATCCGCGCTGCATGCGGATGACGTCATCAGCTGCGGCTAGGGGAGTTCGGTCGTTTCAGGGACTGCGGCGACTGCGGCTCGGGTAGGTGTGCGAGGTTGCATAGAACTTCATATAAAGAATTCGAATGCAAAGACTGCGGCGCGTGCGGCGCGGCTAGGTCTGCGTTCACCATAGGGGACAGTCGTAACAGCATCCTGAGAACGGTGAGTGAGATGGTGTGTTATGGAACAGTTTGTGTGGAGGGTGATGGGTACTGACACTAGATAATAAGCATTTTATGGATGTTGTGGTCCGAAATAAAAAGATTCTATTCTATTCAATGACGTATTATAATAGACGCGTCATATTCCCACAAAACACCTCTCAAAAATGGCACGAAACACAGACATAGAGAATTACTATCTAATACGTGTAAAGAAAGGGACAGAAAATAAATGCCATCTTTAGGTACACCTGATATTAGAGAGAGATGAATATACATGTTTAGTTAACAACCTCCTGCATAACGTCACGTGACTGACTTTATTCATACGCTAGCCGCCATTAGCCGTGTAGAAAAATTAAAATAAAAAATGTGTTTCTGTTGATATTTACCTATAAAATGACACATTTTGACCTCTCACGGAAGCAGTATAATTAGTGCAATGTCTGAAAACACACAAAGGCATGCTTTTTTCCTAATTTTCTTTTAAAACACATTTTTTCTTAAGATGTGTAGTGTCGCGATCGCGACACAGGTTCGTGCGTAACTAAACAGACACGAGGCACTTACCTTGATTTCAACTTGCCATTTTAGAGCGCGAACAACGTATCTATAGTTTATTATATATCTTTGATTCTATTAGTGTTTTACATGGATCGACTGCCTATCTGACCTCCACAACTCAGTAACTGGGTAACACGATACCCTTCGGGAAGATCAGTGTCATATTTACTGGCTTCAGACTACCCGTAATAACTGTTAATGATGTACAAACTACAGCCTGGCGGGACCAACTGGGGCTTTCTGTTTTCTCCGAGGCACGAATGAATCTGGATAATGTTAAGATAAAATATAAACATAATTTTTATTTAACAAAAAATAAAACCGACTTCCTAAACAAACACTGCAAAGGGAAAAATAACTTTAATTTCGGTAGTCGGTGTCTTTAGTTTTATACATATTTTCGTTTTTGGCACCGCCTTCCGAAATTAAAGTTATTTTTCCCTTTGCAGTGTTTTTTTTGGGAAGTCGACTTTAATTTTTGTTGAAAAGTTGTTTTTCTTGCTTTTTAGTGGGTCGGTTTGTAATTTACCTAGTTACAAAAGCTTGAATATCACCTTTTGCAAAATATTTCTTTTCCCTATGCCGAGCATTTAATTTTTGAGGAGTACTCCTGGTACGTCACCATCAGTTCCAGCCATCTTCGAATTATGAGGTAACATAGATAAAAAAAGTTCACGCCGAACTGATAACCTCCTCCTTTTTTGAAGTCGGTTAAAAACTTAAAACATTCTTTATCACCAGAAAGATTATATACCCATTAAAGTTGAATTTCCCTGACTCCTGAACTAGTTGTAAATTGTATGACAGGAGCCAGTGCATTCCGCTCAATAAAGTACCGTACAGAGAAAAAAAAAACTGGTAGTTATAAAAAAAGAAGAAACAAGAAAGAAAAAAAAAGAAGAAAAAAAGGAACAAAAATAAAAACACGGAATAAAAAAACATCAAAAACGGGTAATTTAAGGAATTTATTAAATGAATTAACAATAAATATTTACAATAAGATCAAAAAAGAAGATAAAAAGATATTGTTGTAAGATATTGTTGATTTAGATAAGATGAGAGTCGATATTACCTACGCAGATTATCCCAGGTATATTGCAATCCTATGACAATTCCGGGATAAAGTCGAGATTAAAATCAGTTCAGCCGTTCCAAAGATCAGTCTAGATAAACAGAAAGACAGACAGACCGACAACTGTTTAAAAGTTTGTTTAAATGTTATTATTATATTATAGCACTATAGAAAACACAGTTATTTAAGAGTCATAGACCGACACCTCCATTTTATTTGTGTCCTTTTAGTCATAGATAGGTACGCCTAGTATGTAGTTGCATATTGCATTCAATTTGTTACTAGAGCAGTTACCAGAAATTTGGGTTTCCGCTTCCATATGATTATTTTATTGGCATTTTCCGGTGTTCTCCGGGAAATATAGTTCATTTTACTCTAACTAAAACATCTAAACATGTCAGTCACACTGTTTACACACCCAATTCCCACATGTTCCGACAGACGCTGACGCGTTGTACCGTAACGCGATGCAGATCATACACATACATACATACACAGCAGGTATACAAACACACATACAAGTAGGTTTACGCACTGCGCGTGCGCTGCGGACAGAAAATCGTACGCAACATTCTCTGTGCATAGCTGATGCTGATTGACTGACGATGGACGAGTCATTAGCGAATAGCGGGCTGCTGATATACTTTCTTAAAGTATTAATGTCATCAGGTAGCAGAAAAAAATTGTCTCAATATTATTTGAAACCAAACTTTGATGATGTCCTTCCGAAAGTAAAGAATGGAACATATAGTGTATATATTGAGATTAAACAATCTCTTCAATGATAGTGTATTATATTTTTACCCGACTGCAAAGGAAGGGTTATGTTTTTCGCGCGTATCTTGTATGCATGTAATGTTGTTTGTAATATTCTTTATTACTTCATATCTCCAGAACCACTGAACGGATTCACACAATTGAGATATCGTTAGATTTGTCTTAGCAGCCCAAGTGTTCTTAGATAGGTGACATTTGAAAAAAATTAACATAGCGGCTGTGCGAAGCCATTATACATGGAGAAAAAAAATTTTTTTTTTCGAAATCTACAATATGGGTATCAAATTATGGGCTTAACACAAGGATTTCAAAAAGGTATACCATGTTTATCATTAGTCTAATACTAGTAAAATAATACAATGAGAAAGTTTAAAAATATGGACTTCACTTCGGGTGGAGTGCCAATGTAACACGACCGGGAAAACTAAAAAAAAAATAATTGTATGTGTAATATCAACTGAAATGCAAGAAACAAACAGATTTTTATTTTAAAAAGTGACAAGCAGGCGGGACCCAATTGAACATACTTATTTTTTTAATGGGATGGGTCCGCCTGCTTATCACCGGTTTTTTAGATTTTTTAAAATAAATTTTTAGCTATATGTTAAAAATTATTATATTAATATTGTATTAATACCGTAAATAATTTTATTACAACTGAAATAACAAGCTATGATCATTTTTTTACTTTTTCCTAATCATGGAGTCATCCTTGTAACTGGTTAATTGCAAGCTAAGTTCTTTCAAGGAGACCAATTCAAATAAAGCTTGTTAATTTGGTAGTGATAAAAAATATTCACTATTTTTGTTGCGTCCCAAATGTAATTTTGAACGCTCTTTTTGGTGTGGCAACATTCTATTGTCTTTGATGTTGACACTTGACATAACCTCTCTTGACTTGACAGATAGATTTTGCTTGCTTTGAAAAAATGCCGGTCGTCGGAACCCTGTTGAGTTAATTAATTGGTAAAATATTGTTGGATTCGCCTGTTGAGACCGATAATTGGGTCGCGAATTATCTATTTGTTGTTTGAAGTGTATTCCCCATTTGCCGAGAACCCCGGGATATTGTTGAATCATACGCCGTATTGCGTCACCTCGTGGCACGCGGAATAATTGGAAATCAGCTTGGATCTCACGTGAGATTAACATATTAATTGTGTTCAGTGATTGATTGAACTTTGTAATCTCGGATTAACAAGAATCCAGTGATATTTCTTGGAACATATCGCCTTATTGCCTACCACGCGTAGCGCGCGCTTGCTGGAAACGAGTTGTGCTGTGATTGCTGTTGTGACCGCGCCAGCTGGAGATCGGCGCCTAGTGAACGTTCTACAACACTTGACTTACATCACACCTTTCAATTACTCACCCTCATATTACATACAAACCACACTTGGAGCGTGACCTTGGAAGGTCGAAGTTGGCGTCCCCAGCACTCAGGTTAGTGGTACATTTTTGTTTTTATTGTTGTAGGCCGAAGCCTAGTAGAGGCAGGCCATTGTGTAACCTTGTTTATTGAAAGCAACGGGTAGTCTCCACGTATCGTGGAAAAGTTCCGGACACGTCCAGTTACCGTTGGCTGGCCTATTGCAGTCCTGAACAATCTGGTAGCAGAGCGTGGTTTTATAAGATCCACTGGTTTAATTGGAAGTTTTGAAAGTAACTTTGGTTTGATTACTTAACACAACTTATAACTTAATAAGTTTTGAATATATTACCATGTCATCCGGGCTATCTAATTGAAGTTTAATCAATTGAAGTTGTATTTGTAATTTGTACTGTAGCCTCTTTCATTGCATTGACAGGTAGGATTTATTTGTGAAATTAGGAATTGGTTGTATTTGGTACATAAGTTGGTATATTGTTGTAAAAGTTGTTTGGTATTTGTGGCAATTAATAATTGAATGTCATTGATCTGAATTTGAAAGGTTATCTAAATAATAATTACACATAGTCTAACATAATAGGACTTGAATTGTGTGTATTGGTTATTGCATTTATAGTAATTATTGGAGTGTTGTTAGAGATTCTCCGGCTCAATATTATACAGTCAATTGTTGTGCTTCTTGATATTTATTTGAGGTTGATCCAGCATTGTATTATACATTGAATTGTTATTTATTTTGTAACTAGCCATCTGTACCAAGCTAGATTCATACTTGGAATAAGTACAGGGTCGGATTTGGACTTGAAATAATTGAATTTGAATTTTTATTTTGTTGAATATATTTGGCCGGCTAACAAGTCATTGCTGTTTGTTTAATATTTGATTGTTGGTTGTTGATTGTTGTTTTGTATTAATATTTGATTGTTGCAATGGCCTCATTAAGGGCAGTCAGGGAGGCTGCTGCGGGATTGACCTCACAGTTGAGATGGTTCACATCGGCAGCTGCAACTGTTGAGCGTGTGGAATTGGAAGAGCTCACCCTTGCTCGGTATGGGCAAGTGATTGAGAGGATCAAGTCAGCTGATGCTGCGCTCACACGCTTCAACGAGTACATCATGGACGTGGATTTGGGGGTGATGGATCAGACAGCCCGCGATAAGATTTTTGGTGACTATGACCAGATTATCCACCTGGGGGATGTCATATGTCTTCGAGCGCGGAAAATTTTGAAGAGCCGGGTGCCTGATGCGGCCAAGCCGCAGACCCCTGTTGTTGCAGGCCCTGGACTATTGAGTAGGCTGCCCACCCTGGAGCTGCCACATTTTGACGGTCGCTTGGACCACTGGCTGGGCTTCCTAGATCTCTTTGAGAGTCTTGTCGATGCACGCTCGGACCTCGGACCTGCCCAGAAGCTGGCCTATTTATTGTCTGTCCTGGAGGGCGAAGCCAGAGCCTTGGTGCAGCACTTGCCGGTGACGGATTCCTCCTACCCGACCGCTCTGGAGCTTCTCTCCCGACGGTATCAGAACAAGCGCTGCCTGGCTGATGTGCACATCGACCAGATTTTGGGGCTACCGGCCATTGTCAGCACGTCGACGTTGCGCACTGACTTGCTGAACCCGTTGGTTTCAGCAACCAACGCTTTGAGACGCTTGGAGTTACCGGTGGAACATTGGTCCTATTTGTTGGTGCACATAGTGCTGCAGTTGCTCCCCGCGGAGTTGAGGTCACGTTTTGAGCAGAAGTATGGTGGGGATAGTGCCACCCATCTTCCCCCCTTTGACGACCTCCTCAAATTTTTGGAAGACGAGTGTCGGTTTGCGGATAACACTCGTGGCGCTACGGGGTCGCCCCCACTACCTTCTCAGCCCAGAGACCAGGGACGGACTAGGGCCCGGGGGCCTGTTGATGATCGCCCCGCCCCCCGTTTGGCTGGCGCCCGGAGTCCTCGGGCCAGGGGGCCTGTTGATGATCGCCCCGCCCCCCGTTTGGCTGGCGCCCGGAGTCCTCGGGCTAGGGGGCCTGTTGATGATCGCCCCGCCCCCCGTTTGGCTGGCGCCCGGAGTCCTCGGGCCAGGAGGCCTGTTGATGATCGCCCCGCCCCCCGTTCTGCTGGCGCCCGGAGTCCTCGGGCTAGGGGGCCTGTTGATGATCGCCCCGCCCCCCGTTTGGCTGGCGTCCGGAGTCCTCGGGCTAGGGGGCCTGTTGATGTTCGCCCCGCCCCCCGTTTTGATGGTGCCCGGAGTCCTCATCATTGTGACTTTTGTAAGGCAACGGGGCATGTCATGGCGCGTTGCCCGGATTTTTTGAATTTGCACGTAAGTGCCCGCCGCCGTATTGTCAACGCACGCCGTTTGTGCTTTTCGTGCTTGGGGGCCCACTTCCATCGGGACTGCCCCGACCCCCGCCCGTGTAGAATTTGTGAAGGGTCCCACTTGGAGATTTTGTGCGCCAACGCGAACCGCTCCAGCAGACCAGCTTCTGAGGGGGGTTCGCGCAAGGGGGGGTACCCCGGAGACGAGCACCGGGCTGATACCCGCGATTCTGTACGCCGCACTCCACCCCCCGCGCAAGTTGAACGGGAGCCCCACGAGCGCCATTTGGTCTTCCCTCGTCAGGGAGAACGCGCACTGGCTGCTAGGCAGCAGTGGCCGGGTCGGCGCCGCTGCCTTTCCCCTCCGTTGGCGGAACGTCCCCGGCTGGAGTCGCGCCCTCCGCCATTCGGGCATTCGGTGGGATATGCCCCTCCAGTGATGGCGAGCGGCTTGGGACACCGCGCGGACGAATGGTTTGATTGTTGGCCTCGTCGTGAACGAAGGCAGCCTGGAAGCGGCGATCGGTCGCCGCCCAGGCATCACTAAGAGATTGACGCCTGCCCCGCTAAAGGAACCCCCCGATCAAGACGGTTTTGTTGCCAACGGCCTCGGTCACGGTCTGGGGACCCTTGGGTGACTCGATTGTGGTCTGTGCCATTTTGGAAACGGGAGTCCGGGGTTGCCTTTTGTCTTCTTGGTTAGCGGGACAGGTTGGCCTGAAGATGAACGACCTTTCAGGCAAGATTTGGGGAATTGGCGAACCGGCTGACACCACTGTTGAGGGAAGGACCTGGTTTGAGGTCACCATTGTGAGTTGTCCTTACCCTAAAATTGGTGCTCCTGCCCTTGTTGTAACTGAACTTGGTACAATTGTTGGTGACTGATCGTCACACTAAGAACTCGCATGCCGGTTGCAATGCGCTGTTGGCCATTCTGCAGCGAGAATTTTGGATTTTGTCGGCTGATCACGTCAATGAGGCGAGGCCCTTTGCTGGCGTCGTAACGGATTTTGTTGGTCCCCCTTTGTTGAAGACGTCCACCCTTCGTAATAGCAAGATTGTTAGGGCTTATTTGTGTGTCTGTCTGCCTGTCAACCAAGGCAGTACATTTGGAGCTGGTAACCTCCCTCTCGACAGAGGCCTTTGAGGCGACTTTGGAAAGATTTGTGTCTCGCCGTGGGTTACCTTCGTTGATTAGGTCTGATTGCGGTACGAATTACAAGGGTACAAGTAACTATTTGAAGGCGGTATACGCCTTCCTTAATGAGAACCAGGTTGACATTGGTAATAGTTTGGCCCGCCGAGGGGTCACTTGGTTGTTTGACCCGCCAGCCTGCCCCCCATTGGGGGGGGGTATTTTTGGGGCCGCGGTGAAAGCGGCAAAGGGACGCTGGCGGAGATTGTTGGGAGACACCGTTCTCACCTTTAATGAACTAGCTACGGTATTTGGCCGCATTGAGGCTGTGTTGAATTTGCAACCTTGTCAAGACTTCCAATTGATTAGCGGACGGGTAGGCCCGTCCGGGGGGGGTAGATGTTGCGTCCCAAATGTAATTTTGAACGCTCTTTTTGGTGTGGCAACATTCTATTGTCTTTGATGTTGACACTTGACATAACCTCTCTTGACTTGACAGATAGATTTTGCTTGCTTTGAAAAAATGCCGGTCGTCGGAACCCTGTTGAGTTAATTAATTGGTAAAATATTGTTGGATTCGCCTGTTGAGACCGATAATTGGGTCGCGAATTATCTATTTGTTGTTTGAAGTGTATTCCCCATTTGCCGAGAACCCCGGGATATTGTTGAATCATACGCCGTATTGCGTCACCTCGTGGCACGCGGAATAATTGGAAATCAGCTTGGATCTCACGTGAGATTAACATATTAATTGTGTTCAGTGATTGATTGAACTTTGTAATCTCGGATTAACAAGAATCCAGTGATATTTCTTGGAACATATCGCCTTATTGCCTACCACGCGTAGCGCGCGCTTGCTGGAAACGAGTTGTGCTGTGATTGCTGTTGTGACCGCGCCAGCTGGAGATCGGCGCCTAGTGAACGTTCTACAACACTTGACTTACATCACACCTTTCAATTACTCACCCTCATATTACATACAAACCACACTTGGAGCGTGACCTTGGAAGGTCGAAGTTGGCGTCCCCAGCACTCAGGTTAGTGGTACATTTTTGTTTTTATTGTTGTAGGCCGAAGCCTAGTAGAGGCAGGCCATTGTGTAACCTTGTTTATTGAAAGCAACGGGTAGTCTCCACGTATCGTGGAAAAGTTCCGGACACGTCCAGTTACCGTTGGCTGGCCTATTGCAGTCCTGAACAATTTTATTACTGCATATTATAATTTACATTTCGGGCAGCATTAATTTATGATTTTAGTAAACTGTACATTCTTATCCCATGTTAGATACAAAAATAAAGACAAATAATATGATTAATATGTGTACCTTTTGCATGGAGGATGTACAAGTTTTAGAGAGGACCAGATAAAACCAGGTCTGCGGGAATCGCAAGATATTTTACAATAATGAGTCCATAATAAACAAAAGCGTCAATTCGGTCTACCTCGGTGCCTTATGTATTGCTTAACCCAGTAGTGGGGATAAATGACAGGACCCAAGGCGCGGTTCTAGACGCATTAAAAGATGTAGTCGCTATCCGCTCGTGGCTTGCACGGCGCACAACTGTAGCGGAACATAGCAATCAATTAGTGGTGATGTTATCAAACCGCAGACAACTAACTGACTGCTTTACTGTCAACACGTACATGTGTTCATTAATAACCAGCGGTGAGAAATATTAACTGCACTGTGCAGTAAAGACTGTACCATTTAATTTACTGCCAGTCGCGAACTGTTTACACTACGCCTGGTTTATTGACGGTAGTGAAAACACTCAAATGAAGTCAATAGTATAATTATACGCGTCAATAACATAAGGCCTGAAACCTAAAACCTGGTTAAGGTGTCGGACTTGTTATCGAGAGGTCGCAGGTTCGAACCCAACCAAATGCAACCGAAATCCAAAGATGTGGAGTTTCTTGCCGGTTCTTCTCTATAGATAACGACCAATTTCAAACCGTGCCCTAACTTCTGACGTTTTATAAGTACCCATGTAGGCCTGTGTGAAATAAAATATTTTGAGTTTGAGTTTGAACCCTTTACACAATGCTGTGAACCCACTCCAGACACAAGCAAATTTAGCTTAGTTAGATTGCTAGTAATGTGAACCCACATTGATAGATAGATAGATATACTCTTTATTGTACACCATAACATAATTAAATAAGGACTTAAAAACAACAAAGGGTGTTACAATGGGCGGTCTTATCGCTAAAAGCGATCTTTTACAGACAGCCTTTGGATGGATTTGACACAGCAGGAGAAAATAAATACGCGGATAGTCCATGGTGTACCATTCACTTATATACAATAAATAAGTAATAACCTACATACTCAATACACATATACATATATAAAAAGAACAAAGCTGAGTTACATTAAAAAATAGTAACAAATTAAAGAGAGAGATGGAGATCTTTTACCATATTTTTGAAAGAAGGAAGGGTTTATGCTTGTCTTACTGACACGGGAAGAGTATTCCTCAGTCGTACTGCTTGAGCTGCGAACGACTTACCAAAGAAATTAGTGGAGTGACTCGGTACCTCTAGCCTCAAGTTTTCCGATGACCTCAGAAATTTGGCATGTGTGTCATGGAGGAACTTAAAACGTTCTTTAAGATAAGAGGGGGTCTTAGGATTGCTAGTTCTCTTTATAAAAAATACTTAGTCATTGCTGCTTGCCACTGATTGATTAACAAATAAATCAAATCAAATGCATTTATATCGGACAGAATCCATTTTTATACAAACAACTTATGAAACTAGTATTAGCTCTAACAAGTACTATAAAAACAAATACACAATTATTATTATATACCACAGTGGTAAGTATACGAATCCGATGCTAGACGCACTCTTGAAGCGCGGCAACTTACTTACTAGTCTTCATGTATTGTGTCAATTTATAGCAGTGCAATAAGTAGGAATAAAATAATTCTTTGATGTACCGACACAGGCGAGCTAAATCCAGAGTGAACAAAACTTCAAGTGATTTTTTTATCTCACTGATGGTAACCGTATATCTGGACGAAGATAAAGCACGCTTACCAAGAAGTAATCAATTCACATTTGACTTAAAGACGACCAGGTCATAGCTATCAGGAAACACAGAAATAGAAAATGGGATCACATTACAATAGCTTATGCAAATCTACTTAAATAAGACTAATAATATTTGTAACTTACATAATAAATAGACTAATATAGAAATTAATATCAATCTTTACTAATGTTATAAATGAGAAAGTTTATTCGTATGGATTTATGTTATTATTTAATCACGTCAAATTGACGGAACGTATGACATTTTGCACCGAGATAGATTGTAGTCTGGATTCACTGATTTGAAAACCACTCTCTGTCTGGATTAGTACTGTGGAGGTCTGCTATGCGAGCGGTCAGCCTATCGCACTCGCTGGTATAGTTTGAATTTAGAGCGCAAGGTTTGACATGCCCGAGCCGGCTGATGGCCGGCTGGGACGCGCCGCCGGCATAGCAAGCTCGACATCGTTTTAACTGGAATAATATAATTAGAGTAATCTGTTTTTTTTATTGATAATAGGCTCGCGTTTGACCACTATCTCACCTGATGGTAAGTGATGATGTGGTCGAAGATGGAGCACGCTTACCTAAAAGTAACCTATTCACTCTTGACTTTAATACCCCTAGGTTATAGCTATCAAGAAACACAGACTCCGGCAGGGAATTCCACTCCTTAGCCGTACGCATAATGAAGGTATTCCCAAAACGTTTAGTGCGTATAGGTGGGATGTCCACTATTTAACGATGGCGCATAGCCGTTTGTCTTGTAGTCCGATGATGAAACGGGCTTGACGGAATTAAATTCTAATCTTCCATAAATGTGAACATAATTATATACAAAGTATAAAACCTATCGCCTTTATATTGAAATTCCCGAGTACACACACGCCCCCGTTACAGTACATAGGCTACGATTCTTGTGGGAATTGTAAACCAAACTTTCCACGCGAAAGAAGTCTTCCAAACCGATTTCGACTACGCAGCCAAACTCAGAAGAGATTATCCATCTGCGCAGGAGATATTATAGTACTAGTTCACAAGTATGTGCACTCTCTGTTCCTTTACTCAGAGCCGGATTAACCCTGTCAGAGGCCCTAAGGCAATGGCATTCTCGGGACCCCTTTTCTTACTTTGACTGACCAAATAGTGTGTGAACTGAGGAAACAAACATTAAGGGCTGTGGTTTTTAATATATTTGTTTACTTAACCCAGATATGTTAAAATTGTTTTAATTCTACTACTAAATCTAACGATATGTGTTTTGTGAGATAACAGTGAGGTCCCTAAGTTCACACGCGTGCATGGGGCCTGGGCCCCTAGTTAATGCGGGGCCCCTAGGCAGTTCCCTACTCCGCCTAATGGTTAATCTGGCCCTGCCTTTACTCTGTTTTTTTTTTATTGTTTATAGGCTCACGTTTGACCACGATCTCACCTGATGGTAAGTGTTCAAGACTGCAATAGGCCCAGTGCAACGGTAACTGGGGTGTCCCAAACTTGTCCGCGATACGCGGATTCTAAACGTTGCTTAATAATGATAACAAGGTTACACAATGGCCTGCCTCTACTAGGCTTCGGCCTACAACAATAAAAACAAAATGTACCACTAACCTGAGTGCTGGGGACGCCAAGTTCGACCTTCAAAGGTCACGCCCTAAGTGTGGTTTGTATGTGATATGAGGTGAGTAATTGTAACGTGTGATGTAAGTCAAGTGTTGTAGAACGTTCCCAAGGCGCCGATCTCCAGATGGCGCGGTCACAACAGCATCACACCTAACTCGTTTCCAGCAAGCGCGCGCTACGCGTGGTAGGCAATAAGGCGATATGTTCCAAGAAATATCACTGGATTCTTGTTAATCCGAGCTTACAAAGTTCAATCAATCACTGAACACAATTAATCTGTTCATATCTCGTGAGATCCAATACGATTTACAACAAATTCCGCGTGCCGGCCGACCGACGACAAGGCGGCGTATAATTCAACAATATCCCGGGGTTTTCAACAAATGGGGAATACACTTCAACCAACAAATAATTCGCGACCCAATTATCGGTCTCAACAGGCGAATTCAACAATATTTTACCAATTACAATCAAATCAAAGTCCCAAACGTGCGGACATTTTTCCAACAAGCAAAGTCAATCTGTCAAGAGTCAAGAGGTTATGTCAAGTGCAACGTCAAAGACAATAGAATGTTGCCACACCAAAAAGAGCGTTCAAAATTACATTTGGGACGCAACATCTACCCCCCCCGGACGGGCCTACCCGTCCGCTAATCAATTGGAAGTCTTGACAAGGTTGCAAATTCAACACAGCTTCAATGCGGCCAAATACCGTAGCTAGTTCATTAAAGGTGAGAACGGTGTCTCCCAACAATCTCCGCCAGCGTCCCTTTGCCGCTTTCACCGCGGCCCCAAAAATACCCCCCCAATGGGGGGCAGGCTGGCGGGTCAAACAACCAAGTGACCCCTCGGCGGGCCAAACTATTACCAATATCAACCTGGCTCTCATTAAGGAAGGCGTATAGCTCCTTCAAATAGTTACTTGTACCCTTGTAATTCGTACCGCAATCAGACCTAATCAACGAAGGTAACCCACGGCGAGACACAAATCTTTCCCAAGTCGCCTCAAAGGCCTCTGTCGAGAGGGAGGTTACCAGCTCCAAATGTACTGCCTTGGTTGACAGGCAGACAAACACACAAATAAGCCCCAACAATCCTGCTATTACGAAGGGTGGACGTCTTCAACAAAGGGGGACCAACAAAATCCGTTACGACGCCAGCAAAGGGCCTCGCCTCATTGACGCGATCAGCCGACAAAATCCAAAATTCTCGCTGCAGAATGGCCAACAGCGCATTGCAACCGGCATGCGAGTTCTTAGTGTGACGATCAGTCACCAACAATTGTACCAAGTTCAGTTACAACAAGGGCAGGAGCACCAATTTTAGGGTAAGGACAACTCACAAGGGTGACCTCAAACCAGGTCCTTCCCTCAACAGTGGTGTCAGCCGGTTCGCCAATTCCCCAAATCTTGCCTGAAAGGTCGTTCACCTTCAGGCCAACCTGTCCCGCTAACCAAGAAGACAAAGGCAACCCCGGACTCCCGTCTCCAAAATGGCACAGACCACAATCGAGTCACCCAAGGGTCCCCAGACCGTGACCGAGGCCGTTGGCAACAAACCGTCTTGATCGGGGGGTTCCTTTAGCGGGGCAGGCGTCAATCTCTTAGTGATGCCTGGGCGGCGACCGATCGCCGCTTCCAGGCTGCCTTCGTTCACGACGAGGCCAACAATCAAACCATTCGTCCGCGCGGTGTCCCAAGCCGCTCGCCATCACTGGAGGGGCATATCCCACCGGATGCCCGAATGGCGGAGGGCGCGACTCCAGCCGGGGACGTTCCGCCAACGGAGGGGAAAGGGAGCGGCGCCGACCCGGCCACTGCTGCCTAGCAGCCAATGCGCGTTCTCCCTGACGAGGGAAGACCAAATGGCGCTCGTGGGGCTCCCGTTCAACTTGCGCGGGGGGTGGAGTGCGGCGTACAGAATCGCGGGTCTCAGCCCGGTGCTCGTCTCCGGGGTACCCCCCCATGCGCGAACCCCCCTCAGAAGCTGGTCTGCTGGAGCGGTTCGCGTTGGCGCACAAAATCTCCAAGTGGGACCCTTCACAAATTCTACACGGGCGGGGGTCGGGGCAGTCCCGATGGAAGTGGGCCCCCAAGCACGAAAAGCACAAACGGCGTGCGTTGACAATGCGGCGGCGGGAACTTACGTGCAAATTCAAAAAATCCGGGCAACGCGCCATGACATGCCCCGTTGCCTTACAAAAGTCACAATGATGAGGACTCCGGGCACCATCAAAACGGGGGGCGGGGCGAACATCAACAGGCCCCCTAGCCCGAGGACTCCGGGCGCCAGCCAAACGGGGGGCGGGGCGATCATCAACAGGCCCCCTAGCCCGAGGACTCCGGGCGCCAGCAAAACGGGGGGCGGGGCGATCATCAACAGGCCCCCTAGCCCGAGGACTCCGGGTGCCAGCCAAACGGGGGGCGGGGCACTGCCCTTAATGAGGCCATTGCAACAATCAAATATTAATACAAAACAACAATCAACAACCAACAATCAAATATTAAACAAACAGCAATGACTTGTTAGCCGGCCAAATAGTTTCAACAAAATAAAAATTCAAATTCAATTATTTCAGGTCCAAATTCAACCCTGTACTTATTCCAAGTATGAATCTAGCTTGGTACAGATGGCTAGTTACAAAATAAATAACAATTCAATGTATAATACAATGCTGGATCAACCTCAAATTCAACATCAATAAGCACAACAATTGTCTGTATAATATTGAGCCGGACAATCTCTAACAAAATCCAATAAATACAAATAAATGCAATAACCAATACACACAATTCAAGTCCTATTATGTTAGACTATGTGTAATTATTATTTAGATAACCTTTCAAATTCAGATCAATGACATTCAATTATTAATTGCAACAAATACCAAACAACTTTTACAACAATATACCAACTTATGTACCAAATTATGTACCAAATTATACCAAATTATACCAATAATTCCTAATTTCACAAACAAATCTTGTTTGTCAGTTCAATTCTAAGGGGCTAGCACTACAAATTACAGTACAAACCACAAGTACTATTTGAGCCCGGCTGACAAAGCAATATATTCAAACTTATCAAGTTATAAGTTGTGTTAAGTAATTAAACTCAAGTTTTAAGTTTTCAACAATATTCAAAACTTCCAATTAAACCAGTGGATCTTATATTATAAGAGCCGCGCTTCTGCTACCAATTTTGTTCAAGACTGCAATAGGCCCAGTGCAACGGTAACTGGGGTGTCCCAAACTTGTCCGCGATACGCGGATTCTAAACGTTGCTTAATAATGATAACAAGGTTACACAATGGCCTGCCTCTACTAGGCTTCGGCCTACAACAATAAAAACAAAATGTACCACTAACCTGAGTGCTGGGGACGCCAAGTTCGACCTTCAAAGGTCACGCCCTAAGTGTGGTTTGTATGTGATATGAGGTGAGTAATTGTAACGTGTGATGTAAGTCAAGTGTTGTAGAACGTTCCCAAGGCGCCGATCTCCAGATGGCGCGGTCACAACAGCATCACACCTAACTCGTTTCCAGCAAGCGCGCGCTACGCGTGGTAGGCAATAAGGCGATATGTTCCAAGAAATATCACTGGATTCTTGTTAATCCGAGCTTACAAAGTTCAATCAATCACTGAACACAATTAATCTGTTCATATCTCGTGAGATCCAATACGATTTACAACAAATTCCGCGTGCCGGCCGACCGACGACAAGGCGGCGTATAATTCAACAATATCCCGGGGTTTTCAACAAATGGGGAATACACTTCAACCAACAAATAATTCGCGACCCAATTATCGGTCTCAACAGGCGAATTCAACAATATTTTACCAATTACAATCAAATCAAAGTCCCAAACGTGCGGACATTTTTCCAACAAGCAAAGTCAATCTGTCAAGAGTCAAGAGGTTATGTCAAGTGCAACGTCAAAGACAATAGAATGTTGCCACACCAAAAAGAGCGTTCAAAATTACATTTGGGACGCAACAGTAAGCGATGATGTGATCGAAGATAAAGCACGTAAGCACTATACTATAAGATAAGTGTGCTTCATTTTGGACCATATCTTTGCTTACCATCAGGTGAGATGTTGGTCAAACGCGAACTTTTGTTCATTCATGATTGTATAAATTGACTGTAAAAATAAGTTTATGCATGTAATATTTTTCTATGGCATGTAATTTCTGTCGTCTGCAGTTTTTGAAAATCATTAATCAACAGTCTCGCCGTTCCTTCATGACGAAGCAAAAAATAATATAAACGATGACACGGAAAGCGTAGCCATTACATTACCTCATAATTGTCTAGTAGTCAAACTGCACTATCACGCAGTTTTTATTTGCTCACGTAATGTACTAGATTTTTATGTTTTTGTGTAGAAAGATTGTGTCTAGGTGTTATGTTCAACTAGAGATGTGTTTCTACCACTTATCTATATACATATAAATAAAACTGTAGTGACTGTCCATGGTTATTATTACATATATATATATATATATACATTATACACGATACTAAAACTCAAACCTACTTGTTTAAATTTTTGACTGATCATCTGTTTGTCCGGGCTAATCTCTCGAACGGCTGTACCGATTTTAATAGAACTTTTTCTGAAAGATAGAGGAGCTGATAGGGCGGTGGAACACGACGCGCCGTCGACCCAATGATTATATAGGTACTTAGTAAATTTTTATCTACATGTATAAACCATTGTATAAACGAGTATCGATTGCAGTAAATTAATTCATTGTAATCATCGCATTCCACACACATCTGATAACAATGTAAAAGCTTTCCTATCACTAATCGATAACACTCGACGGTGCGCAGGCGACGCGTGACGTCAGAGAACCGTTTACATTCAAACGTGTTCGATCTTCTGATGCCAAGTCAATAATCACGTATTTACATAACACATTATTTGCTCACACTTCAAAGGGCTGGAAGCGTAAAAGTTGAAGATGTAATCGTGAGACGATTACGTTCTTTCTGTTTGGATACAGACCACCTGTCTTGGCCGTACTTGGACCACGCGGGCCCAATGTAGGTCAGTGGATGTGGCATGTCTTCAGATCTCCGGTCTTCACGACGTTTTCCTGAACTGTTTTGAGAGAACACGCATGATGTTTATCCCACCCATACGCACAAAACGTTTTGGGAATACTTTCATTGTGCGTACAGCTAAAGAGTGGAATTCCCTGCCGGTGTCTGTATTTCCTGATAGCTATAAGCTTGGGGTGTTTAAGTCAAGAGTGAATACGTTACTTCTTGCGTGCTAAGTTTAGAGCGTGCTTCATCTCCGACCATATCATCGCTTACCATCAGTTGAGATAGTGGTCAAACGCGAGCCTAATAAAAAAAGCTCCGTCGCTCTACCTAGAGCCAGAGGAAATTTAAATGAACTAAATATTATGAACGTCAAGATATACATAAAATTTAAAAACGAGATTCTTAAATTTAAAAACAAAAATCAGGTTTGAATCTTGGCAAATCTATTTGCGATAGGTATGTACCTAAAGTTAAGGATTTACATATAAGGTTGGGGAAAAGTCTTTTCGCATTATAGTATGTATGAACTTGTAATAAAATCTCTTTGGCTATACTATTTGTATCTGGCAGGTTTTGGTATCATTGAATGTTTAAATTTTAAAGAACATAATTTCAAATTCAAATTAGGAAAATGTGTGATTTTCATATGTTTTTCGTACTGTCAAGATGAGTGAATCTAGTGAAGAAATTCGATGCATTTTAAAATTTTACTACAAAAAAGGTAAAAATGCAACGTAAGCCGCGAAAAGCGATGTTTATGGACCTAGTGCAGTGTCTGTGAGAGTAGCACAAATTTGGTTTAAGCGTTTTCAATACGGAAATTTTGATGTCAAAGATGCACGTCGCACTGGTCGCCCTATTACGGATAAAATAGGTGCCATTTTTGAAAAAGTGGAGCAAGATCGGCATGTCAGTAGTTACGAAGTAGCTGAAAAACTGGGAATTGACCACAAAACAGTTTTGGCGCATTTGAAAAAAAGTGGGTACACAAAAAAGCTCGATATTTGGGTACCTCACGAGCTCACTGAAAGAAACCTAATGAACCGTGTACTCATTTGTGATTCTTTATTACGACGTAATGAAATCGAACTATTTTTAAAGAAGCTGGTAACTGGTGATGAAAAGTGGATCATGTACGACAAGAACGTGCGAAAAAGGTCGTGGTCAAAGGCCGGTCAGGCTTCACAGACTGTGGCGAAACCCGGGTTAACTCGCAATAGTGTTGCCCAAATGCAAAACCAAGACGAGACTTAGGCCAGTCTTGGTCTTGGTCTTGCGTCAATACACCTGGTCTTGGTCTTGGTCTTGGTATTGCGCTCTCAGTATTGGTCTTGGTCTTGCAGCAAGAGTCTCGCAAGTCTTGCAAGTCTTGCAAATACCTTGTTCAAGACTACAAGAAGCCAGCCAACGGTAACTGGATGCCGAACAGTCCACGGTACGTGGAGCCCTACCGTTGCTTGCAAACAAACAACAGGCTCTCCGGCCTTAATAATAAATAGTTCTAAACAACTTTTACAACAAATATACCAAGTTATGTACCAAATGCAACCTAATAATTCCTAATTTCACAAATAAATCTTACTTGTCAATACAACAACAGGGGCTTGTTCAGTACCAAGCCAGCCAACGGTAACTGGTATGCTGAACTTACCTATTAGCCTAGGTATTGCTATTTATTGAACACGTTAGTTTAGATTTTGGATTATGATTCGTGCTGTAAGACGTATGTAGTTGCAGAATTATAATCATCAAAATCATCAATACAACCCTCCAAGTTCATAAAGGTCGAGTAATTATTAAAAAAAAAAAGACTTATTCAAGGTCAAACTCATTCCTCGACCTTTGAACTTAGAGGGTTGTATTGATGATTTTGATGATTATGATTCTGTAACTACATACGTCTTACAGCGCGAATAATATTTTAATCAACAAACAATCTAGCACTGGCCTGCAAATTGCAAAAAAAAATAAGAAAATTTGAATTTTGCGGACTATCCTAGAGCATTCACCAATGTACAATGTTAATCAACCAATAATAGAAGACTACAGGCAAAGCCTACCTATGCGGCCAGAATAAGGAAGTGCGTGTGTGTTGAGATTAGCAGATTTCATTACAGTGTTACAGTCTGCGTAGGTACATTTTTTAGGCAATTTGTCGTACTCGTGACTGGCGCGCTTTGCTACGTAGGTACTGTCGTAAGTATGTGTAAGTAAGAAACAATGTAGGTACCTACTACAACAAAATTGTATTCCTTAGAAAAATAATCGTCGTACCTACACGACGATTATTTTTATTTAGTTAGTAAATCATCGCTGAAGACTATGGTCTTCAGCGATGATTTACTAACTAATAATAATTAGTTTGTTTAATGGAATGGGATGGAAGAGTTGTAGAATAAAGACAATTTATGCAATTTAACATTTATTTAAATAAAAAATTGAACACAAATAAAAAAATTGCAGTACAGTACACAATAGCATTGACATAATTAAAAAAAGTTATAAGTACAAATCAAAGCGTTTTCTTACACAAAAATTCTCCTAATGTACCTATGTAAGTACCTATGTATTATTGTATCTACCTATAAATTGGTAAAAAAAAAGATATGAACGGCTCGCCAACATGCAGATATAAACCCCGAGAGGTTTTCGTTGTGTGGCTAAAACTAAATGTGAATATGGTTGTTTTAGAATTAAAAAAAATTGGTTACTTTATATTAATTCTTTTGACCAAGAATTAATACAAAGTAACCACCTGGCTGACTCATCACATAATCTATTTCTATGTTTTCTAATTACTAACGATGCTTTAGAAAATAATCTCTCAGCAGGTACTGAAGTTGCAGGTATCGAAAGAAAATCACGAGCCATCTTGGATAAAATCGGATATTCCGTCTCGTGCGTCCTCCACCACTCTAAAATGTCTTCTGAGCTGGCGGCTCTCAGTTTAATTAGGTACTCCTCCAACTCGTCAATAACTAAGCCTTGAAGACAAGATCCAGATCCAGATGACGACGTAGAGGGACATGCATACAGTTTCTCAAAGTCTATTACATCTTCATATTCTTCATCCTCACATACTTTGTTTTCATTTCTTGGTAATTCTGGAGATTTAGACACCGAGTGTTGCTGTACGTGTAGACTTTTATATTCTTTATAAAGTTCATTAAATTTGCGCAGGCTTTCTGTTTTAATTTGCTTCCCCCATAACGTCATATCAAAAGTCTGAGCTTTGTGCCTTGGGTCTAAAATTAAAGTGGTACAGTAAATCCAGTTGCTCTTCTTATAATGTTTAAGCATTTTATCTCGGGCTGCTTGGAAACCTAAAATGAGCCTTTCATCCACTTCAGTTCGATTAGGTTTCTCATCTAATTGTTTTACCATGGATTCAATTTTATCAAGCAATAGATTGAATGATACAATGACTAGCGGTAATGTAACATATTTTTCTCCACCAAGTTTCGTTGATAAAAGTTTAAAGTTTATTAAAAACTTATGTATTTTTTCGAGTACTTGCCATTCAGTGATTTGTCATTTCTGTGATTTTAAAATCATTCAATTCGGTAACTGAAACGCATAATAAATGTTAAAGCCAGTTCTCACTTTTAAACCAAATCCAATCATATCATTTGTGGAATTCCATCTTGTTGGACAGTCGAGTATAGGATTCAGATTTGATGGCACGCCAACTGCTTCACAAGCAGACTGGAACTTCCTCTTCAATATCTCGCTTCTTTTTATTTTACTGGAAATACTGCGTAATTTTGTAATACCTGTACGTGAGTCAGCAATATTTGGCGCATATTCTTCATCTTCCTCAGTTTCGTCTTCATAGTCTTCATACTGCTGTTCTTGTTCTTTATTATCAGTTTCACTGTGTAATGCTAAGGTCTTTAGTAAATCTTGTACACCAAGGTTCAAAATGTGAGCAAAGCACCGGAAATGTTGATTGTCTGAATCACAATGCAGCAGTTGTTTGCCAAGTTCATACATAAATTTGGTATTTGCAGTTGCGTTGTCCACCGTGATACCCTGTATTTTATCAATTATGCCATATTCCAATAAACATTCGTGGAAAATCGTTGCAATATCTAACCCAGTACAACTGTGTCCCCACGTTGTCGTCGTGGTGGGGCTTGCGTGTTTCGATGATCTCTGGGGCCATGCCGGTAGAGGCACTCATGCCGGACGGGCCCAGAGGGAGAAACCAGACCAAGAGGGACACACCGGGGGAAAGGCGCGCCGCCTGGAGGATCGAGCAGCTAGCTCGAGCTTCTAGACGGCGCGGGGCCCGGTCTCAGAGATCGGGTCAAGGGGGAGGAAAGGTTCACTTCCGGTATGCGTCTAATCTTTAGACGTAACCGTGAAGTGAACCAGGGGAGGGGAAATGGGGTGTAGGGTCAGAGGAACTCACCTCCCTAAAAAAGTACAACAATATGGAGAAAAAAGCTTTTGTCAAAGATACCCAGGCGGGTCCCAGCTGCTCTTCAGCTGGGGAGTCCCGCACCGGACACGTTCGGTCAGTCCCACCGTACTCTGGGGGGACAACAACCGCTTTTACCCCAAATTTCCGGCAGTCGCCGCATCGAGCCAGGGAGGCTAACGTGCCCGTGAGGTGGAGTCGCTGGACTTGTCCAGCACGTCCACCTCACCGGCACCGAACATTGAGCGAGCGCAGAGCGCCGCTCCGCGGAGGAAGGGGGCGCTGATGCTCGGGTCGGAGACCGACTCGGCATCGGACGCCGAGAGCTTCCAGAGCTTGATCTCTGGGAGCGCAGTGAGGAGCGACGAGGGGGGTGCCGACAGGAGGAAGGAGTTCCTCAAGCGCCCCCGCGACGATGAGTCGTCTTCGGAGGAGGGGCTTGTCTCGGCCCGTAAGATCCCCACTAGCGTGCGGGGTAAAGGCCGAGGCAAGACCTCAGGGAGGGGGCCTTCCTCTGGAGAGCCCAACACTGGTCTGGCCTCGAGCGAGGCCAAACTAGAAGAGGCCGTGGCAGCTGCCATGCGCACCATCTCGCGGAAGCGGAACCGCAGGAGTAAGGAGGACGCGATCGGCGAAGCCACGGCCTCCATCATAGCGGCCGCGCGGACTTACGGCGGGGCTCCGGCTGCAAGGGACGACATGTCCGATCTGCGGCCGGAGGTCACCCGCCTGACTGCCGCCATCGAGGCTCTCCAGAGCCAAAAGGAGAAAGGCCAGCCCACACCAGCGGAGGACTCGGTTCTCGACCTGGTGCGACAGGAGCTGGCCGCCTTCCAGCAGCGGTTCTCCCTATTGGAGAGCCGCGTGCTGCGACCCCCACTGGCGGCGCCTTCGTACGCGGCTGCGGTCGCGTCCAAGCCCCCCCGGACGGCGACGAGGCCGCCTCAGGCTAAGACGGCCACTGGGCAGACGGCCCCAGCGACGGCGGCTCCTGCGAGGGCGAAGACGGCCCCAGCCAAGCCAAAACAGGGCCCACCAAAGCCGCCTCCGACCCCGACACCTGCGGGGCCGAAACAGGCGGCCAAAGGGAAGAAGGCCCAGGCCGGGAACCAGCCGTCCCAGCAGCCTCTTCCAAAGACTCCTCCAGCCGGCGCCGACTGGCAAGTGGCCGGGGAGAAGAGGAAGGCTGCTGGCGCAGCCAGGTCCTCGTGGAGAAGAGAGCGACGGTGGCGGCGAGACGCCGCGGCGCGATTGCGCGCCCCCAAGACCGCGGCTGTAGTGATCACACTGCAGCCGGACGCGGTGAAGAGGGGCGTGTCGTACCGCGACGTGCTGGCGAAGGCGCGGGAGGCGATCGACATCACAGAGCTCGGCATCGTCGGCGGCCTCCGTCACCGGGTCACTGCGACGGGGGCTCGGATGCTGGAGATCCCCGGCGCGGCCAGTGGCCCTACCGCTGACGCTCTGGCCGAACAGCTCAGAGCGTCCTTAAACGCGGAGGAGGCCCGAGTCTCCAGACCCACCAAGCGCGCAGACGTGCGCATATTGGGTCTGGATGACTCTGTGACGGCCGAGGAAGTGGTGGCCGCCGTTGCCAGGACTGGGGAGTGCCCTCCCGATCAGGTGAGGGCGGGCGCCCTGCGTCCTGGCTTCACGGGGGGGCAAACCATTACGGTTAGCTGCCCCGTCCCGGCGGCGAAAAAGTTGCAGGAGGGCCGAAGGCTCCTGGTTGGCTGGGTGTCTGCGCAGGTGAAAGTCCTGGACCCCAGACCCCTGAGGTGCTTCCGCTGCCAAGTGGACAACCATGCGGCATGCGTGTGCACCTCGGAGGTAGACCGCAGCGTTAGGTGCTTCCGCTGCGGTCAGCCCGGTCACAAGGCCGGCTCGTGCTCCGCCCCGCCTCACTGCTTCGCATGTGAGGCGGTTGGCAAGCCGGCCGATCACCGGGCTGGGGCAAGTCCTGCGCCCCACCCACCAAAGCCAGGCGCAGAGGTAGGCCCTCTGCTGCCGCCGTCACCGCCACCGCCGCCGCCGCCGCCCCCGTCGCTACTGCCACCGCCGTCGCCGAAGTCATGGCTGAACCCCCGCGAGGGGCCCTGGAGGAGGCTGCAATGGATCCCGATTAATGGCCCCATTGCGCTTCCTCCAGGCGAACATCAACCACTGCGCCGCTGCTCAGGAACTTTTGCTCCAGAGCATGGCGCAGTGGTTGATCAACGTCGCCGTGGTCGCCGAGCCGTTTTTTTTTCCTGCCCAGGAATGACTGGGTGACGGACTTGGACGGCTCAGTGACCCTCGTTTCGTCGGCCGCCGCCGGTACCCCGCCCCTCGATCGCGTCAAGAGAGGGCGTGGGATCGTCGCAGCACGGTTCGGGGAGATCGCTGTGGTAGGCGTTTATTTCTCCCCGAACCGAACTCTCGCCGAGTTCCAGAACTCCCTAACGGAGCTGGGAGACGTCGTCGTCGCCCTCGGTTCCCTCCCCACCCTCGTCCTCGGGGACTTCAACGCCAAAAGTCCGGCTTAGGGTTCCCGGTCCATGGACCATGGGCGGGGCAGGATACTCGAGCACTGGGCCCGTGCGCAGGGCCTGGTGATCGAGAACCGGGGTTCTGTCCCCACGTGCGTGCGGTTTACGGGCGAGTCGGTGGTGGACGTTACGTTCGCCACCCCCAGCCTGTCACCGCGCGTCACCGACTGGCGCGTTGTGGAGGAGGTGGAGACCTATTCCGACCACCGGTATATCCGGTTCGACGTCTCCGCCCAGACCCCAGACGCGCCGGTCCGACGGGACCTGAGTGGTCCGCGATGGGCGCTGAAGCAGATGGACCGGGAGCTATTCCTGGAAGCCTCGATCGTGCAGGTCTGGGGGTCACCCCGGACAGCCCTGCCGACATAAACGACGAGGCGGAGTGGTTCCGGGAGGCCATGTCGGAGATCTGCGACGTGGCCATGCCCCGGGTCCGGCAAGGACGCGCCCGGCGTCAGCTGTACTGGTGGTCGAGCGAGCTAGCAGCGCTGCGCGAAGCGTGCGTTGCGGCGCGACGCCGGTACACCAGGTTCCGCAGGCGCCGCACCCGACCTTCGGATGCGGCGACTGTAGAGGCGGAGCTGTACGAGGGCTACAGGGCAGCGAAGGCCGTCCTCCGAGACGAGATCTGGCGGGCCAAGGAACTGGCCCGGGAGGAGATGCTGGCGACTCTGGACGGGGACCCATGGGGCCGCCCCTACAAGTGGGTACGAGAGAGGCTCCGCCCCTGGGCTCCCCCGTTGACGCAGAGTCTCCAGCCTCAGTTCTTGGAGGACGTGGTGAGCGCCCTGTTCCCATCGCGAGGGGAGCACGCTCCCCCGCCCATGGCTCCGTCTCCGACGGAACCTGAAGCTGGCGCAAACGCGGACCACAGCGACGACGACGTCTACGACGCTCCAGAGGTGACCGAGGTAGACTTGAGAGTGGCGGTACAACGGCTCAAGGCCAAAAATACCGTCCCAGGACCCGACGGCTTGCCAGGGAAAGCCTGGGTCCTGGCCTCGGAGACTCTCGGGCCTCGACTAGGGGGGCTCTTTAGCGCATGCCTGGAGAGGGGCCAGTTTCCGCTTCGCTGGAAGACGGGAAAGCTGGTCCTGATCCAGAAAGCCGGCCGCCCTGCGGACTCTCCGTCCGCATTCCGGCCCATCGTGCTGCTCGACGAGGCGGGCAAGCTCTTGGAAAGAGTAATTGCAGACCGCCTCTTCGGGCACCTGAATCGGGTGGGCCCGGATCTTGCGGAGTGCCAGTTTGGCTTCCGCAGAGGGCGCTCGACGGTGGATGCCATCATGCGCGTGAGAGCCCTCACGACGGGGGACGCGGTATCCCGGGGCAGGGTCGTCTTGGCGGTATCTTTGGACATCACCAACGCCTTTAACACCCTGCCCTGGAGTTGCATCAGGGAGGCACTCCGGTATCACCGGGTGCCGACCTACCTCCGTCGCATAGTCGAGGACTACCTGACGGACAGAGCCGTCATCTACCCCGGTCACCGGGGAGAGTGGAACCGGCGAGAGATGTCGTGCGGTGTCCCACAGGGATCGGTCTTGGGGCCGCCCCTGTGGAACATCGGATACGACTGGGTGCTGCGCGGCGACCTCCCTGACGGCGTCAGCGTAGTATGTTACGCTGACGACACGCTCGTCCTGGCGCAGGGAGAGTCGCACCAGGCGGCGGCCGACCTGGCGACGCAAGCGGTCGCGACAGTCGTTC
Organism: Tholera decimalis; assembly: GCA_943138885.2. NCBI lineage: Eukaryota > Metazoa > Arthropoda > Insecta > Lepidoptera > Noctuidae > Tholera > Tholera decimalis. Next base: position 44,174,844 of record OW964559.2, read on the forward strand.
ATAGGATCCGGCAGTTGGGACTCGACGTGGCGCTGCACAAGACCGAGGCCATGTGCTTCCATGGCGGTCGGAACGCGCCACGGTCCGAGTCCCACATAACGGTGGAGGGGGTTCGCATCGGCGTCGGGAGGACGATGAAGTACCTGGGACTCGTCCTCGACAGCCGGTGGAACTTCAGGGAGCACTTCCTGAGTTTGGCCCCAAAGCTGAACCGGGCAGCAGCCGCCTTCAGGCGACTCCTGCCTAATCTCAGCGGGCCAAACGCCTCCTGCCGAAGGCTGTACGCCGGCGTCGTGCGGTCCATGGCCCTCTACGGGTCCCCAGTGTGGGCCCTGTGCATCCGGACGCGACCACTAAAGTTGGTCGCATGCCAGAGGGTCATGGCTATCCGAATAATCCGGGGATACCGCACGATCGCCGGCGAATCGGCCAACCTCCTTGCCGGATTGCTGCCCTGGGATCTGGAGGCGACTGACCTCCAGCGCGTCTATGAATGGCGCGTGGAGGCGCAGCGCCGGGGCGTATCCCCGCTGCCTCGAGAAGTCGAGGCGCGGCGGGAAGAGCTCCGGCGCGATCTCAGGGCAGTATGGAGGGAACGACTGTCGCAACCGACGGCCGGGCACGCCGCAATTGCGGCGGTAAGACCCCTCTTTGAGGAGTGGCTAGATCGGCGTCACGGCGTCCTGACCTACCGCATGACGCAGGTCCTCACCGGACACGGAAGTTTCGGGAGGTACCTGTGTCTGATGGGAAAGGAGGAAACGCCTGGGTGTCACCACTGCGAGGGTCGCCCTGAGGACACCGTAGAGCACACGGTGCAAGACTGCCCCGCCTGGCCAGAGCACCGACGTGTCCTCACGGCGGCGATAGGCGGAGACCTCTCGCGCCCGGCCTTGGTCGAGGCCATGCTGCGGGGCGAGAGGGAGTGGGAAGCGGTCGCCTCCTTCTGCGAAGCAGTCATGCTTTCGAAGGAGGAGGCGGGCCGCGTGAGGGAGAGGATGGCGTCCTCCCTCCAGCCCAGCCGCAGTGGTAGACGCCCACGGCGTCGGACGTCGGCCGACGATCTCCGGCCACCGTAGGCGCGGGCATGTGGACAGCGAGTAAAGGGCAACTCGCTGTCCGACCATGGACCATGCCCGGGTCGACGGCGCGTCGTGTTCCACGCGCGCCTCAAAGAGCGTTAGCAACATGACGAGGCCCCCTCTGCAGAGGGCCGAAGCTCGCCGGGGTCGTGGGACTCATCCCGTTACCGTGGCCCCGGTATGTAAAGGGTTATTGAAGGAACACCGTGGATTTTAGTCAGTAAAAGTCTGACAGTCCCTCCCACCCTGCCCGGAGTGGGAGGACTTATTTGATAATTTTACCACGTTAAAAAAAAAAAAAAAAAGTATGTTAACCGCGCGATGGTATAAAATCAAGGACTACAGATCGATACTTCCATTCATTGTCTATATAATGAATAGTGATCCCGTAGTAACTCCTACCAGCAATGGACGTCCATCCATCAATGGTAAATGACATTTTACATGAATATTGTTGTAGTCGATTTTTAACATTCGATTGTAGTTCTTCAAATCGCTCCTTGACTTTCCTTCTTAGTGTCGACCTTTTAGGAAATATCGTATTCGGGCAAATCGATCGAAAATATTCCTGTGTATCTTCATCATCGAAAAATGAGAAAGGAAGATATTTTTTTACAATACAATCAACTGTAGCTGTCATGAAGTTGTCACTGCGGTTTTCAGATACTGACTGTAATAAAATATTAAAACATGTGTTAATAATAGTAATAATAGGTACCTATTAGATTTTAAAACTATGAGCATAGCATGATATCTATACCTACTAGCAAACCTGCGGCGGCTTTACTGTCGTAGATAATGCGTTTCTATAAATCAATACCTAAACTAGCTTCGCATTTGAATAAATTACCTAGGTAGGTACAGATTCAAATCGTGTTACGGAAAGGATATACTTAATGTACATACATATCAAGGGCACGGATTCCTATGGTGATAAGTGATAACAAACCAATAAGGCAACATTTTTAATACCTATAATTACCTACATAATTATTATAAATGTTTGTAAGTGAATTCTACACAAATCATTCATTACATAGGTACCTACGTCAGCTGATCGGTGTCAAATAGTGTCAATCAATTATTCATCCAAGAAACAACTCCGTAAAAGATTTGTTTTTCTGGTATTTTTATTATTATATTGATAGTTTTATGCCACAAAATAACAAATACTTGAACACAAATTAGTTAGTACAAAATCTAAGTAGGTATTGTAGCTTGGAAAATTGTTTTTTTGTTTGTAGTAAAAAAAAACTTCAGTAGGTACCTACTGCTCCGGCTGCCTCAGTAATTAAGTAACTATGTACCTACTTAAGTAGAGTAGGTACTTTATTTAGCTGGCGGTTCAAATGAATGCAGATTCTAAACCAGATACCTACCTACACTCTTCACCCCGTTTGAATGGATATACCCTACCCTTTCTGTAACACGTAATACAAGGGTACGTACTACTCATCATTACCATAGCTGCATAATCAGCCGTAGAACGTCCACTGCTGGAGAAAGGCCTTCCCACTCGGGGGGTAGTTGCCCATAATTGCCAAGCTGGGCAGGTTTGGCGGCAATCGGAGGACTACGTAGGTACTACTAAATAATTTGTAAAAAAAATATAAACCTATAAAATGTAAAGTAAACTCATAAATTTTAATGTAGGTATTTATGAAACACCCTTATTTGCATTGTTTTTTTCATCAATTTATAAAAATAAAGTACCTACGAGAAACAGCTAGGTACTTTACTTTGGTAAATTACTGTAATTATTAATTGAGTACCTACCTAGTATTTACGTAACATATTTTTTTCTTACCTGTCTACTTTTTGCAGTGGTTGTTAAAAAGCTTGTGATATCTCCACTTTGACTTTGACTTAATGTTGGTTTTCTTACAGGAAGAAATATTTGCGATTCCTTCTCGTGAAAAGATAGTAGATGCTTCCTTAAGCCTGAAGTGTTTCTGTTTTTCATTTTTATTTCATATTTTTTATGTTGGCACAATTTACACATACCAATTTGGGACGCATGAATTATTTCGAAAAACTCGTCAAATTTGCTTTTAGGTCTTTTAGATCTAATTCTGCAACTCTCACTACTCCGACTAGAGCTATTTGAATCTTCGTCACTCATGTCAAATTGTAAACTATCACTCCGAAAGCAATAAGGATTTAGAGTACCTAGCTAGGTAAATGGGCGAGAACAATAAATAAGATAGACTCGAAGCGAAGGTCAATTGGAAATGACTGAAATTGAATTAAAAACTCATATTTATAAGCACAAGCCGAATACCGACAAAGGAAAATGCGGCATTCTTTGATAGATAGAATACATCTTTGAAAGATTAAAAAACAGAAGTATCAGAATCAGATAGGTTTTGTGCCTACGCAAAAATAAAGTGTAGATAATTATGCAAATAATATTGTTTATTATGTTCCTCTTTTATTGGAACTAGGCAAGTTCCGTTCCGGTACGTTGCCTGCTGTTTTTATGGAGGTTACTCGCTACTAGTGATAGAAGTTGATAAACCGACACTGCAAATCTCGATTTTTGGAAGTGTGTGATTTTAAAACAAAATGCGTAAAGCAATATGACGTCGCTCATATTTGGAGTTTTTCCATGTTTCCATTTTGTTAAAATCACCCACTTCCAAATTTGCAGTGCACAATGTCCTTTAAAAAGGTATAATAGGTAATAATAATAAAATAAACTAGGTATATTATTACTTACTACAATTTTTATAATATCTACCTATCCTTACGACTACAATCTTCCTTGCAAGGACAACATAATCTATTTGTGTCCGTTCTGAGCACCCGGAAACTTATTTTATTCTTTGGAACATGGGCAGTGGCGGCGACCTTTGACATGAAATGAAAGCGACGCGGCGGTGACACAAAGTCTAGGAGCAGACTAAATTTTTACCTATTTTGGTAGGATTGTCAATGTTGGCATTAGCACAGAAAAATAAAATTAAGTAAACACGTTTATCAACTTTTTAATAACTGTGTAGATCCACGATAGAATATTTTTTCTACTAATTTCTTAAGTAGGTACCTACTCAGTCTAAATATATTTTTCATAATTTTTGTTTTTCAATAATTTGTTGTGTGTAATAGAATGGTAAACTCTAAATATTACTTGAGAGCTTTTTATAAAATAAACTTATGGAAAGCAGTGTTCGAATTCGAACCAGTGTGAGAATGTATTTATACAAGAAACTCAGAGCATTCAATTTATACCTACCCACTGCTGAGACATCTTCAAGGTCACTTAATTTTATCCTCCTGTACCAACCCTACCAAAATAGGTAACAATTTTGTGTGCCTCTGTCCGTTGTCGGCGAATGCGGCGCTCAAACAGTGTCAAAAGCTGTGATACACTTGTTGCAAATCGCGGCGTCTTTGTCGGTAATTATCAAATAAGTAGGTATATAATACACCGACCGACCAACAGTTTATTCGCAGAACGTTACATTTTCTTAACCAACCTTGAACCTTAATTCTTTAGCGATAAAGTTGAAAATCTGTTAAGAAATTTGACAGATTGTAGGAGCTTGATGTGCTGGCGTCTGTACCATAACATTGGCTGCCGTAGAAACTGTTACTAGACCTACTCGACTCGCTGTTAGTTTTAAATTTTGCTGAATAGAAGAATAATATAAACTTTGAAACATAAGTAGGTACCTACATAATGTTTATAATTATAATTTTGTAGGCTACAATTTTAAGCACATACCAACCTACGAGTACTAACGTTAGATCTGCACATTAGACATAAACAAGCATAATATACCTACGCTTACTTTTACATCGTTCTGGAGCCGAGTAATAATTACTATTGGCGTTGTTATTTTTTTTAAGATATCTAATATAGTAGTTAGAAATGTATCAATTTTTTTCCGTCATTCGAGTTAAATCTTAGTAGCGGTTCCACTATTTCATTCATAAATGCAATGTGGTACGCGATCTACTTAGTGATGACGTAGCGCGGAACCGCTGTGCACCTGCGGGTCAGTTGAGGGAGTCAATGGATGACGGAAAAAAATAATATTGCATAAAACCTACAACATTCTTTTGGCGGCAGTCGGGCGGCTTCTACAAAGGCAGGCAATTTGAACAGAAAAATGAATCGTTTCGTCTGTCGAATAGTGTTCATTTTTATTTAGCAGCGGTGCCCTTTTTAAGAAATTATTGAACCGAATTAAGACCTTAATTTTATACAGATAACCGTGTGATTCGGTTGTGCATCTTCGTCATCATCTTCTAAATGGTAAAATTTCTAATTTTCACCGTTAACTGTTTAGAAATAAAGTCTAAATTTGCTTTTCGTATACTTATTTGTGTACGTATTTAGATCGCGTATGTATTTTTATCTAATATGTCTATGAAATAAAGGTATGTTTACACACACATATGCATTTACTGCAAGAAAGCGTTACTTCGAGTTCTCATTATTTCACAAAAAAAAACAATAAATTTAATTTTACGTGTTTTTTTATTGTTCTTTTTTGAAAAAAAAAGTACCAATCATTTCGAATTCGATGATCGAGTTCATGGCTTTCGGTTCCAGAACGATCTAACAGTAACCGTGTATTATTATAGGTAGATACTTACAAGGTATGAACTTTGCTAGAAAGTTATTCTAGGTAGGTACATTTTATCATATGGGATGATGGTAACAGATTTGTGAGTATTAATACGCTACTTACTTAATAAATAGTTGAAATATAATAAGTACTTACCTACCTAATAAATACAATACCTTTTAGGGTTCTTTCAGACGAGCGGCACGTTGCCAACTGCAGATACAACTGCAGCCCTTAGTTTAGTGTTATGACGATACCTACGGTTTTGATACTGGGGAAAGTCTCTCAAAATCGGGATTGAAACCAAATGCCTACTTAATAACGCCCAAATCTCAGTTTGTCTTAACTGCAAGACGCAAGAGTCTTGCAGGCTTAAGTCTTGTCTTGCTCAAGTCTTGCAGGGTTCAGTCTTGGTCTTGGTCTTGCTACAATAATGCAGTCTTGGTCTTGCGAAAATGCAAGAACAAGACCAAGACTGCAAGACCAAGACCGATTTTGGGCAATACTAACTCGCAACAAAGTGATGCTGTGTGTGTGGTGGGATTGGAAGGGCATTATTAATTATGAGCTGTTACCACCAGGCAGGACCATCGATTCTGAACTCTACTACGAACAACTGATGAGATTAAAGCAAGAAGTTGAGAGAAAACGGCCGGAATTAATCAACAGAAGGGGTGTGGTTTTTCATCATGATAACGCTAGACCTCACACATCTTTAGCCACTCAGCAAAAATTAAGAGAGTTTGGCTGGGAGGTGTTAATGCATCCGCCGTATAGTCCTGACCTTGCACCTTCAGATTTCCACCTGTTTCGGTTTCTTCAGAATTCTTTAGGCAGTGTCAGGTTAACATCACGAGAGGACTGCTAAAACCACTTGTCGCGGTATTTTGATCAGAAGTCCCAAAATTTCTATAGCAATGGGATCATGTCCCTACCTACAAGATGGCAAAAAGTTATCGAACAAAATGGTACCTACTACATACTTTAGTTAAATGTAAATAAACTGTATTAAAAAATGTTTTGAATTTTCTTAAAAAATGCGAAGATACTTTTTCCCCAACCTATTACATACGTCTTTAATTTTTCTTTTTCTAATGCCTTGATACAGATATAGATTTATTTTCGAACCAATATGTAACCCAAATTCTTGGAAATCAATAAATTGTTCTTGTAACCAATTCAGTGACCATTACCAACCCAGTCTTAAATATTGATTGAATCTTGTAAATAACTGGGTATGTAAAGTTACTAAACACAGAAAAAGGGACGTTGACCTCTGAGTTTGTTTTGGCGTTTCTTTTCAGAGTTAGTTAGGATTTATGAAATACCGGTCTCATCTAGTTTATAAAACGCAAAAAAAAGGACGTGTAAGAGTGTTATTTATAACCAATTTGGTAAACAAACATCATTATTTCATTACTAATTATTTTGTAAGAGGCAAATTATACTTACTACAAAATAACAATAATTAACAAAATTAATACTGCTTCGTTTCGTATTAACCTATTACACTAAAATGCAACATTGCTGCAAACGTTTCTACAATATAATAAAAGCCTAAAAAATAAACAAAAATACAAAGAAATATTTTCGTGTTATTTTCCTGTCTGTACACAACATACACATTTGATTGCGCGTGCGCTTCGGATTTACATAGACGTTTATCTGCTAAGATTATTGAATTAGTTCATCGCCCCCGCGGCCGCCGAGTTCACTCGTGTGCAGCTAGAAACCTATGTATATTGTGTATACAATTCGACAGATCTTATCCTCAAGAGATAAGGAAAGAACTGGGTTTCTGGAATATTCGTCTGTAGTTTATTTCCGGCATTATGAACCTACTATCTGTTACCTAGCTGCTGAGATTTCAATTGTCCACAGAATCCGCTTTTAATCATAATATTGGGCGATAGTGTCGTGTCGTGGTTAAATCTCTCTGCAGTCTATTGTTATATATTTTAATGTAAGTAACTGTAAAAATTGTATAGGTAATTTATATGATGATAAGCCTTCGTCAAAAGCTATTCATTGCGATTTTGTCTTTTTAATCAATATTTTTTTCTCCTTCTCATGTTTTTAATAGCATTTTCTGTGCTACTCCAGAGCAAAGGTCTCCCCACATTCCCTCCACTTCTCTCGATAATGTGCCTTCTCGCGCCAATTCCCGAGGAAAGCATCCAAGGCGTCCTGCCATCTTCTCCTCGGCCGGCCAAGACCTCGTCTAACTGTGTCAGGGCTTCACTCTTGTCATATTCAGATCCACAGATGTGAAGGCATCCGGCACACAAGGCCTGCCCAATCACACTCTCAGTCTTGCAGATTTTTGATAGTTTGCGTTCTACATTCAGTAGATATACTGAATTTCAGTACTCCATAACACTGGTGTTACAAGAATAGTTCAAACTGCACTTAATTAGCATTCATCCTCTACTGATCACATTCTTCGAATAGCAGTACTTACGTGCCAAAACAAACACCTGACTACTAAAAGAAATAGTAAAAGAAAAACAAAATTATACCACATATAATGATTATTATGTATTGATATGGACTTCAATAGATATTGACTATCTAAATTAATGATAAGTATGTGTGATATAAATGAATTGGTCCCAATCATCGGTATCACCAGGACCGGCACGAATCGCCAGTAAATCCCGATCACACGCAGTCTATATCGTATTTAAAACCTGTTGGTGCACTCCTAACGAAGTATCATATCGTTTTAATCATCTTAGTGATTATACATATCTATTTATTTAATGGTTATAGTGTATTCTCTAGTTCTAAAGCGCAGTTTTAGAATATTCGAGTATTACGAAATAATGAACGATCTAACCCATACTTGACTTCTTTACCTATGAACTCTTTGAAACCCGCCAAAGCCAAATCGGTCCAGCCGTTTTCGTGTTTTGCGCTTAGCAACACATTTAGCGATTCATTTTTATTATACAACGTGTAATTTAAAGGGTATATACATACCAAGTGCATGGCTTCTTTGGATGATAACAAACGATATGACAAGGGTTTGGTAATCCTATGTCTTCATGTGTGGAACTAATTAGAAATTTCAATACATTGATACCAGAGACTGAATTTTTCAAATTAAGAAGATTGAAGAGAATTATCGTGTTATAGGCAAGTGACGTGGAAAGTTATTGACCCTCGTAGTGCTGTGACACGTTTGTTATGATTGATATTCAAGAAACATATGAAACCGATAATTTCGTATCAATTCTTTGATTCACTAATTTTGTGCTGAAACTGTGCATAGAGACTCCATACCAGATGCTGCCTTCAGCCCTTATGGATTGATATGGGGTTTCCGTTACACGTTGTAGAGATAATCTACTTAGCCTTTTTCCAACCATGTTGGAGACGGCTTCCAGTCTAACTAGATGCAGTTGAATTTTTCATGGAGCGACTCTCTATCTGACCCTCACTACCCCTTAGCTGGGTAACAAGATATCCTTTAACAAGACTGGTGACGTAACTACTTTTAAAATTTACAAATCGAAGCACGCAGGAATCTACGTTCCACGAAGGGGTGATAATGGTCACAGATTTTCTTCACAGATGAAGTTTTTTGATGTGCTCTATTTGGATAGATGTAGAGAAATTACCAACATATATTTTGAAGAAATTATCAATACTGGTTTTGATCGCCCATGTTTTTGTCAAAGAAACACGTTAGATACAACGTCACAGTGCGCGATTTTTATAAACGTTTGTTGCTGGGATTCCGTTGTAAAAAATCAATAGTTATAAGAACATACTTCTATGGAAAAAGAGTACAAATTAGTGAAGAATATATGTACATAAGTATTCGTACATTATTATGTAGGTACAGTACGTTTCAACTGCTATTAGGAAAAACTTAGCGCCATATTGTGACGTCTTAGCTGTCAAACCGAACCATTTGGGTAGAGTGAACAAAACAGGGATTTATTAATTATTTATTTACAAATATTTAGCGAAACAAAACTTTCATATTTTGGTGGTCAGACGCGAGCCTATCATCAAAAATAAAATAAAGTTTTAATCATTCTGACAGGCCGTTGTGCCACGCGTTCTCTTTATTATTATAGTGCGTATTAGTGCCAATAATGAAAATAAGAGAGAAAAGTATAACTATTAAAAAAAAACTAATTAGAACTTTAAATAATTAAATATTATATTTAAATTTGATGCGGGACTCGGTTAAACAAAGTAAAATAAACCGTTATTATTTTTCGCCATTAAGTTTTCCTTGCAAACCGTATTTTTGAGTGACATTTGACAGATAAAGGTAATTGAAATTCCTAATAACATATTTTGGAAGTATATTGTCATAATGCCAACCACCGAGAACTGTCCAAGGCGGGCCCGCGGCCCATCCCTGACCCACATTCGCCCCGCTTTTTACACTCACAGCTGTATCTACCATCAGAGTGTAGGCGAAGGCTTAATGCTGTGTTGACTTATTTTATAGAGGGATGTCTACAAAACATTAGGGATGTTACGGCCTTTATATTGAACTAAATGCCTTGGGAGAGTAATCAAGATGTCACACATTAACTTGCTATTAACTTTACGACTTATACAGGATTAACTTTCTGTACAACAAACAAGAGGCTGATAATGAGGATCAGAATACTTTTATTCTATTAACATTCCTAAAGACAATTTAGACAGTTAAACACGTTTAAAAGACAACAATACAGCAAGAAAACAAATATAAGTTTATGATATCATATACGTATATTATAATTTATTAATAAAAAAAAATACAACCTATTCTGTTTTTCAAAATACACAAACAAAATAGTGTGCCTTACGAATGCAATAAAATAATGCAGTTCAGCATAGATGCCACCTAATGCTTGACGATGCAAGTAATGTAACAGTGGTGCAAATTGTCTAATGATACCGCAGCCCCGGCACATAAGTGTAACTGAAGGAACAAGGTGGTTTTAGTCAGCAGAAGTCTGGTATTTACTCTTTCCATTCCACCAAGACTTGGAGGAGTCATTTAATGATTCATCCCCCAATAAAAATGGGAGTAAATTGTGTCTATTTACACGTACGTAGGATAGAATAAAAAAAAAATATTTGAAAAACGAAAACACCCGACTGAAAAAAGTATGTTGGGTCTCGCTTGCTTGTCACTTTTTGAAATAAAAATATGCTTGTTTCTTGCATTTCAGTTGAGCAGTTGGGTTATTTAGATTTTTATTTAAGAATAAGATTAATATTTTAACTAAAAAGTCGACAAAAAAATTGTCGACATTTTTTTAGTTTTCCCGGTCGCGTCACATCAGGGACTGAAAACGGTTACGGTATACGGTTACGATACCTGTATAAAATAAATGTACCTTAATAAAATAAAGGTAAGGCTATACCGTTATTTAACCTTTATGCGATATCGGTACCGAAAAACATAGAATTGACCGTTGCAGGACGTGGGACGAGGGGTGTGAGGCACCGGCAAGGGTGGACAAAGCACAGGCGTGCGCGCCGGCATACCTATTAGAACCTGCTTTTGTCGCTTGTCGCCGGACGCTCGCACACAGTGACCACTAACACTCTGTCAACAAAAGTTGTGTTGTATGTGTCGTTATTTTGAAAATAATTATGGGACGAAAACGTAAAAACGCAATCTATGCTTTCTTTTTTCATTTTCAAAGGAAAATAATTCTTGTACCTGCCAAGTGCTTGGATGCTCAGCCGTAGTAAAAGTAAGTTCGTATCTGATTATTTTATACAATACATACATACTCAATATCTACCGGTCAGTGATTGACATGCTACTTTTTATTTTTTTCGCAGATAAAAAGACCTACCTACCCATACTCTTTTTACTATAGCACTAAACAATACTTGAAAGAAGTTATCTATAATGCTGGCTCCAAACAATCGTCCAACATTCCAACACAAACAGGTATATAAACTATTAAAAAATATCCTGTAATAGATAGATAGATAGAATATACTTTATTGTACACCAAAATTTAAACACACCTATTTAACAATATTGCTTATTCTATGGTAACAATGGCGGTCTTATTGCTGAAAGCGATATCTTCCAGACAAGCTTTGGAAGGACTTTAAAAACTTTAATTAAAGTGGGGAGGGCTAAATTAGTGTACTTACTACATTACTCATAAAAACAGAGAAACAAAAATTATTTAAATATTAAAATAAATAAAAGTATATGCAAATATATATATATATATATATATATATATATAAATACAATGTAATACATGGGTAATTAAATAATACAATACATATAATGTGTTCTTTAACATCAAGTGGAGAGACAACAAAAGAATAGTCATAAATTGGAAAGAAAATAATTAGCAACCGAGCTTTTAAAAGTAGCCAGTGACTGAGCTTGTCTTACTGACACCGGCAATGCATTCCACAAACGAATAGCTTGCACCGTAAATGATGAGCAATAGAATTTAGTGAAATGTGCAGGCATTGAAAGTCTCAAATTCTCCGATGATCTCAAATCTCTTACATGTGTGTCATGAAGGAACTTAAAGCGTTCTTTGAGATAAAACGAAGTTGTAGGATTGAAGAGAATACTATAAAGTAATGATAAAATATGTGCATTCCAGCAAAGGCGGATCGACAGCCACTTGAGTTTAATGCGAAACTCAGAAACATGATCATATTTGCGCAAACCAAATATGAATCTGATACAAAAATTTTGGAGTCGTTCAAGCTTATCTAGCTGCACTTCAGTAACATCTGGATAACTTGCATCAGCATAGTCGAGAACAGGGAGAAGAAGGGATTGGGCAAGCGCAATTTTAGTGGCAGTCGGCAGGAAATTGCGCAATCTGCGTAAAGAACCCGCAGAGGCAAACCGCTTGCGGCTTACTTCTTGCAACTGGGGACCCCAAGGCAAATCCCTATCAATATAAATACCTAGGTCTTTTACTGAGTCACAATAAGGTATAGCAGCTCCATCAAAAACGATTTGAGGAAGGGTCGCCCAGTTAATTTTGGAATGTAGCCTAGGGCTGCCAACAATAATGACTTGAGTCTTCGCAGGATTCGCCTCAAACCATGATTCAAACTACAATCAGAAATACGCGCTAAGTCTTTATTCACAATCGTCACCGCCTCAGACAGTTCTTCAACGGGAGCTTGCGAATAAATTTGCAGATCGTCAGCATAAATGTAATAAGATGAGAGAAGTTCATTTGAAATAGAATTTATAAATATGGCGAAAAGAAGAGGAGAAAGAACGCCCCCCTGTGGTACGCCAGCAGTAGTATTGCACCATGAAGATGATGTACCTTCAATGCAAGTACGTTGTCGGCGGCTACACAGATAACTACGAAACCAATCAATTGCTGTTGGAGATATGTTAAGAGAGCAGAGTATACCGAGCAGGACATCAAAATCGACAGTGTTAAAGGCGTTGCTGAAGTCCAGTAATGAAAGGACAGTCGACTTCCTATTATCCATACCTGATCTGATATCGTCAGTAATTTTAACTAGAGCTGTGGCTCTGTGAGCTGTGTGGTCCTGAACGAAACCCGGATTGGTACAAATGTAGGAGTTGGTTTTTACAAAGGAAGGCACTAAGTTGATTGTAGATAAGGCGTTCGAGGACTTTGGATAGGAACGGTAATATGGAAATGGGGCGGAAATCAGAGAAAGAAACAGGATTAGACTTTTTAGGGAGAGGAGTTATCTGAGCTTCTTTCCACAAAGATGGGAAAACACCCGAGGATACGGAATAATTGAGGACATGGCAAATGACAGGAAGAATTTCGTCCAGGATAGGGAGTATCATTTTACGGCTAATACAGTTATTACCAACGGCATTTGATGTTATAGATAGCATGCTCTTCTTAACATCACAACTGGTAAATTAATTAAAAATTAAAGGAGAATAATTAGGAGTGGGAAGAGAAGAAAGATTATTTAGAGTAGTGGTTTTAACAGCAACATTGAAGCTACAAGAGGTGGAAAAATGTTGATTGAGCGATTCAAGGTCTATATAAGGATATAGACCTTGAATCGCTCAATCAACATTTTCCTTTTTTTTATTCCTAAGGAGGAATAGACTCTTGACGTGACTTCCCAGTTCCCATAGATCTAAGAAATTTCCAGACTTTAGCTGGATCACCGTTTTCAACGGACTTATGAATGTGGCGGCGTTGGGCATCCCTACAAACCTAGTTGCTGTGACTTCGGATAGCGACGTATTTTTCTCGACTTTCTCGACTAGGTCTGCACTTGAATTTAGACTTTGCTGCTGCCGCCTTTCTTTGTAAAATTACTTTCACGTCATCTGTTAGCCACGGAGCAGGTAGATGCTTAATCTTTACCAAACGAACAGGTGCATGCACGTCATAAAGCTTGTTAAGATTGGAATTGAGGAGGTCAACTTAGTCATCAATCGACTCTATATGAACAAGATCAGACCAGTCAATATTGCTAGCATCTTCCCGAAGACTTTCCAAGTTCATTCCACCAAAACTGCGCTGAAGAATACTTTTGGGTTTTGACTTAGGAGGGCGAATTTGCCACACTATAAAAAAGCATTGGCGCCGTTAATGGGCCTTCCGCTTAACTAAATTAGCAAAATTATCTTATCTATGGTTAATCATTGTTCATATACTAGATGGTTAAACTAAATAATGATTAAAAGGAATAAATGATTCAATTTCAATATTTGTTTTATTAAATTTACCAAATAATCCTAGGTAAGAGACAATTATATGGCTTAGGTACAATTTAATCAGCCGTTCATTAATAAGAATATATAATTTTTTATGCGTCACTTTTCTTCACTATATCCAATATTTCCTTCATCTTATTGTAACGCATGTTTCCGTGAAACGTAGACATCTCCAATGTTACTATTTTCGCAAAGAACTCGTTACATTCAGCTTCTTTTTCTGCACTCATGTTGCAGCCTTCTTATTCCGTCATAGTACCAATTTCTCTTGTTGTTGTAATAGTGTTATATTTATGGGTACACATTTCTCAAGAGTTGGATAAATCATCATTAGTTTGATAATCACGCAGATCCTTATGTAAATCAAAAGTGTAAGGTGCCTCATGGATATTTTTATCGATTTTTCTCGAATATATGAAACCATCAAAAGGTTGAGAACCCGGAAATTTGTCTTGTGAGTAACAGAAGGTTTCCTGGGTATTAGTCGTCACTCTGGATATTTTTGGTAAAGTTTCGTATTCCGTTGACATATTTTCAGACTGGGAATTAAGATTTTTGCGAATGTTGTCACGTTTTTTAATCTTGCTCTGATCTGAAAAACGAATGAGTAAAAATACCTACTAAAGTCCAGTCGATGAGTTAGCTGAAGAAAATATTATACACTAACACTATTGTTCTACACTTTATTACCAGTATCCACATAAGTATTTATTACTTACCTTTTTCTGTAATTATAACTTTTCGTGTGCTATTTGACATTGCCAAACTAATGCAATTTGATGAGAAACTCAACAACAAGGGCCAGAGGTGGTCAATATCCGTCTCTTTCATATCTTTATTAATTAAGGTTTTAGTACCGCTACCGAAATATACCTTTTTCTATTTATACACAAAAAGTTTCGGTACCGAAATCAATTTAGATATCGAAATAAAGCGGCAACCGTTATTTTTCGGTTTGACGTCATACCGCAATTTAAAGATAGCGTAATTTTTGGGTTATTCAGTCCCTGGTCACAATGGCACCCCACCGGATTCAGAAAGTGAAAGATCCATTTTTTTTTTAATTTTCTCTTTGTATTATTTTGGCTAGTATTACACTAATGATAAACATGATAATCCTTGTGTTAAGCCCTTTAATTTGATACCCATATTGCAGTATTCGTTTTTTTTTTTCATTATGTATAATGGCTTTGCACAGCCGCCATGTTTAATTTTTTCAAATGTTACCAATCTAAGAACACTTGGGCTGCTAAGACAAATCTAACGATACCTCAATTATGTGAATCCGTTCAGCGGTTCTGGAGATATGAGGTAATAAAAATATTACATACATACAAGATACGCGCGAAAAACATAACCCTTCCTTTGCAGTCGGGTAAAAAGTGCTAATGCAGTTCAACCTCACAAAAGTAAGCGCTCAAAACAAGTTTTTCGCAATTAACTGTCAGCCGTCCCTGTGAAATTCACACAATTAGAAAACTGTTGATAATTCGTAGCGGGAGGCGGACAGCGCCAAAAACAAACAGTAGCGAACCGATCGGACGCGGCGCGGTCACTGTGACACGCCCTTAATCGAATCTACATTGTGCTGATGCTCTGCGATCATTCGACACGAATCGCTCGTTTTTACGCTAAAAGTGTGTTATGATTACCTTTAAGCTTACTTATGTTCTAGCTTAGTGTTTCTCTGCTGTCGTTTTTAGGGTTCCGTACCTCAAAAGGAAAAAACACAACCCTTACGGACAACAAAATGATTCTACCCTATGTGGTCCGTCTGTCTGTTTGTCTGTATGTACGTCCTTTATTTCGGGAATACGTGAAAATATCGAGTTGAAATTAAAACCAAAATATATTTAGCAAAGTACGCACTCGTAGAGCAAGCCCGAATCGCACTTGTCCGATTTTTTTTTATTTATTTGAATGAGCCCGATCTTGACTTCAATCTTGCTTGATGGTAGGCGATAGATAAAGTCTACGATGGAACGGGCGAGCCCAGAAGATGCCTGTTCACTCTTGCTTTAAAGGCTGACGGGTCATATGTGGTAGGTGATTTGCGAAGCGATTTTTTTTTTGGGAAGCGATCTAGAGTGTCAGATATTTACTGAATAAAAACCCACCCTATTCAATCAGTTGCTCTTGCGTGTTAATGAGATACCGTGGGTATCTCATTAGAGCGAGAGCCGCGGTATCTCAATAAATAATTCCCGCAACCGCAAAGAAATATATTTTATTTTGTTTCTTAAATATTAATAGCTAAACTTTTTGCATCAAGTCCAAATTGAATCTTTCTTCTAATGGCCCCTTTACTTCATAATATGACGAAACATTTGAAGATTCTAAAACCACTAGAATGTGAAGTGCCGTTGTAAACAGCATGTAGCTAGTGTGTATACCTGGAACTAAACGATTGGATTAGCTAGCTAAGTCGGTAGGTATGATTGAGTTATTTTAAAGTGGATGACGTAGGTACCTATACAATTTTGCAGTTTTGTGATTTCTACGTATTAGATAGTTCTGATAATATCAAAGGGAAATCCAATTGCATTTTTAGCCTGTGAGTAATGAATCCAACGGATGTAAACAGCCAATTTTTTAAATGTGTTTCGTAAGTAATACCTATTTGGGGTTGCGAATGTTCTAATTACATACACGCGGTATCTCGTTAGAACGCAAGATCAACTGAAGGGGTGCACAGGGTGGGTTTTATGTCAGTAGAAGTTTGACACTCCCTTAAGTACGCCTTACTCATAGCGGGAGGAGAAATTTGATAAATTTCCTCCTGAAAACTGAAAGATTAGTATTGGAATTACAATATCAGTTAGAATAACAAGTTCAGTTCTGGTCGTCATATTATGTAAGAAAAATATGAAAATAGAAGGAAAGGAAGCCAAAGAACATTTGTATGGTGGAGTAGAGTAATTCGTCATTCTAACAATTTTCTCCTGAAAGTAAAAGAAAATGCTCACGTCATGTATAGAAAATATCACTATGTCCATAGTGCTGTAACATCGGAACTTAAAATCTTTTTTTAAAGAAAGTTTAGAAATAAACAAGAGAACTGACACCATCCTCACATTCCTGACACGCGTTACAAACTGAATAATTCATGTGATTCATCCCCATTGTGTGATTGTCCCACGCACTGTCACGCGCCGCTAACACAGAACCTCTCTCGGCACAGTCGGGCGACAGCTCCACTTGTATCTACAGAGCTAGTCGACAAAGAGTATCAATTTGTCAAGTATTTGGTTACAACACACACTATGACAGTGACAAGAATTTTGAACATGGTGGGGATTGTCTGGATTAACAACCTTTTTTAATATTCGTAATATAGATTGGACACTTTAGTACTCATGGTAGTACTAGAAGATACTTAGAAACTAAAATTTAACAATAAATAGGTCTAGATTTATACCGATCATATTTACAAAAGTCAAATTGATAAGATTATCTACCGATATGTTGGATATTGTTACTAAGGAGAGCATATTTTAATTTCAAGCATTGCATAGAAGTTTTTACTGCCTTTTTACTACTTTACTGCATTTTACCTCAATTCCCATTATATCATACTCTCCCATTTGCACTACGAAAATTACTGTTTTATCCCAAAATTTATTTGGCAAATTGATTAACGGTTTTACACGCCGATATTTTATTTATTTATTTATTAAAACTTTATGCAACACAAAATGTACAAAGGCGGACTTAATGCCTTAGGCATTCTCTACCAGTCAACCATGGATGGTGAAGAGATAACATGACAGGTGCATAAAAAAAACTAAGTAGATAATATATTCAAAGTAAAAGTCTTATTATAATTATATATATATATATATATATTAATAACTATTATAAACTTACATACATATTTATAATAATACATACCAAATATATATAATATATTAATAAAAAGTTATAGAAAGGGGGTTATGAAAACTCTGCTTCCACTATTTGTTTTGAAAATAATCCCGCAACTTTCTCTTAAACGCATATTGACTGGTGGCCGTCCTAATATTATTGTTTTGTACGTACATTTTAACTAGATGAAGCAGGTGATTCCTAGCTGGAGCTCTGATAATCCACAATTCCGTATGGTTCCAGATCTGTTAATTGGGGCGTGACGGCTCATTGTAATGTTAATGCGCGTGTCACAGCCGACAGCAAACACAGCGAGCTGTCACACGTCGTTATGTAGCCAAATTATCCGTAGCTAACCATCCAGCGTGGAATACGTACTGTCTTTCTTTGTAACACACGCTGAAGCCCCATTTCTTTTCTTTTTTTAAAGAGCACTAGCAATGTGGGTAGAATCCACATTACTAGCAATCTTGTTAACCCCTTCAACTCGGCTAAATATGCTTGTGTCTGAAGTGGGTTCACGGCAACAATGTAATGGGTGGGGTTC
This sequence comes from Tholera decimalis, assembly GCA_943138885.2. NCBI lineage: Eukaryota > Metazoa > Arthropoda > Insecta > Lepidoptera > Noctuidae > Tholera > Tholera decimalis. Next base: position 44,193,600 of record OW964559.2, read on the forward strand.
GAAATAGAGACCTCTCGACCACAAGCCTGACACCTTAACCCTAAGGCTATTGACGCTTAAATATATAAAATAAATTTAAATACCAATATAAGATGTTGGTATTCAAATTTATTTTATATTTTCACACAGGTTTTTAAATGGGGTGATTACGGCGCGTCGAAGACAACGACCAAAAACTAAAGAAGAAGAAGCATGAAAGGAAAATTGTAGCGCCGAACCAAACTAAACTGGAACAAGGTCAAGAGTATGGTGATGAATAGCGATTTTGATTCAGAATAGCTGTTAGAATAAATCTATATAAATAAGACTTCGATGTTAAATCACAATGAAGAATGTTAACTAATTTTGAATATTCGCTCTCCATATTGAGCGAGAGAGAACCCCATATCTATCCAAAAGGGCTGAAGACAACATCTGGTATGGAGTCTCTATGCACAGTTTCAGCACAAAATAACTGACTCAAAGAATTGATACCAAATTATTGGTTTCATATATTTCTTGAATACCAATCATAACAAACGTGTCACAGCACTACGAGTGTCAATAACTTTCCACGTCACTTGCCAATAACACGATAATTCTTTTCGTACTTCTTAATTTGAAAAATTCGTTATCTGGTATCAGTGTAATGGAATTTGTAATAAGTTATACACACGTAGACTTAGGATTACAAAACCCTTGCCATATCGTTTGTTATCATCCAAAGAAGCCATGCACTTGGTATGTATTAGTAGATTATTAACCAAGGGGATAAAGCAGTGTCTTCTGTCACGGGTGACGATTTAAATCGCGAGCGTAACGAAGGACTTGAGGTTTACTCCCGAGCGTAGCGAGGGTGTTAAAAACTTAAATCCCTCGCTTCGCTCGTGATTTAAGACGAGTCCTGAGCGTAGCGAGGGATTTAAGTTCACCCAAGACTAAGACAGCTTTATCACCGAGTAAAATACTCTACTTTTCGTACCATTTGCGAAAAACTTAACACAATAATAATATGAGACAAGCATTTATTAGGAATACGTATTTTTAGAACATTAACTTATTTATAAAAATAAATTGAAATAAACTTAACGTTTATGTATTTGAAAAAATACAAAAACGCGGCAAATTCCTAGACTAATATTTTTTTGTCGGAAAAGCAAAGGCATCAAGCTCATACGGCCTCGACGGTTTTCGCAATTTTATTTAATAATCATAACTGCATCATAAATGCGTATTCCTTTTAAAAAAAAGATGTATAATGATTTATATACAAACTCAATGGTGTAAACACAGATGTAGTTCAGTATAAATTTCGGTAAGTATTCCAAATTTAAATCACATTCTCCCCCTAGAGGATGAATGAAATTCAGTACAATTTTCTTTCCCTGTTTTTAACAGATTAAAAATGACTTGTTATGATCGCTGTTTGTGGCATAGAATGTCACTTTTTTGAGCAAGTGGTACGAAAATATCCTTTAAATTACACGTTGTATATGTATATCACTAATTAGGAAGGTCAATTAAAGGCGTGCTAATAGTTACTAGGTGTATTCGCGACTGTAAGCTTAGGCGACGGGACGCAGCCGTCTCTACTTATCTATATGTAAGTATAGATATGTGTATACATGAACATATCATGTAAGATATCATGTTATGTGTACCTACATACCTTAAGGTTTTAAAATCCAAATAAAAAAACTAAACTATGTTCCACAAAGTCGATCGCTTGCAGCACACCACCTCACAGCAATACCTCACTAACCATTTGATAAGGAAATTCAATTTCACTGAACACAATCAGAACCGTATTGCAAATGCTAAGAGTTGTACAATCTGCAATCGGACACACACGATTACCAGCCCAAACATTGGCAACAATGAGCAAAGATCTTTACAACCGTCGATTGCGTCATTCATATGAAAAAAGTTCAGGAAACTGTGACTAAAGAGGCAATGAATGTTTATTTGCTATTTTGTTTCGGTTTACAGTTTGAATGTAGTTTTTTTTATTGCTGATAGGCTTACGTTTGACCACCATCTCACCTGATGTTAAGCGACAATGTGGTTGAAGAAGAAGCACACTTGCCTAGAAGTAACCTATTCACTCTTGATTTAAAGACTCCCAGGTTATAGCGATCAGGAAACACAGACTCCAGCAGGGAATTCCTCCTCCTTACGCACAATAAAACTATTCTCGAAACATTTTGTGCGTGTGGGTGGGATGTCTACCATGTAACGATGGCACATCGCCGTTTGTCTTGTAGTCCGATGATGGAACGGGCTCGGTGGAATTAGACTGTGCAATTCCATCGCACAATAATATAATATAATTTCCAAGTTACCCATTGTTGAAAACATGTAACTTTCGCGGCAGTTCGATATCTCTTGATGACAAATGAGCCGCGATGCGCGCGCGCCGCTATAGAACATTATGTAAGGCTAGCAGTCAGGGGAATAAACAAATAAACACATTACTTTGTTACACTTTCTCTTTATACCTCTTGCTTGCATTATGTAATTTTGATGAATCTGTAGTTTTGAAGTTGTGTACCTAATTGATAAGACTCAAAAACCTGGATCTGGGGGATTTTAGACTTTGAAGTTTACTTCTAGAAATAGGTCAGTAGCAGCATCTTCCTTGAAAGTCTGCATTGGGTCTTATTCGGATATTAATTACCTAGCCTTGTGTAATGTGTAAAACATGCATACTCGTATAAGTATGTAGGTATACAACGTGTAATTTAAAGGGTAGGTATATACATATATACCAAGTGCACGGCTTCTTTGGATGATAACAAACGATATGGCAAGGGTTTTGTAATCCTATGTCAATACGTGTGACTAACAAGTGTAACTTATTAGAAATTTGAATACATTGATACCAGAGACCGAAATATCATGTTATTGGCAAGTGACGTGAAAGTTATTGACCCTTGTGGTGCTGTGACACGTTTGTTATAATTGGTATTCAAGAAACATATGAAACCGGTAATTTGGTATCAATTCTTTGAGTGACTTATTTTGAGCTGAAACTGTGCATAGAGACTCCATACCAGATCTTGTCTTCAGCCCTTTTGGATAGATATGGGGTTTCCGTTACACGTTGTATAAAAATACAACTGCCCTGGAATATGAAGAGCTATAAACGAGGTAAATGACTTCTTCGTATATGGCAATGAATATCCCAGCTACAATAATGATAATACAAGGTGTTACAGATTAAGCGCAATACCTCAGACACCCCAATTAGAATATCAAATTATAAGGCTAAAACAACATCCGTAACTAAATAAATTGAAACCAAACCTAGACATTTTTTATAAAATAGTTATCCTTACTAAACGTAAAACGTATGTGCGTCATACAATATCCTTACGCAGACGCATTCACTCATGCAATGTTAGCGGCCGACACGCACACGAGCGCAATTCCTTGAATTAAGGATTGTATTAATTTGTCATGATACTGTGTTTCCATTAAGTTAAATAACAGATTTTTCCGTTAAAATTAACACATATCTTTTATGACGGAAATCGATTCAGAAGCCGGTTCTATACCAACTACTTTCAGAAATTGCGTTTATTCTGTTACACGTTGTATAATGTAATAAATAATATGTGGATGAGTGACCATCTTATCGCGTGACCTCAGTGACAGTGACCTCTGTGCTTGGGAAAGCACGTGAAGCCTTTGATCCCGGATGTTATTTGTACATTTTTAGAGTTCCGTAGCCGAATGGCAAAAAACGGAACCCTTATTGTTTCGTCATGTCTGTCTGCCTGTCTGTCTGTCTGTCCGTCCATATGTCACAGCCATTTCATTCCGAAACTATTAGGACTATACATGTGAAACTTCGTAGGTAGATGTATTCTGTGAACCGCTTTCCGATTTAGAAATATTAAACATTTTTTTTTGCAAAAAATAGAACCGACTTCCATATCAAAACACTACAAAGCAAAAAATAACTTTAATTTCGGAAGTCGGTGGTTTTGGATTATCTTTTTTTTTTCACACCGCCTTCCGAAATTAAAGTTATTTTTGGCTTTGTAGTGTTTTGATATGGAAGTCGGTTCTATTTTTTGCAAAAAAAAAATTTTCACGCTTTTTAGTGGGTCGGTTTGTAATTTATCTAGTTACAAAAGCCATAATGTCAACAACTTATCACCTTTTACAAAATATTGCTTTTCCCGATGCATAGCCGTTAATTTTTAAGGAGTTCTGCTGGTACTTGACCATCAGCTCTACATCACCATATGTATTGTGACGAGCATAAAGTGTTTAACATCCGTACTCAAGTAATCGAAACGCAATCCACGAAAAACTTATTATTGAGGAGTTTCAGTGGCCATCTGTGGTCTTCATCATCAGTTCAACTTCCGCAAATGGTACTTTTCGGAAGCAACTGCTCAAGGTACTATAAGAAATACCCAAAACGCTATAGGTGTGCCTATGATATTTGAAGAGTTCCCTCGATTTCTCCAGGATCCCATCATCAGATCCTGACTTGGTGACAATGGGACCAACTAGAAAGTATACCCATTCAAACGCAAAAAGAATTTTTCAAATCAATCCAGCCGTCTCCGAGTTATGAGGTAACATACATAAAAAAAAAGAAAAAAGTTCAAGACGAATTGAGAACCTCCTTTTTTTGAAGTCGGTTAAAAATAAAGCGAACTGATATTGAAACTATTTTTTTTCATGAAACCTATGCGTGTGTGGGGTTAAAAATGACATTGAGGTTTCTAAAACCACTTTTTCATAAAGTTAATCGTTTAAAAGATATGCGCTTCCAAAATGATAAAATGTCCCCCCCCCTGTAACTTTAATAATAATGCAGCGAAAACTTTCAACCAAAAATAGTTTGAACGAGATCGGGTTTACGGTTTTTGAGATACAGCATATTTTCTAAAACCGCAAATACAACTTTGTAATTCATACAAACACTATGAAAAACAAAGTTATTTGGCGTATTTACTACGGAACCCTTCATGGACGAGTCTGACTCGCACTTGGCCAATTCAAGTCAGTTGTTACGGGAAGTCGGAAATCTGAAAATCGGTCCTAGCTAGGTTTTGGAGGTCAGTTAGGCAGTCCGCAGTCGCTCCATCTCAAACTTTTGTTTTCATCTGCTTCTGGTTAGACTACAAGCTGAGCCCGAAATAACTCAGGTTACTTCTAGGTAAACGAGCTTCATCTTCGACCACATCATCACTTACCATCAGGTGAGATGGTGGTCAAACACGAACCTATTATCAATAAAAAAAACTCTTTCCTTTTCACTCATCACTTATTAAAAGTTGAAAATAATTTATGTTTTATTAAATAACTAGCTTTTGCCCGCGACTTCGTCCGCGTGGAATAGTTACTTTGGGCTAACGTTAAATTTAACCCCGATTTTGAAGCATTCTTCATTGGCGTTCCGCTCCTATTATTATTATTATTATTATTGTTTTAATTTGGAACAACATAGGAACCATTTTTGTTAGTACACACCTTAAATACTACAACTTATACACTAGGGTTAGTAACACATACAAATACAAATACAAAATAAACATTATTGAGTCATGTACTTACGAGGCATTTCATGCGGACAATGATTCCGCATGAGATGCCTCAGCACAGGAGCTCTCGGGTCCTCAGCCAAGGCTTTCAGGATGCTATTGCCACTCCCCCGCATCCTCGTCACCAGCGATGCCACCTTTTTCCTGATGATAGCATGGAAACCATCTGTACGTAATCGGGCAAACATCCCCGAGGCACTACAGAAACGAGGGAGTTTCAACATCATCCTGAAAACATTGTTGTATTGGACGCGCAGGGCATTTAGCGCCCCCCGTGAACAGTTGAACCACAGACTTCCCGTGTACAGGCCTTGACAGTACGCTTTAAATAAGGTTATTTTGACCTCGTCATTGGCCTTAGCGTAATGATATATAGCCTATAGCCTTTCTCTATAAATTGACTATTTAATTTAAAAATATTTTTCAATTGGAACCAGTAGTTCCTGAGATTATCGCGTTCAAACAAACAAACAAACTCTTCAGCCTTATATTATTAGTATAGATAGCTGTTGCCCGCGACTTCGTCCACGTTTCAGTCGATATTCGTAAAAAAAAAGTAGCCTATGTCCTTCCTCACGGTTCAGTGATTTTGATGTAACAGACAGATTAACTTTCCTAATTTAGTAGGGAAATATAATATGTCAATCTATAATACTGTTGAAAAATATCGCAATACCGAACCGCACAATATTATTGTTAATAGCTGTGCCCGCGACTCCGTCAGCGTGTAACTTCTTGTGTGTTATTAAGTTAATGTATTGGTAATATTGTTTAGATTACGTTCACATGAGGCTTAAGTACCTATAGAACGAAAATACTTCAGCGCAAAGCTTCCGGGTAAACTATGTTGAAAGTTGACCCGTCCGGCACGTGAACATAAAGATTTTTAGAACTGCTAACCCGGGAAAGAGCGACGTACAACTGACCATGCGAGAAACAACTGACACCGAGATCTACTCCAGCAACACGAAAAGTCTGCCCTTGAGCCTTATTAATTGTCATTGCATAACACACCGATACTGGGAATTGCGTTCTTTTAAATTGGAATGGAAAATTATTTGGTATTATGGGAATTCTGGGAATAAAGACGGTTTCTCTTGCACCGCAACCTGTTAAAATTTGAGCCTCGATTATATTTTGTTGCAACTGGGTTACTTTTAGCCGAGTTCCATTGCAAAGTTGTGGTGGTTTTAAATTTCGGAGCAGAATAATAATCAGAAAGCTTCGAACTGTAAGCTATCGGGAGTTACACGTGTTATTGTGAGTCAACCATAAAAGATAGACATATGCTGTCGTGGGATATTTTTTATATAATTTTAAGGAGAACATTTCCGTCATAAATGATTTCTGTGTAGCTTTAACCATTAAGGTTGCACACGCGACGGAAGCTTAAAAAATGGAGTAACTTCTCCCGTTTTCCCAACATTTCCCTTCACTGCTCTGCTCCTATTGATTGTAGCGTGATGAAAAGTACACTATAACCAGCTCAGGAGTATGAAAAATAATTGTACCAAGTTTTGTTAAAATCCGTCAAGTAGTTTTTGTTTCTATAACGGTTATACAGACAGACAGACAGACAGACAGACAGACAAAAATTTTACTGATTGCATTTTTGGCATCAGTATCGATCCCTAATCACCCCCTGATAGTTATTTTGTAAATATATTTCATGTACAGAATTGACCTCTCTACAGATTTATTTTATGTACTAGCTTTTGCCCGCGACTTCGTCCGCGTGGAATAGTTACTTTGGGCTAACGTTAAATTTAACCCCGATTTTGAAGCATTCTTCATTGGCGCTCCGCTCCTATTGGCCTTAGCGTAATGATACAATATAGCTGTGCCCGCGACTCCGTCAGCGTAAGTTAATGTATTGGTAATATTGTTTAGATCACGTTCACATGAGGCTTAAGTACCTGGAGAACGCTTCGACCGCGAGACGCGTCGATCGCGGCGACCGATTCTCAAAAATAATCCTTATAGCATGATTCAGTATTCACGCGCGATGGCTTATTATTATAAGCGTATTTCATGTATAACTTTGGTGTTTCTATACCGATTTATATGATTCTTTTTACGGTTTCGTAGCCGAATGGCAAAAAACGGAATCTTTATAGTTTCGACATGTCTGTCCGTCTGTCTGTCTGTCTGTCTGTCCGTCCGTCCGTCTGTCACAGCAATTTTATTCCGAAACTATTAGGACTATACATGTGAAACTTGATAGGTAGATGTATTCTGTGAACCGCTTTCCGATTTTGAGAAAAAAAATTAAAAAATATTTAAAATAAAGGGGGGCTCCCCATACATGGAACTAAACCTGAAAATATTTTTTTTCATGAAATCGATGCATGTGTGGTATCTATAGACAGTTCTTTAAAAACGACATCGGAGTTTCTAGAACCACTTTTCCATAAAGTCAATCGTTTAAAAGATATAAGCTTCCAAAGTGGTAAAATGTGTGTGTGGCGGACACAACCTCTAACTTCTATAATAATGGAGTGAAAAATCTAAAAAAAATATGTCTGTAGATCTTAATATAAACTTTCAACCAAAATTTGTTTGAACGAAATCAGTTCAGCAGTTTTTTAGATACAGCATATTTTCTAAAACCGCAAATATAACTTTGTAATTCATACAAACACTATGAAAAACAAATTTATTCGGCGCAGTTGTAAAAAATGTAAAAAAGCCAGTTTTAAGTAAGGTTTTTTTTTCAAAACAAATTTATTTGGCGCAGTTGTAAAAAAAGTAAATAAGCTAGTTTTAAGAAATTTGTAAGGTTTTTTTTCGTCAAATAAATTTGCATATTATATTATAGTTACTACGGAACCCTTCATGGGCGAGTCTGACTCGCACTTGGCCAATTTTTTTATGGAATAGTTAATAATGTTAACTTTTTCAATTAGGGGTGACTGAGAGTGTTATAAACGTAAGAGTAGACAAATATTATAATCAGAAAGCTTCGAACTGCTAAGCTATCGGGAGTTACACGTGTTATTGTGAGTCAACCATAAAAGTTAGACATATGCTGTCGTGGGATATTTTTTATATAATTTTAAGGAGAACATTTCCGTCATGAAATGATTTGTGTAGCTTTAACCATTAAGATTGCACACGCGACGGAAGCTTAAAAACTGGAGTAACTTCTCCCGTTTTACCAACATTTCCCTTCACTGCTCTGCTCCTATTGATTGTAGCGTGATGAAAAGTATACTATAACCCGCTCAGGAGTATGAAAAATAATTGTACCAAGTTTCGTTAAAATCCGTCGAGTAGTTTTTGTTTCTATAACGGTTATACAGACAGACAGACAGACAGACAGACAGACAAAAATTTAACTGATTGCATTTTTGGCATGAGTATCGATCCTTAATCACCCCCTGATAGTTATTTTGGAAATATATTTCATGTACAGAATTTACCTCTCTACAGATTTATTATAAGTATAGAAGAAGAAGATAGAAGAAGAAGATTTAATAAAACGCAATTTAGTTACCAAAATGACCACGATATTGGCTTTTTTTTTTTTCGCCCAGACTTGGTGCACCTCCTTTTTGTTTTTAACCGACTTCATAAAAAGGAGGTTTACAATTCGTCTTGAACTTTTTTTTTTTTTTTTTTTGTTTTATGTTTGTTACCTCATAACTCGGAGACGGCTGGACCGATTTGGAAAATTCTTTTTTTGTTTAGAAAGGGTATACTTTCTAGTTAGTCTCATTGTCGTCACGTTTGGATCTGATATATATATATATATATAAGACGTTTAATTTTCTCAACACAAAGTAACTTAAAGCTAAAAATTACAGTAAACTAAAGTAGGGGTTTGACTTTGTGAGAGACTGGTGCCTGAAGTGGGTTTCAACGAGAACCTGTATTACAGGTCACCAGTTCCCTCCCGCGGCCTGAGATAACTAACTTAAATAGTGGATAGAGAATTGAAGACAAGAATGAAGCAATATTACTTAAAGACTAAAAATATGAAAATTATTGTTTACATACATGAGAAGACGTGGAACCAGTTTGTTAAGTGTATCGGTGTATGAGATTGTTATGCAGTTTGAAGAGTGTAAATGTATGAAAAAAGAGCTGTATGAGTATGCGTGATGACAGTAAGTACAAAACAAGAAAAACAGTATTATTTCAGCGGGACCAACAAATCCTCAGTTCCCTTGTAGTCAAGGCTTTTGAGAAATTTAAATAGTTGATCTTTACATTTTAATTTAGTGAGGGGGTATATATTGAGTTTATTATTAAGTTTGTTATATAAGAACGGCCCCAGAAAGAAGAAGAAATTATGAGAGTGCGCAGTTTTAGTGGATTGCGTTAGACACACCCTACCTTTTCGGCGTTTATCCATGTGGAGTTTTGTATCGAAAGGCAAAGATGAATGTTGCTTTAGCACCGTACGGAGTATGAATATTTGCCTAACAGTCAGAACGTCCCATTCCTTAAAAAGATCGACGGTTGGATAAAAAAAGGGGAGACCGGCTGCAACTTTGAGTATGGCACGCTGTGCCCTCTCTACTTCAATCAGGTGACTCTTGCCGGTACCACCCCAGGAAGTAATACAATACTCGATTAGGGATTGGCACAGAGCATCATAGACCATCTTGATAACCCGCCTTTCAGCTGCATATCTCAAAGTTTTAAATATATAAATTAATTTCCGCAATCGGGATACCAGGAGTTTTGTGTGTAATTTAAATGTCAGGCATTGATCTATGATGACTCCTAGGTATTTAATATCACCAACTCTCTGAAGAATAGGACAGGAGCACGGTGAGGTTTCAGTAACACAATCATGACAAGAAACTGAAAAACACGATGACGGTAAAAGATTAGACCTATGAGCAAAGGTAACGTATTTAGTTTTATTAACATTCAAAGTCAGAATGTTCGTGCGCAACCATTTATACACCACGCTAAAGCCATTTTGGGCAGAGTTAAAAACCTCTTCCCAGCTCCGTCCACTAAAAAAGAGGGCAGTATCATCTGCGAAAGTAATAATTTGACCATTGTGTAGCTGGAGGCGGCAGAGGTCATGATGATGGGATCATGGAGAAATCGAGGGAACTCTTCAAATATTATAGGCACACCTATAGCGTTTTGGGTATTTCTTATAGTACCTTGTGCAGTTGCTCTCGAAAAGCACCATTTGAGGAAGTGGAACTGATGATGAAGACCCCAGATGGCCACCGAAACTACTCAATAATAAGTATTTCGTTGATTGCGATTAGATTACTTGAATATGGATGTTAAGCACTTTATGCTCATCACAATGCATATGGTGAAGTAGAGCTGATGGTGATGTACCAGGAGAGCTCCTCAAAAATTAACGGCTCTGCACCGGGAAAAGCAATATTTTGTAAAAGGTGATAAGTAGTTGACATTTTGGCTTTTGTAACTAGATAAATTACAAACCGACCCACTAAAAAGCGTGAAAAAAAAACTTTTTAGCAAAAAATAGAACCGACTTCCATATAAATTAGTTAGGTTCTATAATTAGGTTCTATTTTTTGCTAAAAAGTTTTTTTCATCAAGGTGAAAACCCTCATAGATATCCTCGACCTGGAGCTGGCGAAGGGGTATATCGGACCCTAACTGTTTTAGTCAGTTGAGTTTATGTTAACCGACAAAAAACAACCGAAAAGAAAATAGGTCAATTTATTTTTAAAATAATACCTACTTTAACGTAAAATGTACGGCACAATGAAAGTATTCCTAGTACGTTTTGTGCAGATAATAATAATAATAATAAAAGTCATTTATTTCTCCTCACATAATAAGACAAACATAACATATTAAGTCACATAAGATAAATGGGGGTACATAAATCATGCTTATACTTAAATATGTGAGGAGCTAAAGATGGGTTGTAGCGATGGCGCATCGTCAATCGTCTTGTAGTTATAGGAGAGGGTTGCTGAAATTAGATTGTGCAAATCTATCGCACACTCCACAAAATGTAACTAATAAAGGCTTGCGAGTTGCAATAGGGTTGGATTGGAGTTTAATGATAGAGATCTCCTTACCTCCATAGAATCACCATTAAAATCCATACTGTGCCTCTCACTCTCAATTATTTCGGAAAATTATGAGCAGTAAAAGCAGAAGTACTCTGTTGTTCTCTGCAGAGTGGTCTCCATGGTCTGTCGTTTCAACATGATATTATCATGCATATTAATTAAAGAAACATTCACTGTTGCGTATCAGTCAATGTTTCTATAATTAATATTAAGATCTGCATTGATTAATCTATTAACCTTTACAAGTAATAAATTTGAAATCCATTCGAATTGACCTTTAAAAGTTTATCAACTGATGTGTAATATGTCAATGAAACATTTTCGACACACCTCTTATCTACATCATTCGTTTCAAGTTTGATAACGATTTGATTAAACGGCACAAAAGAATATTTGCCGTGTTTATTTGGAAACTCAACACCTTTTAACTAATTATAATGAGTTATGTACACTACATTATCAATTGATAAATTGATGTTAGTTGTGAAAAAGTTACTAGCGTTTTTAACCGGCTTCTAAAAAGGAAGAGGTCTCACTGTTCTGAGTTCGTATTGAACTTTTTTTTATGTATGTTAGTTACCTCATAACTCGAAGACAGCTGGACCGATTTGAAAAATTCTTTTTTTGCTTGAAAGGATATACTTTCTAATTGGTCCCATTGTCATCACGTTAGAATCTGATCATGGAATCATGGAGAAATCGAGGGAACTCTTCAAATATTATAGGCACACCTATAGCGTTTTGGGTATTTCTTATAGTACCTTGTGCAGTTGCTCTCGAAAAGCACCATTTGGGGAAGTGGAACTGATGATGAAGACCACAGATGGCCACCGAAACTACTCAATAAAAAGTATTTCGTCGATTGTGATTCGATTACTTGAATATGGATGTTAAGCACTTTATGCTCGTTTGTCTTGTAGTCCGGTAATGGAACGGGATTGTGAAAACTTTCTCCAAGATAGACTAATACAAACACTAAGAATGAACTCCTGAGTCCTGTTAGAACAGTCTTCCACTGTACTTTAAGCTTCATTGACAAAGGATTCATTGATAAAAGTGTCGAAATAAAATGAATCACTATAAGAAATGAAGAGAATCCTAGTGCTACCCACTCGGAGTAACAAACATACAGGTGTTCCGACCATGCGTGTCTAATTGCCTATTAAGCCGAGGTATTACTAATAGTATAATTGTTGTTCTCTTGCGGCTCCATCGCCTCATCGGCAGCACTTACTGCTTCCGCTTTGAACTACCGAGTTCATGGTTTGTGTATAATAAAAAGTAAATAAACTAAAACCCGACTACGACAAAAAAATCGATGCTAAAAAGGATGAAACAAGATTTTCAGGATGCTGAAATAAACAAGGTTACTGGAAAAACAAGAACAGAACAAAAATAAAAGCCGTAATCACACGTTATATAGGATATCAACCGTAACTAAACAATTAATAACGTGACGTGTGACTTGACGTGTTTTTAGTTTTTTTACTTTTTATTATTTAAACTATTTTGGTGTTCAATCACTGTGCTTCTATACTATTTACTTTATTTTTTATAAGTTCAAGTGAAGCCCTTTCAAATGATACCAAACACGGTATATCTATATCTTACTTTTATTTTTTACACATGACTTTTTGACCGCTAGAGGGCGCCACGTTAAATTTAAGCAATATTTTTGATAAGTACAAGTGAAGCCTTTTCAAATGATACCAAACACGGTGTATCTATCTTATTTTTATTTTTTTCACATGATTTTTTGTCCACTAGAGGGCGCCACTTTAAATTTACAATGTTTTGGAAATGTGCATGTGACGCCCTTTCAAATGATATCAAACACGATGTGTTTATCTTATTTTTATTTTTTAACACAACACTTTTTGGGCCCTAGAGGGCGCCACATTGGGTTTTGTGACACGTCACGTAGCCTATGTTCAGCGGACGGTCAAGACGGTTCTAACGATACCTCATTTGTTGAGTTCCGATAAGCGGCTTTGGAGCTATGAGGGAACAGATGAACATACACACATACATACATACATACATACATACATACATACATACCCTGTCAAAATCATAACCCTCCTTTAGCTTTGCCGTAGTCGGGTAAAAAGAAGGTTTACTGCAACAAAACGTCTGTGAGGATCATTATTTTGTTTTTATTTAGTTCTAGATTGAGTTTGTTTATATTTCTATGCCTGTTTCTTTTTTTTTAGTTAAAGTTAAATATGTGTTTGTTAAATTATGTACTTAGTAATTAATAAACAATGTAATACAGAAAATGTAATTATTAATTAAAACTAATGTAATTGGTACTTGTTAATTAATGTAATTTTAATTGTTAAATGTATTTGTTAATTATCTAATGTCTACATAATTCCTGTAATTGTTAAATATTTAAATTTATAATGCATGATGTGGTCTCCTATAACTGAAGAAGCACAGTGTTAAAAGACCGGCCTTATTATTATTTTAGCTTTTAAGGTGTATTCTTTGTTGGAGATCCAAATTAAATAAATAAACAAAACTAATTTAAAAAATTAAACCCGACTGCTCAACTGAAATGAAAGAAACTAGCACATTTTCATTTGAAAAAGTGACAAGCAGGCGGGACTCATCCCATTTTTACCCGACTGCGCGACGCAAAGGAGGATAATGTGCTTATCAATATGTGTGTATGTGTTTGTACGGCGTTTTGTACAGGCCAACCGCGTGGGTTGATTTTAATTATTCTTGTATCAATCGATTCATCTTAACTTTTCGAGTGACACTAAAGACATGACATCAAAATTCACCACAACAACAACCAGATGCAATATTGTAAACATGAAAAAATAAAAAATTGACAAACTGTGTCTAGTGGGATAAACGCTGGCCAATTTTACTGAAAAAATAACATGAATCAATGGTAAAGTAATAAGTTGCAGCGATGACCAAGTGGTACAAGTTGATATATAATAAACCTGCCAGAACGGAAAAGATGTAGAGGATACTCGCTACTGACTTAGTGGTCAAACTCAAAGAGAGATTTCAGGACCTCCCAACTATTATTTTGTTTAATTGTGGAATTATGTCTATTCTGCGCCAGGATAATCTCTCAATTATCCTGGTGCAGAACTGTATGGAAATCCGACCGAAATTAATAGGAACATAATTGGACAAAGAATAAGATTAAACTGATTACCGAAATGGAATTTAGGGCACCCTGACTTCGGACAGGTTACGTTCGTGGATGGTCTAGTGACAGCAGTTTTATTCCCAGGCTGTTAAAGCAAGTACTTATTGGGTGTTCCATAGGACAATTCCTAGGAGCAGCTTAAGCCTGGATACGCTCCAGCTTGCAACAGTTCCGCCTTTATTATGTGGAAGTATAGCATAATGCTGGTGTTGCTATATAAAAAGCCACATATCCATTTCTTCAACTATTTGGTACTATCCGCGAGACACTTTTTATTGCTGTCTGATCTGTAAAAATACAGAATATAAATACTTATATGGATTGTTTTTAGGGTTTTATAGCCGAATGGCAAAAACCGGAACCCCTGTAGATTCGTCATGTCTGTATGTTTGTTCGTCCCTATCACAGTCATTTTATTCCGAAACCATTAGGACTACACAGTTGAAATGATATTATACATATAAATTGATTTTTAAACAAATATGAAAGTAAAACATTAAGGGGGCTCCCAATACAACTGAAACTAAATAAGGAAAAATATGACTATTTATTATTACCATTTTGTTTTGTTTTATTTTCTCTAAACATGTTCTATGTAGTGTTAGTCAGTTGTACAGAACATGCTTAGTTTATCCTTTTTCTTCTCGACGTAATACAAGAAATTTCTCAGACATCGCACACGCGACTCTGTAGCGATTGTTATCTCTGTTATGAGATGATCCGGTGCAGCGAGTCAGTGACCCGCGATTAGGAGCGTTACGTAAAGTGCAGCGAGAGCCCGGAAGCGCGGACGCTCCGCGTGACGCATTCCTACGTGGATTGTGCCACGCAGCAGATGTGGGCAAAAGGTTCAGTTGAAGTAGTAGGTGAGAACTGTAGCTATGAGAATGGGTATAGATGGATTTTTAGCTTATTAAGTATCAGACTATCAGTACATTTAGTTGAAATTACGAGACACCTCTTAATTGCTCTCTTCAAATATCGCAAATACCAAAAACAGCTTGACTGCTGTGTTTTTTAACTAGGCCCGAGTAGGTTTCGCGTGGTGTATGAGGAGTTGCTCATAGTCTACTACGCTGATCAGAGATGGAGTATGCGGCTGTAAATTCACACTGCTGGGATGATTATGGAGAATGCCAACCTCAGCTAGAAGTGACGAAGAAAAAACACTATGTGATTTTAGTCAGTAGCAATCTGATAAACTTCTCCGTATCTCGCGCGAAAAGTACATTACCCTAATTTGCGTCGCGCAGTCGGGTTACAAAAGGTGTAAGTATTCAAACGATCGATCGGCATAGCTTTCGAAAAGTGCATAAAACGGCAAGTGATGGTCATTTAAAAATAAGTGTCTGAGTAAGTCGAGAATATTTACAACACATAGTTGAAAATAATCATTAATTATTTCACGGAGATCAAACAACAATGTTTCAATTAAAAAAAAAGATGTCGCATAGAAGTTGTAACTAAGTTGACTTACTGTTATTCTACTCTATTATGTACGTGTGGTGTTGTGCTACTGTCTGTAGAAGATATAAAACTGTTACGTAAAAGATAATTTTCGACAAAATAATACGCCGCGGCCGGTCGGGTCATCTAGATTATTCGTATTTTGTAGCATCCGGAGTTACAAGATTAGAAACACGATTCGAAAGAAATCCACTTGTTGTTGTTGATTAATTAATTCAGAATGCAATCCATACTAATATTATAAATACGAAAGTCTGTCCGTCTGTCAGTCTGTTACGCTTTCACGGCTAAACTACAGCACCGATTTGGATGAAATTTGGAATGAAAATAGTTGAAGACCCCGGGTCAAACATAGGATACTCAAAAGTCTACCCCTGAAGTTTTCAAATACAAAATTTGTATGAGAAATCTAAAACCGCTAAACCGATTAATTGATTTTGGTTTTTGCTCAAATTAACGCGGGTAAAACTGCGGGGCACGTCTAGTTTTTTATGAGTGGTCGATCACTTGCTCCTATTGGGTAGAATTTTGTTTCCACAATCTACTAATTATTTATTAGTGAATTAATTTTATAGCGTGCAGGTTTTAGAAAGAGAATTAAAATTATTATTAGTGAGCGTCACTAAAACCGTGTTACGCAACCTGACTCTGAGTATCCTAAATGTGACCAGAAGATGGAAGAACATAATTATGCGAAGCGTCTGCAGCATCATCCTACACTGAAGGTAGCACAAGTAGTTTGTGGCACAGAATCATCAAATGACTTCATCCACCCGGTCTGGGGGAACGGAATAGCCTACCGGGGTTGAGGGCTTGTTCCGCGGACCCGGAATGAAAGGGCAGTTGAAGGAACAGGGTGGGTTTTTAGTTAGTAGAAGTCTGACACTCCCTTCCGCTCCACGCAGAGCGGGAGAAGTCATTCGATGACTTTCCCAAGCGAAAAAATATTGCGTTCCAGGCTGCGGCATCTTGTTAGAACATGCTCGCAATCCTGGAAGAAGCATGCACCTAGATTTTGCTAAAACATGTCGTAATATTCTAGAATTTAGCATTACAAATAAAATTGCTCAAATTAAATGTGGAACAGAAGTTTTTGTTAAAACCGCTAAAGAAACACTTCTAATAAAATATCTTGTAAAAGAAGGAGAAAAACTATATTTTAGAAGACGCTCTCTCTAAGTGTTAGTAAGATCGTTTCATCCACTAAACGGTTCTCGCGCAATATGTAATTGTCAATTGTGTTACTGTCTCACGAGTTAAATATTTGGAACATTATGAGGGTACTTGCTTTCTGGATTTGAAATCTTTGGTTCAGCTACCCTTCTAACGTGTTTTGTAATTATTCTTTTTTACGAAAACCTAGCAATGTGGGTAGAATTCACATTAAGTACTAGCCCAATAGAATTCATAAATAAATGATGGAATGAATTCTTTTTTCTCCATCTTAGTCTCCAAGTTCTTAAAAGTGTACTGTAATTTATCTATTCAAGTATTTATTGCAATCCATAATGTACACATACAGTGGTAATACAGAAAAAACCGACCAAGTGCGAGTCGGACTCGTGCACGAAGGGTTCCGTACCATTTTCTATATAAACGGCAAAAAATCATGTGTGTTGTATGGGAGCCCCCCTTAAACATTTATTTTATTTTGTGTTTAGTATATCGGCAATAGATATACATAATTTGTGAAAATTTCAACTGTCTTGCTATCGCGGTTCTTGAGATACAGCCTGGTGACAGACAGATGGACGGACAGACAGCGAAGTCTTAGAGTAATAGGGTCCTGTTTTTACCCTTTGAGTACGGAACCCTAAAAAAATTGTGGGTCCGGGCTCCGGGCCCAGTAATACTAAAACTAATTCTAATAGTGTATGTTTTATTGCATATGACGCAAACATGAGAAGGAATTATTGTTTAAATAAAGATGATTTAATCCTAAATGCACTTTTTCCCATGACCAACATCCTCGCATTGCGTGTCAACACTGTCAACATCAAAGACTTATACGTACATAAACACATAATTTCAACAAACACAATAGAATCTCAACGTGCCCACGGAATGTAACCTATTGTCGTTCTGTACATAATTTCACTTGTCACGCATTCATATTCTGTGATTTCTAAATAAACAATTTAATAGAAATTATGATAATGTTGTAAAGCATTATGTAAAGAATATGAGAGCAGAGGTGCCGATCTGCCAAATACCAACTGGATGTGCTTGAGTCTATCGAGAAACGAGCCAAGAGACTCATTGGCAATGACGCACTGGTCGAGTCAGAGCTCCAGAGCCTTGAACATCGACGACGAATTGGAAGTCTATCGGCTTTCTATCGGTTACATTTTGGGGAGTGTGCCATGAAATTACACAATCTAATCCCGCCATACCCGTTCCATCATCGGACTACAAGACAAACGGCGATGCGCCATCGTTACATGGTGGACATCCCACCCATAAGCACGAAACGTTTTGGGAATACTCTCATTGTGCGTACGGGAATTCCCTGCCGGAGTCTGTATTTCCGGATAGCTATAGCATTGGGGTCTTTAATTCAAGAGTGAATAGGTTACTTCTAGGTAAGCGTTCTCCATCTTCGACCACATCGTCGCTTACCATTAGGTGAGATGGTGGTCAAACGCGAGACTATTCTCAATTAAAAAAAACTGACATAATCGGAGCGTATACAGCTATTACTGTACTTTCTGTTTTTAGGACAGTTCTGAACATCACTTGCTTACTTTACTAACTTAAGGGTTGGTGGATGTGGTATATCTTCGGGTTTTTGATCCTATTCTGGTCTGCTCGCCATGTTTATGCAGACTGTTCTGAGAAGTCGTGATAATGTTGTTGCCTGTGTTCAAACCCACCATACCTTGTAAGTCGTCCACCTCTGCTATCACGGTTCTTGAGAATTTTACAATAGTCGGTAATTTTTATTTCTTAACTAGCTTTTGCCCGCGACTTCGTGCGCGTGGGAAGTTTTTCCCGTGTAATTCTCGATCCCGTGGAAATTCCGGGATAACAATTATCCTACATAAATTAATTATTTAAGATCTAGATATTTTTTATTCCTAATTGTAATCTTACTTCTTACTAATATCTTTCTTACTAATATTATAAATGTGAAAGTTTGCGAGGATGGATGGATGTTTGTTATTCTTTCACGCAAAAACTACTGAACGGATCTGAATGAAATTTGGTAAGTAGATAGTTGGCAGCCTGGAATAACACATAGGCTACTTTTTATCCCGGAATTCCCACGGGATCGGGATTTTACGCGGGAAAACCTTTCTACGCGAACGAGTCGCGGGCAAAAGCTAGTTATTTATAAGATAATACTTAATATAAGATTTGTGTTTATTTTGTGTAAGACATATTTGTACTCCATATCATGACAGGATATGCTGGTAACAAGGAATTGTAACATCTATTGTACCATATTCTGACGAATAAATATTTTGATTGGATTTGATATGTCCTTCCCAGGATCCTAAACTATTCCCATGCCAAATTCCATCTGAATCGGTTCAGAGGTTTAGGCGTGAAAAGGTAACAGACAGACAGTCAGAGTGACTTTCGCATTTATAATATTAGTATTAGTATGGATAAGTAAATATTCTGCGTGTCGTTTCTTTATGTTGCATGTTTGAGCAGTATGCAGTACAGAGCCCTCCTTTCATCCAGTAAGTACCAAGGTGCACCTCGCCGGTAGTTGACGGTAATTAACTAAGACACACAGATGCGAATTCTCAGTTAATTGCTCGTTAAGATGGATTGCTTACTGTTTAATGAGCGAGCACTCACAATTACACTACGCTAAACAAGTTTTGCATGCCAGAAGTTGTGTATTGGGTTTTATACCGTTGCTGGGGTTAAAGGAATGTTTTAACGTGATACTGAGGTTCTACATTCTAGAAGGAAAGGGCAACTTAAGGAACAGTGTGGGTTTTAAGTCAGCACAAGTCTGTCACCCGTTTTCGCTCACGTAAGCAGTTATTTGATAATTTTCCACCTCAAAATAAAAGGGTTTGATTCCCTTCTTTAAATCAACGTAACATAATCATCACATCCTATCCTACTAATCCTACTTCCTATCCTACTAATATTATAAATGCGAAAGTTTGTGAGGATGGATGGATGTTTGTTACTCTTTCACGCAAAAACTACTGAACGGATCTGAATGAAATTTGGTAAATAGATAGTTGGCACCTGTTACATTGTTCTGAGATCTCAACTACCGTTTAATAAATAGCAATAGGATAATCGCTAATTGCAAGACTCTTGCGAGACTCTCGTTTGGGCAACACTAGTTGGCAGCCTGGAATAACACATAGGCTACTTTTTATCCCAAAATTCCTACGGGATCGGGATTTGCGCAGGAAAACCTTCCCACGCGTACGAAGTCGCGGGCAGAGGCTAGTAATATAATAAATTACCCTTATCCCTTAAAATAATTATTTATACATGTGCATTTGAGAAAAATCCAGGTCTTCCTATTGGATAAGTGTCTCTACTCAATTTATGATTTATAACTTTATGACCATATGTTTTTGCACTTGTATATTTTTTTCTTTTATGTTATTTTTAAGTGTTAGTGTTGTGAATATATTTGACTTATATTTTTTTATTATTGTATTGCAACTGTAGTTTTATAGGATAACTAGTACTCACGCGGGGCTTCGCTCCCGTGGATACTATCACGGTAAAAACATAACTCTCCTTTTTTGCAGTCGGGTAAAACGTAGCCTATAACCTTCCTCAAGCTTCAAGCTACTTCCATACCAAATTTCATCCAAATCCACCCAGTACTTTCGAAGATTAGCGCGTTCAAGCAAACAAACAAACAAACAAACAAACTTTTCCGCTTTATAATATTTTATAGGATAATTTCACACACAATGTATATTGTTAAATGGATGAATCAATGGGCTGCATTACACCGCGTGGGCCTAGTGCCTCGCCTAAATTAACAGTTTTTGCCCATTCCTTTAGCATATACGACAGCCCATTTCTTAAACGACAGAAGTAACATCAGAAGCTTGTGTACGGTTCGAATTGGTCGTTTCCTATGGATAAAACAAGGGAAGAAACTCCATGATCCTTTGACCTTCGTGTTCCGAGGCTGTGGTAACTCTTGCGAAGAATTCCGCAACCCCGCGCCCCGGTAGGCAACGGTCCCTTAGTGTGTGCAACGGCTCCCAAGTGGGAACTTCATGATCCTAAGATTATTATTTGTAATGAAAGTAAATATTTATTTTGTAATTTGGTTATACACTTTTAAATATGGCCGGTGTTTCCTAACTGACTACTCTGAGAAGAAACTATACTAAAAAAAATTTAAGATTAAACACCGTTTTTTTTACAAGATTGAGTATAGCTATAAATATTGTATTCGAAATCGAGTATTTCGTTGTGTCACTTGTATAATTTACTTCCTATTTCCTTATAAGGAGATGGTATTCTACTTTCTCAATATTACTCGTATCGAATATTGGCGAATCCCAAGTGAACGTATGTGAAGTAAATGTTTGGATATTTCAATACACTTTCATTTCACAATCCTTTTTGGAGAGATTTTGTAATAAAATAATGAACGCCAGATTAAATTATATTTAAGCTGTAACTTTTGAATCAGTAGTGAACAGACGTAAAATTCATAATCGTATTGAACGGGCGGTGATATTGCGTTATGGCACAACGAAAGCAATTGTATCTCGCTTTTTTATAAACATTAATTATAACTTCTTATATAATTCATATTTATTGCTTCTGACTATAACGATCTAATACCTATCGACATGTAATAAATTATATTTATTTTGCAAATCGGCGTACCTAATCACTATAATTTGGAAACTTGAATTGTTTTTGTATGTATGTAAAACGTTTATTATGCATCTCAAATCTCAATTATTGAGGCCAAATTGAAATGCCTATAAATCGACGCTGATGTTGTTTGAAGAAGTTTATTCAGTTCACTAAACTTCACGCTTAAATAATTTTCAATTGTCCTAGAATAATATTTAGATTGCAATGC
The DNA here is from genome assembly GCA_943138885.2 of Tholera decimalis. Lineage (NCBI taxonomy): Eukaryota > Metazoa > Arthropoda > Insecta > Lepidoptera > Noctuidae > Tholera > Tholera decimalis. Next base: position 44,215,854 of record OW964559.2, read on the forward strand.
ATACAAGCCCTGAAGACTATAGGTTACATAACCCCTGAGACTGCGCGAGACGGCGCGCGCGCGCCTCTAGGAACAGTTGACAGCGTTGACGGGGTTCTATGGGGGGGGCATTTCCTGTCAGATTTGCGGGAATGTTCTGTGTTCTAACGGGACCTGAGGCCCTGGAAAGCAAGGGCAACTGAAAGAACAGAGCGATTTTTAGTCTGACACTGACTTCCGCTCTACTTATAGCGGAATCATTTGATTATTTTCACTTCGGAAAGGAAGCCAATAGTGGAATACATAGTTTAAAGTAATGAAAAATGGTTTTAATGGGTGCCACGATGTTTTATTACGCGCTAGAATGCCTTACTACAAATAAACATGATGAATCCACTTGTCATTCTATTTATGATAGCCGGCTTTATGTTGGCAGCAAACTTGACCGGGTAGAGGATAAGTACAGAATTTGGGGCTTTGACAATGTTTTTTTTTCACATGCGTTTATGAAGAAAATAACAGCATAATAAATAATAATCATTGTCATCTATTTACTTTAATCGGTGACGTATAAAACGTGTAACAGAATAAACGCAATTCCTGAAAGTTATAGTTGGTTCAAAATCGGCTTCTGAATCGATTTTCTTCATAAAAAATAGGTGTGACATTTTGACGGAAAAAACTTAAAATGGAAACACAGTGTCATGACAAATATAAATATATATAATACAATCCTTAATTCAAGGAAATGCGCTCGTGTGTGCGTCAGCCGCTAACATTGCATGAGTGTATACATGCGTCTGCGTAAGGATATTGTATAACGCACATAAGTTATGCATTTAGTAAGGATAACTATTTTATAAAAAATGTCTAGGTTAGGTTTCAATTTACTTAGTTACGGATGTTGTTTTAGAATTATAATTTTATTATAGTCTGAGGTATTGCGCTTAATCTGTTACACCTTGTATAACGATATGACTATTATAGCTTAGTAAAGAGGAGTGTTGGTCGTCCGGCAGCGATATGGGCAGACGACATTTTTGCCATCGCTCGATGAGACTGGTGCGGTCAGGTGGAGTTTGGCAAGCGCCCAGCAGAGGGTTAAGTCAGGATGTGGATGTTAGTGATGATGCAGTCGTGGCACTACCTTTAACCTTGCTAGTCGGCTGCAGAACTCTCCATTCTTACACCAGCTCATACGAACAAACTGGTCTCAAGTTTCATAGACGGCATTTAGACCGGGCTATCAAACTCAAAATCAAAATGTTTTATTTCACATAGGCCTACATGGCACTTACAAAACGTCAGCAGTTAGGGCACAGTTCGAAATTGGTCGTTTTCTATGGAGAAGAACCGGCAAAAAACTCCACAGTTACTCTTTTCAAATCAAAATATCATTTTAACAATGTATCCATAATACAGGTTAATTAGGTATGTGAGGACAGTATAGACCAATTGATACAGCACAATGGAATTACAAATAAAAAATTGTTAAACAAATCTAAGAGTCTACAGTGTTCTCCCATTCACAAAAAAAGCTTTATATGATATTAAAAATTAAAATAAACTTGAGAAGCGACAACATTAGACTTCAAGACTTCATAAATTAATAATAAAAAGAAAAAAAAAGAAAATCTGTCTGAAATCGCTATGTTAACTGTGACGTTTTCGGCATATCTCAACTTTTATGGATTATATGAACAGAGCCTCGCAACTACATAGTAATGACCATGTTGGGTAACAACCCACACGATACAAACATTCATCTTCATCATTATATATTTAACGGATGATCCCCGCAATATGTAATCATTATAAAAAACCACTTAATCTATGGTGCCACCTTTCGGACCTATTATCTACCACACGTAAGTAAAGAAAGTAAGTACTTGGAGCAAAAAACTGCAAAGGTCATACACGCGATTCTGTATAACCTAAACGTAAACATTTGGTTATATGACCAGTTTCAGAAGTCCTTGTTATGTAGCGGTCTCAATGTTATCAGGGAGCTATCAAAGTCGGTTGGTTGCTTATGCGTGTGTGTTGCGTATTTTTTCCGTTCATCCAGTGCAAGTGATTTGGTTTCACTTTTCAACAAATGTGACCGACCCCGGGCCGGTGATCGGTGATGATCGTTACGTTTTGTTATGTAAGAGATTGTTTCCTATTATTTTAGAAACTTTTGTGAATACTTTATGTATCTAATTATGTCATAAAGATTAAAGTTTTATACCTACACACTGCTGCAGTCAAGCGTACCTTCTGTCTAAGTTAGAATGTCATTTGTCATCTATAAACTCATTGATACTTTTATGGATGTAAAATGACAGTCTAACTTAGACGGAAGACGATCTCACTTAAATTGTAAATGTGTGATTGATTTTAATAAAATAATATTAAATAGTTATTTATGATCTATTGTACTTGTGAATTCGTAATTAATTGAATGTTATTGTTTTTATTAAATTTCTTATTTTAACTAAAGACAAGGCGGATCTAGTATTATTTCCGCTAAAAACCAGATGTTTATTCTACTATGCAGTATGCCATATGACCCTCACGCCCGCGGAATGCCTGAATTTCTAAATGTATTTTAAATAAATAGCAAATTTTAATCTTGTTTTTATTGTTATGAAATAAATTTATTTATTTATTTATAACAAAATCCACAACTCTTAAAACAATGTTTTATAGTAACTTGACATCTAATGTTACAGCCAATTACGGATTTACAATTTATTCACTAGTGACAAACATGTAGGAAATATTTTTTTAAATTAACATTATACAGGCATTATACAGTATTAAGAAGTGTGCTTGGGGAGTATTAAATGAATGTATCTGTGTGTGTGTATGTGGTGTATGGTGAATGCCTGTAGTGTACCATACTTAATCTCATACTAATTTACTTCTGTTAGGATCTGATTAGGTAAATCAACATGTACAGAGAATAAAAGTAGCTTCCTAAACATACCTTTTTTGGAGTTAAATATATCCAGATGGGAGAAGTTTTTGTTAAAAGTTCTTAGTATTCTACTAATAACTAAATTCTAAACTAAATTATTAACAACTCTGTTCAATTACCGAACAACGAAATGATTAGTCCCACAGACAAACAGACAACATCTTCAGCATCGCTCTATCAAGGATGCCTCTGTCCCCCTCATTCCAAGACAAGTGCATCGTTTACGATGAAAAGTATATCGGATTGATCATAGTCCACTTAGCAGTCAGCAGAAGACAAGGGGTGAACTGACGTCACAATGACAAGTCACCTAGTTCTCACGGAGAATCCGTCGCTCAGTAATGAGCGAGCGACCGCTACGCTGCTGTGATCCGACTCGCTCCGACGAACTAATAAAGTAATAACAAATCGATAATTAAGATAGATAAAACGAATGAAGACATAGCCATATTTTTTTACCAACAACTTTATTAAAATAACAACTTTTGGGATGGCTCTGCAAATTACCAGCTTGCTACACTTGAGTCCGTTGAAAGCAGAGCTAAAAGGCTCATTGGTGACAAGACGTTAGTGGACAAGCTTCACAACCTGACTGGCGAAAAAGTCTGGCCACGCCTCCATGACCTGATCCCTACGTCTCCCTTTCATTACCGGTCTACCAGACGTACTACAGAGTACCATCCACACTTCATTTATACCGTCTTGTCGTACTAAGCGCTTCTCCTTTACATTTATTCTGCGCACAGCAAAATTGTGGAACTCTCTGCCGGCTTCTGTTTTCCTGTCCACATAAGAGCCTTTAAACCAAGAGTGAACAGGCATCTTCTGGGCTCGCTTGTTCCATCGTAGACCTCATCTATCTAAGAGCGAGATCATAAAAAATAACTAGAAGTTACAACGAAGACTCGCACTTCACTGTCGATCACATAAATTGTGTCAATAATGACAGAATTATTACTTATTAGAAGCTACTACAGCATGACGGAGTACCACGTAAATATAATCATCAAATTGAAAATGTCTTTATAGCGGTGTTACTAAGTATGAAGGCTTAGGGTGCCGTTCTAATACGGCCTGAATGGCTCATATGCGGTTACGCTTGAACATAGTATAAAGAAAAAGTTACGTACAAAAAATAAACCCGACTTTCAAATTCGTTTCAATGGTGTCTGATTTGGTTTCTTCGTTTTTTGACACTAACTTCCGAAATTAAAGTTGGTTCTATACTTTGTAGTAATTTCGAAGGTGGCTGTATTATTTATTTTGCATATAACTTTTTTATTTTTAGAGGTTTTTCCAATTGTTGCTGATGTTGTTTGCGGATAAGAATTTCCGTTATGGAGTAGTTCCGCTTTTGCAGGCCAAGTATAGTGCAGGTAAGTTTACATCAACAAACATCTTAGTTACATTACACATCTATTGAAGATATAATAATTGCGGTGGCCCAGGTATGTGTCTCCGGAGTTCCTTATACAAATTTTACAAAAACTCTCAAAATCCTAATAAAAATAATCTGTTGACTGTTGCGAAGATTTCACAAAATATATAAAACAAACATTGGTTTTGGGAACCCTATGCTATGTTAACTAATGGCCACCAAATCATAGGATTGTAAACCATTGAAGGTACTTAAAACAGAATTAAGGAGTGTACGATATATTTTTATACTATTATTTTATTTTTTGAATGAGGAGCTCGTAGCTGAATAGTAACAGCCGCACGGGTAATCTTCAAGATAAAACTTGCCAAGTCCAGTTCGTAGACGGGTGACCATCTTAACATAACTATCGAGAATCATCCGAGCCTCCGAAAACACGTTTTTTTTTTATGGATGGGAAGTCATCCAATGACTACCTCCCGATCTGGGTGGAGCTTTTACTGACTAAAACCCATCCGTGTTCCATCATATGCCCTTCGTGTTCCGAGGCCGCGGTAACTCTTTCGAACAATTCCGCAACCCCAACAGGCAACGGCCCTCTTGTGGGCTCCGACAACTTTGCTGACACGCGTGGAACACGACGCGCCGTCTACTCGGGCGGCGGGCCTGATTTCAGTCGGGCGGCGAGCTACCCATTGCTCGCAGACCGCAGGCCCGCGCCTACGGTGACTGGGAGTCACCCTGTGACTCCCGGCGCCCGGAGCGTCTCCTGCGGCGGCTGGGGCGCGAGGGCTGTGAGGGCCTTGAGACTTGCCTCTCCCTCGCGCGTCCCGCCGCCTCCTTCGCTTGCATAACTGCTTCGCAGAAAGAGGTGACTGCTTCCCATGCCTCCTCGCTCCGGAGAAGCACGTTAAGTCGTAAGTCCCAGCTGTCATTTGTACTTCTTTGACAGTCGTTACGTGTAGATAGAAGACAGAAATTCTGACAATAGTCTTGCTAAAAGGTTATCCAGCTTACAGCTATAAAGCTTTTGTTTTATGGTAAGCCCCACCCCCACATAGTTAAAAAAAGACTCAAATCATGAAGCATTGTTGTATCAGTAGTTTTTTCTCCTTTAAGTGGTTAGTTTATCACGTTGTTGCGAAACAGCCCCTTTAGCATTAACATACAATTTATCTAAGTGGAGGATGCTGGGCAATCTGTTACAATCGGTACCGTGTAGCTCGAGATAGCGCGGCTTGGATCAGACAGCTGAACCAAACGATCACCTTACAATTTAAAACTTAGCGGGAGTAGGGCTGATGCAACAGATATAAGCCTAAACTTTGAAATGTTTGAAATGCAAATAAATAAAACTAAATAAATAAACGACTTTATTTTTTTGACAGCAACGATCTTGCGTGTTTATAACCGACATTATGAATTATTCATTTTTTTATTGCAGATAGGATCACGTTTGACCACAATCTCACCCGATGGCAAGCAATGATGTGGTCGAAGATGAAGCTCGCTTGCTTAGAAGTAACTTTTTCTAGTGTTAAATTGCAATAAAGAAGAAGATATAATAAATAGTATTGTGAGGACATCTCCAAATCAACGTTCTTTGGATTGTCACTTTCAAATATTTTTTAATAATGGGGCGTGCAAGTGAAAGCTGATCGCAGATGGCGCCACCACCGTAAAAACCTTTGTCACTGTCAGTGTTAGTTAGATTGTGAGATAATTTAGTTACCTGTATCATCTATGGTTATCTGTGGTGAGCTAAACGCTTCGTATTTTTTATTTTCATTTCATTGATTTCAATTGATTTATTTACAATTTTCCGATTAAAGAACATAATACATGTTCTTTAATCGGAAAATTCTCAATAACTGTCTCTAATTTAGGAATTCACTTTAATTTCCATAGTGTTCCATAGAGAAACTGCTTTGTTATTGGTAAGTGTGCTACTAGCGCCACTTTGACAGTTGCACGCCCCATTGGAGAGACGATACTCCGCGTTATAGTTTTTATAATTCTGAATGCTAAATGTTCTTTATTTTGCAAATTGGTTATTAAATAACACTTAAACTCGTCATATTTTTCCTCAAATTTAAATCAGATGAGGCCGGTGTTTCCTAACCTACCCTGAGCAAAAACACCGAAACAAACTCAGAGGTCAAAGTCTCTTTTAAAGTCGATAAAATCTTTAATTGTGAAATCTCGGCGAACCTTGTAGGTTAATGTCTTTGGTGATATTTTGGGGAAAGATTCTTACAGATTGGAGTCGGTCTGTCCAGACAGTGCAAGCATTTGTCTGATAACTTATAGCTCAACTTAGAACTTTAAGGAGCTCAATGATTTGAGGAACAATATCAAGTTAAGGACTTTGGGTAGACCGCAAAGTACTGAAACTGCCTGACCATAATTTAGAAGAGTTGTTTCAGAATGCACTTAAAATTTATGTCCACAGCCAAGTTGTAAGCTTGTACCTATATTAAAACATGTTTATTTTGCTTCTCGGAATAATTTAGCTGATAATGATAGCAAAGTATTTAGATAATACGGCCGAGCGATACTAGAATTTTAATAAGAACTTATCTTTTATTTTTGGAAATCCTGCTATAAAAGTCAAACTAATAATACATATGAAACTAAATAAATTCGTAGGAACTATTTGAAGAACTACAGCACAGTACAAGTTTTTAAGGTAGCATGGTCATTATCATTAGAACTTAAAACGGGATAAAACCGTAAAAGTGCCCTAAAAATATGCGAGTGGATACGGCGAGTTTTGTGTGTGAGGAACAGAATCGAGTTTTGAGTAATACATGCGATAGTGGTAATGGTGTCGATCTGAAAAAATTGGCCAAGTGTGAGTCAGACTCACCCATGAAGGGTTCCGCAGTAACTATAATAATATAATATAAGATGTATATTTATTTGACAAAAAAACTTTACAAATTTCTTAAAACTAGCTTATTTACATTTTTTACAACGACGCCAAATAACTTTGTATTGCATAGTGTTTGTATGAATTATAAAGTTATATTTGCGGTTTTAGAAAATATGTTGTATCTCAAAAACTGCTGACCCGATCTCGTTCAAATCAATTTTGGTTGAAAATTTACATTACGATGTACAGACCTATTTTTTTTAGTTTTTCACTCCATTATTATAGAAGTTTGAGGGCCCCCCTCTAACTTCACACACGTTTTACCACTTTTGAAGCGTATATCTTTTAAATGATTAACTTACTACAATGTAATTTTTAAAGACCTGTCTATAGATACTACACAAGCATAGGTTTTATGAAAAAAAATATATATTCAGTTTTAGTTCCATGTATGGGGAGCTCCACTTTATGTTAAACATTTTTTTTTCTTAAAATCGGAAAGCGGTTTACAGAATACATTTACCTACCAAGTTTCATATGTGTAGCCCTAATAGTTTCGGAATAAACGAACGGACGGACGGACGGACGGACAGACAGACAGACAGACATGACGAAATTATAAGGGTTCCGTTTTTTGCCGTTCGGCTACGGAACCCTAAAAACGAACGAAAAAGAGTGTAGACCGATTCGTCTGTTCATAAACGTCCACCAGCAATGACTTCAGTTCATCCATGATCATGGCGCTTGTAACTGTGCTAAAATATCGGAAACTCGAATATATAAAAAATATCCCGTTTTAAGTTCTAATGATACAGCACAGTAGAGAACTAAAATGGTAAGAATTTTATAACTCAAACTATTGAAGCGAGAACTACGAATGGAAAAACAGTGACTGCAAATTAAACAAATATTCCGAGAAAACCTAACTAGGATCTAACACATGGACAATTAACGTTTCCGAAGCGACTGATTGGCTTCTCAAATACTCTCCGTGTAAGTACAGGCAATTTAATCAAGATATGCGAATAAAAACTGGCAGAATGGTTATTAAATGATCCATTGGAGATGATCCCAGCGAGTCACGATCTAATATCAGATGCCGTTGCCGTTGTTGCGCAGCTGTAGTCTCGTACAATGTATCATATTGATGATACAAAATATCTGTTTTAGGAAGTTTTGAAGAATAGCAAGACATAATTTACGCAATTATGTACTATACCTACATTTTTTTCATAGATTTTACTAATTAACGTGAATGAAAATTGAAAGTCAGGATAAAGCATTCGGTTTGACAGAAAGTAACTAGATTGTATAATCTTCTATCTATATTATTATTCAAGTAAAATTAAAGTGTTACAAACTTTCTTTAAACATTGTGTGGCTCTATATCTTTCTGCTTGTCTGGGCAACGGCTGAGCCGATTTAAATGTGACTTTCACTGGAAGATAGGGGAGTTACAGGGTAATTTATAGGTTTTATTATGCAGGAATTTGTACGGGATCTGGATTTGAAATCAATTTCACAACTAGTAATCCCTACTAATATTATAAATGTGAAAGTAACTGTCTGTCTGTACCTCTTTCGTGTCTGAACAACTTAACCAACGTTGATGAAATTTTAATTGATAAATTAGACTATGGCGAAGGACATAGATTACTTTACATACGACCAATGCCGCGGTCACAGCCAATACCTACTTATGATGGATTATTGAGATAGCTGGAAAATGCCAACAAAATAAATTGTGGATGATGCAATAAAAGCTATAATGACCTAAAGCTACCTCGACCTCGCCTTGAAAAGCAGTCAAGTTCAAGCGACAGTGTCCGCAGCATGTCTCAACATAACCACGCTGGCTGCGCGCGAGCGTGTAATTGAGCGCGTGCGCATCACGTTAGTTCCGTAACAAGGGAACCACGGGCTGTGACGTCTGTTACGTTTAAATATTCCTATTATTAACTGCACATCCTGAGCTTCTTCAGCCACACTGTTCATTTCCAGTATCAGAATCTGTATCCACGCGCGCCTCAAAGAGTATTCAGCATTGACGGGGCCCAATAAGACCATTGCAAGCTGGGGTTGCAGAAATTTTCTAACGAGATACCGCGGCTCTAGACCACAAAGGAAACTGGAGGAACAAGGTGAGTTTGTGCTCAGTAGAAGTCTGACACTCCCTTCCTCTCCACCGCAGAGGGGGAGGTCATTTTTTGAGAATCTTAGGAGGCTAATTATCTGCGCAAACATTGAGGGTACAAGATCAAGAGGTCCCCGTTACGGTGGTCGGAGCAACTGAACACAAACAAGTCTCAGTATCGAAGAAGTTCTCCGTATGATCACTGATCGCAATAAGTGAAAATACCTAACGAACCGCTGTAAGCAGATGGATGATTGCAGTCTTTTTTTATTCCGGACTAGCTTTTGCCCGCGACTTCGTCCGCGTGGAATAGTTACTTTGGGCTAACGTTAAATTTAACCCCGATTTTGAAGCATTCTTCATTGGCGCTCCGCTCCTATTGGCCTTAGCGTAATGATACAATATAGCTGTGCCCGCGACTCCGTCAGCGTAAGTTAATGTATTGGTAATATTGTTTAGATCACGTTCACATGAGGCGCTGCAGACGCGAAAATAGGTTTAAACGCGAGTTTTATAATGCGTTAAAGTATATGATTCACTGCAGTTAACACAATCAGAAAAATATATGATATTCTTCAGGATATAATCTAGTTAAGTAGTGTGTTGAAAACATAATACAACAAATTTTAATTCATAGAAAAAAATCACAAAGATACCTCTAAAAAAATCTTTTAACGAATAAAAACCATATTAAAATACATACGATCATTCTGATTTTTTGACAAATTATTCAACAAGAAACATACTAACGAAATAGTGTTTTATTTTTTTAATCCAATCAATACATTTTCTGTAAATCGCGTATTATTATTTCGAAAATATAATACGTACGCATGTGTGCGTAAACGCCTGTGTACCGACAGTGCCGGCCAACGCCTGTTGCTATATGGACGTGTCGCTTTTCTCGCCGATTTATTTCGACTCGGAATTGTTTGTAGTTATTGTAAAGTTTCGTCTGTAAATTCATTATTTTATTTATAAAATTCATTTTTTATATCAATTTTCTATAAATAATCTTCTTTCTTGTAAATATAAAATACTTCAGGTTAAAATAGCGTAACTTGATTTCAATTTTATTTTATAAATATGGGAAATAAAGTGAAGCCAGTTAAAAGGACTAAAAAACGTTCATATAAATCAAACGCCGTACATATGAACGATGTTAAAAGGTAAGAATATTTTAGATTACTAAATTATTTCTAAAATATTATGACACATTATTGGAACCATCTCAGTATTGAGCACTTTATTTTACTCGAATACGGTCAGTTATTTCATCACAATTCCTAAGTTCTATTAGCGTGTATAGTAGTGAATCGGATTGGCAACCGCCAGTGTCCTGGATCAAACCTAGGGTCTTATTTTGTCTTTTTGTCACTTCTATTTTATTGAAAGTACTTTTATATTATATTTAGATATTTTTGTAAATATTTTGTTGAATAAAAAAATAAATGTTTTCATTTTTTTTTATAGGAGAAAGAAAGTCGAAAATGTCAACGCCGAAGTTATTTTCAATGAGTAAGTATCGACACATTATCTAGGCTATAATAAAGAATAAAACAAAGTAAGAAACATTTTGTTTCAAGACCGCGGTTTATTGATATGGGCAGTAATGTGCATGACAAAATATCTGATTGATCTGAAAATTCAGATGTTGCTTATTCTCATACATAACTAAGTAAGAGAATAGGTGTACCTAACTATGAATGTTAGTTGCCTAATCTTTTATTTGTAGCTCAACAATTTTACGAAATGAATACAAAAAATTGGCCAAGTGCGAGTCAGACTCGCCCATGAAGGGTTCCGTAGTAACTATAATAATATAATATAATATGTATATTTATTTGAAGAATGAAAAAAACCTTAAAAATTTCTTAAAACTAGCTTATTTACATTTTTATAACTACGCTAAATAACTTTGTTTTTCATAGTGTTTGTATGAATTACAAAGTTATATTTGCGGTTTTAGAAAATATGCTGTATCTCAAAAACTGCTGAACCGATTTCGTTCAAACCAATTTTGGTTGAAAGTTTACATTAAGATCTATAGACATAATTTTTTTTTAATTTTTCACTCCATTATTATAGAAGTTAGAGGGGGAGACACACATTTTACCACTTTGGAAGCTTATATCTTTTAAACGATTGACTTTATGAAAAAGCGGTCTTAGAAACCCTCATATCATTTTTAAAGACCTGTCCATAGATACCACACACACATAGGTTTCATAAAAAAAAATATTTTCATTTCTAGTTCCATGTATGGGGTATTTTATTTAGTTTTTTTCTTAATATCGGAAAGCGGTTTACAGAATACATCTACCTACTAAGTTTCACATGTATAGTCTTAATAGTTTCGGAATAAAATGGCTGTGACATACGGACGGACGGACAGACAGACAGACAGACAGACGGACAGACATATCGAAACTATAAGGGTTCCGTTTTTTGCCATTCAGCTACGGAACCCTAAAAAATGAAATCTAAAATGTACCAACTTCTGAACCACAGAACTAGAAAATTTAGAATTGATATTTTCACGCAGTTTTAAAATTGACATGGTCACTAAATCTGTCTTAAAACGGGATATTTACTACTATATTTTGGCACAAGTAATATACAGGGTGGCAGGGACATCGACGCACAAACGCTTACCAGGGATTTGGTACATGATTCTGGACCCCCTGCGTTGGAATCTTTCGTCGTTTTTTTTTATTTTTTCAGGATTTTTCAGTATTTTTTACTGAAAACTGTATAAAATCATTGTTAATTAAAATATAAAATTCACTTGTTTCACTTGAAACAGCAATGTAAATAAAATTCGAAAGAGCTACCTGATCAGCTGTTTTGCAAGGGTTAATTTGCGAGATCAACATAACTAATCAGGTAGCCTTTTCGAGTTTTGTTTACATTACTGTTTGAAATAAGTGAATTTACTGTTTTTTTATTGCGTCGGATTTTTCGTAATTTTATGAAATTAAGAAAAAGCCGACGAAAACTATCCACGCAGGGGGTCCAGAATCATGTACTGAATCCATGGTAAGCGGTTGCGCGTAGATGTCCCTGCCACCCTGTATTTGTTGTTTATAGTTTCATCATGTCTGTCTGTCTGTCTATCTGTTTCTGTCTGTCCGTCCGTCCGTCTTCCGATAAACCGCTTTCCGACTTTGAGAAAAAAAAAAAAAAAAAAATTAAAATACATGGAAGGCTCCCCATATATGGAACTAAAAACTGAAAATATTTCTTTACATGAAACCTATGCGTGTGTGATATCTATAGACAGGTCTTTAAAAAATGAGATTGAAGTTTCTAAAACCATTTTTTCATAAAGTAAATCGTTTCCAAAGTGGTAAAATTTGACTCTCCCTCCCCCTCCCCCCCCCCCCCTCTAACTTCTATAACAATGGAGTGAAAAATCTAAAAAAATATATGTCTGTAGATATACACTTTCAACCAAAATCGGTTTGAACGAGATCGGGTAAGCAGTTTTTGTATTACAGCATATTTTCTAAAACCGCAAATAGAACTTTGTGATTCATACAAACACTATGAAAAACAAAGTTATTTGGCGTAGTTGTAAAAGTGTAAATAAGCTAGTTTTAAGGAATTTGTAAGGTCTTTTTTTGTCAAATTAATATACATGTTATATTATATTATTATAGTTACTACGGAACCCTTCATGGGTGAGTCTGACATGCACTTGGCCAATTTTTTTCAGTTGTTTCACAATCGAAACTCGAAACAAATAACAAACATGGTAAATAATGTCCCGCTTTATTTTGTAATGAATTTCATTACCACAAACTTTTTGTATTTTTAGATTGGAAACTGTGGCATCACAGAATGATCACGGTCGTGAAGTTATTGATAAAAGTACATATTCATCTGAGCAAGTACTAAAAGAAACCTTTAATACACAGGTTACTTCAACCGCACGTTACAGTAAAATAATTTTGCGAGTTGTGTAGAATTAGTTTCATAAATAAAAATGGTATAATTCAATTTTAGGTGGCTAGTGCTACTGAAGAAAGTCATTGTGATGTCCAACCTGAAAACCAAGAAACTGATGGGTTAAATTATAGTGCAGAAGTAAGTTATTCCGTGAAAACATACTTAATTTAAAATTATTTTAAGTTAAAACAATGTTTTATGGTATAAAAAAAAATATTCATTTATTTTTACAGACGGAAAACTATACTCCTAAAAAGAACATACAAATTGGACGCAGGATTATTAATGTTTCCTATTTTTTTTTTAAAGTTGTGTGAGATCTCAAATCACGGACCATTAGACTGCGGGCTATCTTCTCTTGAGTTAGTTGGTGAAAAGCTTCACGGCTTATCTTCCAAATTTACTTTTTTATGTAAAATGTGTAAACAACAATTTGTTATCATTAACGACAATGATAATTGTTTATCAATAAATACATGTGCTGTAGCTGGTGCAATTTCTATTGGTTGTGGTCATTCTCAGCTACAAGAATTTTCATTAGCCATGATTTTGCCAATGATTTCCCAAAAAACATACCAAAAGAACCACAAATTACTGTCGGAAAACTGGCAGCAACTGACACAACAGTCCATGGATCAAGCAGCTGAGGAAGAGAAAATTATGGCTATAGCAGAAGGCAGGGTCACAAAGAATGGTACGCCTATCATAGATGTGATAGCAGATGGTGTGTACGGTAAAAGGTCGTACAAAAAAAAATATTCAGCTTTATCCGGCGCTGCTGCAATCATAGGTAGAAAAACAGGCAAACTTTTATATTTGGGAGTCCGAAATAAATATTGCTACCATTTTGATCGTGCCGAAAAGAAAAAAAACAACAGTGCCTGAACATTTATGTTCGAAAAACTATTCCGGTCCGTCCACAGGAATGGAGAGCGAAATTATAGTGGAAGGTATTAAGCAGTCATTAGCTACCCACGGTTTGATTTACGGACGACTAATATCTGATGGTGACTCAAGTACTTATTCCAAAATTTTGCAGGCAAGACCTTACCTTGATATTACCGTCAAAAAAGTAGAATGCAGAAATCATTTACTGAGGAATTTTTGTAACAAAATGATGACATTGCAAACTGAAACCAAATATTTAAAAAGTCACAGAAAATTATTGACCATATCGCGAGTTTTGAGCATGAGATCCTGCATAACCAAAGCAATACAAAAAAATAAAAATGATCCCTGCCCAGAAGAGCAAAAATTATTTGAGGACATTTTACAAGCACATCATCACGCTTTTGGAAACTACCTTGAATGCAAAACACATTTCTGCAAAAAAACGGGAGATTTGGAGCAAAATGATGTTCCAAGTGACTTTCAGCTAAGTTCTTTGTGGCAGAGAATTAGTATAATGATACAAAGTATTGCTGGCCATGCTCGAAGTTTACTTCATGACGTGGACAGTAACGTTGTAGAACGCTATCATACATAGCATAATAGTAAAATATGTAGGAGGAAAAAGAGTTAATTTTTCCCTCAAAAACTCATATCAGACGCGATGCATTGCGTCAGCAGTGTCGTTCAATGAAGAAAATGCACTTTGGAAGCTTTATAAAAAAATTACCAATAAGAGCCCAAGAGGCAAACTGAGTAAATGAATTTGAATTTGAAACTGTGGGAAGAAAGAAAGAAGAAACAAAAACTCCCTAGTAAAAGATATATAAAAAGAAAAAGAAGGCTTGTTTTCAGTAAAAAACAAGACGATAAGGATTATGGCCAGTCCTGTGAAAAGCCCGATATGCTGGTAGAAATACTGGATAAACTGAAAAACGAGTTTATGAAAAAAATTAAAAAGTCTGATTTGGAACGAGCAACAATTGAAAGAAAAACTGTTTTACAAACTGATAGTGGAGAATGGCTAGAGATGAGAAGATCGTTATTGACTGCATCCAATTTCGGCAGAGTTATAAAAAGGCGTATTAATACACCATGTGCTAATTTAGTCAAAGATATTCTTTATCGAAACAAAATTGACCACGTGGAATCTATTAGACATGGCCAATTGAATGAAAAAATCGCACTTGCACAATTGGCTGTACAAGAGCGCAAAACGATTAGACCCTGTGGTTTATTTATAGACCAAGAACTATGTTTCTTGGGTGCAACGCCTGATGGATTAATTGGAGAAAATACTGTTGTTGAAGTAAAGTGTCCTTTGACAGCCCACAAAATGGGCCTAGCAGCAGCAATTGAAAATAAAAAAGTAAACTTCTGGCAAAAAACAAAAACTAGTGAACTAGCCATCAACAAAAAACATGCTTGGTATTACCAAGTTCAAGGACAGCTACACGTAACCCAAAAAAAATATTGTTTGTTTGCCGTATGGGAGAATGAAAAAGAAAAGCTGAAGACGGAAATCATTCAAAGAGATGATACATTTTGGGAAAGAGAAATGAAAGAAAAATTGAAAAAGTTCTATTTAGACTGTATTTTACCTGAGATACTTGATCTCCGAATTTCAAGAAATATGAAAATTCGTGAACCATACGTAAAAAATAGAGATGAAAATACAGATAGAGATAAAAGTGACAAAAAAGACAAAAGCGAAATGGAATGAAAGCAAACTGTTCCGGTGCAGCAGTTTGTTTTTTCTCTGCACGAGCACATACAAGGCAGTATTTGTTTTGGATGCCTAAAAACAAAACTTGTTGTAGTAGAAAACTAAATTTTGAAGATTTGTGAAATGAGTAATTTTTTTCCAAAATCTGTGTATTAACATTGCGCTCCGTATGCGTAAATACGTCAAAAAATCACAAAATAAAATTATAATAATTAGCTTGTTTAATTTTTATGTATCCTTCCTGTTCGTTCACCTGTCCATCCATCCACCCAGTCCGTATCCCACCCTTTCATTCGTCTCTCCTCGCATCCGTAGGTATGTTCACTTCACACGCTGTATTCTTATAAACCGTATATTGCGAAAATAAAAATAACGAAAATAAACTGCTATTTTATACAAAAAGTTTATTCCCTTGGAAAAAAATAATTGAAACAGCTGTTTTAATTGCGATTTCAGAGCTGGTGCCATAGTAAAACTTGTTCATAATTATGAGTACAATAACCTCCTTTGGTATTACTTAAACTCTTTTGTAACACCCTGTATATTATTTTTCTTCAGAATCCACCATCAAACTTTTTGGATGTTTTCTTTTTCATTATATTATTCTTGATTCTGAAATAAAATATCTATAGGAATAAAAATTATTGTTTTTAACCGACTTCAAAAAAAAAAGGAGGAAGTTCTCAATTCGTCTTGAACTTTTTTTTATGTATGTTACCTCATAACTCGGAGACGGCTGGACCGGTTTGAAAAATTCTTTTTGCGTTTGAAAGGGTATACGTTCTAGTTGGTCCCATTGTTACGAAATCATGATCTGATGTTGAGATCCCGGAGAAATCGAGGGAACTCTTCAAATTTTTTTCTTCTTATAGTACCTTGAGCAGTTGCTTTTGAAAATTACCATTTGGGGAAGTTGAACTAATGATGAAGACCACAGATGGCCACTGAAACTACTCAATAATAAGTATTTCGTGGATTGCGATTCGATTACTTGAGTACGGATGTTAAGCACTTTATGCTCATCACAATGCATATGGTGATGTAGAGCTGATGGTGATGTACCAGGAGAACTCCTCAAAAATTAACAGCTCTGCACCAGGAAAAGCAATATTTTGTAAAAGGTGATAAGTAGTCGACATTTTGGCTTTTGTAACTAGATAAATTACAAACAGTCCCACTAAAAAGCGTGAAAAAAATTTTTTTGCAAAAAAATAGAACCGACTTCCATATAAAAACACTACAAAGGCAAAAATAACTTTAATTTCGGAAGGCGGTGTCAAAAATATAAAAGAAACTACAAAACAAATGATACCGACTACCGAAATTAAAGTTATTTTTGCCTTTGTAGTGTTTTATATGGAAGTCGGTTCTATTTTTTTGCTAAAAATTTTTTTGATAACCTAATGTATATTGCGTTTAGTTTTGTTCTCTTATTTTTTATTTAATACATTAGGTTATCAAAAAAATTTTTAGCAAAAAAATAGAACCGACTTCCATATAAAACACTACAAAGGCAAAAATAACTTTAATTTCGGAAGGCGGTGTCAAAAATATAAAAGAAACTACAAAACAAATGATACCGACTACCGAAATTAAAGTTATTTTTGCCTTTGTAGTGTTTTATATGGAAGTCGGTTCTATTTTTTTGCTAAAAATTTTTTTGATAACCTAATGTATATTGCGTTTAGTTTTGTTCTCTTATTTTTTATTTAATACATTAGGTTATCAAAAAAATTTTTAGCAAAAAAATAGAACCGACTTCCATATAAAACACTACAAAGGCAAAAATAACTTTAATTTCGGAAGGCGGTGTCAAAAATATAAAAGAAACTACAAAACAAATGATACCGACTACCGAAATTAAAGTTATTTTTGCCTTTGTAGTGTTTTATATGGAAGTCGGTTCTATTTTTTTGCTAAAAATTTTTTTGATAACCTAATGTATTAAATAAAAAATAAGAGAACAAAACTATGCACATATTTTAAAATAATAACAACACGAAAATATGTAAATATCTATAAATACATAATATTTAATAAAAAGACAACAAAAAGCTATACCGCGAATGAGATTCGATCTTGGTGATCGCCGCGGAAACGCGGCGCGAAACCCGAACGGGGACACACTGGACCGCTCGAGCTCAGTAAACTAGCCGCGAAATTACGATGTTAAATGTAATGAAAAACACGCATCGACGAAATTCGCGCGGTGCACCCCGCAGTAGGCGGGACTACTCGTGTCCCACTTCATCTGCTTCACCCCCTCAAATGAGGGGGTGCGCGGGGCATTCTCTGTGATGTGTCTGTGTGCGCCCGTTTGAGCAAGGTCAACGGGATTATATTGCGTCTTAAGTACCTAGAGAACGCTTCAACCGCGAGACGCGTCGAGCGCGGCGACCGATTCTCAAAAATAATCCTTATAGCATGATTCAGTATTCACGCGCGATGGCTTATTATTATAAGCGTATTTCATGTATAACTTTGGTGTTTCTATACCGATTTATATGATTCTTTTTACGGTTTCGTAGCCGAATGGCAAAAAACGGAATCTTTATAGTTTCGACATGTCTGTCCGTCTGTCTGTCTGTCTGTCTGTCCGTCCGTCCGTCTGTCACAGCAATTTTATTCCGAAACTATTAGGACTATACATGTGAAACTTGATAAGTAGATGTATTCTGTGAACCGCTTTCCGATTTTGAGAAAAAAATTAAAAAATATTTAAAATAAAGGGAGGCTCCCCATACATGGAACTAAACCTGAAAATATTTTTTTTTCATGAAATCGATGCATGTGTGGTATCTATAGACAGTTCTTTAAAAACGACATCGGGGTTTCTAAAACCACTTTTCCATAAAGTCAATCGTTTAAAAGATATAAGCTTCCAAAGTGGTAAAATGTGTGTGTTGCGGACACAACCTCTAACTTCTGGAGTGAAAAATCAAAAAAAAATATATGTCTGTAGATCTTAATATAAACTTTCAACCAAAATTAGTTTGAACGAAATCAGTTCAGCAGTTTTTGAGATACAGCATATTTTCTAAAACCGCAAATATAACTTTGTAATTCATACAAACACTATGAAAAACAAATTTATTCGGCGCAGTTGTAAAAAATGTAAAAAAGCCAGTTTTAAGAAATTTGTAAGCTTTTTTTTCCAAAACAAATTTATTTGGCGCAGTTGTAAAAAATGTAAATAAGCCAGTTTTAAGAAATTTGTAAGGTTTTGTTTTCGTCAAATAAATTTGCATATTATATTATAGTTACTACGGAACCCTTCATAGGCGAGTCTGACTCGCACTTGGCCAATTTTTTTATGGAATAGTTAATAATGTTAACTTTTTCAATTAGGGGTGACTGAGAGTGTTATAAACGTAAGAGTAGACAAATAATATTTGTCAAATATTATAATCAGAAAGCTTCGAACTGCTAAGCTATCGGGAGTTACACGTGTTATTGTGAGTCAACCATAAAAGTTAGACATGCTGTCGTGGGATATTTTTTATATATTTTTAAGGAGAACATTTCCGTCATGAAATGGTTTGTGTAGCTTCCATTAAGGTTGCACACGCGACGGAAGCTTAAAAAATGGAGTAACTTCTCCCGTTTTCCCAACATTTCCCTTCACTGCTCTGCTCCTATTGATGGTAGCGTGATGAAAAGTATACTATAACCCGCTCAGGAGTATGAAAAATAATTGTACCAAGTTTCGTTAAAATCCGTCGAGTAGTTTTTGTTTCTATAACGGTTATACAGACAGACAGACAGACAGACAGACAGACAGACAGACAGACAAAAATTTAACTGATTGCAATTTTGGAATGAGTATCGATCCTTAATCACCCCCTGATAGTTATTTTGGAAATATATTTCATGTACAGAATTTACCTCTCTACAGATTTACTATAAGTATAGATGACCTCACTCTTTATCTCGATCTCGCCTGATGGAAGGCGATAGATGAGGTCTACGAAGGAACGAGCGAGCCCAGAAAAGTCTGTTCACTCTTGCTTTAAAAGCCATAAGTGGCAGGGAACACAGAAGTCGGCAGAGAGTTCCACATTTTGGCTATGCACACAATAAACGTGAAGGAAAAGCGCTTGGTACGACAAGACGGTATATCAACAAAGCCATAAAGAATCTACTGCAGAGATAAAGATGTATGTTATCTCAAAGCCCTTAGGTGACTTGACCTTGATCTTCATTACAGTCAATTAAAACCAAACCACGATTGAAGACAATGCGACATGAGCATTAATCAAGTAATTAAAACCGTTACATTTCGTCTGGGAACCCTACCGCAATGTAGTCGGCATGCAAAAACGCTCCGTGACGCGGCGCACGCGCTGTCTACACAGACGCAATTACTATGTATATTATTGTACATGGTAAGCGATTCCAATATAGGTACTATCGACCTGATGAATAGGGCTCTTGTAATGGCCGCTTGTATGAAGATCCCTCTCTTTAAAAGAGGTGGGAAGTGAAGAAGAAGATAGAGGGAACCTTGCAAGCATTAATTGTACATGCGAGTAACTATGTGTCAAGGGAAAGTTTGTTATTGCAGGTTAGAAGAAATTTACAGAATACATACTTATTATTTTTATTTTTAAAGGATAACTAGCAATGTGCGTAGAATTCACATTACTAGCAATCTTGTTAACCCCTCCAACTAAGCTAAATATGCTTGTGTCTGGAGTATATTTAGCTTAGTTGGAGGTTTTTTCAGTCATACATTTCTTATTTAAAATTTTGAATTCGGAATATAACCGGTGTATCATTTAGTGGCATTCAGTATCTGCAACGCTGTACATCTCGAAATTCCGTCATCATATCTGCACCTAATTTAAATGGGACTGCCGCAGTAGTATACCTACTGTTTTTTGGGGGGGGGGGAGAGATTTATCAAGTTACTCCTCTCGCTACTACTCTACTGACTAAAAACCAACCCTGTTCCTGCAGTTTCTCTTACGATCCATAATTGACGAAGAAATAGATGAACATACTTACATAATTTGCTTATTTAGATATCCAATAAAGGATGCATTTATAAATAACAAGTAGGTATTTAATGAGAAAATATATATTTACTTACAGTCTAACAAACATAGAAGCTTTTTTTGTACATTCGTACGTGTAGAACGCTCACGATTCCGTCGTCTGTATCTAGTAGATCACTAAATGCGTACGAGCATTTCTTTGCACATAGATTTTTACAAGCGGTGCTTAGACCGGCCAGTCAATGGACTCGCCCACACGTTAGACATACGATGAATAAGACTGATTGCTGCCTCGGTACTGTATCTTTACCTACCATCTCAATATCGTACCAACGAAGTATACATTCAATATGCTGTAGAGTAATGTTTTTTTTATTTCTTTATTTTTGGGATAAGAACAGCTACCAACTCAACAATAATAGTTATCAACGGCAGATACATAAGATGGATGAAGATGCTATTTACAGTCTTAGAACATGATGGGTTAACTTTGAAGAGATCAGTATATTAACGTAAAAATGTAAAATATTTCATATAATAAATAAATATTATTATGTACTTTCATATGCAAATTTTTATATGAAGAAAAATAAAATTCCGCGGTTTGGTACAAAGTAACTATTTAGTAATCTGTGGTTTGATCTGTGGTCTCCGCAAGTTGGTTGCCATCTGTGAAGCTTATGCTAAGCGTCATGGATTGGTATACAACATAGGAAAAAGTGAGGTCATGGTGTTTGAGGCCAGTGGTCGGAGCCCTGAATTGGAGTAGCTCTCAGGAGAGTGTTAAAGTTTAAATACCTGGGACATCTCTTGACCGCTGACCTCAAAGATAATGACGACATTCAGAGGGAGCGAAGGGCATTGACGGTTAAAGCTAATATGATAGCTCGCAGGTTTGTACGTTGCTCACCTGGTGTAAAAATAACCATATTCCGTGCATTCTGCTGTTCTTTTTACACGTGCAACCTGTGGGCTACATATACTCGTAAATCGTACAGTGGCCGTCGCGTTCAGTACAATAATGCGTTCCGGGTGTTAATGGGGCTGCCCCGCTTCTGTAGCGCATCAGGGATGTTTTCTGAAGCTCGCGTTGACTGTTTCTATGCGACGATGCGCTTCCCTGGTGCGCCGGGTGCGGGCCAGCCCCAACATAGTCCTTCGTTGTGTGGCGAGCAGGTGAGACTGTGTGTTCGTGCATCGCTGCTGCAAGCTCTCCACGTCGGTGTTGAGCATAGATAAAATAAATAACTATACTATATTTTTGATTTCTGTGGTGTTGAGCTTGTACCTGCGATTCGCGAACCAACCTTGTATTTTAAGTTAAGTACTAACATAGGATTAAGAAATTTTGTTACTAACCAATTGAGTTTTGTTACCCACAATAAATGAAATTGAAATAAATACAATGGAAAATATCTACTAATTAGATAACCAGATATTTAGTGTGCTGTTGTTGAGATTGAAATCCATACTAATATTATAAAGCGGAAAAGTTTGTTTGTTTGTTTGCTTGAACGCGCTAATCTTCGAAAGTACTGGGTGGATTTGGATGCAATTTAGTACGGAAGTAGCTTGAAGCTTGAGGAAGGTTATTATAGGCTACTTTTTACGCGACTGCAAAAAAGGAGAGTTATGTTTTTACTGTGATAGAATCCACGGGAGCGAAGCCCCGCGTGAGTACTAGTAGTCTATGATAATAATAGTTATGTTGTTCCAAGTGTAGATGATCTGATTGGCAGCTGACAGGTTACTACTGATTGATACATTGAACTGGTTTCGAGCCAGTCAACGCTACCTTCCGTATCGTCTGGTAGATTAGAACCATGTCACACAGGTCAATTCTAACATATAAAAGCAGTGTTCCTAGTTTGTGGTACATTTATATTTTATATTTCCGTATGACTGCGCAATAGAACCAGATTTGAATTTGAATGGAATTAGAATTAAAAAGACGAATTAGCGATTCATCTATGCAATTATAAATCACTATCACTTCGCCCGTGATAGTGATTTCGATGTAATTAAGGTGCATTATTAGTGAGTGCACCTTACTAGATACCATTGAAAACATTTTTCGAATCCGATTATTCGTTCCGGGG
The DNA here is from genome assembly GCA_943138885.2 of Tholera decimalis. Classification (NCBI taxonomy): domain Eukaryota; kingdom Metazoa; phylum Arthropoda; class Insecta; order Lepidoptera; family Noctuidae; genus Tholera; species Tholera decimalis. Next base: position 44,238,846 of record OW964559.2, read on the forward strand.
ATTACCTCCGGGGAGTACATACAAACTTACAAACAAATGTTACCTCTTAATAATATTAGTATAGATTAATCTATACATTTAGGTACACGTGAGACAAAAACTTCTTACGAAAATTACGCAGACGAGTATGAAATTTGGCACAGTTAATGTTTACATGGAAAAGATGTGAAATTAATTATTTTAATGATTTCTTGCATGAAATAAGTATCTGGCTCGTTCTACGCTCGAAGAATAAGCATTGCCATACAACGTGGCAATGCTGCCAGTCTTCTGGGCACGTTTCCGGACGACAGCGATGTGGAGGCGTACTTCGACACTAAAATAGTTACTAATTAAAATATATCAATAACCCAGCCGAAAAAAGTGCAGTAAGTAAGCCAATATTTTCATATCAATGCTTTTGAAATATTTTAAATCATGGTCGAATTTTGGACCAATAGACAATGCTATTTAGACGACTGCTACTTAGATACAATATAACTACGAGCTAATAACAGGGATTAAAATAGATAGATTTTCAAAATACGTCTACATTCCTGCCTGAACCAACTGACATGGATACAGTAATGCTCCTTCTAACGGAAATATCACAATAATAGTTATAATGAACAACATACCTAGACGGTAATAAACAGACTCATTTAGGACCACGAAAATTATATTAACATGAAAGTGATTATATAATTTAACTGGTAAGTAGTTTAATAATACAGTAGTTTTATAAATGTCTGCTTTAAAATTAAGCTGATGGTCACAGCTTAATTTAAAGCAGACATTTACGCAAAATGCAAAAAATGCGCAAACCGTTTGGTTTATTTCACAACTTTTTACTTTCTTAAGCATAATTAATGTTTCCCCAAAATAATCACCAACACACATGTCTTCATTTCCAGGATATTAATGGCGGAAGAAAGGCACAGCTTTTGTCTTCCTGTTCAATGAAATAAAATTAACGTGCTTAATGATGGGAAACGAGAAACAGTTCTTTCAACTAGAAGGCAACTTATCCAAGTATCAATTCATGCAAGTTTACGTGACATATCAAAAAATTTAATAATAATAAGATTTTTTTTTTGTATAATAGATATTGCCGTATGCAACACAATAACCTTCTAAGCACATGTACAGAGAAAATAGCAAAATACACAGATTTATCCACAGAACTCAAAACTCAATGGAACTTTACTCATAGGTACAAAAACCATCCCCATCATTACCAATGTTGCCAACTTAGTGCTTTCGGCACTAGATCTAGTGCATTTATTGATGTTTTAGCGCTCAATATTCCATAACAGTGCCTAGTGCTCTAACTAGCGCATTTTTTATCACGCATGTTGGTAAAAACAAAACCAATCAATGGCTCGTTCTTAAACATATTTCAATTTCAGAACGCACCTCTAATTAATTACCTATGGAAATGCGTGTCGAGTATCTGAATTCTACTAGAAACACTGAATTGCATACGACAAGGATAGCATAACTGTTTCCGTAGAGAGTGAAACAAGAACGTCCGGTCCCTCAACTTCTCAAACAGCCACTACAGCAACGAATTCAAACTATTATTCCAACTCTGATTTGGACGACGATCTAATTTTGTAATAACAACTTAATTATTATCATTAAAAACTTATTTTTTTTTAATATTTTGATTGATTTTATATATTTGGTGCTCTTTTATCAAAATTAGCACTAATCTAGTGCATTTTAGGGTTTTTTTAGTCCATTTCTTACAATAGAAGTTGGCAACACTGATCATTACATCTACCATCCCCATATTGTCCAGTACTGGAGTCATACCAAAATCCTTCATAATAGCCTAAATTCATTAAATATTAGCCCAACTACTTACCTCCTACTACAAAAAGCAGTCATTTTAAATACATGCCGCTTAACTCGGAAATTCTGAAACACATAAATCTATACTTATAATAAAGCTGTAGAGAGGTCAATTCTGTACATTAAATATATTTCCAAAATAACTATTAGGGATCGATACTGATGCCAAAAACGCAATCAGTAACATTTTTGTCTGTCTGTCTGTCTGTATAACCGTTATAGAAACAAAAACTACTCGACGGATTTTAACGAAACTTGGTACAATTATTTTTCATACTCCTGAGCTGGTTATAGTATACTTTTCATCACGCTACAATCAATAGGAGCAGAGCAGTGAAGGGAAATGTTGGGAAAACGGGAGAAGTTACTCCATTTTTTAAGCTTCCGTCGCGAGTGCAACCTTAATGGTTAAAGCTACACAGAAATCATTTATGACGGAAATGTTCTCCTTAAAATTATATAAAAAATATCCCACGACAGCATATATCTATCTTTTATGGTTGACTCACAATAACACGTGTAACTCCCGATAGCTTAGCAGTTCGAAGCTTTCTGATTATTATTCTGCTCCGAAATTTAAAACCACCACATCTTTGCAATGAAACTCGGCTAAAAGTAACCCAGTTGCAAAACAAAATATAATTGAGGCTCAAATTTTAACAGGTTGCGGTGCAGGAGAAACCGTCTTTATTCCCAGTATTCCCATAATACCAAATAATCTATACTTATAATAAATCTGTAGAGAGGTCAATTCTGTACATGAAATTTATTTACAAAATAACTATCAGGGGTTGATAAGGGATCGATACTGATGCCAAAAATGCAATCAGTAAAATTTTTGTCTGTCTGTCTGTCTGTATAACCGTTATAGAAACAAAAACTACTCGACGGATTTTAACAAAACTTGGTACAATTATTTTTCATACTCTTGAGCTGGTTATAGTATACTTTTCATCACGCTACAATCAATAGGAACAGAGCAGTGAAGGGAAATGTTGGGAAAACGGGAGAAGTTACTCCATTTTTTAAGCTTCCGTCGCGAGTGCAACCTTACCTAATGGTTAAAGCTACACAGAAATCATTTATGACGGAAATGTTCTCCTTAAAATTATATAAAAAATATCCCACGACAGCATATATCTATCTTTTATGGTTGACTCACAATAACACGTGTAACTCCCGATAGCTTAGCAGTTCGAAGCTTTCTGATTATTATTCTGCTCCGAAATTTAAAACCACCACATCTTTGCAATGGAACTCGGCTAAAAGGAACCCAGTTGCAAAACAAAATATAATCGAGGCTCAAATTTTAACAGGTTGCGGTGCAGGAGAAACCGTCTTTATTCCCAGTATTCCCATAATACCAAATAATTTTGCATTCCAATTTAAAAGAACGCAATTCCCAGTATCGGTGTGTTATGCAATGACAATTAATAAGGCTCAAGGGCAGACTTTTCATGTTGCTGGAGTAGATCTCGGTGTCAATTGTTTCTCGCATGGTCAGTTGTACGTCGCTCTTTCCCGGGTTAGCAGTTCTAGAAATCTTTATGTTCACGTGCCGGACGGGTCAACTTTCAACATAGTTTACCCGGAAGCTTTGCGCTGAAGTATTTTCATTCTATAGGTACTTAAGCCTCATGTGAACGTGATCTAAACAATATTACTAATACATTAACTTAATAACACACAAGGAGTTACTTACACGTTGACGGAGTCGCGGGCACAGCTATTAACAATAATATTGTGCGGTTCGGTATTGCGATATTTTTCAACAGTATTATAGATTGACATATTATATTTCCCTACTAAATTACGAAAGTTAATCTGTCTGTTACATCAAAATCACTGAACCGTGAGGAAGGACATAGGCTACTTTTTTTTACGAAAAACGACGGAAATTTGGACGAAGTCGCGGGCAACAGCTATCAATACTAATAATATAAGGCTGAAGAGTTTGTTTGTTTGAACGCGATAATCTCAGGAACTACTGGTTCGAATTGTAAAAAATATTTTTAAATTAAATAGTCAATTTATAGAGAAAGGCTATAGGCTATATATCATTACGCTAAGGCCAATAGGAGCGGAGCGCCAATGAAGAATGCTTCAAAATCGGGGTTAAATTTAACGTTAGCCCAAAGTAACTATTCCACGCGGACGAAGTCGCGGGCAAAAGCTATTACTAAATAAATATAAGGCTGAAGAGTTTGTTTGTTTGTTTGAACGCAATAATCTCAGGAACTACTGGTTTGAATTGAAAAAATATTTTTTAATTAAATAGTCAATTTATAGAGAAAGGCTATAGGCAATATATCATTACGCTAAGGCCAATAGGAGCGGAGCGCCAATGAAGAATGCTTAAAAATCGGGGTTAAATTTAACGTTAGCCCAAAGTAACTATTCCACGCGAACGAAGTCGCGGGCAAAAGCCAGTTTAAAATATAAATGTACTTGGCTCCGGCCCGTGCCTATAATTCCCACAGAGATGGGAGAAATGCAAAAAATAAAGAGAAATAATAATAATAAGTATCTTGACTTGGCACACGAGATTGTTGACATGTGGGATGTGAACTCGGCAATCATTGTACCGATAGTCATCTCAGCCAATGGCTTAATAGCCAAGGGCCTCGTCCAACACCTCAGGAGGCTCTCGTTAGACGGTTGTATTATATATGGTATTATATATTGTATTATATATATACGGTAACATATTTAACTCAAGTACTATGTTAGTACTTATATACTATTACAGAAAAGACTTACAATTAGTTAGTACAGTACTTGTATTGTATAACTGTCAGGGTGCTCTCTATGAGATGCTGGATGATGGGGATTTCATCATACCTGTCAGCTATAACTGTCTATTCTGGCTTGAGCAAACATTGCTGATGCACTGCAATATTGTGGCAGTCGCAATAGCGCCATAACAATTCAGCTTCAAGTTTCCTACTGCTGAGACATACGCGTCTTTACTATGAAAGTGGCCGAAGTCCACCACATGGGCTCAGTACGGGTAAGTAATTGTCACATGTCATCAGATTTTTGTTTCCAGGACACGCAGGTTACATCACCATGTTTTTGTTTCCAGGACACGCAGGTTACATCACCATGTTTTTGTTTCCAGGACACGCAGGTTACATCACCATGTTTTTGTTTCCAGGACACGCAGGTTACATCACCATGTTTTTGTTTCCAGGACACGCAGGTTACATCACCATGTTTTTGTTTCCAGGACACGCAGGTTACATCACCATGTTTTTGTTTCCAGGACACGCAGGTTACATCACCATGTTTTTGTTTCCAGGACACGCAGGTTACATCACCATGTTTTTGTTTCCAGGACACGCAGGTTACATCACCATGTTTTTGTTTCCAGGACACGCAGGTTACATCACCATGTTTTTGTTTCCAGGACACGCAGGTTACATCACCATGTTTTTGTTTCCAGGACACGCAGGTTACATCACCATGTTTTTGTTTCCAGGACACGCAGGTTACATCACCATGTTTTTGTTTCCAGGACACGCAGGTTACATCACCATGTTTTTGTTTCCAGGACACGCAGGTTACATCACCATGTTTTTGTTTCCAGGACACGCAGGTTACATCACCATGTTTTTGTTTCCAGGACACGCAGGTTACATCACCATGTTTTTGTTTCCAGGACACGCAGGTTACATCACCATGTTTTTGTTTCCAGGACACGCAGGTTACATCACCATGTTTTTGTTTCCAGGACACGCAGGTTACATCACCATGTTTTTGTTTCCAGGACACGCAGGTTACATCACCATGTTTTTGTTTCCAGGACACGCAGGTTACATCACCATGTTTTTCTTCACCAATTTAAGAGCAGGCCTGATGATATAAATTATACAAAGTAATGTGCCTGACTCGACGATCCACGACCTGCAACTTGCAAGTTGGTTCAGTTACCACTGGTCTTCTCTCACCACACTTAATAAAAATCGCAAATACATATTAGCACATAAGCGTTGTTCTTTTTTTTAAAATAACGAGCAATGTTGGTAGAATTGACATTACTAACAATCTTGTTAACACCTCCAACTAAGCTAAATATGACACAGACATATTAACGGGTGGGGTTCGAACTCGCGACTTATCTATCACAAGTCCCACACCTTAGCCATTAACCCATTCTAGCTTTTATTTTTAATAATTTAGTTTTTTTTTTAGTTAAGGTAATTTTAATTCACGTAATTGGTACTCAAACACACTGTATCTATCATCTCTTATTTAACTCTCCTGTGGCAGATCTGCTAGTTCGAACCCACGACTTTTTGATCACAACGTTGACACCTTAAACATTAAGCCATAGACGTTTCAACTTAGAGCACCGGAAGCATGAATGTATCATCATTCACAAAGGCCGAGTCATCAGGAACACAGATTACTAAAATAAGAGAAAGTCGTAGTATCGGATGTTCCCGCTAACGACGAGTAAATCTCGTGGCGTTTGCGCGCGCGCACCGACTCTGTAGTTAGTACATCTGTCGCTCGTTATGTTAAACATGTCAACACTATTGTTTATGTAGTTCGTTCTGGAAAGAGAAGAAACTTACTTTACTTGAAGAAACTACATATTTATAAACACGCTGCGGTGCTCACTTATTTATTTATGTACAAATATGACGCTAAAAAGAGAAAAGAACATATTTAGACCAGAAAAGAACCACAGGTGCTTCTTATTTCATAACGAATCTCTTCCAGCAGACCTGCGTCTGGAGAGTTGAATAAAAGATGATAGACACAATGTCTATAAATACTAATTACGTGAATTAAAACTTACTTAACTAATACAATAAAAATAAAACGAAATAATAATCTATGTATACAACGTGTAACGGAAACCCCATATCTATCCAAAAGGACTGAAGACAACATCTGGTATGGAGTCTCTATGCAAAGTTTCAGCTCAAAATAAGTGACTCACAGAATTGACCCCAAATTGTTGATTTCGTATGTTTCTTGAATACCAATAATAACAAACGTGTCACAGCACTATGAGGGTCATCACTTTCCACGTCACTTGCCAATAAAATGATGATTCTCTTCGTTCTTCTTAATTTGAAAAATTCGGTCTCTGGTATCAATGTATTGAAATTTCTAATAAGTTCCACACGTGTTGACATAAAATTAGAAAACCCTTGCCATATCGTTTATTATCATCCAAAGAAGCCGTGCACTTGGTATGTATATACCCTTTAAATTACACGTTGTATAAAAGTGAAAGGTCACTGATTCTTTCACTCATCACGAAATCTCAGAACCTACAAGTGCTAGGGGTCTCAAATTTTGCATGTGGGTTCCTTTTAGGATTTTGTGAAATTCCCACGGGATCCGAATTTACAATGGAAAAACTTCCCACATGAATGAAGTCGCGGTCAATAGCTAGTATAAAATAAAAGCGACAAAAGCCTAATGGCTGAGGTGTCGGACTTGTGATCGAGAGGTCGCAGGTTCGAACCCCACCCATTACACTACTGCCGTGATCCCACTCCAGACACAAGCATAAATATTCAGCTTAGTTGGAGGGAAAACAAGGTTGCTAGTAATGTGAATTTTATACACATTGCTAGTACTTTAAAAAAATTGGCCAAGTGCGAGTCGGACTCGCCCATGAAGGTTTCCGTGGTAACTATAATAAATATAATATACTTAATAAATTTAATTGAAAAAAAAAACAAAAACCTTATAAATTTCTTAAAACTAGCTTATTTACAATTTTTACAACTACGCCAAATAACTTTGTTTTTCATAGTATTTGTATGAATTACAAAGTTATATTTGCGGTTTTAGAAAATATATTGTATCTCAAAAACTGCTGACTCGATCTCGTTCTAACCAATTTTGGTTGAAATTTTACATTAAGATCTACAACATATGATTTTTTTAGATTTTTCACTTCGTTATTATAGAATTTAGAGGGGGCGGGACGCACATTTTACCACTTTGGAAGCGTATATCTTTTAAACGATTAACTTTATGAAAAAGTAATTTTAGAAAGTTAATGTCATTTTTAAAGACCTGTCTATAGATACCACACATGTATAGGTTTCATGAAAAAAAATATTTTCACTTTCAGTTCCATGTACGGGGAGCCTCCTTTATTTTAAATATTTTTTAAATTTTCTCTTAAAATCGGAAAGCGGTTCACAGAATACATCTACCTACCAAGTTTTACATGTATAGTCCAAATAGTTTCGGAATAAAATGGCTGTGACATACGGACGGACGGACAGACAGACAGACGGACAGACATGTCGAAACTATAAGGGTTCCGTTTTTTGCCATTCGGCTACGGAACCCCAAAAACAATAAACAAATAATATACAGACACAGGTAAAATACATATACAGGGTTAATTGTAAAACACCAAAAACCTCTCAGGACTATGTTACTAACGCGTCATAATCAACAACTTTTGTTCTATGACTTATAAAAATTCGTCATATTTTAGTTCACCAGATTTTCATATAAAAATAAAAATATTTAAATAGAACGCCCTAAACGCATGTAGCGTCTATGCAAAGCAAAAGAAAGCGATAGTATAAATTGCTTTCTTTTGCTTCGCATAGAGTTCGTAACATTTAGGGCGTTCAATTTAAATATTTTTATTTTTGTTTTCATCGTGCGTATTGCTAAGGAGTGGAATTCCTTGGCGGAGTCTCTGTTTCCTGATAGCTATAACCCGGGAGTCTTTAAATCAAGAGTAAATAGGTTGCTTCTAGGCAAGCGTGCTTCATCTTCGACCACTTCGTAAGCCTATCAATTATTAATAAAAAAAACACCACAAAGGCTAGATGTTGAATGTCTTCTGATTTTGTATCGGTTTTCTCACGTTGCTTTCTTTCACCGTATTTGAAAGGAAAAATACAAATACAAAAAAGAACTATTTTTGTAATATTTCTTTTTTGTATTTGTAAAAAGTTTTAAATTAGTTGGTGATTGGAGCCTCCTTTTAAGCAAGTAATGCCTGTTTTAGGAGACTCCGCTCTTCTACAGCAATATACAACATGTAACATAATTGATGCACATCCTGAAATTGGTTTGTTCAGAATCGTTTACTGAATCGATTTTTATCGTTTTTAATTTAAAAAAAATATCGAAATTTTTATCCGAATGCAATTAAATCTACGTAAATTACAAATTACACTTTCACTGTATATAAAAACAAACTAACTATGGACCATAAATTAAAGTAAGAAATTTTTAAATGCAAATTTATATAAATCCCGACTTTCAGTACACATAACAGAAAAATGAAACCCATTTAAAGGAAGTTAAAGTCTTAAGAAAAACTGTTTAAACAAGTAAAACTAAAAATTCAGAGTATGTATTATGATAATAACATAATTTTCTGATTGGGGTGTTTGAGGGTGTGCGTTAATTACGATACATGTTGTATAAGAGAGCAACCTACAAACCGTAAGTCGTGCGTTTAAGCACTGGGTCAACACTGCTCTCCACTACTGCCACACAAAATCGAAACAAAACAGTCGTCCTGATTTCAGTAAAACTGCATAAAACTCGGCTCTCCTGGTACATTGGTGACATTATAATTTATAGTACAGATTGAGTAGAAACTACGCTAAATCATTTTGAGACCGAAACCAAAACCTTGCTGAACAAACATAGACAGGCTTGACTTAAACGATGACTGTAGCTCAGATACACTTGTATAAACAAGTGAATCTTACTCAGTCTTCTAATAACAAACATATTTTGTTATCGATAAGTAATTCTGTTCAAAAAAAAAGGTCCTGCGAGACGCGCAGGATAGGTACCGGTAGAGGCAGATAATTCGTTTCAGATGCAACCCTGATGCTGAATACGGTCCTCAGATATGAGGGACAAGCTTCTACCCGCAACTTCGTTCGCGTGGGAGTATTTTCCCGCTTAAATCCCGATCACATGGGAATTCCGGGATAAAACGTGGCCTATTATAATTCCAGGATATCAACTATATACTTACCAAATTTCATTCGGATCCGTTCAGTAGTTTTTGCGTGAAAGAGCAACAAACATGCATACATCCTCACAAACTTTCGTAAGTAGGATTAGCTACATAATATTGACCAGAGACAGATGTACTTGTTCACCGAATTAGAACGAAAATATTTCCAAAGCTGTGACCGTAATATCCGTGTAATTTAAAGTTAGAAGAGGTAAACGATAATACATTGTAAAAAATTGGCCAAGTGCAAGTCAGAATCGCCCATGATGGGTTCCGTAGTAACTACGCCAAATATTAATAATAATTTTCGTTGTAAGTTTACAATAAGATCTATAGTATTGTTACGAGCTGGGGTTCGGGACAGAAATAATTAACGCCAATTAAACCAACATTAACACTTTAATTATCTAAACACAAAATAAAAATTTAACACAATTATTCGTACCACAACACTTAACACTTAAATCACACTGAAACTCACTCGTATAGCTTCGATTGTATCGCCTCGGATCTTCTAATAAGACTGACTATCTGCGTTCCTTTGCGATCTATTTATACCCCGGTCTATGAAGTCTAGAACATTCTTATAAAATCGACTCACTGTTTATACTACCCAGAATATTCCAGGAAGCTACTCGAGATGCATAGTACCCCTATTCGCCGCTAGATGGCGCTAGTGTCTCCACTAGATATACACAGTACCGCTATTCGCCGCTAGATGGCGTTAGTGTCTCGAACTTCACTAAGCGACTGGCGTAACAGTATTTATTTATTTAGATTTTTCACTCTATTATTATAGAAGTTAGAGAGGGGGGGGGGGCGCCCATTATACCACTTTGGAAGTGTCTATCTCTTAAACGATGGATTTTATTAAAAAATAATTTTAGCAGCCTTAATGTAATTTTCCAAGATCTATCTATAGAAACCAAACACGTATAGGTTTGATGAAAAATAAATATTTTCAGTTTCAGTTCTATGTTTGGGAGCCCCCTTAATTTTATATATTTTTTAATTTTTGTATAAGAGTCGGTAAGCGATTCATGGAATACATCTACCTACCAAGTTTCACATGTGTAGTCCTAATGTTTTCGGAATACAATGGCTGTGACATACGGAAGGACGGACAGACAGACGAACAGACAGACAGACAAACTGACATACAAATAGACAGACATGACGAAACTATAAGGGTCTGTTTTTGCCATTCGGCTACGGAACCCTAAAAACGACTTTGAAAGAAATCAAAACAAAAGTAAATGAATCCGTCTGTCTACTTCACTTATTTATTACACTTATCGTAACGTAGGTGGTCCACATCAAAACGTCTGCTTTCTCCGGACTTATCGTGCTAAATAATTAATCGAAAGTGCATACTTTGTATCATAGCTATGTAAGTATATATTTATTGCAAATCGTTGGTAAACGTTACCGAATTGTTTTGAGGCTACTCTCCGATCGTGAGTCACGTCCAATTTTATATAGTTTTATAACAGTCATTATCAGTACGTATGTTAATAGTATTGTGTGTGTGGGCACAATGAAGGGATGTGCAGAAGTCCAACCTATCGCGACCACTACTGCAGCGTCATATTTACATTGTACTGTACAGTGACAACTCATTTATTTGATCTTTTTTTTTGCAGTGCGCCAGCGAACGTCTTCATTGCGAAATGTTTATTTAACACATTAAGTAGGTACCAACTTTTTTATATTGTGAGACATATTTTTTACAGAATATACGCAATAAAAATCGATACGATGTGGATTCCCAAATGGGAACATTTGTATGAAATGGGTCAAATCATTGTATTACAGATAGATAGGTGTTTCTGATAAGACTGTTGCGTCTCTTCTTCGTCTTAACTAAACACTAGGATGTGGTGACGGGCTACTAGTCCACTTAACGACAAGAACGAAAAAATGTGGTTCTGGAAGAGCTAATATCACTTTCGTTTTAAGTAAGTGTATTTCATTTTTGCCACTCCGCGGCATTAAAGCTGTTCCCCTCATGTTTGAAGATCCCATAAGTTTCGCTTTCAAGGCAAAGCACTGACATCTCTAGCACTACCTTCCTAGCTCCATTGTGCTGATTTTATACAGACACAGTGACATAGACCTTACACGGCACCAAATTAAAAGCTTAATTCCAGCCTGGTTCATCTGTAACACAGGTTTTTTTCAAAAACCTATTTCAGGTACCAGTCTCTCACAAAGAATACAGCTTATGACATTATACCTAGATTAATTATGTATAAGGCAAGATTGTGAAGAGAGAATAAATGATTTATTGATTGTTTATACTGAAAACTATGTGCTGCATCACTTCAGCTAATTGGCACGTACCATATTTGTCCAATCAAGATGTTTGTATACATAATATGTGCAATCAATTTCGTGGGCATATATTTTCTATTGTATGGAGTAGATCTTCTGAACTTATCTGCTTATGGAACCACATGTGTGTTTGTGATGTCTGGCAGTGCGGTGAGTCAGCGAACAAACAAACAGACATAACATATTGTTTACTTGAGTGAGGCGTTCTCCATATGCTCTGTATTTTTTTAACTACACACAGAGCTTACTTTGGAGGAAAGGCACTTGTTTCATCATGAAAGTAGCAAGTGTTCTCAATGAATGGGCAGTACCTACAATATAAAAAAACTTTGAGCTAGAGTAGGTCGTGGCTAAATAATAACGGCTGGGTCGATTTTCAAGGTTAAGCAACACTTGCCGAGTGCTGTCTCTGGATGGGTTACCATAGACAGATTGCGCCGTCGAAAGGACATTATGCTGTTGGTCCCAATTGTCATTTGCCATCTTTAATCGTCGTTATACAACGTGTAACGGAAACCCCATATCTATCCAAAAGAACTGAAGACAACATCTGGTATGGAGTCTCTATGCACAGTTTCAGCACAAAATAACTGACTTATTGGTTTCATATGTTTCTTGAATACCAGTAATAACAAACGTGTCACAGCACTATGAGTGTCATCACTTTCCACGTCACTTGCCAATAAAACGATAATTCTCTTCGTTCTTCTTAATTTGAAAAATTCGGTCTCTGGTATCAATGGATTGAAATTTCTAATATGCTCCACACATGTACACATAGGATTACAAAACCCTTGCCATATCGTTTGTTATCATCCAAAGAACCCGTGCACTCGGTATTTATATACTCTTTAAATTACACGTTGTAGATAGAAGTCGTATCATGCTGGATAAGTGGATATCATGTTACCCAGTTACTGGGTTTTGGAGGTCAGATAGGCAGACACTCCTTGTTAACACTTATACTCACCTGCTTCCGGTTAGACTGGAAGCCTATCCCAGCATAGTTGAGAAAAGGCTAAGCGAATAATGAAGTTGAAAATTTAACACTTTCTTGTCTCGCCTATATCATAAAATAATGAAATAGAAAATGAGAATAAATATGTTTTTAATATAACTGAGTAATACGATTATGGCAAATAATAGGAATATCCATTGTGCTTGGTATCACGCTGGTTCTGTGTCATGCAACAATTTATGGTGTGGACTAAATCAAACTTCTTGATTTATATGTGTATTTTTTTCTTGTAAATCACTTTGCGCACTGTTCCATTCATTTACAGTTCATTCCATGCTTGTTGATAATGAGTGGTTGTAAGTTTCTATTTAACCATTTAATTAATTTACATAAGATACTAGTACGGTGTTATTAGTATAGGAGCATCATACAATTATCATGAACGTATACCAAATATTGTAAAACTGTTATTCGAAAACAGTAACTATGGAGTTTCTTGTTAATTCTTCTCCATAAAACCTCTGCGAAAGGACGTTTGAGTGACTTTATAATGTTTTATTATTTTTTAACCAATTTCATTTAACTGGAAATCATGATGTCCAAAAATGCTTTATAATAGTTTCATTGAAATAAAAGAATTGACTTTAACTTGGTTTGTATTTAATAATATCAAAAGAAAATGTGGTGAAAGTTGGTGACGACACAGTTGGTGCAGTGGTTGAGTAATTGATGCATGTCACGGGTTTAATTCCCGTACCGGGACAAATGTTTGTAAGACCTAAAAATTGTAGTTCCGTGTCTGGGTGTTTGTAAAAATAGACTCACGATACAGGAGGAGTTCTTAATGGGAAAAAATCAATTCAATATCATCTCGTATTGCGGGAGGTAACGGTAAAATTGGAAAACTGGCAAAAACTGCCGGATTGGATTATCGAGTGATACAGTATTACCCACACTCACTGGCATTATCGTGAATGATGAATTGATAAAGCCGGCTCTACACGTTGGCCAACACAGTGGCGAATGTAGTGGCCAGTGCCTATTCGCCAACGTGTAGAGGGGGTGTTTGTGCATCTTGGGTTGTATTGGAATGATGGCCGACGAGTTGGCGCGAGATCCGTGTGGTGTCGGTTTTTTTCAAAAGATCAAAGGGTTGTTGGCCGAGTATTGGCTACCGCGTCCACACGTTGGCCTCGCGTTTAGTATGCTACGAGCTCCCAGAACGATCGCACGCACCTGATTAAACATTTTAACCGACTTCAAAAAAAGAAGGAGGTTCTCAGTTCGTCTTGAACTTTTTTTTTATGTATGTTACCTCATAATCATAACTCAAAGTCAGCTCGACCGATTTAGAAAATTCTCTTTTCATTTGAAATGGTATACTTTCTAGTTGGTCCCATTGTTATGAAATCAGGATCTGATGATGGGATCCTGGAGTAATCGAGGGAACTCTTCAAATATTATAGGCACATCTATAGCGTTTTGGTTATATCTTATAGTATCTTGTGCAGTTGCTCTCGAAAAGCACCATTTGGGGAAGTGGAACTGATGATGAAGACCACAGATGACCACCGAAACTACTCAATAATAAGTATTTCATGGATTGCGATTCGATTACTTGAATATGGATGTTAAGCACTTTATGTTCGTCATAATGCATATGGTGATGTAGAGCTGATGGTGAAGTACCAGGAGAACTCCTCAAAAATTAACAGCTCTGCATCGGGAATGCAATATTTTGTAAAAGGTGATAAGTAGTTGACATTTTGGCTTTTGTAACTGGATAAATTACAAACCGACCCACTAAAAAGCGTGGAAAAAACTTTTTAATAAAAAATAAAACCGACTTCCATATTAAAATACTACAAAGGCAAAAATAACTATAATTTCGGAAGGCGGTGTCAAAAAAGGAAAATACAAAACGAATAACACCGACTACCGAAATTAAAGTTATTTTTGGCGTTGGAGTGTTTTGATATGGAAGTTGGTTTTATTTTTTGTTAAAAAGTTTAGTCACGAGTCGGTAACAACTAGTGTAAACAAAATGTCAGTAATGACTAATAACGAAGAAACTTTTCGGTTTATAGAGCTCTACCAAGCCGTAAATTGTTTGTGGAACCCAAGAAGCAGCAGTTAGCACCTCAATATCCATTTTAATAAATACGTCCGCACATTGGCCTGAACCGTAGCAAACTGAATGACCTTCCAACGTGTGGACGCTATCACGAACTCTTGGCCAATATGCTGGCCACTACATTCGCCACTGTGTTGGCGAACGTGTAGAGCCGGCTTAAGACATTTTATCTAGATATGTTTACATCAGCTGTTCGTTTTCAGGCTGAATGACGTCAAAGGCCATGGCTTATGACGAAAAAACTCACTCTAAAAAGAAAAGTGAACAAACCCAAAAATTGCTATTTTTTGAGTTCAGTAAGAAATCAGTGTCGAGTAGATTTAATCTATACTAATATTATAAAGCTGAAGAGTTTGTTTGTTTGCTTGAACGCGCTAATCTCAGGAACTACCGTTCTGATTTGAAAAATTCTTTCAGTGTTAGATAGCCCATTTATCGAGGAAGGCTATAGGCTATATATCATCACGCTAACACCAATAGGAGCGGAGCAGTAATGAAGAATGTTTCAAAATCGGGGGAATTTTTTTTCCACGGGGACGAAGTCGCGGGCGGAAGCTAGTTTTACATATTTCTCTCTCGAGTCCCATGTATTAGCCATAATAAAGGAACCTTTACTACTTCTATTTCGGAACCCTATTACTGCAGGGATTTAGAGTAGTATTTACAGTCTGTTTATATTGAAATCAGAAGCGACAGGAATGTTTTGTTGGATCACTTTCTAAGATTGCAATGAAATAAGAAGTGTGTTTTAATAGGAGGCCTTTTTTGAAAGTCAAAGGGAACTAGGGGTCAACGTCGTGGCGCGTAAATAATAATAGCCGCACGGGTCAATCCTCAAGGTTATGCAACCTTGTCGAGGTCAGTCTATAGACGGGTGACCATCGTAAGCATATCAAGATTCCTGTGTGCCTCGGAAAGCATGTTAAGCGTTTGGTCCCTGCTAGCATTCCAGTTGAGATAGGCAGTCAGAAGCCACAAAATCTGACACTGCTCTAGCCAAGGGGTATCGTATCGGGCACGCCACCATAGCGGCGGTAAGTCTTTGAGGAGTGTCTAACGAGGCGTCATAGCGTCCTCACCTTCCGCCTGACACAGGTCCTCACCGGACACGGTTGTGTGTCGGATTCGGCGGGAGGAAATGCTCGGGTGTCACCACTGCGAGGATCGCCCTGAGGACACGGTGGAACACACAGTGGAGGTTTGCCCCGCTTGGGCAGAGCTCCGCCGTGTCCTCGTAGGGGCGATAGTGACCTTTCGCTCCCGGCCCTGGTTCAATCCATGGTCCGGAGCGAGGTGGCATGGGAAGCAGAAGGAGAAGATCTTTCTGCGAAGCAGTTATGCAAGCGAAGGAGGTGGCAGGACGCGCGTGGGAGAGGCAGGTCTCAAGGCCCTCACAGCCCTCGCGCCCCAGCCGCCGCAGGAGACGCTCCGGGCGTCGGGAATCACAGGGTGACTCCCAGCCACAATAGGCGCGGGCCTGCGTGCTGCGAGCAATGGGTAGCTCGCCGCCCGACTGAAACCGGGCCCGTGTAGACGGCGCCGAGTGTTCCACGCGCGCCTCAAAGAGCGTCAGCAAAACTGTCGGGGCCCATAAAGGGGCCGTTGCCTGCCGGGTTTGCGGAATCTTTCGAAAGAGTTATCGCGGCCTCGGAACACGAAGGGCATATGATGGAACACGGATCGGTTTCAGTAAAAGTCTGACACACCCTCCCGCTTCGCTCAGATCGGGAGGCAGTCATTGGATGATTTCCCATCCTTAAAAAAGAGGTATCGTGTTACCCAGCTACTGGGTTGTGGCTTGTGGAGGTCAGATAGCCAGTCGCGCAATGTACAACACTAGTACTCAGCTGTATCCAGTTAGACTGGAAGCTGACCCCATAGTTAGGAAAAGGCTAAGAAGATTATGAGCATAGAATAAATAGGCATTAAGTAGTAGATATTATAAGATTATTGAGATCTAGAAAATAAAGGTTAATTATTTAATCAATAATTGAATATATACTTAAATAAAAACCCTAAACTACATATCTATACTTAATATTATAAAGAGGAAACCTTTGTATTTTTGTATGTTTGTATTGAATAGGCTCAAAAACTACTGGACCGATTTCAAAATTTCTTTTACCATTACTTAGAGGGATTCTTCCGAATCCGTATAGGCTATATTTTATCCCGGAAAATAGATAGGATTTTTCATGGTAGTGAAAATTGTGGAGTAAGGCGTCGAAAAAACTGCCGTACGTTAACGATTCTCACGAACGCTGCCTATATTTAATATAAACATTGCACCCGTGCGAAGCCGGGGCGGGTCGCTAGTCTGAAAATAAACTAAAATATAGCGTCCAGAAATTCGTGCGCATCGCTGTCCACTGGTAATGTGCCCAAAAGACTTGCGGCATTGCCACGCTGTATGGCAATGCTTAACCGCTATCCAAGGTCCTTTTGGTCACGCGAATTATTAAGTGTTAAAGGTTAATTATATGTTTATTTTATGTATGAATAGATCAGGAGAAGATGAGTGGCTTGTACCCCGGTTACACTCTTGGATATGAAGTCGTCAGAACCAGGGCCGGATTAACCATTAGGCGGAGTAGGCAACTGCCTAGGGGCCCCACGTCAACTAGGGGCCCAGGCCCAGTGCACGCACCAAGAAAACATGTTTCTTCAAACGACAATTTGATGTGCGTGTGAACTTAGGACCTCACTGTTATCTCACAAAATACAAATCGTTAGATTTAGTAGTAGAATTAAAACAATTTTAGAACAAATCTGGGAATAAGTAAACAAACATATTAAAAACCACGCTCTTAATGTGCGTTTCCTCAGTTCACACACGATTTGCCCCGAATAGCCCCGAGAATGCCATTGCCTTAGGGCCTCTGACAGGGTTAATCCGGCTCTGGTCAGAACTCAGAAGGCTACAAAGGAATTATGAGAAAGTGGTATTTTTTTCTTCAAATTTAAAAAGGTTGATTTCATAGAATTCTTAGTTCAGCGGTACTTTCGTCGAGCAAAGCTTATTAGATTAAAAATAAAAATATGCCTCTTGTTCTGGTAACAATAGTTTCTGAAACCATGTTTTATTAGACCATCGAATTTAATGCGTTTGAGAGCACAAATTGAAAAATTCATCAATAGAAAGGCGATAGTAACTACACTGTAGTGAGATACATTGACGACTTATTTCCGTACTCAAACATTTTTTTCGTACAAAACCAGTAATGGTGACCAGTTTCTGTGGCTTGTGCCATTGTATTTTTAGGCGTATTATTTTTTTCTTGAAGCAATTGAGTGAGCTTTACAAATGCTATGTTATTGTGGTCTGGTCGTGACTGCCGGCAATAGACTCCGTGACGCGTCGGATTGAACGTTGTTCGGCGCGGGCGCATGCCTGACTGTTGCCCTAATTTGAGTACATATAATGTGTGTTACCGCTACACCACGTGGACTCATAGACGAGAAGTCTGGAGTGTACAATATATGTTTTGTTCTATTTTTCCGCTGGCTCAGCAGTCCTCGTGGAAGAAGCCGATAGGCTTTCGGGAATTTGGGAAATTACTGCTAGATATGCAAGTAACAGCTATCAAAAACACAAAGCTTTCCTCTATATATCGACGGCTCCTAAGAATACTGAGTCAACTATACTTCTAATAACTTTACAGGAAGGCGATAAGAAAATCGAATGGCTATATTTAAATTGTTAATACAACCAAGAAAAAATAACTAATCATGGTGAATTAAATATAATAAAGCCTTTCATCTGTACAAAATAAATTTCATATTATTTTATTAATTTATGAGATAATGTAGATAGACTAGTATACGGCGATTATTTGTTTATTAAAAATGGATCAAGTACCACTTATATTTAAATACGTCGCATTATTGAATCTATGTTATGGGGAAAAATTACTTTACAAGTGTGGCAAAAAATATTTTTATTTAGTTATTGGATTTTTTATATATTATACTGTCTGTCATGGATTCATATTTTGTTAAAATATAATAAGTTGACTCACTATACATGGACATAATTTTAAAAGTGAACCATACTTAAATTGAGTCAAGTGTGGTACAAAATAGTTAAAACAATAAAAAACGCCTTTAATGTTTAATATTTTAATCAAAGAGACTCAAAATGGTATTGGTAACATTAACACAACTTTAGGATATCTATAAAATTAACAAAAAATAACAAAAACCAACAATACTACCAATAAAAACAAACGCTTAAGTTGATCTAGTCTTAGGTAATAAAATACAAAATATTGATTGTATCAATTGCACGTTTCTGTAAAATAGGAGAATTATTTATTAATTGTTTGAAATCACTACAACTTAGGAACAATACAAAACAAACAAACAAAAGTAATCTTTCTTATTTTTTTAAAGAAAATCACAATTCTTAATATCCTTATACTTAGTATTTATTGCTACGAATAAAATCAGTCTCAAAAATTAACTTATGAGGTAAGTACTTAATAATTACGAAAAAAATCAATCTAGACAAAGAAAAACACAAATTATTAATTACTAGTACTCACGCGGGGCTTCGCTCCCGTGGATTCTATCACGGTAAAAACATAACTCTCCTTTTTTGCAGTCGGGTAAAAAGTAGCCTATAACCTTCCTCAAGCTTCAAGCTACTTCCATACCAAATTGCATCCAAATCCACCTAGTACTTTCAAAGATTAGCGCGTTCAAGCAAACAAACAAACAAACAAACAAACTAACAAACTGTTCCGCTTTATAATATTAGTATAGATTCTGAATCGCTCTCATTTCTATTGCGGTCAATATTAATTAAACTAGAAAAAACAAGTGATATTCCTTAGGTATCACTAATTTGTTGCACATGTTCATTAAATCTTTGTGTTTATTTTTATCTATTGGGATTGGCCTGTTGTAAGCTGCACGTCGATTCTGTAAAATTCGAACAACAACTCGCATCTAACATAGCTATTCACTGTCACTTCGCTTATGGTTCAAAGTGACCTTGATTTTGAATTCTGTAAACAGCGTCGAAGTGACGGAGGAATTACCTTACCGAATGCCACTTCTCAAGTCATCTCATACTTTATCTGTCAAAATCTTTAGTTCAACTCGCTGACACGATCGCAAGGGTACCGCTAGTGTAAATTCGAATTAACAACGGAGTTTTTAGAATGCCAATAAATAAACTCACAGCGGATTCAGATTCGAAGTTTAGAATGAGGTCTTACAGAATAACACAGCTGGGCGAAGATCACGAAAATCTATATTAGGGACAGTTTGATTACGTGTTGCTTTAGGTTTATTAGCACAGTCAATACAGTTATAAGAATCTTTCATGTAACTAGTTTTAAAAAATAATTTGAAAGGATTTTCTGGCTCAATTTTTATTTCAGCGACTTTATTCCATTGCATCTTAGACCCATCACAGGCAAAACTCCAGTTGTTGACCTTTGTAAGCATTGTTTTGAAGTCCATCACAATATCTTGAGATACTTCGGTGACCTTATAAGGTTTATCGTCGGTTTTAGCAAATTGAAACGCCATGTGCCATTGGGCAGGCGTATATAGTATTTTGTCTTTCGTCTGTCTTTCTATTAGTGCATGCATACTGTCTCCCTCGTTTTGGGTGTAACCAACAATTAGAAAATGATGACTAATTTTTATTTTGTATTTATAACTTGCCATCATATACTTTAAAAAAACGTTTCTGCTCCGATTCTGACCACCGCAATTGTCAGACCAGAATCGGTAATCTTTTAAACCTGCTATAACTGTTTGTTTAATAAATTAAAAAACACAGCTAGCAATTTCATTTGCTCCTCTTTTAGCAATTTGTTGATGCCAGGCAAAGCAATAACCGTGACAATGTCCTAGATCAAATACAGTGAAATTATAAACGGTAAGTTTTTGTTTATAATAAAATGTGCTAACGTTCCCATGGGGTACATTTAAGCACTTTTGGAGATCGTAAGCAGCTGTTAGTATTTCTGGATTCTGTTACGCTAATTCTTTGTCTTGTCATTGTGCGTACTGCTAAGGAGTGGAATTCCCTGCCGGAGTCTGTGTTTCCTGATCGCTATAACCTGGGAGTCTTTAAGTCAAGAGTGAATAGGTTACTTCTAGGCAAGCGTGCTCCATCTTCGACCACAACATCACTTACCATCATGTGAGATGGTGGTCAAACGCGAGCCTATTATCAATAAAAAAGATCATGGAGCTCCTGCGCACACTCCCCAAAGAACAATCTGCAGAAAACCGACAGGCAAGCAACGGTTCGCCGACGAGCCAGGCTATGAAGCTTGTTCACCAGCACCTCGTCGCCTGTAAAAGCCTTTTAGCTCCGCACTCGATCGAGTCCAATGCAACAAGTTGGTACTTTGCAGAGCCATCCCACAAGTAGCTGCAATACTCCACGCAGGAATAATTTAAATAAAAATAACACAAGCAAAGCAACTATTTCTTGATAACAAAAAGCATACAATAACGTCCGCACACCACGCTGTTTCGCCGTATACTGAGCCAGTTTGAACTTGCACCAAAATGAGCGCATTCGCGTCCCGCGTATATTGGTAGCAAACACTTGACTCAGTATACTGAGTGCAAAATAAATAAATTACTATACTTGATCACTTTTTTTTAGTAATTTATAAAGATATGATTTTTTTTCTTTTACAGGTAAATAGGAAATGATTTAATTATTGTTAATACACAAAAAAGTGCAATTCTCAAAATTTGTTAGTTGACTCAGTATACTTAGGAGCCGTCGATATAGGCCATATTTTCGGTCTTAGGCTAAGTATTTTGTTAGACGTCGATTCGATCGAAATCGATGGAAGGAAACAAAATGCACTTTAGATAACATTCCTTGAATGAATATCAACATAAAATAAATTGACTTCCTGATTTTACTTTTTTGTGCTAAACGCCTGGCTTTTATGATCACAAATAAAGAAGAAGAAAGAAGATATTATAATGTGTATTTTTACAGACAGAAAGCATACAATAATATAAGCAACATAAAAAATTGGCCAAGTGCGAGTCAGACTCGCCCATGAAGGGTTCCGAAGTAACTATAATAATATAATATAATACTTACTAAAAAAAACCCCTACAAATTTCTTAAGACTAGCTTATTTACATTTTTTACAACTACGCCAAATAACTTTGTTTTTCATAGTGTATGTATGACTTACAAAGTTATATTTGCGGTTTTAGGAAATATGCTGTATCTCAAAAATTGCTGACCCGATCTCGTTCAAACCAATTTTGATTGAAAGTTTACATTAAGATCTACAGCATATATTTTTTTTGAAATATTTCACTCCATTATTATAGAAGTTAGAGGGAGAGGGGGAGGGGGGACACATTTTACCACTTTGAATGCGTATAACTTTTAAACGATTAACTTTATGAAAAAGTGGTTTTAGAAATCTTAATGTCATTTTAAATACCTGTCTATAGATACCACACACGCATAGGTTTCATGAAAACAAAATATTTTCAGTTTCAGTTCCATGTATGGGGAGCCCCCTTTATTTTAAATATTTTTTTTTCATAAAATCGAAAAGCTATTTACAGAATAAATCTACCTACCAAGTTTCACATGTATAGTTCTAATAGTTTCGGAATAAAATGTCTGTGACATACGGACGGACGACAGAAAGACAATTTTTAAAACCACTTTTTCATAAGGTTAATTGTTTAAAAGATATACCTTCCAAAGTGGTAAAATGTGTCCCTCCCCCTATAACTTCTATAATAATGGAGTGAAAAATCTAAAAAAAATATATGCTGTAGATCTTAATGTAAACTTTCAACGGAAATTAGTTTGAAAGAGATCGGGTCAGCAGTTTTTGAGATATAACTTTGTAATTCATATAAACACTATGAAAAACAAAGTTATTTGGAGCCCTTAATGGGCGAGTCTGACTCGCACTTGGCCTTTTTCCCATAATACAATGTAGGTAACAACAACAACAAATAACAACTATTGCATAGATGGGAGGTGCAGAGTAAGCACGGTATTTTCACCGGCTACCTCCGATGTGTCAAGAGCGAGCGCGTCACGGCCTCGCGGCTGATCCGCTGCACTGCTGCACGCAACCGATTGTCCGGCGAGACGCTAATCGATTTCATCACTTTTAATTATCTTTTTGTACTTTCAGCTTTTCTGGAATTTAAAATTAAACAGTGGTAATTGTTTTCTCTGTCGGTACTGAGATTCTGTAAGAATAAGGTCAATCAGTTTTTGATTAAATTCGTTAATATTTTAAATAAATAAATAAAAAATGAGAATATAGTGAGAAAATCAACTTCATTGCAACAGTCTGTCTAATAATTTTGAGAATTAAAACACCTATGTAAGTATATATGTATTATGGGCGATCTTATATTATTATAAGACCACCCAATCAACATCTTTTGAAGTTGTTAAGTCCTTATTTAAATATGTTATGGTTAACAAGAAAGAGTATATTTATCTATGTAATACAAAGTTAGCAAAGCCATTTTTTATAGCTTCTACTCCCGGCTTCGCTCGCGTGTAATGGTTTTCTTTAGCGAAATAAAAGCAAGTTATGTCACTATCGAACCCTTCAATGATCATCAAACACATCGACCCGTTGCTCCGTTGTGACGAGAAAGAAGGACAAACAAACCAATAATCTTTCTATTGTAAGAATAATATTAATTTGGTTTTGCTTATAATAATAGGTACGCAAAGCATATTATAAGTCGTCTAAGATTTTAGCCTTGTATTTAATTTAGTTTTAACTTTTGACTTGCACTCGTAATAATGAGCAACACAGACATTGTATTATAAATAATAATCTTAACATAGTATAAAGCAAAGTCGCTTCCCTGTGTCTGTCCCTATGTATGCTTAAATCTTTAAAACTACGCAACGGATTTTGATGCAGTTTCTTTCAATAGAAAGAGTGATACAATAGGAAGGTTTTTAAGTATATAACATGCATAATATAGTAGAGGAACACTGATAATTTTTGAGGTTTCTAATGTGATGTCGCAAATAAACACATTTTTTTGCGCTTGCTTTGCAAACGCTGACTGAACCCTACGAGATAGATCAAAATAATGTACTACAGTATTGTACACCTTAAAAAGGTCATCAAAAAAGTCCTCGATGGCCTCTGTCTATCTCTTATAGATAACCCACAACAACCATTTTTTATCCTTTACTTTTTACGAGAAATACGAGCATATTTTACGAAGCGATTTTAAGCGATACAGCATTAATCCTTATCCAATTAGGTACCATAAATACATTGTGCATTTAATATAAATGAATATTGCCCTTTACAGAATATAATTTAAATAAATAGTTTCGAAGATATTAAATGCAAGGACATAGCGGTTGCGGCGCGGTGCCGGCAGAGGCACGGCGCGCGTGCCTATGTTGCTTAGATTTGAGCGTTGAATGTTTTTCCCATGGTAAATTATGTGTCGCACTTTCAAGAGTAATTACTAAAGAGAACATGTATGTCGAATGTGAAAAGGCTGTCAACGATGTAAATAAAGACATTCAATAGTATATTTAATAAAAACATTGCACCCGTGCGAAGCCGGGGCGGGTCGCTAGTAATAAATAAATAATAAAATTTATTTTACTAAAATGTTACCAATACCAGCTTGATGCACTTGAGTCTATAGAGAAACGGGCCAAAAGGCTCATCGGCAACGAGAAACTGGTCGAGACAAGGCTCCAGAGCCTAGAACATCGGCGACGTGTTGCAAGCCTGTCAGTTTTCTATCGGTTACATTTCGGGGAGTGTGCGATGGAATTGCACAGTCTTATTCCGCCAAGCCCGTTCCATCATCGGACTACAAGACAAATGGCGATGCACCATCGTTACATGGTGGACATCCCACCCATACGCACGAAACGTTTTGGGAATACTTTCATTGTGCGTACGGCTAAGGAGTGGAATTCCCTGCCGGAGTCTGTATTTCCTGATAGTTATAACCTGGGAGTCCTTAAGTCAAGAGTGAATAGGTTACATCTAGGCAAGCGTGCTTCATCTTCGACCACATCATCGCTTAAGATCAGGTGAGATTGTGGTCAAAAACAAACTAGCAACTATAAAAAAAAAGTAGTTTACAGTCTTATTTTACAGATACAGCGCCTAATGGTACCTACCGAGTTCATGATTTTTGAGAACCTGTGCATCCGAACTATGTAGTTGGTAACCTGTATCTCGGAATACAGCCCTCTTAATGAATACACAATTGAATACAAAAAATCTAAACAATAATGTTTCTTGCCATTTTGTGCTTTTAGTGTGTGATTGTGTACGGTAATTGAATGTATGTGTATAGTGCAAAATAGTGTATTATGTGTAAAAGGTACTTGGGTATAAGCGACATTTTGGTCGAAATTGAATTATAAAGGCCATTCTACTTAAAATTTTCCGCTCTTTCGAATGCGCTAACTCCCATAACCCATTGCTCTGTGATGCCTTTTTGTCACTTATGCCCAAGCAAAAACTGCGTTTTGTAGAAAATTATATCAATTTTTCTAAAATATAAAACTTTAAACTACTCTCCTGAACAATTTGATTTTTGTCGGTCATACCCTATTACCTTTTAACCGTCGATATAATAATCAAATAACATTATTTTCAACACACTTGCTCGTAAAGTGAGCCTTATTATATCGTTCTTAGGGCCATAAACCGAACTATAACATACACGTGCATAATAATATTACACACTAGTGCATAATAGAATGATCCCTACAAAGTTAAGTTAGTACCTAACTGCAAATTATATGCGAGTAAACAGAGCATTTTCAATTTAACCGGGAAATACAGTTTTTTTTTTTTTTGTAACAACAAAGAGGTTTTATGCCACCGAAAATCTATTTACATTTTTGAAATAAATAAATGTGTCCCTAATTAAGACGAAAAAACATTTATTATTATCAAATTATTTATAATTCACAATAATTTCTTATAAAATATTTGCATTTTATCACAAAAATTATCATTTTGAAGTAGGCTGTATGGCTGTAATCAATCAACTTACATTTGGCGCGTGCAAAAAAAAAAAAATTGCGCGCCATTTCCCAATTTTCCCCTAATTTTCATATTTTGTTTGTATCGCATTTGTTGCTGTGTGGTAAATAATTATAAAAATGTCAGGTTTTAGTACAGAAGATGAACAATTGATTGATTTAACCCCGCCAGAAATACTAAATGCAGCACAAAATGCAAACGAAAGCCTAATACCTGCAAAATCTAGAGAAAAGTATTTAGCTGCTTACGATAGTTTCCTGCAATGGAAGAGCAACAAAAAAACCCAGTCATTTTCTGAAAATGTGTTTTTGGCGTATTTCTCTGAACTCGCCAATACATACAAACCTAGCTACCTGTGGTGCATCTATTCCATGTTAAGAAGCATGGTTAAGCTCAAACATGGTGTTGATATCAAAACGTACTGTAACCTGATGGCATTTTTGAAGAGACGCTCGGATGGATATATTGGTCGGAAATCTAAAGTTTTGTCACCAGCCGACGTTGAAAAGTTTTTGAATGAGGCTCCGGATAGTCAGTATCTAGCAACAAAGGTACGTTTCATATTTTTAATCGAAACGAATCTACAATATACAAGTGTGTAACTTTAGCATAATTTCTTAGAACTAATTAATTGATTTCTTTGCAGGTTGCCTTAATATTCGGTGTTACTGGTGCTTGTAGACGACAAGAGCTGTACAATATTACAACAAAAGATGTAGAAATCCACGGAGATATGCTTCTTGTCAAAATTACCCAGACTAAAACCAAGATTCCACGATCTTTTACAATCCAAGGAACGTTTCGTGAAATAGTGAAAAAATACCAAGATCTCCGTTCAACAAAAACAAAGAATGACCGCTTTTTCCAAAACTTTCAGAAAGGAAAATGTACTGCACAAACAATCGGTATTAACAAATTTGGTAATATGCCAAGAGAAATAGCGAAGTATTTAGGTTTGCCTGAGGCCGATTTTTACACTGGACACAGTTTTAGAAGAACGTCGGCTACAATGTTGGCTGATTCGGGGGCTGATATACTAACTTTGAAGCGACATGGTGGATGGCGTTCTGACGCAATCGCTGAATCGTACATAGAAGACTCAATTCATAACAAAGCAAAAATCAATGACAAAATAACGCAAGCCATTAATTTGGAGCCAAAGGCAAAAAAGTTTTGCCCCGAACCACAACCATGTACATCTACTAGCGTGAGTTATTTGGTGCCCTCTCCTTCCAGTAATTTGTATGATTTACCTTTGTCGCCGACATTTACACAAGAAGTAAATGAAGGTACTAAAGAAGTGGCAAGTACCAATGTAACACAAACTGTGAAATTGCCATCAAAAACAATCCAATATCGTTTTGAAAATTGTACATTCACCAATTGTTTTAATAATTAAACGATTTATGCAATACATATTTGTTTTTTCCTCGCAAGTGTGTTGAAAAACGTCGTATGATACACGTGTGTATTGATGATTACCGTCCTCGGCTCTCTTAAGACCCTCACCTGACGGCTCGGGTCTCAATGGCGCCTCAGCGGTAATCACCAACATTACACACTTGTACCATAATGTACTATTATAACATTATTATTGAGATCGTGGCTATATAATAATAACCTTATGGGTCGATCTGCAAGGTTAAGCAAAGCTTGCCAAGGTACCGTGCTTGGATGGGTGAACATCTAATAAATCCATTTTAAACCAATATAAAGCCTGTGTTACTTGCTACTAATGCAGCTTTAAGTTTGTGAAAGAGTTTTTGAAATCGGTCCAGTAGGTTTTCAATTGGAAAAAAACGATCTCGAAGTAAAATTTACATTAAATATTCTTAATTGTGTATTAATTAGTGTAAGATCGGCTATTAACGCTAGATTCAAGGCATAAAGAGACTCAGTCAGTGTCTGTGCCGTGTTTTTGTTGTAATAACTTCAAAAATCTATAAAACAATAAGTTTTGTACCGGCTGTCAGTTTGGTTGGACTCGGACTTGAAATCACCAAACCCGGGGAGTATATTTTTTCATAATTTTACCTATATTTATTACTTTTACACACTTCTCAACACCTGCAAATACTGCTCAGATCTTTGAGCAACGTCCAGTAAACATTGGCACCGTTTATGTCTCCTTTTGCTTGACAAACTGGAAGCAAAATCGATGACGAAAACATTCGCCCCAGACAAAAATCATACTGCATATTTACTACACATATACTTACATAATTATATTCAATTCTTATTAATCAACTATTAGCTTTGTTTAAACCAGTAACTTTTATTAAATAAGCAAGTAATCCATAGTGTTAACTATTAAACATTAAGCTTGGCGAATAACTTTTTTCTTGTAATCTGAGCAAATGACTTTCTGTTAATATAAATACAAAAAGTAATGTGTTAGATATTAAACATAAAATTAGAAGTTAATAGTACTATCATTCTCTATTTTTCTGCTACCTACATTGTTATTTATTATCCTTTCAACAATTTAATTCTCCATTTCTCTCTTGTAATTTCTTTTAATTCTAATAGTTGTTTTCTTACTACTTCTTCAGGTTCTAAACTTCCCTAGTATATCCCCCAAATACTCAGTTGATTTCTGTCACATTCCAGGAGCGGTTCGGTCAACTTTTTGAATATGATGACCCGCGGAGCTACTGTTCGTGACATGAATGTGAAACTGAATGCCGCACTGAAGGAGCTTGAGGTCTCAAAGAAGACCTGCAATGACCTGCTGCGAGAAATAGAGGAAAGCGAGGTGGAAGTAACGAAGTTAGTGGACAAAAACACTGAACTCAAGAGACAGCTCGTGGAACTGCACACCCAGCACATGGACATATTGAACCAGCATCACCATCTCCGCAATCTAGTGTCTGAGTTTCAAGAATGCAGCGACACACATGATCAGGCACTGAAACGGATATCAGGACTTGAAGCAGAATTATACAAGGCTCGGAATACAATTTCTGCAATCGAATCCTTGAGATCCAGTGAACAAGTTGCCAACACAAACAGTCTATTCGACGAGCTGGTGGGTTGTGGATCTGGACTGGAGTGTAAGAAGCCCACCTATACCATAGACTTGACTGGGGACGATACGTTAACTAACTGTCCTATCTTAAGTAGCCACAATAAAATAAAGAAATATATCAAAATTAATAGAAACATTCAAAAGTACAAGAAACTTTTAAAATCAAAAAGTGTTTATAAATATAATATAGAACTTAGAAAGCAGCGTGTTATCCTAAATAGCCAATTAAGAGAATGTAATTGCAAGTTAGATAGTCAGAAAAAGATGTATGATGTTGATATACAAAATCTAGAGCAGGAATTACTGAGTAGGGAAAGTACACTTAGGGATATTTTTTATAAGTATGAGTCGAGCCAGAAAATGTTAAGTGAGCGCATGCAGGAGGCCTGTGACTTGGCGGACTTGGTAAAGTTTAACGCGGAGAGGTATGAGTCATTGACAAATAACCTCACCTGCAGTTGTGTTCCAAACCCCACGGCCATCATTTCATCGAATATTACTCCTGCATCCTCACCCAGTGTGCCACATACCTTGGAAACCATAAGTCCAGCCCAAAGTAACATTTTAGTGTATTCAGATAGTTTAGGGACAGGTTTTGGTTCACTATTAAATACTCATTGTAATCACGCTATACTAAGTCATTGTTACCATAACCTGCATTTCACTGAGCTTGTTCATAAAATTAAACAATCAAAATTGAATGAGCACACCACAGTAATTCTTTTATTTGGCAACAGTCTTAATGTAACTAAAAAGGACTTAGTTAATGGTATTGACACCCTCCTTAAATTAAAATTAGACAAATTAATTTTATGTGCTTTACCATATTCTAAAAATTTGACATTTTATCAAAATCAATACATTTTTAGCCTCAATAACTTAATGCATATGTTAGTATGCCGTCATAGTGACCGTTTATTGTATTTTGATACAAACAATTTTGTTAGAGATTTTGTTTTAACTCGGGAACGTATTTATCTTCCCAAAAAAAGTCGACATCTATTGGCTACTTTGTTAGCTTTCAATATACACTCAGTTATTGGTAATTTGACTGATCTTAGGTTAAGTGACTATTCAGTTTTATCTAGGGTGTCTAATAATACTGAAATTGATTCTTTAAACTCTTAGATGTGACAAAAGAGAGGCATAATAATACCATTTTACTTTATCATCAAAATATAAATCGCTTCTCTGGCAAAATACCTGATGTGGAACTGTTAATAGATAAATATCATATGGATATCTTATGTTTTTGTGAAACCTGGTTAAAATCAGATAGAATGTTATTTAATATTAATAATTTTTCGGTTGCCAGTGCATATAACAGGTCCTCAGTAGGGGGTGGCACTTTGATATTATGTAGGAATTATCTTAGATATAAGGAACGTAAAGATATCACCGCTTGCTCTATTGATCGCTTGTGTGAGGTAGCATGTGCAGAGGTTGAGGGCCAAATTTTCTTGTGT
The DNA here is from genome assembly GCA_943138885.2 of Tholera decimalis. Lineage (NCBI taxonomy): Eukaryota > Metazoa > Arthropoda > Insecta > Lepidoptera > Noctuidae > Tholera > Tholera decimalis. The sequence goes on from OW964559.2 coordinate 44,269,604, forward strand.
GTTTATAGACCACCAGCATCAAAGTTTTCATCATTCTTAATAATAATGGAAGAAATTCTAACTAACCTTATAAGAGATAATAAATTAGTTTTTGTTTGTGGTGACCTTAATATTGATTTGTTAGTTAATTCGCCTGAAAAATGCAAGCTTATTTCATTGTTTAGTTCTTTCAATTTAAAATGTATATTCAATGAAGCAACGAGAATAACAGCAACATCAGCTTCATGCATTGATAATATTTTTACCAATTGTACTACTGTCAAAGAATCTTCCCTGCTTAGTGGCGTTAGGTCTGACCATACAGGTCAACTTGTATCTTTTGAGTTGATTAAAAAGTTACATTTAAATAAAACTATTGATTTTAGGCCTCTTACTAAAAACAAATTAAAAGCTTTTAATGATAACATTCTCAGTAATCTCTCAACAGCCAATTTTGACTCCCAAAACCCCAATGTAAATTATAGTACATTATTTTCTACACTTTGCCTTGAATTTAACAAGGCTTGTCCAGTTAAGAGAGTTCAAATTAATAATAAATCTAAATTTAATGAATGGGCCACTGCTGGAATTAGAATAAGCAGAGATAATTTATACAAATTATATCATGAAAAATCGTTGACTTCTAATGAATCCTTCCATAATTATGTAAGAAATTATTCAAAAATATTTAAAAGAGTCTGCGCCCATGCTAAATCAAAATCGATTAGTAATAAAATTTGCACTTCTGCGAACAAAATAAAAACTGTGTGGAAGGTGATAAACAAAGAAACTGGAAACACAAATCAACGAGATCGGAATGAATTGATTTTGAACATTGATGATAATATCATCACAGGTAAGTCAAAAGTGGCTGAGACGCTGGAAAATTACTTCACCAACATTACAATAGAGGTTACAAAACCGTTGCAATCTTCTCCAATATTAGCAGAATCTTTTCTGAAAGAAAACTTTACGAAGGATATACCAACATTTGCATTTAAGCGTATCTCTATTGATGTAATTAAAAAAACATTCGCAAGTCTTAACATTAAAAATACTGAAGACTTACGGGGTATATCTGTTAGGGTTCTTAGAGATATCATAGACTCAATTGCTCCCGTCTTAACAGGCATTTTTAACCAATGTATAGACAGCGGTACTTTCCCAGACTTAATGAAACATAGTAAAGTAGTACCAATTTTCAAGTCAGGCTGTAAGAGTGATCCCTCTAATTATAGACCGATATCTGTGCTTCCAGCATTGAGTAAAATTTACGAAAAAATCATGCTGGACCAGATGCTGTCACATTTTAATTCAAATGGAATTCTACATAGTCAGCAGTTTGGTTTCACGAAAGGTAGGTCAACAACTGAAGCAGGAGTAGCACTCATCCGTCACATTTTGGAATCTTGGGAGAAATCCCATGATGCAATTGGCATATTCTGTGACCTCTCCAAAGCTTTTGACTGCGTTGACCACGAAACACTAATATGTAAATTACACCATTACGGAATTCGTGGACTAGCTGCTGATCTGGTTTTTTCCTATTTCATATTTTCAACAACTGAAGCAGGAGTAGCACTCATCCGTCACATTTTGGAATGTTGGGAGAAATCCCATGATGCAATTGGCATATTCTGTGACCTCTCCAAAGCTTTTGACTGCGTTGACCACGAAACACTAATATGTAAATTACACCATTACGGAATTCGTGGACTAGCTGCTGATCTGGTTTTTTCCTATTTGTCAGACATACAACAAAAAGTTAATGTAAACGGAGCGATATCTTCAGGATCTTTAGTGAAGATGGGCGTGCCACAAGGTTCAATTCTAGGTCCTTTCCTTTTCCTTGTATACATTAATGACCTACCTCTCATGATGTCCAACTTATGTAATATAATTCTTTTCGCCGATGATACTTCACTCATTTTTAAAATAGCTAGAAGAGATACAGATGTTTTACAAATCAATGAAAGTCTGGCTGTTCTCTCGAAATGGTTCTCAGCTAATAATCTCGCACTTAATGCGAATAAGACAAAATGTCTCAAGTTTTCACTACCTAATGTACCACAAGCTGGACTCAGTTTGATACTTGACGGCAAACAAATTGATCTTATTACTGAAACTGTATTTTTGGGTGTAACTGTTGACTTAAAGTTGCAATGGGGCCCTCACATTAGGACTCTTTCAGGTAAATTAAGCTCAGCTGCATATGCAGTAAGAAAAATTAGGCACTTGACTTATATAGCGACAGCTCGGTTAGTTTATTTCGCTTATTTCCACAGTATTATGTCTTATTGTATACTACTGTGGGGATCCGCAGCTGACGTAGATTCAATCTTCATATTACAAAAGAGGGCAATCCGGGTAATTTATAAAATGGGTCCCCGCGAATCCCTTAGAAATGTATTTAAAGAAGTAAATATACTGACTCTGCCTTCTCTTTATATATTAGAAAACATATTGTATGTACGCAAAAATATAGGACTTTTTAAGATTAGAAGCGATTTCCATACAATAAACACGCGCAATAAACATGAAATTGTTATACCCAAATGGAGATTAGCCAAGACAAACAAGTCATTCCTTATAAACAGCATACGCTTTTATAACAAGTTGCCAAAGTATGTGACAGATCTTAGCGAGGGAAAATTTAAAACCCATATTAAACGTGTCCTTTTGAAAAAAGCATATTATAAGATTAAGGACTACGTTGAAGATAAGACTGCTTGGCAATGATTCCTTCTGCACATGTGGCTTCCCTGGCTTATTGTGACTGCGTTATTGTATAAAGGTCTATTAACAACCCCACTTTTTTTTGTTGTTGTTATTATTTGTTTTTATTATGTTTATTTTTTTTTGTTGTTATTTTTATTTTATTTTACTTGTATATAATTTTTATTTTTATGTCATTTGCTTTAGTTTATTTGCAGTTTTGTAAAGTTAATTTTTAATGTAAATGTGTGAACACTATAGATTCATTTCTGTTTAGTTATATTACATTTTATTATGTCAATTAGTCTATACTGTCCTCTCATACCAAAAAAATAAATAAAAATTGTATCTGTTATGCAAAGATTGTGAAAATCAAGAATTTTTTTTAAAAGAGTGACCGTGGAGTTTCTTGCCGGTTCTTCTCCATAGGAAACGACCAATATCGAACCGTGCACTAACTTCTGACGTTTTATGAGTGCCCAATTTAGGCCTATGTAAGATAAAAACAATTTTGATTTTGATTTTTTTAATTTAGCTATTACTCGTATCTAATAAGCGAACAAAAACAAATCTTTCCTCCTTTTAATAATTTTAGTGCAGAAAAATAAGATCAAGAAAAGCCAATATTGTAGGTATTCATTTAAAGATAGCACGCTTCTTGAATGAACATCAAACCTATTGTCATCTCGACACTATTCGATTGAATTCAGTTCAATCAGTGTTTAGTGAAGGTTTCTGCGAATCGGTGAGATTCCGACCTCGAATAGTTTCCCCGAAATCGACGTAATTGATTGAGTGGGTCGTGAAAGTGACCTGAAGACTATCGGCCTTAACACAGACTCCATGGTTGAAAACTATGCTTTTTATGATTAAGATGCAGAAAATATCTATGGCACTTTATCTTGTTGGTATTTTTTTATTTTATTCTAACTAGCTCTGCCCCACGGTTTCACCCGCGTTATTCAACATTTCAACAATGAAAACTTTCAACCCCTTAGTTCAACCCTTTAGGAGTTGGTTTTTGACAAATAGTAGCCTATGTTTGACCCTGGGTCTTCAACTATTCTCATTCTAAATTTCATCCAAATCGGTGCAGTAGTTTAGCCGCGAAAGCGTAACAGACAGACAGACTTTCGCATTTATAATATTAAGTATTGTTGATGATAGAACAACGTTTGACTAACATCTCACCTGATGGTTAGTGATGATTTAGTCGAATATGGAGCACGTTTATCGAGAAGAAAGTTGTATGAAGGAAGATGAACTGGGAGACAACTTCGTGTTAAATCAACAGTTCTCCAAGATTATTTTAAGACGACCATTAGGGGAAGGGAGGGCAAGATGGAAGGCTTAACTTTATGATGTAAAAACAAAACAACGTAATATAAAACTTTTATTTGAATCAAAAATTCTATTCTATCAGTCTTGAAAGAGATTTTATATAGTTTGAAAATTGAGCCTTTAAAAATGATTAATAATAAGTAGAATATATTGTATGAGTAATTAAAATAACGTAAAAAATTCCATCTTGCCCTTACCCTGAGGGCAAAATGGTAAGCTTGTTCGGGCAAGATAGAATGCATAGGAAATCACTAGGTACATTGTACAGTTTTGTATCGGTACACAACTCATGTGCCCAACCATCACATACTAGACATTGTACCCAGTCCTCTATGGGCGGTTCCACATAAGGTTCTCTACATAATACACAGAATACATCATGGAGGTTATTGTTGTAGTATTAGCTTCATTTATCGCCATTTGCATCCTTTCTTCAGTCCAAGAACCTCTATTGCTCTTCCTTATATACTTGTTCACCATCTAAAAATAATAAAAAACAATATTAATTATAGAAGTTGTGAACAGAAATCAAACTAAGTGCACGGAGACTCTTCCAACTTGCCCTTAAGTGCAATTTTGCAAAAAAATGCTTTATTATTTCTCTTATTCAAATATCAATTTACATAACCTATCCCTTATAGATCCTTTATATAAAGGCATAATAGTTATATTACTCACCTTGTTTAAATAATCGTATCACAAAAATCCATTGATTGCGTAATTTTTTGCCGCGAAAACGAAAAGCACGTGTACACGTCGATAGATGGTGCGAGCCGAACTGAGCTGTCGTTCGTAAATGCAAGATGGCCATCTTCGTTGTGCGGTTCGGAATTGGTAGACAGCTACTTCCATCTTGCCCTCCCTTCCCCTATAAAGCTAAAATAAATCAAAGTACGTGAAGTATATAATCAAAAGATAAGAAGAAAACCAGATACTAAAGACCTACTTATAAAACACAGCCTCTTGACATTCCAATATTATCTTTGTATACTTTAGATTCAGGATTTCAGTCTACGTGCCATTAGTAACAATGATTTTGGTCGAGTGATCCAACATCTAAGTATGGAGGACCTTACGGGGTTGCGGGAATGTTCTAACGAGATACCACGGCCCCGAAACGCAACGGCAAGTGAAGGAGAAGGGTGGGTTTTTAGTCAGTAGAAGTCTGACACTCCCTTCCGCTCCGCCCACAGCGGGAGAAGTATGGAAGACCATGAACACTTAGACAATCTCCCCTCAGTTAATTATCTAATAAAATTAAACCTTTTAGAAGGTGCTGAAATACTAACGACCAATTAAATCGCGAACAGGACACATCACACAAAAACTATAAAACGCTTGAAATGAACACAGATTGCAAACAAAACATTTTGCAAAGCAATTTGAAATACAATGGACCGATTTGGAAACTTGTTAGCTCAGAGTCATGCAATGTAAATATAAAGCCTTATAAGAATAACGCATAGAAACGTAGTACGAGTGCAAAAAGTAAGGCAACTAAAACTTAGCCATTTTGGCTAACTTTCCTCGACGAGCCGTCAGTACTCAAGGTCACATTCCGCCGAATAGAGCTCGCGAGTAAATAATTTAAAACGATCATTTGTAGCGTAAAAGGATGTCGTAGTCCTCCAGGAAAACAAAAAGCGTGTAATCAAATTACATTTCACAAGTAAATACTTACATTTTATACATTACTAGCTTTTGCCCGCGACTTCGTCCGCGTGGAATAGTTACTTTGGGCTAACGTTAAATTTAACCTCGATTTTGAAGCATTCTTCATTGGCGCTCCGCTCCTATTGGCCTTAGCGTAATGATATATAGCCTATAGCCTTTCTCTATAAATTGACTATTATAATTAAAAATTAAATATTTTTTCAATTCGAACCAGTAGTTCCTGAGATTATCGCGTTCAACCAAACAAACAAACTGTTCAGCCTTATATTATTAGTATAGATAGCTGTTGCACGCGACTTCGTCCGCGTTTCCGTCGTTTTTCGTAAAAAGTAGCCTATGTCGTTCCTCACGGTTCAGTGATTTTGATGTAACAGACAGATTAACTTTCGTAATTTAGTAGGGAAATATAATATGTCAGTCTATAATACTGTTGAAAAATATCGCAATGCGGAACCGCACAATATTATTGTTAATAGCTGTGCCCGCGACTCCGTCAGCGTGTAACTCCTTATGTGTTATTAAGTTAATGTATTGGTAATATTGTTTAAATCACGTTCACATGAGGCTTAAGTACCTATAGAACGAAAATACTTCAGCGCAAAGCTTCCGGGTAAACTATGTTGAAAGTTGACCCGTCCGGCACGTGAACATAAAGATTTCTAGAACTGCTAACCCGGGAAAGAGCGACGTACAACTGACCATGCGAGAAACAACTGACACCGAGATCTACTCCAGCAACACGAAAAGTCTGCCCTTGAACCTTATTAATTGTCATTGCATAACACACCGATACTGGGAATTGCGTTCTTTTAAATTCGAATGGAAAATTATTTGGTATTATGGGAATTCTGGGAATAAAGACGGTTTCTCCTGCACCGCAACCTGTTAAAATTTGAGCCTCGATTATATTTTGTTGCAACTGGGTGAAAATAAAACTAATATAAAAAAAGTGAACGTAAATTAGCCAAAACTTACCTATCATTATACTAAAATAACTAATACCTATTTTATAAAATAACAACAAAAGGAATCAAAAAATAAATTATCAACGACTAAAAGTCGCGCTGATAAGCACGGTTTGTTAATATCTGTCTTATAAGTATTGTCCAATATATGAAAGTACTCTGTGGTATTGTCTGTCAATAAGGTCGAACGCTCTGAATGTCTATTCGGATCAACCATACTTTTCCTATCTCAATGGGATCAACAGGCAAAAATTGTATGTTTTTTTTTGGGATTTTATGACCTGGTAACTGGACTTTTAGGTCAAATCTTATTTTAAAAAATTGTATGAAGCCCGCACTTCTTTTTTTAGATAGGGCCTCTCGTAGTTCAGCACACTAAGGCTGGTCACTACTCAACCGCGAACCTCGCGCTCGGACACCCCGCCTTTTTAGGGTTCCGTAGCCGAATGGCAAAACACGGAACCCTTATAGTTTCGATATGTCTGTCCGTCTGTCTGTCTGTCTGTCTGTCTGTCCGTCCGTCCGTCCGTATGTCACAGCCATTTTATTCCGAAACTACTAAGACTATACATGTGAAACTTAGTAGGTAGATGTATTCTATGAACAGCTTTCCGATTTTAAGACAAAAATTAAAAAATATTTAAAATAAAGGGGGATCCCCATACATGGAACTAAAACTGAAAATATTTTTTTTCATGAAACCTATGCGTGTGTGGTACTTATAGACAGGTCTTTAAAAATGATATAAGCGTTTCTAAAGCCACTTTTTCATAAAGTCAATCGTTTAAAAGATATAAGCTTCCAAAGTGGTAAAATGTCCCCCCCTCCCTCTAACTTCTATAATAATGGAGTGAAAAATCTAAAAAAAATATATATGTCTGTAGATCCTAATGTAAACTTTCAACCAAAATTGGTTTGAACGAAATCGGGTAAGCAGTTTTGAGATACAGCATATTTTCTAAAACCGCAAATATAACTTTGTAATTCATACAAACACTATGAACAACAAACTTATCTAGCGTAGTTGTAAAAATGCAAATAAGCTGGTTTCTAGAAATTTTAAAGGTTTTTAGGAACCCTTTATGGGCGAGTCTGGCTCGCACTTGGCCAATCGAGACGCGTCGAGCGCGGCGACCGATTCTCAAAAATAATCCTTTAGCATGATTCAGTATTCACGCGCGATGGCTTATTATTAGCGTATTTCATGCATAACTTTGGTGTTTCTATACCGATTTATATGATTCTGTTTTATGGAATAGTTAATAATGTTAACTTTTTCAATTAGGGGTGACTGAGAGTGTTATAAACGTAAGAGTAGACAAATATTATAATCAGAAAGCTTCGAACTGCTAAGCTATCGGGAGTTACACGTGTTATTGTGAGTCAACCATAAAAGATAGACATATGCTGTCGTGGGATATTTTTTATATAATTTTAAGGAGAACACTTCCGTCATAAATTATTTCTGTGTAGCTTTAACCATTAAGGTTGCACACGCGACGAAAGCTTAAAAAATGGAGTAACTTCTCCCGTTTTTCCAACATTTCCCTTCACTGCTCTGCTCCTATTGATTGTAGCGTGATGAAAAGTATACTATAACCTGCTCAGGAGTATGAATATTAATTGTACCAAGTTTCGTTAAAATCCGTCGAGTAGTTTTTGTTTCTATAACGGTTATACAGACAGACAGACAGACAGACAGACAGTCAAAAATTTTACTGATTGCATTTTAGGTATCAGTATCGATCCCTAATCACCCCCTGATAGTTATTTTGTAAATATATTTAATGTACAGAATTGACCTCTCTACAGATTTATTATAAGTATAGATTTTTACGTAAATCGAACATCAAACAAAAATTCTAATAACCTAAATTATCACAATTCAATGTTGCTATCCGTGAGGAAAAATACCCATATTTATTTATATTGTGCTTATTTAAAAAAATATATATAGTTTTGGCGGCAATTATGTATGCGTCAAACTAAACTATATTTATTTACAGCTACTACCTACAGTGTTTTAAAACTAAAAGTTACGGTTAGTTCGAAGAGTGGCATCATAAATATTACAATTTTATTGATTAAGATTTTTGTCATTTATGTAATGTTCTCAGTAATATTTTCCTATTTCATAAATACAACACATACTTTTAATTGATATCAAACGAGATTTTTAAAGCAATTAATACATTTCTATAATAGTATTATAACACATTACACATCAAACATTCTAAATGCAATGAACGATATCCCATTTCGTTTACCTTTTATAAAAATATGTCATATAAGTCATATTATATGAAACAAAATCATCTTATCCAGTTTCATAACATAAAATACTTGATTTGATCCAGCAACATAATAGTGCGTATTCCCGTTTTTGTGGGTTATGGCCTGGTAATGGTATCACTGAAAGCTATATTTGTGTGCGTTTGAGGAACGTAGACACATTCGGCTCACGCACACAAAGAAAATAAAGTGGACATACGAAATCGCTCGTGTTTTGTTCTAGACGCCATTTCTATGCGTTATTATTCTAAGTATAAAGCATATAAATATCATAAATTCTTCTGCCGGTGACTTCGTTCACGTGTGAGAGTTTTCCCGCATAAATCCCGATCCTGTGGGAATTCCGGGATAAAAAGTAGCCTACGTGGTATACTAGGATGTCATCGCAGTACATAATTTTTATGTAGTATCAATAATTTGTTTTCTCAACGTAAGCCAGATAATGAATTCTTATAGGCAAAATTTTGCTGCTTGGGTTACATTATTGCAATTTCCTTAAAGATCTCCATTTTCAAAATAAATTATAGCCTATGTTTCATTCCCATAATATAGCTTTCTATTGATGAAAAATGGTTCAAATCGGTTCAGTTGTTTCGGAGTCTATTAGGTACAAACAAAAAAATAATAAATCTTTCCTCTTTATAATATTAGTGTAGATAGAGGGAGGGATGTTGACCGACTGTGGAGGAACGTCAGTAACTTGCGACACCAAATCAATGCTGATCACGGAAACTTCTCAATACAGTTATGTAAAACGGAGCCAGAGGAATTTGCAGCCCGAGAATTCGGCCAGGGTTCACGGCTAAATTAAAAAGAACATATTTTTGGAAAAGCGTCAAAGAAATTAGACCTTTCGCAATTGGCCGGTTAGTCCCAGATGCAACGGTACGATAAGAAGACAGTTGGGTGTTTAAAATCCACAGAAATCAAAAATACAGAGAAGTGGTAAGGGGGCGTATCGGTGTCCGCGCGACATGGCCACAGGGCTCATGTCACAGGCAAGTGGCCGTCTCCGCGAACTAGTGCGCTTTCGACGGCGTGATAACATATATGAATGCCGAGTTGTTCTGTTGTATCTTGTAAAAACCGAAGCCAAAATCAAATCTATGTGAATCATGGAATCACTTACCATATGTAAGTACAAGTATTTTACAATATTTGTCTTTAAAATCATGAAAAACAATAAATCGTAAAATATTTCTTGGTTTTACTATGTTATTTTTGTTTTCAAATATCAGAGCGACTGTACTCCTTTTGCTATAAATACATTGCCCCTTAACCTCATAGCACAATATCTAATATAGAAACCTTGAGAGCCAGTGAACAATTGGCCAACACAAACAGCCTTTTCGACGAGCTGGTGGGTAGTGGATCCGGACTAGAATGTAAGAAGCCCACCTGTACCATAGACTTAACTGGGGACGATACATTAACAAACTGTCCTGTTTTAGGTAGTCACAACAAAATAAGGAAGTATATTAAAATTAATAGAAACATTAAAAAGTACAAGAAACTTTTAAAATCAAGAAGTGTGTATAAATATAACATTGAACTTAGAAAGCAGCGTGTTATCCTAAACAACCAATTAAAGGAATGTAGTTGCATGCTGGATAGTCAAAGAAAAATGTATGATATTGACATAAATAACCTTCAGAAGGAATTATTGAGTAGGGAAAATACACTAAGGGATATTTTTTGTAAGTATGAGTCTAGCCAAAAAATGCTAAATGAGCGCATGCAGGAGGCCTGTGACCTGGTGGACTTGGTTAAGCACAATGCAGAGAGGTATGAGTTATTGACTAATGACCTCACCTGTAGTTGTGCTTCAAATCACCCGGCCATCATGTTACCACAGATTATTCCTGCATCCTCACACATTTTACCTCATACTTTGGAAACCACAAGCCCAGCTCAAAGTAACATTTTAGTTTATTCAGATAGATTAGGCACAGGTTTTGGCTCACTATTAAATAATTATTGTGGTCATACTATAGTAAGTCATTGTTACCATAACCTGCATTTCACTGAGCTTATTCATAAAATTACACAATCAAATTTGAATGAGCAGACTACAGTCATTCTTTTATTTGGAAACAGCCTTAATGTGACAAAACAGGACATTGTTAATGGTATTGGCACCCTCCTTAAATTAAAATTAGGCAAATTAATTTTATGTGCATTGCCTTATTCTAATAATTTGACATGTATAGAAAATGAATATATTTTTAGACTTAATAATTTGATGCATATGTTAGTATGCCGTCATAGTGACCATTTATTGTATTTTGATACTAACAATTTTGTTAGAGATTTTGTTTTGATTCGGGAATATATGTATCTTCCCAAAAAAAGTCGACATTTATTGGCTACTTTGTTAGCGTACAATATACACTCATTTATTGATAATTTTACTGATCCTAGGTTAAGTGAATATTCAGTATTATCTAGGGTATCTAATAATACTGAAATTAATTATTGCATTGACAGTTTACATAACTCAACCAATTGCTTGGTTGCAAACAATTTTACTACGGAGAATTTAAATTAGAAATTTTGACAACAGAGGGAATCTCTAGCAGTAATGAACTTTTAAACTGCAAAGAGGACACAAATATAGTTTTAAAATCAATAAATACTATTAACCTGGTACATCAAAATATTCAAGGATTTTTAAACAAAGATTTAGAAGTAGAGTTTTTTCTTAATTTTAACAATATTGATATTCTTTGCCTAACTGAACATTGGCTTCAAAGCCATCAATTTATTTTCAATTATAATAATTACCAGGTTGGTAGTTCTTTCAGCAGAGTGAATGCTATACATGGTGGCTCTTTAATATTAATAAGTAATAATCTTAAATTCAAGAACCGAATGGATATTGTGAGCCTCTCTGTTGAACGATCTATTGAAATAGCCTGTATTGAATTGGAGCAGTTTATTATATTAAGTGTGTACAGACCACCTTCAGGATTGTACGATTGCTTTGAAAAAGTAATGGATGAAGTTTTGCATAAAATCTGTAACTCGAGTAAATATGTCATTGTTTGTGGTGATTTTAATGTTAATTTATTAGAAAATTCTGGTTTGAGCACTAACATTATTAGTTTATTCCAATCATACAATCTTGTAAACCTATTTATGGAGCCCACTAGAATAACTCCTACTAGTGCCACTTGCTTAGATAATATTTTTACGGATGTTGTACCGACTCACAAAAAAATAATTAATTTAATAGACTCTGATCATTGTGGGCAATTAATTACTTTACCAAAAAAAGTCAATAAAATGTTAAAAAAGAATATCACTGTAAATCCAAAAACTAAATATCGCCTGGAAGCATTCAAAACTAAACTCTTAAATAAAATGCCCTGTTTGTTAACTAATGAGGACCCTAATAAACATTATAATGATTTTTTCAAAATATATTGCCAACAATTCGATAACACATTTATTCCCAAAATTGCTTCAGTAAATAGTAACACTTCTTTCAGTGACTGGGCCACCACTGGTATTTATAAAAGTAGAAATCGGCTTTATGAACTCTATGAGGAGCGGACTTACACTAACTCGGTAGAATTTAATTTATATGTTAAGAACTACTCTAAATTATTTAAAAAAGTCTGTTATATTGCCAAGTCTCGCTACTTGAGTTCTAAATTTAAAAATAGTAGTAATGTAATTAAAACGACTTGGGATATTATAAAAAGCGAAACGGGAAGGTCTTGCAACCGAAATATTGATTACACCCTCACTATTGATGATAATATAATAACATTAGATTCGCAAGTCGCCACAGAATTTGAAAATTTTTTCACTGACATTCCCGTATCGACAACCAAGTCGCTAAAATCATCTCCCATTGCTGCAGAAACATTACTTAAAAAAAATGTGCCAGTTTGTAGTTCAGAGTTTAAATTCCAACATGTTACTTCTAATGACATCATCAAAACTTTTAATTCTTTGAATATTAAAAAGACTGCAGACCTGTGGGGTAATTCTGTTGAAGTTACTAAGTCAATTATACACATTATTGCTCCTACATTAGCTGTTATATTTAATAATTGTATTGATTGCGGTGAGTTTCCTGATCTAATGAAATATAGTAAAATAATCCCACTATTTAAATCGGGTAGTACATCTGACCCTACTAATTATAGACCTATTTCTGTACTGCCCACTTTCAGTAAAATTTTTGAGAAAATTATTTTAATGCAGATGCAAAGATATTTTAATAAACACAAATTGCTACATAATAAACAATTTGGTTTTACAAAGGGTCGTTCAACAACTGATGCCGGTGTTGAACTTTTAGGACACATTTATAATGCATGGGAAGATAAGTGCGATGCGTTGGGCATTTTTTGCGATTTGTCTAAGGCGTTTGACTGTGTTCCCCATGAGACATTAATCAGGAAACTGCACCACTACGGATTCCGGGACTCCTCTCTGAATCTTTTAACCTCATACTTGAGTGAAAGGATTCAGAGAGTCGATGTGAACGGCAAAAGATCGCCGGGATCTGTGGTCAAGATGGGGGTCCCCCAAGGCTCAATTTTAGGTCCCTTTTTGTTTCTTATTTATATAAATGATTTGCCGTACCTGATCAAAAATCATGACATAGTGTTATTCGCTGACGATACTTCTCTTTTATTTAAAATTAAACGTCAACAGCAGGTTACTGAAGAAGTAAACAGAGCCCTTGCGACTGTAGTTAGCTGGTTTAATGTTAATAATCTTCTTCTTAATGAGAAAAAAACCAAATGCCTAAAATTTACGTTACCTCATGTTAGACAAGTGAATACTAGTGTATCAATAAAGGGCGAAATATTGAAACCCGAAGATACCACAGTATTCTTGGGCATAACTTTGGATGCAAAGCTTCAGTGGGGCCCCCATATAGATAAATTGTCAAAAAAGTTAAGTTCTGCAGCATATGCCGTTAGAAAAATACGTGGATTAACTGATATCGAAACAGCACGTTTAGTCTACTTTAGTTACTTTCACAGTGTGATGTCATACGGCATTTTACTTTGGGGAAATGCTGCCGACATTCACACAATATTTGTATTACAAAAAAGGGCCATTCGTGCAATATATAAATTGAGTCATAAGCACTCCTTAAGAGACAAATTTAAAGAGATTAATATTATGACTGTGCCATCTCAGTATATTTATGAGAATCTCTTGTATGCACACAAAAATATTAATCTGTTTAAAAAATACAGTGATATTCATAGTGTAAATACAAGGAACAAAGACAAATATGTCATTCCTAAAACAAGGTTGAAAAAAATAGGTGGTTCGTTTAGATGCCAATGTATACGTTTTTATAATAAAATTCCTAGCCATATTCAAGAACTAAGTATTCATAAATTCAAATTGTTTATAAAACGTAAGCTATGTCAGAAAGCTTTTTACAGTGTTAAAGATTATATTGAGGACAAGAAGGCTTGGGAATGAGATGCTCCAGTGATATACGTGTGCCTTTTTATTTCTTTTTAAAATTATGATTGATGATTTATTTTTGATTAATTAAAATTTTGCTTTCTCAAGTATTGTATATACCTATTAATTTTTGTTTTTGTTTGTTTTTTTTATATTGTTGTTTTTTTTTTATATATATATAATTATTTCATTATTGTAAATGTGAGGACGATGTAGGTTATTCTTTCGTCATTGTTTTTGCTTTCACTATAATTTATTTAATGATGTCAAGCAGTTTGAGTACTTGTGTGGCATACCCAAAGGTCCTTACTTTGGTATTGTTCGTCAAATTGTTGAGCTCCTTAAGTTCTAAGTTGAGCTACACGATAACTGACAAATGCTTGCTCTGTCTGGACAGGTCCGCTCAAATTTGCGTGGTTATTTCCTCAAAAGAATACCACAGACATGAACCTACATGCTTCTCATATACAAATACAAATTGTCTGGACTTTAAAAGAGACTATGACCTCTGAGTTTGTTTCGGTGTTTCTTCTCAGAGTAGTCAGTTAGGAAATACCGGCCTCATCTAGCTAAACTTAACACGCAAAAAAACATGACGTGTAAAAGTGTTATTTATAACCAATTTACAAAATAAATATTTCATTTCATTTCATTTCATTTCAACCACTACCTGAGTTCGTCACTAAGTAACTGGACAAGCAATGTAAACATAACATACGAAACTGTATTACGCGGATTCATCGCGTAGTGAGGCCGCCACTTCTTGCGACGAATTAGTGATGTGCTTGTGCAGATCCACTAACGTAGGCTATCGACAGCAATGTCGATTGACGAATGAAATATTGCTATTATAGTTTAGGGGTTTTTCAACCGATGACATAAAAAAGAGGAGGTTATCAATTCGACGCGTATATTATTATTATTTTTTTATGTACGATCACCGATTACTCGGAGACGGCTGAACCGATTTGAAAAATGCTTTTTTTGTTTGAAAGGGTATACTTTGAAATTGGTCCCATTGTCACCAAGTCAGGATCTGATGATGTCCCATCATCAGATCCTGACTTGGTGTAATTTTTTGGTAAAAAGTTTTTTTATAACATACGGAAACCTCTAAGAAAATATGTTTAACTTTTATTTTACATGAGATAAATAAAAATACGTTGAAAAGTCAAGTGTACAAAAAAGTAAAAAAAAATAAACAATTTATTTTACGCCCGCAGCATGCTTAAGGAGTTCTGACGTCGCCGTCGCTACAATAGTTTATTTTTCAATCTGTCAACCGTTTTAGCCCGGTTGGAAGATCGATGTAAATAATGTTTTTTTACTTATTTTGATTTTTTTACAGAGTAGTAGAGAAATGCGTAACCAATATTCGTAAAGTAAGTTACTTTAATTTTAGGTTAATAATCGGTGGTGTTTTACGGTTTAGAATTATCGTATGTTATGCCTTATCCTCATGCTGTTTCTTTATTTTTTATGGTTTTTGTATTTTGCTTCCATTGAAGCTTCGAATGCGTTATAATAATCGGCATGGTTCAGATAATATATTTGTGAATTGAGATTAAAATAAGTCAATATATTCATGCTATTTATTTGTTATGCATGGATGTGTGTTTGTTTTCATATATTTAACAATTTCTCTACTAACTAGGATTTTTCTTATAACAAAAACCTATTATAACCTACTAAACTATTACCTGCGGTTACCCCGCAGGTAATAGTTGCGTAACACACTTACAGTAGGAATCGGTTTCATTATGCTAAATCAACAACACTCACTGCGGTATTTACGTTGTTGAGCAGACCAATATTTCGAACATATGAAGCAATGGATTAGCAATATACGTCAAAATCATTCAGATCTTGATTTATAGTGTGTTACGTAATTATTGCGATGCTTATTATATGGTGACGTTTAGAAGTAGCTTAGGATGTATGTAAATGATAAATAAGTGCTTTTCGTACTTTTCAGCTTCCCAAAAGATGGTAACATAAAAAAGGAATGGATTGATGCCACAGGCATGCCACCTAACTGGTACCCTACAAAAAATAGCACCATATGCTCGGTTCACTTCAACGCAGAAATGTTCTAGTCTCTAAAGAAAAGTCGCAGGCTTTTTGAATGGACAATTCCAAAATTAAGAGTACAACTGATATTTGCAGAAGTGTGTTAAATTTTATTTTATTACTGAAAGCTATTCTCATGATTTAGGGTATTCATAAAATCAGTCAATCAACTTTTCAGGATTCTATACAACCTATACGGCTGGTATGTTCCGATCAAGAGCGTAATGTAAGTTAACATCGACTTCTATTTGACCTATCACTATGATAATTAAATATTAAGATTTAAGTCGAAAGCGCCAGGGTAGCCCTTAATACTTAGTAGGTAGTACTTAATAATAATTATGTAATTTTATGTTCTTAATAATATGTTTATTGTTATTGTAATATTTTCTGGACATGCCATTTTTTATTCGGTTCATTTTCAGGTGCCCAAAAAAAATTGTACAATAATAAATGGAAGAATCGATAACTTTCCGATTTAGTCAATCACTAGCGTATATGTAAAATAAATTGCTTTTGCACAGCACAACGATAGCGACCAATGTTTTTGTGTGGGTAAATTCTACGGTGCATGGTAAATACACGCTGTGTTTGACGGAATAAGGTTTATTATTGATTGTATAGTACGTTCTGATTTAAGAAATGCGGGTGTGTGCGCGAGTGCGTATCTATTGATTTTATTAAACTGCATGTGTAGTTGTTGCCCCGCCCAGCGCCTAACTGGAGACACACGGTTCCGATGTAATTTCGTCTGTTGACCAAATCTACTTATTTATTTTATCTATGTTAAAATCGAACACTTTCTCCGCGATTATGTCTTAAAAATAAAAAGTTTAACGTTATGCAGTCGCCGACCAGATTATATTATGAACGGTATGTTGTCTGTGGCGCCGCTGTATCTTGATCTTTCACTTCACATAATACTCAATATATTTTATTGGCATGACGCAAACGTGGGGTCATTAACATAATAATATTCAGAATAAATAATGAGAATGATTTTTTATAAGAGGTTGCCAAAGAGCTTTAAATTCTACAAAGGATTTAGTTTATGACTTTTCCAATACTCTACAGTAGTACAGTAGTTTTTAATCTGACTTGGTTATTAACAGTATCATCAGAACTTAGAACGCGTCGATCGCAAAAAGGTTTTTCCCGTTTAAATCCCGATGCCGTGGGAATTTCGGGATTAAAACTATCTTATGTCCTTTCCAGGGTCCTAAACTATTCCCATGCCAAATTTCATCTAAATCGGTTCAACGGTTTAGGCATGAAAAGGTAACAGACAGACAGACAGAGTTCTGGACCTTAGATACATATGGTCGTATCTAAAGATCCACCCAAAATCACTTTTTACAGCACAATGCTACGTTTTTTTTTCTCTTTCTGGCAAACTAATTCTTATATTTCTATCTTTATTTACTATGGAGATAATTATATGCATAATGTCTGATCTACCAATTTACCGAAATATTTGTGTGGCATAAAGCAATATTTTAATATGCACCTTTTTTAGGGTTCCGTAGTCAACAAGGAACCCTTATAGTTTCGCCATGTCCGTCTGTCTGTCCGTCTGTCCGCGGTTTAGCTCAAAAACTATTGGTACTAGAAAGTTGTACTTTGGCATGAGTATACACGTTAATGACGCCGAAAAAGTGGTAAAATAAAATTTTGAAAAAAAAACAATTATTTAGGGTACCTCCCATACATGTAAAGTGGGATGATAATTTTTTTTTCGTTCTTCCCATTGTGTGGGATATCGTTGGATAGGTCTTTAAAAAATATTAGGGGTCTGGGAAGACCGTTTTTTGATTAAGTTAACCGTTTGGGACTTATCAAGCTTTAAAGTACCAATTTTCGTTAGAGTCAAGTGTCCGCCCCCTCTATCAACTAAACGGTTGTAGTTAGAAATTCAAATGTCACGGCAGTAGTACCTATATATAACGAAATTTAAAGGAAAACTATCACACATAAGTGGGCTTTACAAGTTTACGAGTAATAGTCGACCAATTGTATTTGACTCGAAAATTTCGAACAACTCTATAGAAATGTCGATGAGATGGCGCTAAGCGCCAGTTGTATCATGCTAGTTTCTTGTGACGATTGAGTAGTGTAGCACTGTGTCCGTATTTAAATTACGACTACGACAAGTTTTATACAAATCTCTAAAAAAAATTAAAACTTTCCGTGCAAAATTGTCGGATCAGGTGAGGATTTGTATAGGAAGTCCAATTAGTTAGGTAGTAATGTTTGGCTTTTAGTTAGAGAATGGTACAAAACGATCAGTCAGCGAATACGACACGCACTTGGCTGTTATAAAAACTACGGAACCCTACACTGCGCGTGGCCCGACACGCACTTGGCCGTTTTTCCATAAATAATTAATATCTTACAGGGTCGCAAATCAATATAATTCTTTATGCATTCAAAGCGTTTTTAACATTCATGCATTTTCTCATTGGATGTATGTACAGATACGTACTTATGCCTCTAAATTTTGGGATTCTAAAATTTAGGAACTAGATTCACTGCCAAGGAGATCAAATGTGCTATAAACGCCATGACGGGCGGTAAGTCTCCGGGTCATGATGGTCTGAGTGTTGAGCATCTTAAGCTGGTGCCCATTTACCAAGAGTGTTGGCAATGTCCTAAATTTCTGTATAAGTCATGCGTATTTACCTAGTCAGCTAACTAGAACTATTGTGGTTCCTATAGTTAAAAGTAAAACTATTGACCACGCTGACATTACAAACTATAGGCCAATTTTCCTAGCTACAGTAATAGTGAAAGTGCTTGACAGTCCGCTTAACAGACAACTAGCCAATCATATCTAGCTGCATGATAATCCGTTCGGTTTTCGTGCGGGCTTGTCTACGGAGAGACTGCTTTTTTGGGCCTGAAGTGGGCTGTCAAGTACTATACTGACAGGAAGACACCTACTTATGCTTGCTTCCTTGACCTATCCAAGGCGTTTGACCTGGTCTCTTACAGTATTCTTTGGAATAAGCTCAGGAAAGCTGGAGTCCCTTCAGGGTTGGTTAGCACTCTTAGGTACTGGTATGGAGACCAGGTCAATCAGGTTCGATTGGCTGGAGAATTGTCGGAGCCGTATAGGTTGGAGTGTGGGGTGAGGCAGGGTGGGTTGGCCTCACCTTTGCTCTTCAATCTATACGTCAATGATCTAATCAAGGTGCACAGCAGAGAGTGAGTGGGCTGCTATATTGACGGGGTGTGTTTTAATAATATAAGTTACGCTGATGACATGGCGCTGCTGAGCGCCTCGGCCTGCGGTCTCCGGAAGTTGGTTGCCATCTGTGAAGCTTATGCTAAGCGTCATGGATTGGTATACAACATAGGAAAAAGTGAGGTCATGGTGTTTGAGGCCGGTGGTCGGAGCCCTGAAACTGTACTAGTACCACCAGTCAGGTTGTATGCACTTGTATGCTCTCAGGAGAGTGTTACAGTTTAAATACCTGGGACATCTCTTGACCGCTGACCTCAAAGACAATGACGACATTGAGAGGGAGCGAAGGGCATTATACCTATAGTGTGTGTAAAAAGAACAGCAGAATTCACGGAATATGGTTATTTTTACACCAGGTGAGCAACGTACAAACCTGAGAACTATCATATTAGCTCTAACTGGCTCTAACCGACAATGCCCTTCGCTCCCTCTCAATGTCGTCATTGTCTTTGAGATCAGCGGTCAAGACCTTTCGCGTTCAGTATAATAACGCGTTTCGGATGTTGATGGGGCTGCCCCGCTTCTGCAGCGCATCAGGGATGTTTGCTGTTCAGCTCGCGTTGACTGTTTCTATGCGACGATGCGAAAACGATGCGCTTCCCTGGTGCGCCGGGTGCGGGCCAGCCCCAACATAATCCTTCGTTGTGTGGCGAGTAGGCTCCACTGTGTGTTCATGCATCGCTGCTGCAAGCTCTCCACGTCGGTGTTGAGCTTGTAGCTTCGATTAGCGAACCAACCTTGTAATTTAAATTAAGTACTAACGTAGGATTAAGGAATTTTGTTACTAACCAATTGAGTTTTGTTACTTGAAAATAAATGAAATGAAATGAAAATAACATGGCAGGCGCATAAAAATAATAAACTAAGTAGATAATATATTCAAAGTAAAAGTTTTATTACAAGTGTATATCTACATATAAAGGATGGTTAAATTTTAAGGGCCGATGTTAATTTTGAATAAAACACAAATTACTTAGGAAATTATTGTCATTTCTTTTTATTATGATAATATGGTATGGTTCAATTATGTATGGAACAAAATATCGGCCAAATGGCCGCCGTGACCTCGACGGCACACCTCCATCCGATGGTTCAAATTTTCGATGACGCTGAGGCATAATTGAGGTTCATGTGCCGAATTATCTCATCCTTTAGCTCTTGAATTATTGCTGGCTTATCGACGTACACCTTTTCTTTCAAATAACTCCAAAGAAAGAAGTCCAACGGTGTCAAATCACATGATCTTGGCGGCCAGCCCATAAACCGCACCAAACAGTCACTCTTGTGGGTGCATTGGTTTTTCGACAATCACTCTTGGATTATCATTCGCCCAAATGCGGCAATTCTGCTTATTGACGAATCCGAATCCGAATTGAAATCATCGAAATAGAATAAATCGAAAGAAAAAGAATCCGAATTGATTTGAACGCCCATTTTCATAATAAGCCTGAATAGCTTTAACGTGTTGCTCGGTTGTGTATCTTTCCATGGTTCAAATTGAGTTAGTCTGAAATTGAGAAATGTCAAATGAAATGCAGAAAAAAACTTGACGTTTAGGTGTGGTTCACATTCAACATCGGCCCTTAAAATTTAACCACCCGTTATAAAAGAAAGTCGTGTTAGTTACACTATTTATAACTCAAGAACGGCTGAACCGATTTCGCTGAAAATTGGTAGAGAGGTAGCATAGAACCAGGAGACGGACATACAATATTTTTTATCCCGGAATTCCCACGGGATCGGGATTTACTTGGGAAAAACATTTCACGCGTACGAAGTCGCCGGCAAAAGCTAGTATACATATATAACTGGAATAAACTTACATACATATTTATCATAACAAAAATATATTATATAAATATTAATAAAAACTAAAAAGTCATAGAAAGGGGGTTATGAATTATCTGCTTCCACTATTTCTTAAGAAAGTGTCCTGAAATTATTTATTTGTAAGTCCTATCCGGATTAAACGGATGTCAGGCGCTGACCATTGTTTCGAGGTTTAAGCCATATAATGTCGCGTTTCAATATAAAAATTGCTAGCATACAGACGTACGATATTATAGTTGCGAAAAGTATTATTAATGAACGATTTATTTCAGGCATAAAGTCGGATTAGAGCAAAAAATTAAAATAAATGCTATTTACGATAGTATTTTAACATTAAGATTTTTCGAATTGTTACAAAAAAAAACTTTTTAGCAAAAAATAGAACCGACTTCCATATAAAAACACTACAAAGGCAAAAATAACTTTAATTTCGGAAGGCGGTGTCAATAACGAAAATATATACAAAACTAAAGACACCGCCTTCCGAAATTAAAGTTATTTTTGCCTTTGTAGTGTTTTTATATGGAAGTCGGTTCTATTTTTTGCTAAAAAGTTTTTTTTCACGCATTTTAGTGGGTCGGTTTGTAATTTATCTAGTTACAAAAGCCAAAATGTCAACTACTTATCACCTTTTACAAAATATTGCTTTTCCCGGTGCAGAGTCGTTAATTTTTGAGGAGTTCTCCTGGTACATCACCATCAGCTCTACTTCTCCATATGCATTGTGACGAGCATAAAGTGCTTAACATCCATATTCAAGTAATCTAATCGCAATCAACGAAATACTTACTATTGAGTAGTTTCGGTGGCCATCTGGGGTCTTCATCATCAGTTCAGTGGAACTGGTTTCTCAAATGGTTTTTTTCGAGAGCAACTACACAAGGTACTATAAGAAATACCCAAAACGCTATAGGTGTGCCTATAATATTTGAAGAGTTCCCTCGATTTCTCTATGATCCCATCATCAGATCCAAACGTGACGACAATGGGACCAACTAGAAAGTATACCCTTTCAAACAAAAAAAGAATTTTCCAAATTGGTCCAGCCATCTCCGAGTTATTCAAATTCATTTATTTGCTTAAATAAGGTACAGAAGGTTGGTAAAACGTACAATATTGATCTCTTATTCTGCCTTTAATTTCGGCGTGCAAATATAAAAATACATAAGAAAGAATCTAATTAGAAATGTATCATTGAATGAAATAAATGTCAATATAATAATGAAAAGTAATCAGTTAATCCTAAGTTTCAATAATAATCACGTCAATAATGGTAGAGATTTGTCACACAATAAAAAACACTAGATCATTTACATAATAATATAAAAGAATAATTCTTGGTCTTACCCATACAGTCATTAAACAAATAATATTATGAGGTAACATACATAAAAAAAAAAAAAATAGTCAAGACGAATTGTAAACCTCCTTTTTTTGAAGTCGGTTAAAAATGTTTTCGAATTTTATTCTTGCTCTATTGAAAACCTCACTTTTTATAGATCCGACCATATGCTTCTCAGGTCCAGAGTTCCTGTCGCATTTATAATGTTAGTAGAAAGTGTGATTAGCAAAATAAAATATCATATCATAGTAAATATCCCGTTTCAAGATCTTCCATGATTGTTATCGCAACTGGGAGTGATCGAGTTAGCGCAGCATCCATCTTTACAAACTTCCGTCTATCTGACGCCCGTCAGGAAGCAACCGTCACGACCATTCATCTCCCACACAAACGATGATCATGCACCGATCATTATAATCACTGGACCACTAATGACCACTCGTCTTACTTTCTATGGTGCATCAAATTAATGAGCAACCGACTGAGATGGAAATCAATCAGAGCGATTGTTAATGGGATTATCTGTTAACCTGCCATCGATTTTTTATTAGTTTTAAGTATATACTCGTGGGATCTTGGTATTCAAATTATACATACATAGCTTATCTATCTAAATATTCTTAGGCTTTATTAATAAAATTGTTTTGTTGTTATTCGATTTTAATGCCGAATCTAAAATACTTAAAATACAAACTAGAATAAAGCATTAAAAATTCATCCAATACGCTGTCGGCTGGCAACATACCCAAGAGACTGGCGGCATTGCCTCGTTGTATGGCAATGAATTTGACCAAAGAAATAGCCAGCCCTTGGGTCACGACAAGCGTCAACGAGCCCTTTTGATATTTCTTTATAAAGGCTGTGAGCACAGGAGCCCCACAGTTCCAGAGTTTCGACCCCAAAAGGCTCGAAAATATAGTTATCACCGAGATGACTATATTTACGCCGCTTGAAGTTTTCCGCAGCCGCAGCAGGAGCGCCAGCACAACATGATTTATTTATTTATTTATTTATTTATTAGGGAATAACAAACAGTAACACATTTTTTATAAACTATAAAATCATAAGAAATAAATGTTAGTAAATGTGCACCCACACCGTTATCCACAAATTATATATTAGGGTTGTGACATAAGTTTTAAAATGTTTTTTTTTCCTAACCAAATATTATACAAAACAATGTTACTTCCTTAATGATGCATATTATTTTGTGATCATTATCATTAAGCTAAAGTAAATAAATTCAATAATTTCAATAAAATTAGTGTTAATATTAATTAAATTATTTCTTATAATTAAAACAATTCTATTATTATATTTAAAAAAATCAAAATATTTCATTCATTTGTAATTACATAATATTAAAAATAACTATAACTCTTTAAGTACCTGTATGAGACTGTTCCGGAATTTAGTTACAGACATAGCAAATAAATCTAAATCAGTGAACATACTATTATAATTTTTACTTATACGGTAAAGCGGTGCGCGAGCTCCGGCGTTTGTTCGACACGAAGGTAACGCAAAAAGTGGGTACGCGTGCACCTCTCGCCTGATGACAGTTCTGGGAACTACATAACTCAACCTATTGACGATATCAATAGCTATAACAAACGATAGCAATCATATCTGTTATGACATACATCGTAAAGAAACCTTGTTTCCAAAAATATACGTCTGGACCTTAGGCTCATTAAATTATATTTTTCAAGTAGGACATTATATGTTGGAAAGTAACGACAACAACGATAGTGCACCGATTTAAGAAATTTGCGCTGGACGGCTTCTAAGCTGTCTATGTATTTGTGATAATACGGGTTCCACACCACCACAGCATATTCCAGTTGTGATCTGACCAATGCTTTGTAAAGGTGAAGAAAAGTATCTGTGCGTCTAAAGTCAACCGAAGATCTCATGACAAACCCGTACATACGATATGCTTTGTTAATAATCATTTCAATGTGCTTATCAAGGTGGAGCTTGTCGTCCAGCAATACCCCAAGGTCTCGAACAATGGATACTCTAGCTAAACCGACATTATTAATATTATAACTATTCCGAAAGAGGTTTTTATTTTTAGTGAAAGTTATTGCAGAGCACTTAGATATATTCAAGCTAATTTTATTTTTAACGCAGTAGTTTGACAAACGGTTAAGGTCTTCTTGAAATAGTTGACATTCTGAAAATCTTCTAATAGTTCTGTATATTTTTAAGTCGTCAGCATAGAGGAGAAAATTACAGTGCTTAAAGCAATTAGCAATATCATTTATGAATAGGATAAATAAGAGAGGGCCAAGGATCGAGCCCTGGGGCACACCGGACGTAACAGATAC
Organism: Tholera decimalis; assembly: GCA_943138885.2. Taxonomy (NCBI): domain Eukaryota; kingdom Metazoa; phylum Arthropoda; class Insecta; order Lepidoptera; family Noctuidae; genus Tholera; species Tholera decimalis. The sequence goes on from OW964559.2 coordinate 44,294,834, forward strand.
TGATGCAGATTGAAATCCTTTAATAACGACCCTTTGGGTTCTATTCGTGACATACGACGCAAACCAGCGCAACAAATTTCCCCTTATCCCATTGTATGCAATTTTTTCAAGAAGCAGTTGATGGTCTACCTTGTCGAAAGCTTTCTGAAAGTCGGTGTAGACACAGTCTACTTGTACTTTTTGATCCATGTTTTTGAATAAGTAATCTGCAAACAATATCAAGTTGGTCGCTGTAGATTTACCCTTTATGAACCCGTGTTGTTGTTCTATAATCATTCTGTAAATAATCGCATGAATGGCATCATGTACAAGTCTCTCAAAAAGCTTTGACAAGGCAGACAAAAGGGAAATTGGACGGTAATTTTCCACATCTTGTTTATTACCAGATTTATGGACTGGTGTAACATTAGCCTGCTTCCATACTTCAGGAAAAGTACCTTCAGATATGCATTTATTGTAAATCATATGTAATGGAACGCAGATACTGTCAGCAGTTCTGTTTAAAAAATAAGGAGGTATATTATCAGGACAAGGACCTTTTGTGGTATCTAAACCCTTCAGAGATTTTAAAACTTGTTCGGCATTAAACGTAATACTAGTGAGAAGATTGCTATAACTTGCAGTTTCTTCAGGTATGGACCAATTACCACTATCAAAAGTAGATGTTTCATAAACAGAATGGAAATAGTCCATAAACATGTTACAAATCTCAACTGGCGAATTGCTCTTCAAATTTTTATAAGACATTGTGGACGGAATGCCTGTGCTGCTGGTACGATTCGAAACATAACTCCATAAATATTTCACATTTTTTTTATATTTACTTCGATCGGGTCAATATAACATCTGTAAGTGTTTGAACACTCTGTAAAAAATCTATTCCGAAGAAAAGAAAACTGTTCATAATCCGATATATTATTATAGGTTTTCCATTTCAGCCAGGCTTTATTCTTGTTCTTAAAAATACGAATTAGTGAGGTAGTAAACCAGATGGGGAACTTGGATGATCGAGAGCTAGATTTCGGAGTGTGATTTTTTATAACTTTAAAAACAATATCATAGAAAGCATTAACGCACTCTTCAGCTGACAATCCTTTAAAAACTTCCTTCCAATCAACTTCAAATAACTCCTTGTTAATGAGGTCATAATTAGCTTTATAAAAGTTATATTTAATTATCTTAGCACGATTGATTGGCTGAGTTGTAGATTTATATTTAATGTTTGCACAGAATGGAGGATGATAATTATCGCACAACAACAGAGGACATGAGGGTGTATAGATTAAACATTCAGTATCACTTATTAATAGGTCAAGCGTTCGGTTCATACAATTTTTAATATGATTATATTGGGCAGCATTGAGTAAAGATAGAAAATTCCCTATGTGTATACAAATAGATGAAGTACCCTGACATATCAACGCCGCAGAGTTATTCAGCTTGGGTAGCCAGTCTACGTGGGGTAAATTGTAGTCACCGAATAGGTTGATACTACTGAATGAAAGATGTTCTATTAGATGTTGCACTGAAATAATTAATGTATACTTCATCCGATGATTTGGGCGGAATATACACTGCGCCAATTAAACACTTATTGTGGTCCGCGTCATAAAGCTGTACAAGAACACTTTCTATATATTGTGAGTGCGTTAAAATATTGTTTGGTACACACTGAGAATGTAAGTGTTTTAACACTGCTATAAGTACTCCACCTCCCTCTTTTTTGTTACTAACGATACGGTCACGATCATAGCGATAAACTACATAACGCTCATCCATGAATTCACTATCATATATCTGAGGCGTTAACCAGGTCTCCGTGAGGACAATAATATCGTAGGAATTTGATAAATTATGTTCATATACAATATGTTAAGTTTAGTACGTATTCCTTATGATGAACTGGGAAGTTGGGATGGCGCGACGGTATCGACACAAGTTGTGTCCCACACTATGTACGTCACTGTTGACAGATGGGTATACTAGCAAACACCACACACAAACACACACACACACAACACAAAATCTCACACACAGATCATCACACAGAACATTGAACACACCAATCAAACATACTAACTATACCAATATTTTTAGTTTCTAGTTTTTTACATAATTAAGAAATAGTTCTATTATTATTCACCATGCATGCATGCTGTTTTATTCACCAGTCATGCATTTTTTTTCTCTAGGTATTGCAAATATTTAATTTTCCACGTGGGCGTGCTATTTGTAAAATATGTCCAATACTGGGGTCCGGAACTGTATTTCCAAAACACAGGCTATTCTGTAGCCGGAAATCAGAACTCAACCCATTATCTAGATTAAGACACAATCAATGCCTGTGCTCTGTCAACCCTGAAATGTAATCTAGCCTTTTTTTTGGGGTGGGAAAATCATCGAATGACTTTTTCCGCTCTGGGTCAAGCGGAAGGGTGTGTCAGAGTTCTACTGACTAAAAACCCACCCTGTTCCTTCGGCTGAAGTTTCACAATAAAATTTATTTATTTAAAAAAAGACTTGTGAAATGGGCTTCAAAAACTTCTTGTACTTGTAGACTAAAATATACAGGAATGCTCAAACGTGATTCCGTGGCCCTTGAACACAACAGGGTGGGTTTTGAGTCAGTAAAAGTCTGACGCTCCCTTACGCTCCACCCAAAGCTGGAAAAATCATTTCAATCAGCAAAAAAAAGTCTAGACACACAGTATACACAGCGAACCTACTTTACTTATTTATTCTTAACTTTTACAAAAACAAATAGGCAATGTATCCAATGATCCATACTAAAAAAATTAAGTAACAGTATAATTTTAACCTAACTGCGAAAAAGATAGCATTTATCCTTAGAAGATTTATCGTTTACTAATAGATACAAACAAAAAAAAAACATATTACAAATGCGAGTCTGTCTGTTACGCTTCTACGGCGAAACCGCTGTACCGATTTTGATGAAATTTTGCATGGATATGGAATTTTGGATGAAAATAACTTTAATTTCGGTAGTCGGTGTTTTTAGTTTTGTATTTTCGTTTTTGCACCGACTTCCGAAATTAAAGTTATTTTTCACTTTGCAGTGTTTTTGGGAGTCGGTTTAATTTTTTGGTAAAAAGATTTTATTTCACTCTTTTTAGTTGGTCTATTTTTAATTTACCTAGTTACAAGAGCCTAAATGTCAACTACTTATAACCTTTTACAAAATATTGCTTTTCCCAATGCTGGGCCGTTAATTGTTGAGCAGTTCTCCTGGTACTTCACCATCAGCTCTACATCACCATATGCATTGTGACGAGCATAAAGTGCTTAACATCCATATTCAAGTAATCGAATCGCAATCCACTCAATACTTATTATTGAGTAGGTTCGGCGGCCATCTGTGGTCTTCATCATCAGTTCCACTTCCTCAAATGGTACTTTTTGAGAGCAACTGCACAAGTTACTATAATAAATACCCAAAACGTCATAGGTGTGCCTATAATATTTGAAGAGTTCCCTCGATTTCTCCAGGATCCCATCATCAGATCCTGATTTTTATGAAAATGGGATCAATTTCGAAGTATACCCTTTCAAACAAAAAAGAATTTTCCAAATCGGTTCAGCCGTCTTCGAGTAATCGGTGACCATACATTAAAAATATATATATATATATATATACGCGTCGAATTGATAACGTCCTCTTTTTGTCGTCGGTTGAAAAAGTTGGGGTCGTCGGCTGTATTGATGGTTACTGTCAAACCGTCCGGTTAGTGCGCTGGTTCAACGATTACATGCATCGTGTTTAATGAGGTCATGTTACTAAAATAAATCAAAAATAAAATAATCATTAATTCGGATAAGCAACATCCATATGGGTTAGTAAAAAAAAAACTAAAAATAACTTATACCTACGTTAGTACCTACACTTATGTATTATCTATCTATTTCACAACGAGGCTGTTGTGCAAAATGCATCTTTGAACAACATCACCTAACAAAGGAGAATCGTACCTCTCCGCTATGGTCTTCAGGATGGAGTACTGCGAGAGCGTTTGCTAATAAAGCAACTGCAAACCTATTCATTAACTCTTAATTATTTGTACGTTGTTTAAATATAGTTTTAATTACAACCCACGATAATGTATATTCATTAAAATTACACAATAATAATACGCTGTAATTCCTTGAAAGAGTCTTATAAAGACTGATAAGAAATCCAGCTAGGAAGTACGCTATTCCACATTCTTGACTGGTGGTAAGTAAAACTTTAAAAGTGATAATTATGGTGAAAATAATTATTAATTTTCGGGATTCTGAAAAGAAATGTTTGTAAATTGGTCGTTTTATGTTTAGCTAGATGAGGCGGGTGTTTCCTAACTGACTGCTCTGAGAAGAAACACCGAAACAAACTCAGAGGTCAATGTCTTTTTAAAGTCCATACAATTTGTATTTGACCAATATGAAAAGCATGTAGGTTCATGTCTGTGTGATCTTTGAGAAAATAACCACACAGATTTGAGCGGACCTGTCCAGACAGTGAAAGCATTTATCAGTGATCGTGTAGCTTAACTTAGAACTTAAAGGGCTCAACGATTTGAACCCTTTACATAAGTTCGATAGATTACACAGGCCGACAAAATTTTGATTTGAGATTTTTTTAGATTTGGTTTGGAAGTAGCTTAAAGCTAGAGAAAGGTGAAACATGGTCTTTTTACTCGACTGCACAAGAAGGAGGGTTATGTTTTATCGTGGTAAAGTCTATGGGAGCGAATATCCATGCGGCTACTAGTTTAAAATAAGTAGGAGAGAGGAAGGGCGCTTTAGTTCTTAGTTTACACTCTAATATGTTTAACGGACAAGTCCAGCTACAAACATATTACCTATATTACATGATCGATGCTTTTAATGTAGAGATGACTTTACTAGTAAGTATTGGCTTATGTTTAACTGACCACCAGGTATAGTAACATATAACAGACGAAATTAGTAAATGATCACCAAAATTAAACCCGCATTTTAATGTAAACTTATAACCAAAGTTTTAACATCTTGCTATCCGATTTAAGCAAAATGACTCCAAATAAATCATTCTCAACCCAAAAATAGTTAATGAACACCAAATTATTAACCACATTTTAATTCAAAATGACATGCAAAAAAATTACATCGTTATATTACTTATTGTATAAAAAAAAACAACAACAGTATTTTTTACCACAATAATCTTAAGAATTCGTCATCCGAAACTATTAATGCGAATCTACCGAGGAGCAAGTGGCTAACAATCATCATTATAATGCCATATTTAGCAACAAACGAACAATAACAATCAGCGTCGAGTTACATAATTAAACATAACAAATTAATGACAATTAACGCACGGAAGTGTCTGAGTTTCTCACGGAAGACGACCGACACAATGTGCGCGATCATCGCTATTGAGGGATTGCGACACGGACTTGCATTACAATAATAACTGGGGGTCTTTAAGTCAAGAGTGAATAGGTTATTTCTAGGTAAGCATGCTTCATATTCGACAACATCGTAGCTTATCATCAGGTGAGATGGTAGCTGTCAAAAGCGAGCCAGAGTTGGGGAGCAGGAAGCGATGTTGTCCGCTGGGTAATAAATAAGGAAAGGAGGAGGCTGAACGCGTGAGGGTGAGACAACTCTCTTCCTCACGCCCCAGCCCCCGCGGGCGATTCCCCGGGCGCGGGCGTTGGGGATCGCGGGCCAGTTTCTAGCCATCGTAGGCGGACGGTGACCGGGAGTAGGTCACAATCTGCGGGGTTTCTCAAAAAGCAGTCAGCAAGACGGGGCCCAATAGGACCACTTGCCTGCTGTGGTTCCAGGAATGTTCTAACAAGACACGGCAGCTCTGTAAAGTAAGGGAAAGAACAGAGTGTCTTTTTAGTTAGTAGCAGTCTGACTCTCCCGTCCGCTCCACCCAATGCAGAAGGAATCATTTGATGATTCTCTCAGCGAAAAAAGTAAATAGGGTTGCTGCGGTTGTATGCGGTTTTCATTGTGCATACAGCTAGGGAGTGGAATTCCCTGCCGGAGTCTGTGTTTCCTGATAGCTAAAACATAGGAGTTTTTAAGTCCAGTGTGAATAGGTTACTTCTTGGTAAGCGTGGTTGATGTTCAGGTGAGATGGTGGAGAAACGAGCCTTTCATCAATAAAAAAAAGCAAGTAAAAGAGGATCGTTAGTTTACCACCAGCAATGGAATAAGCATGGAGTAAGTGTCATTAGATCTCTACACTTTATGTCATGTCAGCAGCATCGGAGTTGTGGCGTGAGGCGTCCCTTAGCGATAACTTACTTACCTAAATATTTAATTCAGTAGCTTAATAAATACAAGTAGGTATTTGTCAGATTAAAGTAAATTATTTCCTAAAAGCTCATTTTCAGTTTCGTTTTAATTTTCAATCACCAACAATTTGCGAGTCAGTGTTGTGTAAAAAGAATTTGCAAAGAGAGGTTTAAGTAATAACCAACAAACTAAATGTTACTGAGAAAAGCAACAACTTTTGAACCCGTTTTGTACAAATCTAATTGAACGCTACATTAGTGGACTAGTAACTCTGTAAAGGTGCATTGTCCAAGAGACTAACTGCATTTTTAAATGATTGCATGTGCAGTTTTGGCAACTAATTTCGGTTATTTAATTTGATTATAATTCAATTCAATTGTTAAAATACTATGCCGGGAATTATCTTGCACGATATCTGAATGAATGAAACTTTTTAAATCTATAGTTTACGTATTAAGTAAGAATGTTGTGTACACCTGTATGTAGGGTATTTCATCATTATCTGCTTAGCCTTTCTTCCTACGGCTTCAGGGCATCAATTTTCTCTCATTTAGTAAAACCACAGACGAACAGACAGACATGATGGAGCTTAAAAGCTTACTTATCTTACTAGGAAACCCTAAAAAGCAAACCAGACAGAATATTAGGTACATGGGTAATATGGGTAGAGACATGTTTGACTGGTGAAGAATGGCTAATTATGCCTTAAGTCCGTCATTTTGCATCTATTGCGTAGTAAGTTTTAATGAATAAATAAATAATCCAGACGTACAGATCAACACACAGACGCTTAACGACGGGCAAACAGGCGCAAACGCATGTAACGCTCGACGCTCGAGCTATAGAAATGTGCACAGAATACCTCTATGTACAGTCAACAGCACATCAAGATAACATTCTAACTTCTTTGTAATCTTATTTATTTAAGAGATTTTTGTGTGTATGTGTTACATTGTAGGTCTTATCGTAATATTGGGATAAACATTATTACATTAGTACAAAACATTATTTTCAACATTTTAACTTTAAAGCCATTTCTAATACAATCTACTACATTAGATTCCGAGTTTAGCTACACGACTGCTGACAAATCTACATAATTATGTCTGTTATTTTCTCAAAATACCGTCTCAGACACAAATCTGTGAAGTTTTTAAATGCTAATTGCATAACTAATATATTATTTTATTATTATTATTAAGACGCTTATTTCAGACTTTGCATCCATATAGTGTTAATACAAAAACTTACAATCTAGTGTTAGTACTTATCAATCTATTAATAAAATGGCTCAGAATTTAAAGCGCGAATAAAAAACGCGAGTTAAAGCTACCCGCCACCGTTTGCAGCATGCTGTTGGGACTCTCTCTCACCCGCCTTAGCAAAGACGCTGTCTTTTTGCGCAGAATCGCATGGAAGCCATCCCCATATAACCCTGGACATCAAAAGAGGCATGACCTCTATGTTTGTTGCGGTGTTTCAGGTTTCGGTGGTCAGCTTACGAACCACGGCCTCATATAGTAACAACTAATATTTATAACCCTTTTGCAAAATAAATTAAGTGAAGGTGCTGTTACTGTCAAGTTGTTAACATATTATGCGGGGTTGACTGTACTTACAGCGGGAACAACACTGTCGGTTACCGTAATCACTAGAATTGCATCGTAACTCTTTCATAGCTGTTAACAATGACTATTTTTATTGTAACAGTAAGTCGAAATTGCTATTAATAAAAGTCTGTTAAGGCGATACCAAAATAAATTAGGGGTTTTTTCGTCAACATTTATTTCACTATTCCAGCAAGTATGGATTTTATTTTTGGTAATATGTTTATTGACTATTTCATTAATACTTTGACCGAAGGAAAACGCAATTGGGTTAAATTTGCTCCGTCGAATTTGATTCCGAAAAGACCTCTATTCTTTTTTATTGTTCACTATAATTCTAAAATCCTAAGGAATTTCATTTCAAAATTGCATTCAAAATGTGCATAATAGGTAATTGAAAACTCTGTCTGAAAATATTTTTTGATACATAGCTTAATTTATTTTTAAACAATTTTTATTTGGTTTGGCGCTTACGTTGTTTTATTTTGGTTCCAGCGTATTGTTGCGCTCTCTTTTTTTCGCACGTGGAAGTAATAGACTCTGTCACTTTCTTATGCCCGCCCAGTTCGCCTGCGGCCTTTGTCAGTGATAGACCTGTGTCGATTCCTCCCGCAACGGTGATTATAATTTTTTATCGAAATAGTTATTGTTTAGTCTTGTTTTCTGATTTTATTTATCTATATTTGACAAGTGAACAATGTTTATATATAACATTAGTTTACCGATATGGGGAATAAGTATAAAAGACAACGAAAGGTGAAAAAATTGGCCAAGTGCGAGTTGGACTCGCCCATGAAGGGTTCCGTAGTAACTATAATAAATATAATATAATTAATATATTTATTTGAAAAAAAAAAAAAAACAAAAACCTTACAAATTTCTTAAAAGTAGCTTATTTACAATTTTTACAACTACGCCAAATAACTTTGTTTTTCATAGTGTTTGTATGAATTACAAAGTTATATTTGCGGTTTTAGAAAATATACTGTATCTCAAAAAATGTTGACTCGATCTCGTTCAAACTAATTTTGGTTGAAAGTTTACATTAAGATCTACAACATATGGTTTTTTTAGATTTTTCACTTCATTATTATAGAAGTTAGAGGGGGGACACACATTTTACCACTTTGGAAGCGTATATCTTTTAAACGAATAACTTTATGAAAAAGTAATTTTAGAAACCTTAATGTCATTTTTAAAGACCTGTCTATAGATACCACACACGTATAGGTTTCATGAAAAAAAATATTTTCAGTTTCAGTTCCATGTATGAGGAGCCCCCTTTATTTTAAATATTTTTTAAATTTTCTCTTAAAATCGGAAAGCGGTTCACAGAATACATCTATCTATCAAGTTTTACATGTATAGTCTTAATAGTTTCGGAATAAAATGGCTGTGACATACGGACGGACGGACAGACAGACAGACGGACAGACATGTCGAAACTATAAGGGTTCCGTTTTTTGCCATTCGGCTACGGAACCCTAAAAACCGACATTTGGAACGCCTGAGGGATCATGCTCGTAAAATGACGGAAAATAATTGGCCAAGTGCGAGTCAGACTCGCCCATGAAGGGTTTCGTAGTAACTATTATAATATAATATGTATATTTATTTGACGAAAAACAAAACCTTACAAATTTCTTAAAACTAAGTTATTTACATTTTTTACAACTACGCCAAATAACTTTGTTTTTCATAGTGTTTGTATGAATTACAAAGTTATATTTGCGGTTTTAGAAAATATGTTGTATCACAAAAAATGCTGACCCGATCTCGTTCAAACCAATTTTGGTTGAAAGTATACATTAAGATCTACAGACATATATTTTTTTAGATTTTCATTCCATTATTACAGAAGTTAGAGGGGGGGGGGGGAGGTACACATTTTACCACTTTGGGAGCGTATATCTTTTAAACGATTGACTTTATAAAAAGTAGTTTCAGAAACCCCTATGTCATTTTTATAGACCTGTCTATAGATACCACACACAGATAGGTTTCATGAAAAAAAAAATTTTTCAGTTTCAGTTCCATGTATGGTGAGCCCCCCTTTATTTTAAATATTTTTTTTTATAAAATCTGAAAGCGGTTTACAGAATACATCTACCTACCAAGTTTCACATGTATAGTCCTAATAGCTTCGGAATAAAATGGCTGTGACATACGAACGGACACACGGACAGACATGACGAACTATGAGGGTTCCCTATTTTTTAATATTTACATACCAGTTTTATTTTACAGAGACAAAATCACAGCGCCGGAGCAGACCTCGGATATTACATGTGATTCGGAAAACAGAAGATTAGAGTCGCCATTATAATTTTTAAATTTGGATGATCAACAGTGTCTAACTACTAACTTCTTGGAAAAAAATTAGTCAGTAAACTGTTTATTTCCTATTAAGATAAAAAGAAATACATTGGCGCGGATTGTCTTGTTCACAAACTAAACTAAAGTTCAGTGCATCTTTTTCTTACTATTTCATTATAAAAGGACAGAAAATATTAGTTTATTTCTGTCAAATTAGTCAGCGTCTGACGTAAATTGACGTATTTTTAGTAACCAATTTTTTAATCGAGTCTAAAATTGTCTATGGAATATCTTAATTTGACAGGACTAAACTAATATTTTTCTTCTGCTTTTTTCTTAATGAAATAGAAAGAAAGTGCGTTGCCAGGGCCAAAATTCGTGGTGGCAAGGCATCTGCCGGAGATTTTTCACTCTTACTTTAAAGGTGGCAGACGGGTCATATGTGGAAAAGAACACAGAAGCCGACAGAGAGCTCCAAACCGATTCGAAGACCGGTCGAAGTCCGACCGAAGTCCGACCGAAGTCCGACCGACAAAGTGCGCACAATAAATGTAGAGGAGAATTACATAGTATGACAAAGTGGTACATTGACCAAGTGAGGATGGTGCCCTGTAGTACGTCTGGTATATTAATACTGAAAGCCATTACCAATGATATTGCCGTTATTCATGAAATCAGTCATCGTGTTTTTTTCTATATATTTTATTTCTATTTATCAAAGTAATCACCCATGCAATCGATGCATCTTTTCCAACGCACTGGTAGCTTATTGATACCCTTCTTGAAGAAATCAGTTGGACGGGAGGCAACAAATTCTGCAAAGGCATTTTTACTGCCTCTATGATGTTGATTTTTTTCCGAGAAGTTTAGAATTCAGGAAAAAGTAGAAGTCTGTAGGTGCAAGGTCTAGTGAGTACGACAGATGGCGGAGAACTTCCAACACCAGCTCTTGTAACTTGTAGACCGTCTGCTGTGTAGTATGAGGACGCGCGTTGTCGTGCAAGAGCAGCGGAGCCGAGCGATTGACCAAAGCTGGTTGGAGATGTGCGAGCTTCTCCATAATTGTGTTCAGTTCTGCAGTAATGCTCATCCTGTTTGGTAGATAACTCATTACACCAGGGTTAGACCACCAAACAGGGACCAACACTTTTCTAGGGGTCAGTTTTCGTTTAGGAAAACGTTTAGATGCTAATCCAGGATCTAATCAATTTCGCTTACGATTGTCGAACAGGATCCATTTTTCACCGCAGGCAACAAGATTATTTCGTTTGTGTGCCTGTTAAGCAGTGCAAGGTACGTCTCGATGCGTTCTTCGCGGTGATGATCACTGAATTCGTGGGGCAGACGTCAAGCTTTTTTACCTTGCCAATTTGACGCAAGTAAACCAATATTGTTTTGATACTAGCGTTGAAAGCTGCTTCTAATTCAGCCGCAGATTGGGTGTCATCAGCTCCCACAATCGCCTTTAATTCGTCATCAACAACCAAAGGGTTCATTTTTCAAGTCGAAATTTCCAGATCGGACACGAGCAAACTAATAACGGGTGGTGCATTCATTTTTAGAGTTCGTTTTGTAAACGTCGTTGAGGTTGTGGGCCGTAGGTACAAGGGGCACGGTTATGCCAAACTTTGAAACAAGAATTCCAAATTATAAAATAAAATTAATTTGAAATTATAATTACTAGCCAAAACAATATGATTATCGAACTCAAACTCAACATATTTATTTCAGATAGGCCCACATGGGCACTTACAATACGTCAGAAGTTAGTGCATGGTTTGAAATTGGTCGTTTTCTAGGGAGAAAAACCGGCAAAAAAACTCCACAGTATCCATGATACAGATTAAGAGGACAGTATATGATTTAATATTATAATTTGAAATTGCCAGTACGGCAAAACAGCGAATTCATAGGTAAAGCCCTGTTATTAAATATCAAATATTTATAAATTATTTAAAAATTAAACATAACTGACAACGAGCAGTACTGAAAGTGATGCTCTTTAAACCAAGAGACTTCTCTACTGACCATGGGACCGCCGGAGCCCTGCAGCACCGGAGCCGTGACAGAAACTAGAGGCATAGTTTCTGTCACGGCTCCGGTGCTGCAGGGCTCCGGCGGTCCCATGCAAGCTTATCCTCGCAGATGTGTTTCACGCTCACCACCGCGGCTGCGGCTTGCTGGCTGGCTTCGCCGACTAGCCTCAGCCGCGGCGGCGAGTGTTAAAACCACCTGCTCCTCACCTCGCGGGCCGCCTCGCCCCTCCGCGCCTACGCGTTTTTAAATAACACTCTAGGGGTAGGACAGACATGGAACAGACGTGGAATCGGTTTCGCAGCAATTCGTTTCTGTCACGCCGCTTCCGCAGCACGCTCAATCAAATTACTCGCAATATTATATATTTTAAACGATAGGCTTAATGATTTTCGATTAAATAAACGTTATATCCAATAACGTTATACGAAATAAGTTTTAGAGTATATAAATGTTATGTCTAAAGAAATTACATCAACAGTTGGTATAACTCACTATCTTGTGAACGTTATTGAAATGAAAATATACCAAATAACTTTTTATGATATGAGACGCACCCCGCTAAATCAGTACGGATTTGTTTCGAACAGACCAGTTAAAAAACCGTGTTCAATTCAATTGCACACTATTTTGTAAAACCTCTTTTAACGTTGCTTGACCGCAAAAATGTACTCATTTGACGCGAGTTGAGCACGGGTTGGTTGAATTGTGTAGTAATACAAAAGCGTGTGTATTTCGCGAGACCGATGTCGCCAGTTGGACACGGAAAGGGAAATACGCGACGATGATTTAGTGCATTCACTAGAGGTCAGTGAAGATGATGAGCCTCTACCATATGAAATAGAGATTGAAAATAATGATATGACTGGTAGATCCTCGGTACATGAGAGATCCGTGATCCAGAATATGTAATTAATAAAAATAGGGGCAAGGATACAAACAAAGAAAATAAAACACGCGGGGGAAATGTCTCTGATGAAATATTAAATGAAGGCGACAGACATGTATTCCAAGAAAATAGTGTAGTTATAGATTTTAGTAATTTTTAATTAAATCTCTGACTTTTATTCGTGAGAAAATATCCATCAAAAAATTTAATTGGATGAATAATCTTTAATTAATTAATAATAAATTAATAGTTTAAAAATCACTAGAAAAACACGCTTTTATAAGTGCACGTAAAAACAAAAAATTTGTTCGCGCTTTTCCTTTTTTTTTTGTAGCCTCCGTTTTCTTTGTGTTGCTGTTTCTGTTTTTATATTATTCCCACGAGTAGTGAACAATTAAACGGTCAATCACCCCAGAGGATTTGAAAGTGACATCACAAAAAGTTGACAAAAAGGTTAAGAAAACCGATAACGGATTTTCTTTAGGTTTGTTATCCTCAAACCTGATCCTGTTTGAAACCTGATCGTGTTCAAAGTCCATTACGTGGCTTTTCTCACAAGTACAAACACGACAATGATACGATATTCCATCATGGAATGCCACTGCCTATCTTCCGGCTTCATCATCAGACCTTGAAACCTAATCGTGGTCAAAGTTCATTACAAGACTTTTCTAAGAAATTCAAAACAGCTATGATACGATTTTCCATCATGAAGTTCCAGTTCATATCTTCCGGCTTCATCATCAGATCAGTTCGACAGTACCATATTATTGTATTGTCATCAGAACTACATACAGTTGCTAATTTTCATTACGCTACGACCCTTGGAAGATGGTTAAAGTAGTTGCCTTAGATTCCATTACATAGTTAGTTACATACAGGTCGACCTAATAAAAGCGTGTTAAAAAGCGTAGTTTCGAAGCAACTTTTTGTTACTACTCATTTTAAGTAAATTAATTAAATAAAATCATAGTAAGAATTTGTTTACTACACTAGTAGTTCTTTTTCTTAGGTCAATATGATCATTTACTGTTACGGTCTGTGCATTTACACACGTTATATTATTTTTTGTCATTCTTAAATAAAGTAAAACACTAAATACCTAACAATATAATGAATAAGTTAGTTTAATTCAGATTAAAAAGAAATGTATTTGATTTTGGCGACTCCGTGCCTTCTCTATTCTAAAACACCAAAACACACAAACTACATCGCAAACTCACCGCGAGCGTGCGCTCGAGTTTGCAATGTATTCTAGCGGGGGTGCTCCCCGCGTCTTCCGTTAAGCTACGCCCCTCGAGCTATGTCTTATTTTTTACGTATCACCTTAACAGTAAGCAAAACTTATCGGCTAGCGGCATGACAAGGTCTTGTTAATATTACAAATGCTTTGAAAAGAGAACGACGATTTTGGTCTGCGTAATAAGGTATAACCAGTCAATAATATTTTTTACTGCGTTCTACTAATCTAGGCATACGTTAAATTATCCCGTCTTTGCCGTCCCCCGACCGTTCAGACCACGGTGCGGGGCGAGCGGGAATGGGATGCAGTCGCCTCCTTCTGTGAAGCAGTCATGCTAGCGAAGGAGGAGGCTGAACGCGCGAGGGAGAGAAAATTGTCCTTCTCATGCCCCAGCCGCCGCGGGAGACGCCCCGGGCGTCGGGGACAGCGAGATGACCTCCGGCCACCGTAGCTGCGGGCTTGTGGGCACTGGGCAGGTCGACGGCATGTCGTGCTCTGCACGCGCCTCAAAGAGCAGCCAGCAGCATTGACAGTGCCCGGATAGGGCCATTACCTGCCGGGGTTGCGGAAATGCTCTAACAAGATACCGCGGCCCCGGAACGCAAGGGAAACTGAAGGAGCAGGGTGAGTTTTTAGTCAGTAGAAGTCTGACACTGCCTTCTGCTCCCCCCCAAGGCGGGAGAAGTCATTTGATGATTCTCCCACCAGTTGAGCTCTTTAGTATGTGTAGATACTATGATAAGAACCCTTTAGCAGTTGTTAATGTTATGATAAGGACATACATATACAATTCATTTAGTCATAATAAAAATTGAGCAACGTGGTTACTGGTAAAGGTTTGCACAGACTAATTACTCTTTACTAAATTACTAGTTCACTCAAATCTGTGTGGTACTTTCCTCAAAAAACCATTTTAGACACAAATCTGCGGGGCTATCAAATAAATACAGCATTGTCAGGTAGTTTGAGTACCCACTCTATGCGGATTTATAACGTTATATTACTTACTTTGTAAATCGTTTAAGCTTCTTAAAGGTCAAAGTTGAGCTGCACAATAACTGACAAATGCTTTGCAATCAAATCTGGAAACGCCTTTAACTCGTAAGAACAACTCAAACATTAAACTATGTACATGGTTTGCACAGATTATAACCAACTTTGAAAGAGACTTGGATCACTGAGTTCATTTCGATGTTTCTTTTCAGGGTGATCAGGAAAAACACAAACCACGACTAGATACAAATAGACTTGTTAAAGTATTATTTACAACAAGCATAATTTGTCGTTAAGTATTTTCTATATGTTTCTAGCTAACTTACCTAGTGCTAGTTCAGATTATGTCAAAATAATTTTCACTTTACTGTTTTAATTAACATTTGCTGTGGCTTTTTCTATAACTGAAACAAATCTTTAAATCAATCACTTCTTTAATTGTGATTCATGCTGTAACTTAACAATATCAGATGTCTGCGTAGGATTAAGAAATATGAAAGAGAGTGTGCGTTGAAGCAAAGCTGAATTGATAAGGTCTCTGAAGAATGGAATATACTTACCCGAACTATTTCCACATTCATTGGTGAGTGGAATATATATTTATTGATATGTTCTCAATTCGATCATGTCGATACCGGACGGTCGGTCGTTAATCTGCCAACGGTACCGGCAGTTTACTGCTGATCTGCTGGCGGTACTCGCCGAAATCCAATTACCGCCGCGTGACGAGCGCACGCGACTCCGATCACATTCAATTAGTGAGGCCGCACACCAGACGTACACTTGAATTACAATAACTTTGGTGCCACATTGAACAGCCATCGCACAGCGTCATGCTACTTGGAAATAAAGACATTAATATACTTACCTATATTTGTATGCAACCACGCACCCCAAAGACACAGATGCAGCGGGTGCATTTGGGGCGCGACACACGCATTCAATATCGAATAAGTTGGTTTTCAGCATTTAATTCAAAGTGCAGTTCAGAAATGCACTCTATGAAATGGGTATTAAGCTTTATTACATTTGATTTATCCAAATTTAAAAATAATTTGTGTGTTTTCAGTTGGTTTTCAGACATTCTATAAAATAAATGTAACTTTTCTTCGTCGGGCTGCAGCTGTAATTCTTGCGAAATTTTGAAATTGTCGTAGGTATATCTTTATCACTATAATTCTGTCTATAAATAATTCTTAATTTGTTAATGTCATTTTTTCTTTACATTTATTTTATAATACTTTTAATTAATATTCACAATTATATTGTAAAACTCGTTTTCGTTCGACCCTTAATGTCACAATTTATATTATTATATTTGTAAATAAGTCGTTGGTGTGCCTTATAAATAAATAAAATAAATAAATAAATCACGGAATAGACGAATAAATGTCATTACTTGAGCCACATCTAAAAATCGTCGTCGCCGGACAATGATATCGACATTCTGAAAGCGGTGCCACGCCGCAACTGTGTTTCCGATTCCTATGAGCGCGTATAGAACAATTTGTTATAACTTATAAGCTGAATTGTGGCGCTGTGGAGGTAAGGTATGTGTATCTTGTAGCGCAGGTGTGCGGCCTCACTGCGGGACTGCAAGCGTCATATCACGGTAACTGCTGTTCATCTATACGAGATCATACAACTGTTATGCATTTCGTACAGGTATTGCCTAGAATCGGTTACAATTTCATTTAATTTCATTTCATTTATTTATTCCTTAACAAAAACTTCAAAGGAACACACCGTCATGTGCGTGAACAGTGTTCACGTGTTCACGTTCAGTGTTCACCTACTGTACCTATGGGTGTTCACTGAACACCCATAGGTACAGTAGGTACTTACATAACATCATCATGATCATCTGCTTAGCCTTTTAGGGTTCCGTAGCCGAATGGCAAAAAAAACGGAACCCTTATAGTTTCGTCATTTCTGTCTGTCTGTCTGTCATAGCCATTTTGTTCCGAAACTATTAGGACTATACATAATTATGAAACTTGGTAGGTAGATGCATTCTGTGAATCTATTTCCGATTTTAAGAAAAAAATAAAAAAAAAAAACATTTAAAATAAAGCCCCACTTTATTATAAATGTTTTTTAATTTTATACATAATAATATCTAGTCCCAAACTAAGCAGAGCTTGTGCTATGAGTACTAGACAACTGATAAACATACATATATATTTCTAAATACATACATATTATAGATAAATTACACCCAGACAAAGGACAAATGATCCCGCTCATCACAAAAACATTTGTCCTGGGTGGGAATCGAACCCACGACGTTGGGCATAGCTTAACTGAAACTGAAAATATTTTTTTATTCATGAAACCTATGCGTTTGTGATATCCATACAGGTCTTTAAAAATGACACTGAGGTTTCTAAAACCACTTTATCATAAAGTTAATCGTTTAAAAGAAGTAGGTACGCTTCCAAAGTGGTAAAATGTGTACTAGCAACAGCAACAAATAACAGTAACTATATACACACATTATTAAGATACACTATTCAAGACTATCTACAGATTACCAAAGCTAGCTGTTCGAACTTAAAAGCACTAAAATAGTTCTTTCTTAAACATAGCTTTGCTGACTAACAGTGTATCAGTAAAGCCAAGCAGTTAATTTTTAAAGATGATCTAACCACCCTCTCACCTGATGGTAAGCGATGATGTGGTCGAACACGACGCACGCTTGTCTAGAATTAACCTATTCACCCAGGATATTGCTACTTATCAGGAAACATAGACTCTGGTGCTAGAACAACTCTGATGCGCAAAGGTGTCTGCTGCCATGGCATCGGTGATATATAAAAAAATACCAAGTTGTTGGAAGGACTATAATTTGACATTATTTAAAAAAAAAGACTTAGGAACTTTTTAGTAAGTTTATTATAGGTTTGAAGATTTATTATTGGAGAAAAAAATTGTTTGACTATTTTATGTATTGTATTTAAATAACTATTAGAAATTGTGACATTAATTATATTATTGACTGATAAATCATAATTATTTTATGTATTGAATGATTTGAAGAGTTGAAAATTGATAATTATAAGTGAATGATGAATTAAAAATATATTATGTAATGGAATGTTAATTATAAACTCTATACCTTTGCGTGCCTTATTGGCAAAATATGGCTGTTTCTGTATTTATAACTAGTACTTACGCGGGGCTTCGCTCCCATGGATTCTATCAGCGCGTTCAAGCAAACAAACTTTTCCGCTTTATAATATTAGTATAGATAATGTACCACCATGACTTGTACCCGTATTTGCAAAATAAAATATCTTTATCTGGCAGATATTGAGTTTTCAATCATTTTCAGGTGATTTATTTATCGTCTCTCGTCGAGGATTAATCGGTAAAAAGTTGACCCGTCGCGTCGATTAGCAGCAGGTTTAATATTAAAGTATCATTGCTCTAATCTCTATCAAGCTGTCAGTAGCATATCTACAGGTTTAGCACTAACCCAATTAACGACAATCGTGAGGGGTGAAGGATCCAATTCTCGTCCGCGCCTCTTTAATAGGATTGCTGGGGAGAACGTTTTTGTCTGACATTGAGGGTCACGAGGCATGTATTTTAAAAATATAGGACACTCGAAACTTTAAAATCGTTTTGGAGCAAACTAATAACAATAATACGATACCTGAAAATAAATGACTTAATAAATAAATAATAAAATTAGTCTTTTCCCTGAACTATGGCGGGGTCAGATCAGATGCATCTGACTTCTGAGTAGTAATGCTTTCCTGAAGCGACTGCCTCTACAGAATCCCGTTGCCTAGTATCATGATACCTGCAAAACTGGTGTCAGATTTCGGGCTTTTTAGTGTTCCGTACCCACAGGGTAAAACGGGACCCTATTACTAAGACTCCGCTGTTCGGCCGTCTGTCTATCTGTCACCAGGTTGTATATCATGAATCGTGATAGTCAGACCTTGAAATTTTTACAGATGATGTATTTCTGTTGCCGCTATATCAAAAAATACTTACTAAAAACAGAATAAAATAAATATTTAAGGGAACTTCCCTGTATCAAACGTGATTTTTTTTTTTTGCTCGTTTTTGCTCGATATTGATAACATCAACAGGTAGACGCTTGAAATATTCACAGAATATTGAGTTATACAACGTGTAACGGAAACCCCATATCTATCCAAAAGGTCTGAAGACAACATCTGGTATGGAGTCTCTATGCACAGTTTCAGCACAAAATAACTGACTCAAAGAATTGATACCAAATTATTGGTTTCATATATTTCTTGAATACCAATCATAACAAACGTGTCACAGCACTACGAGGGTCAATAACTTTCCACGTCACTTGCCAATAACACGATAATTCTTTTCGTTCTTCTTAATTTGAAAAAAAAATTCTCTGGTATTGTGTATTGGAATTTGTAATAAGTTCTACACACGTAGACTTAGGATTACAAAACCTTTGCCATATCGTTTGTTATCATCCAAAGAAGCCATGCACTTGGTATGTATATACCCTTTAAATTACACGTTGTATATTCACTTTAAAAATAAATAATTAAATTAAAATAATACAAATATTTAAGGGGGGCTCCCATACACCACACATGTTTTTTTGCCGCTTTTATAGATAATCAATGAATTCATTCATTCATTTATTTCAGGCAAATTTGGCCCCTACAAATAAAATACTTACATACTTTAACAATAACTATAAATACCTACTACTATAATAATATAATGGTACGGGACCCTTCGTGCGCGAGTCCAACTCGCACTTGGCTGGTTTTTACTATCCCTAACGACTGTCAAATATGTACGAATGACAAACAGGACCAACAGTTTAACATGCTTTCCAAATTCCAAGGCAAAAAGAAATTTCGATATGTTTAGCGGGTTACCCATCCGCGGATCGTTCACGGCAAGCATTGCTTAACTTTGAAGATCAGCCCGTGCGGCCGTTACTATTTAACAATAACCGCCTATCAATAAATTGAAAGCAATAGTCATGTTCACAGTATTAATACAATAACGCCTGACGAGTTTTTATAGCAAAATTATGTTATGTTAAATGCTGCTGATGTTCGCACAGGCGCTTATAAGTAAGGCAATTATTAATTTATCTTGAGAATGAACTCTGTAAATAAAATTCGTCAACACTGTTGTAAGCTATGGAGCTATTATAGTGTGGATTAATTCGGCCTATTGAGTCCAGGCGCGGTCCGAAGGGGGGGTCACAGGGGACATGACCCTTCCCAAATAGAAAATCTCCTAAAATTTTGCAAAATAATACTTTCCAAATATTAACACCCGATTTGCCAATAAAAATAGAAGACTTCCATTTGTTTTATAATGTGTGCAATAAAATTTGTATTGTGCAATAAAGAATACTCATTTACTCGACATATTTTATTGTTAGTGACCCCCCAAAATTCCAGGCTGCAACCGTACCTGTTTAGTTCCCTGCTGGAACACAGGCCCCTTTTCGATGAAAGGTGATGGGCCTTAATCCACCACATGGACTTAGTGATGGTTGGTAAATGACACATATTTTTAAACTTTCGGTGATTGGCCATTTCCTCAATGTTTTCCTTCACCGATGAGTGGTTACGTGCCTGGCTGGGTTCGAACCCACGATCTGACACTTGCAAGTCGGAGCCGTTTCCACTGGTGCACCTCTGCTCAGAATTATACCTACATAATTTTTTGTGCAGTTTTTAGATAGTTACTTTAATATTTATATTTTCTGACCAATATTGAACGCTTATTATAAACTGCCACGAATTTAGAGGCGGTTTTGTGATTGTGTACCTTGACCTGGTTGCCAAAATGCAGTGTCTTGCATCGATCATACACTTTGTTCACACCTAGAATAGCAGCTATAGATAGATACCTAAATCTGAACTAGGTTGCCTTAATAGAGTTGACAGTTTTTTCCAGATCCCGGAAGACCTGTAATAAGAACAGTTTTACAAAACAAATTCACAGTTTCACAGACAAAATTTCATTGAACGCTCCTTCGCGCAATTTGCAATACCAGACCGAAATCTCAATGTCTCAAAACATTTCATACTTAATACCGAGTCAGCTAAGCGGCAAGGTTTGAGTTATTTAATCAACCTGAAAGCCTCATCGACCTGCACAGAGTTGCATAAAGTGCTGTAAATCTCTGGGGCACTGACAACACCTGATTTGGCAGTCAGGCTCTGTCTGGCAAGTTTTAACTGTTGCATCCGTCTGATTGAAATGTGAATCTTGGTGATGTTGATCATTGCAGTGGCCGAACTACCTCGTTGGTCGAGTGGTTGCGCGCGTAACAGTTGAGCACGAAGTCTCGGTTTCGATTCCCAGGTCCGGTAAAAAGCGCTATTGGGTTTTTCTGTACGGAATTTCTCGGAGTGTGGAAGTTGGCGGTGTGTTACCCCGTGCCTTGGAAAGTATTTTCAGCCATTGATCCTGGTTGTCATTTAGACATCTTTGTCAGTCATTACGGGTATTCAAAAGCCAGTAAATCTGACACTGATCTAGCCGAAGGGTATCTGTCACCCGGGACTGATATGAAGATTCGAATGACGCTATTGCGACGCACGCTATTTCGAAACAAATTAAGAGTGGTACGCCAGTTCGAAAGAATATTAAGTCGAAAACCGCTATATCGAATGACGTTGTCGCGAACACGCTGATTTGAAAAACTGTCTGAATGGTACGCAAGTACGAAAGTCTTAGCATTTAAATCCATTGTTTCGAATACCATATTCCTATCTGAATTTGTCTGGGGTTCAAACTCGCGACCCTGATGAAGCCTTATCAAAACGGGTTGTAATGTTATTAGCTTATCAAAACGGGAAGCATGCTAGGGATACATAGCAAATTCTTGGTCACGAATTCGATCAGTTAATCAGATTGGAATATGCTATTCGCAACAGTGGATTTCAATGCCAAGACTTTCGTACTAGCGTACCATTAAACAGTTTTTCGAATCAGAGTGTTCGCGACAACGTCATTCGATATAGCGGGTTTCGACTTAATATGTTTTTTTTTAATTATTATTAAAAACAGGTTTGCGTTTGACCACCATCTCACCTGATGGTGGTCAAACGCAAACATGATGATGTGGTCGAAGATGGAGCACGCTTACCTAAAAGTAACCTATTCACTCTTGACTTAAAGACTCCTAGGTTATAGCTATCGGGAAACACAGACTCCGGCAGGGAATTCCACTCCTTAGCCGTACGCACAATGAAGGTATTCCCAAAACGTTTTGTGGGTATGTCATGTGGGATGTCCACCATGTAACGATGGCGCTTCGCCGTTTGTCTCGTAGTCCCATGATGGAACGGGCTTGGCGGAATTAGACTGTGTAATTCCATCGCACATTCCTGTTTTCGAACTGGTGTACCACTCTTAATTTTTTTCGAAATAGTGTGCGTCGCAATAGCGTCATTCGAATCTTCATATCACTCCCGTGTCACACATCCTCATGTTAACACTAATACTGTGCTGCATCCGGTTAGATTGGAAGCTAATCCCAACATAGTTGGATAAAAACTAAGCAGTTAATGAAACTGTTGGCCGGACAGTTCATAGATTCTAACCACAGAACAGATAAAAGAGGTTCTAACCTTGACCCAAAGCCTATCTGGATCAGGCGTCCGTCACTCGCTCAAGGCCACGCGTTATATGCCTACGGCTTCGCGTATCGCCGTCGGTACATCCGACAGTGGGCTGCCGCATGCCTGCCTGAGCCTTTTTAAACAATTTTGACAACGTCATAATGGATCGACCTAAAACAATTGATTTTCCTTCGCTTTGCTCCTATTTCCATTTTGATTATTTATTTGCGCGGAATTTTATTTTAAAATTATTTACGCGGTTACGGATATTTTCGACGCTAAAATTTAATAATCGGGAATTCAGGGAAGGAAAAAATTCATCTATCATTTTATAAAACTTTATTTTTATAAAACTGAAACATATTTGATCAACAAATAAAAAAAATTGTTTTTAACACGATTTTAGTAGGTCGACCAGTATGTAACTAATTATGTAATGGAATCTAAGGGAAGTAATTTAACAATCTTCCAAGGGCCGTAGCGTGATGAAAATTAGCAGCTGTATGTAGTTCTGATGACAATACAATAATATGGTACTGTCGAACTGATCTGATGATGGAGTCGGAAGGTATAAACTGGAACCTAATGATGGAAAATCGTATCATAGCTGTTGTGGAATTCTTAGAAAAGTCTTGTAATGAACTTTGACTACGATTAGGTTTCAAGGTCTGATGATGAAGCCGGAAGATAGGCACTGGCATTCCATGATGGAATATCGTATCATAGTCGTGTTTGCACTTGTGAGAAAGGTCACGTAATGGACTTTGAACACGATCAGGTTTCAAGGTTATAACAAACCCAAAGAAAATTCGTTATCGGTTTTATTAATATTTTTTGTTTTTACGTGTGTAGCATACGTCGCATACCCTTCACTTTGATAACCAATCGCTCATACAATGCACAAAGGAATATTATTATAAATACTATAAATTAAATATAATGTCAACAGTTATATGAGACGCGGGCGGAGGGCCGCGCTCCCACACAGTGACCACTGTTTAACTAATGTAAACACTACAATTATATATACGCAATTCTATTTTAATAAAGAACATTCATTCCACATTCATTACTGCGACTTCACGCCTTGTCATTGCTCTCCCTAACTTATTCTCCAAAGTGCTGTCTAAAGTAAATCTCCGCTACCTTAAATATATTCTCTAAATTAGTGCTCCAACATAGCACTAAAGTAGTGCTACGAACTAGCGTAAAGTGATGACCCCGAGCTAAATACGCCTGAAGCGGAGAAAAACCCCGAACAAGAAACACACGAAGCGGAGAAAACCCGAGCCAGACACACCTGAAGCGGAGACATCCTCGAACCAGATATACCTGAGGTGCGTGAAATAATATTAAAATGTCAAATCCTTCCCAGTCAGAAGAGCAAGGATCATCGCACACAATGTCGATGGCTGAAGCTGCTGGCATATCGCTCACCATGCGCATCCCACCATTCTGGCGCGATCGACCACGACTATGGTTCATCAGTTTCGAGGCCGCGACCAACTACCTCAAGAAAGGCCAAGCACAGCTCGTCCAGATGGTCATAGCACAGCTGGAAAAACAAGAAATCGAGCAGATAACGGACCTACTCTACAACCCACCGGAGACAGATCAGTACAAGGCGATCAAAGAAAAACTCATATCCGCCTACGAAGAATCTGACAGCCGCTAGTTCCAGAAACTACTGTCAGAGATGGAACTCGGAGATCAGAAACCCACCCAACTACTTCGCCGCATGCGAAACCTCGTCAGAGACAAAGTCCCCGACTCCACGCTACGACTCATGTGGACAAATCACCTCCCGTCACACGTCCGGTCAGTCCTTGCAGTCAGCGAAACATTCAGCACCAAGACTACACTCGAAGAACTCGCTCTACTCGCCGACAAAATGATGGAGCAGATCGCATCAACAGAAGTCGCACCCTTACACTCATTCGCAGCACCTATGTCAGCGTCGCAGTCCGATACGCAGTACCTCATCAACGAAATAAGAAAACTCTCGCTAGAAATATCCGATCTCAAAGCTAGACCCTTATGATCACAATGATCACAACTATCGCCGCTGCCGCTACCCATCTCACCGCCGTAGCGCATCACGATCGCGAAGCCAAGAAACTTTACCATCTACCACACCAGTTCCAGTTAGCGATACCAAGAAAACAGAAGTACCAAGAGCAAGCCTGACGTCACATCCCGCTGAAAACAAGCAGACACGTTCAGGACGTATCATCAAACTGCCGGTACGCTTCGCTTGAAGGGGAGTCCTGTAGCATACGTCGCATACCCTTCACTTTGATAACCAATCGCTCATACAATGCACAAAGGAATATTATTATAAATACTATAAATTAAATATAATGTCAACAGTTATATGAGACGCGGGCGGAGGGCCGCGCTCCCACACAGTGACCACTGTTTAACTAATGTAAACACTACAATTATATATACACAATTCTATTTTAATAAAGAACATTCATTCCACATTCATTACTGCGACTTCACGCCTTGTCATTGCTCTCCCTAACTTATTCTCCAAAGTGCTGTCTAAAGTAAATCTCCGCTACCTTAAATATATTCTCTAAATTAGTGCTCCAAAATAGCACTAAAGTAGTGCTACGAACTAGCGTAAACGTGCATTTATAAAAGCGTGTTTTCTAGTGTTTTTTAAACTATTAATTTATTTTATATTCATTTTATTACTAACTAGCTTCCGCCCGCGACTTCGTCTGCGTGGAAAAAATATCTCCCGATTTTGAAACATTCTTCATTAGTGCTCCGCTTCTATTGGTGTTAGCGTGATGATATATAGCCTATAGCCTTCCTCGATAAATGGGCTATCTAACACTGAAAGAAATTTTCAAATCAGAACCGTAGTTCCTGAGATTAGCGCGTTCAAGCGTTTCAAACAAACAAACAAACAAACTCTTCAGCTTCATAATATTAGTATAGATATCATCATAGTTACAACCCTAGGGCCCGTATTAATAGTTAGGTCTTAATCGTGATCCCAAGACCGGCATCAGTTGATAAGTTCTCAAGATCGGACCAGCATCTTAATGTCGACGCTAATTAATAAACCCATATCAACAGCATCTCAGATGATACCGAGTATAAGACCACGATCTTTAGATTCGTAATTCGACACCCAATGAAATCCTGATCTTGAGACTTGCTACGTCACAGTGAACGATTTATTTCATCTTTTGTTAATTGTTTATACACTTAGTACTTGCTTTGTCACAACAGAAGTATAATGTTCAACTCTGTGTGTGCACGAATGCAATTTATTTTTCAGTTTATATCGATTAAATTTTATTCACATGTTTATAATTCATACGTTTAATCTTTATACACTATAGAAAAAATTGGCCAAGTTACTACGCCAAATAACTTTGTTTCTCATAGTGTTTGTATGAATTACAAAGTTATATTTGCGGTTTTATAAAATATGCTGTATCTCAAAAACTGCTGACCCGATCTCGTTCAAACCAATTTTCGTTGAAAGTTTACATTAGAATCTATAGCATATACTTTTTTTAGATTTTCGATCGATTATTATAGAAGCTAGAGGAAGAGGAAGCGGTTTTTTTTAAACGGTTGACTTTATGAAAAAGTGGTTTAAGAAACCTCAATGTCATTTTAAAAGATCTGTCTATAGATACCACACACAGTCCTTAAATAATTGCCTATTTATGCTAGCTTGATCTCCAGTTGGTATTGTATTGGTTGGTGTAGTAGTGCTAGCAGTCGCGATCCTTTTGTAATTATGTTTGACACTGTAGGCTGAGATAAATTAATGAGATCCCTAATGGTTTGTAAATGGTAAATGGAGACCTAATTAATGACATACAAGCTGAAAGGTTTTTGTAATTATTAATAAATCGTTTTACCAATATTTCACTCAGGTTTGTTGGTACACAACAAACTCATATTTTCATGTTTACAATTGAACAATTTTACAATTACAATGAAAATGGTTTAAGTATCTACTTGTAAGGATGCTGTAGCGTGATACCTCAAAGTTAACAAGACAGCTATTTCTGGCGCAACTGGCAGCCCTCTGTTATCACTTTTCACTAAATTATTTCTCATCAACGATACAATAGGTATATAGCACTGATTCTTGGTTAAATCGAAATAATTTTTAGGGTTCCGTAGCCGAATGGCAAAAAACGGAACCCTTATAGTTTCGTCATGTCTGTTTATATGTTTGTCCGTCCGTATGTCACAGCCATTTTATTCCGAAACTATTAGAATTATACATGTGAAACTTGGTAGGTAGATGTATTCTATGAACTGCTTTCTGATTTTAATAAAAAAAAATATTTAAAATAAAGGGGGGCTCCCCATACATGGAACTGTTTTTCATAAAGTTAATCGTTTAAAAGATATACGCTTCCAAAGTGGTAAAATATGTGTCCCCCCCCCTTCTAACTTCTATAATAATCGAGTGTAAAATCTAAAAAAAATATATGCCGTAGATCTTAATATAAACTTTCAAAGAAATTTATTTAAACGAGATCGGGTCACCAGTTTTTGAGGTACAGCATATTTTCTAAAACCGCAAATACAACTTTGTAATTCATACAAACACTATGAAAAACAAAGTTATTTGTCGTAGTTACTACGGTACCCTTCATGGACGAGTCTGACTCGCACTTGGCCAGTCTTTTTAAGTTTTGCAGAGGTATTTCGAAAGGATTTGTCGCGTCCCTTATATAAACTTTAGGTAATCGAATTTGGAAAGGCCATAAAATATCATCATAATAGTCTTGTTCATCGTAATAATTGATTTCAGAAATAATATTTTCGACGTCCATAGTTCCGGCCACTACAAGTTCACGATCTTAATTCCCGGATAGACTGAACTCAACTATTATGATCTTGAGAAGCATCTTAATACCGCAGTTGAA
Organism: Tholera decimalis; assembly: GCA_943138885.2. Lineage (NCBI taxonomy): Eukaryota > Metazoa > Arthropoda > Insecta > Lepidoptera > Noctuidae > Tholera > Tholera decimalis. Next base: position 44,322,727 of record OW964559.2, read on the forward strand.
TCTCTAGATTGTTTATTATACAATACGATCTCAGGTGATGACAGAGTATTAAACCGCATCTTAACTTTTGTTTATTAATTTGCCGGGATCTCAAACCAGCTCTTAAGATCTTACTCTTATGCTGATATCGGTTTATTAATACGGGCCTAGGACATTCGCTCGATGACGCGGTCGCACGTGGGTGCGCGGCGCACGGTGGGCTGAAAAACGGCTTTCATAGACTTAGGCATTTTATTTTGCAAGTGCCAGTTTTTGTGCCGGATATCACTTCTATTTGTTATAACAATATACAAAAATGACACCAGAATTGATTCTGCACAAAAACGAAGGAATTATAATTTTTTTACGAAAATTTTGTATGGAGCTAGTATGAAAAATCGAAATATCTCTGAAACGGCAGCGATAACCGTAATATCCTTATAGGAGGTTTTAGTACTAATTATTTATGATTTTTTGACATACGTTACATAATGGTTGTAGATGCCTTTTTTTTTTTTAAATCGTCAAAATATTTTTATTTATTTTTACATATTAAACGTTCCTTTTAGTGTTTAAGTTGAAGAATTCAGAGCTTTAACAACTCTTAACATAAAATAGCATCACCCCTATAGACCTGAAGGACTAGACAGAGGTGTGTAGTATCTTGTTGATCTTGTAAGATTTCCAACAATACCAAATAGTTGAATATCAGTGTCAAATTGCCCATGCTGTCGCTTCTTTTAGAAAGATAGGGGAATGAAATTGTTAATTGATCATACCCTAAAAGTATGATTACAACATAACCGGACACATAATAATATCGACACAAAAGGAATTTTAAAACCTTGCATACGTTCAAAATACAAAATAACATATTGTGTAGTCATCTAATGAGTCTGATGACAAGTAATTAAGTAATTAGAATGATGGTTGTAGTCTTCTGATTCTAATGAGCCTATTAAGTGATTAAATGATTTGAAATATCTCGCAACAATACCAACTAAGAACTGCATTCACCTTTTTATAATTAGTGAGCTAATGTGATTTGCTAATGTTGATTAGTTCTACTATGAGTTCTACGAAATGTTTTTGACGATTATAAATTTTTATTATCATATCTTTTATAACTTTAATGAGGGTAGTTAACTAATTATTGACTTTATACAATAAAAGGGCTATAATTTTGTTCCATAATTTAGATTGTTCACAACCGTGTAACTGCTAACACTAAAACTATTTGCTTTGCGACTACAAAATCTTAGAATGGAAAGTTTAATCACCAACTTAGATTTGTTTGTTCTTCTAAAAAGTGAGTGTCCTTCATTTAATCATGAAGTATTGTTTAGTGCAATTGTGTCCCGCATAGGCGATTGCCTTTCTGCCGAAGATCAAGTAACTCTCAAAGAATTTTGCCGGAGATTCACGCGAGCTGCTTTAAACAGGTGGCAGAAATCTAAACGATTCTTTGATAAGTTTAGAAATACGTACGGAGAGTGGTTGCAAGCAAATATTGATTGGCCGAGTTGCATGCAAACTTTAATAAATCAAGAACCAACTGTTGATGAGATACCAAGAGCACGCTCAGTCTCTCCAGAACCTTCGACATCATCGACTGTTGGAACAATGACAAAAAGGTCCCGAAAACCATTCAAAGATCTGGGAAGCAAACAGAAAAAGAGAAGATCTAGTGAGCACATAGGCGAGGATTCCTGTGAATTGGCATATGCAGCTGCAGCACGTTTAAAAGAAGAAGGTTATGAAGATATCGCATCTGTAATCAATTATATGATCAAAAATCCAGAAGCTGCCGTTAAAATCAAGGAAAGCATTAAGAAAACAGTAATATTTACACCAGAGAAAGCACTTGGATTGCTTCTTTCACTTAAGCTTTCAAAGTGGCAATATATTACGTTGCGAGAGACTGCCATTCGGGAAGGTGCTAAGGATATTTACCCATCCTACTATAAACTGCAACAAACTAAGCTTGCATGCTACCCTCCTAATCAATCAGTATCAGTTACGGATTCATCAGCTAGAATTACACTTCAAGCTTTACTTGACATCACGGTGAAGCGGATTCTTCAAAGTCTTTCTGATAATGTGGAAAATAAGCAGTTAAAGCTGATATCGAAGTGGGGATTTGATGGTGCTTCCAATCAAAGCCGATACAAGCAGAAAATGGACGGCGAGCATGATGATTCAAGCATTTTCATGACCTCCTTGGTGCCACTGAAACTGACAGATGGAGATAATACTATATGGACAAACCCGAAACCATGCTCAACTTTTTATTGTCGTCCGGTTCAGTTCACTTTTGTAAAAGAAAGTCATGCAGTTGTCATTGATAACAAAAGAAAAATGGATGAGAAAATTGAGGCCCTTAACCCCACAGAGTGCATTAATAGTAACAGGGTGACTCATAAACTAATGATGACAATGATCGACGCAAAAGTCTGCACGTACCTTTCTGAAGCTAGATCAAATGCATCATGCTACCTGTGCTTAGCAAAACCAACAGAAATGAACCACTTAGATGCTGTAACATCAAAAACTGTGTGTTCTGACATATATGAATTTGGCCTATCATCCCTACATGCCCGTATAAATTGCATGGAATGTCTGTTACACATTGCGTACAGACTTGACTTCAAACAGTGGGCAGCAAGAAGTAATGAGCATAAAGATATGTTACAAAACAGAAAAAAAAACATTCAAAATAAATTTAAAGAGGAGCTCAATCTGTTAATTGATATAGTAAAACAAGGCTCGGGAACTACCAATGACGGGAATACCGCAAGGAAGTTTTTCGAGTTTCCCAATAAAACTGCAGCTATTACTGGGTTGGATCAAAACCTGATAAAAAGATTTGCTGTTATTTTGCAAGCAATAACATCTGGTGAGAAGATCGATGTCATCAAATTTAAAGATTTTGCTCGCAAAACAGCAGAAAAGTACGTGGAATTATACGACTGGTACTACATGTCATCAACCGTACATAAACTATTAATACACGGAGCTGACATAATCGAAAAAAATGATATTGTCCCGATTGGGACTCTCTCGGAAGAAGCCTCAGAGTCTCGAAACAAAGATTTTAGGAGGTTCCGGGAACATCATTCGCGGAAAAGAAGCAGGCAAGATTCTAATCAAGATATCCTAAATATGCTTGTTGTTTCTTCGGATCCTTTTCTAAGTGCACAAAGGCCGAAGTTAGATGCCAAAAGGAAGACAACCTTTTTTGCTGAAACTCTCGACCTAATACAGTTTCCGGAAACTGAGTTCGAGTTTGTAGGTATATCCGATCTGGATTCTGACTCGGAATTGGAGTCCGACAACGAAAGTTGTAAAGAAAATTTGTAAAATTTAATTATTTTTCTTTATGTTCTTTTGTTATTTATGTTAGTTTATTGTACCAATATGTTTAGTTAATAATTTCATAAATTATAGTTTCAAATATGTATTTTGTATAATTGAATTTATTAGATATTATTTTTGTTACTTCTGTTTTATTTAAATTACCTATCAATAAAAAGTTTATATACAGTCTTTTTTTTTTCACATATTCTTAATATTTGGGGAAAAAGCATGCTTCCTAACGATGTTCTTAACTTTGACACAGTTCATGGATCGTTTTGAACAGTTTCATATGTTAAAATAAATAATGTTAGTACTATAATCCCCTATAAGGATATTATTATTATTATGTGTCCGGTTATGTTGTAATCATACTTTTAGGGTATGATCAATTAACAATTTCATTCCCCTATCTTTCAAAAAGAAGCGACAGCATGGGCACTTTGACACTGATATTCAACTATTTGGTATTGTTGGAAATCTTACAAGATCAACAAGACACTACACACCTCTGTCTAGTCCTTCAGGTCTATAGGGGTGATGCTATTTTATGATAAGAGTTGTTAAAGCTCTGAATTCTTCAACTTAAACACTAAAAGGAACGTTTAAATATGTAAAAATAAATAAAAATATTTTGACGATTTTTAAAAAAAAAAGGCATCTACAACCATTATGTAACGTATGTCAAAAAATCATAAATAATTAGTACTATAACCCCCTATAAGGATATTACGGTTATCGCTGCCGTTTTAGAGATATTTCGATTTTTCATACTAGCTCCATACAAAATTTTCGTAAAAAAATTATAATTCCTTCGTTTCTGTGCAGAATCAATTCTGGTGTCATTTTTGTATATTGTTATAACTAATAGAAGTGATATCCGGAAAAAAAACTCGCACTTGCAAAATAAAATGCCTAAGTCTATGAAAGCCGATTTTCAGCCCACCGTGCGGCGGGCAAAACAATCTCAACTCTCTGTGTGCGTAATCAGTCTCTCGCTTATGGTACATTTCTTCTCGCTGCAAACAGCCTGCTGGTATTATTATTAAGATTTTCTAGGCTATTATAGCGTAGGTATTTTTGCTTTTGTATGAGAGTGGTGTACCTGTTACGGAGTAACTATTTAGTAATCTGTGTCTGGATATACTTAGATTTAGTCCAGTCTTATACACAAATGTCGCAGTGACGGCAGATATCGGTATCAAAATTGAGTAGATAAATACATAAAGCAGCTTTACTCAACCTGCGCTACGTTACAAAACTTCGATTTTTTGTGTATCTGATCACGATGTAATAAGACTATTTACCAGTTATGAAAATGAAAAAGTTGACCTATGTTCATTTGTCCGTAACTCAAAAATGTATAAGAATAATTGAAATAAATGTATAATACCAGTATTGAACGCTCGTAAAAGTATGAAGTATTGCATTATGTATTTTATTTCTTTTTATATGAGTCTGTGTGCCTGTAATAAAATGTGTTTTATTTATACATATAATGATGATTGTTACTCACGATTATGAATAAGACAACCACAGCAGTGATACCCAGACAATCATTACTTCTGTATCCCAGTCGAAATATATAGCAACGATCACTTACGAACAGTTCACTTTATCAGCAATCATGTTCGGGGTGCTTTTGGAACGAGCTCGCACCCTGCTCACCAGTTATATTAATTTTGTACGCATTAATGTAAAATATAGTACATACATAATACTGTGATGAGTTCGTGGCTGAATAATAACTAACAGCCGCATAGGTCAACACTTGCGGAAGTCGGACTGTAGATTGGTTTTATTTTATTGTACGCCACCTGCTCGACGTCCGTAAGTACAGCTACTGGGATCCAGCAGAATACCAGCGTCAGGCATATTTGCCTGGCACATGCAGTGCTGGACTCCCATTTGGCGCAATTCCGAGACACAAACCACACCGATTTTACGTATTAAATGTTTGTTTGTTTTATTACATTTATAATATTTTTATTGTATCGATGTGTGCGTTTGTTCTTTTTTTTTCTGTAACTTATGTGTTACTGCCCGGCCCGGCTTCGCTCGGGTAATAAAGTAATTTGTAAAAAAAAAAAATGGTTTTATGGGTTATCCTTGAGAGATAGAGTACTTTTTTGTAGATCTATAAAAGAGGATCAATCTCACCATACATGGTTTAGATATAACTCAAAATGTTTTGGCAGCGGTTTTAATTAACGGTCCCGATCGGCTTTAGTTTTTCAGACTTTTTGAACTAATATCGTCGTATTTCATCAAATTTACACAAAACCTTAACTTATTATACACTAAAACCTTCCCCAGGAATCACTCCGCAGTTTTAAAGATCTAAGCATACATAGCAGGAAGCGACTTTGTTTTATACTATGTAGTGATATGTAAATGTGCTTTTGTGTTGTGTCTTCTGTTGACTAATAAAAGTTGTATTTATCTACCTAAGACGGTATGCCATTCACGTTCCGATACATATAGAGATTCCTCCGTCCCTCGCTGTTGGTTCCAGGTGTAATTCTTGCATCTTTGCCATTTTATTATGGGTAGTCAAAAGCCAGAAAATCTGGCACCAATCTCGCCAAGAGTTATGGTCTTCCCCATCTACTACTGTAGGTCAGATCGGCAGACCTTCCATGTCTCCACTAGTATAGCAACTGCACCGGGTTAGACTTAGTTGGGGAAAGGTTATCAGATTATGACTACACAATACTTTGCTCTTGAAGAAAAATACAAAGAACTCCGATCATAATGGCGTGTGACAAATTTATAATGGTTTCAATCTATCAATCTTTTGAGGGTATTGAATATTATTACGGTAACCGAAATGAACTTTAATATTAAAGTCGCTCATGAACAATATAAGAACTATAGAATCAAAAAAAAAGTTTATAAATATTTTATGGCGTAAGAAAAGTATTGATAAAGATTTATTTTTTGTATTGTTTGTTGTAAATTTCTTAAATATGTCTTAGTACTTATAATAAGCTTCCGTACTAATATGAATTGAAAGAAAATTACTATATTAATACCTACTGTTACTTATGAAATAGATTGAACAAAACTGTTTATCTCCATTTAAACACACTGAAAAAAAAGAATTGTTGAATGTACTAAAGTAGCGTAGGTTGAGTAATGAACTGCCATAGTCAACCCTTTTCATAGTTAATTTTACTATAACAAGAGTGAATTTAACAAAATCCACTTTGTTGATTTTACATAACACAACAGATTGACTAAAACTATTTTAAGTATAGTAAAATTTATCGAACAAATATTTGAATACACTAAAGAAAGTTTGTAAAATACTTTCGTAAGAGTTCTCTAAATTTCCAACAGGTGACGCTACTAAATTTGTTCGTAACACTAACAAATAAGAAAGTTGATTTTACTTGACACAAATCATGAGATACGTTTAATATAATTAACACTAGAAATATATACATTTTACACAAGCTTGTCAATAAAATCAACAAAGAAGTTTTGTTTAAACAACAGTACGAGTTTCGCAACACAGTTCTCCAGATATCCGATAGGTGTCGCTTGCTACTCTACTAAAGTTGTTCGTAAAAACTAACAAATTGGAAGATTGATTTTACTTGACACAAATTATGAGATACATTTCATATAATTGACATTAGAAATATGTTAATTTTACGCAAGTTTGTAAATAAAATCAACAAAGAAGTTTTGTTTAAACAACAGTACGAGTTTCGCAACACAGTTCTCCAGATATCCGATAGGTGTCGCTTGCTATTCTACTAAAGTTGTTCGTAAAATCTAACAAGTTAGGAAATTGATTTTAATTGACACAAATTATGAGATACATTTCATATAATTGACATTAGAAATATGTTAATTTTACGCAAGTTTGTAAATAAATTCAAAAAAGAACTTTTGTTTAAACAACAGCGCGAGTTTAGCAAAACAGTTTTCCAAATGTCCGACAGGTGACGCTTGCTAATCTACTAAAGTTGTTCGTAAAAACTAACAAATTGGAAGATTGATTTTACTTGACACAAATTATGAGATATATTTAATATAATTGACATTAGAAATATGTTAATTTTACGCAAGCTTGTAAATAAAATCAACAAATAACTTTTGTAACAACAGTACGAGTTTAGTAAAACAGTTCTCCAGATATCCGATAGGTGTAGCTTGCTACTGTACTAAAGTTGTTCGTAAAATCTAACAAATTAGGAAATTGATCTTACTTGACACAAATTACGAGACATATTTAATATAATTGACATTACAAATATGTACATTTTACACAAGCTTGTCAATAAAATCAAAAAAGAACTTTTGTTTAAACAACAGTACGAATTTAGCAACACAGTTCTCCAGATATCCGATAGGTGTGGCTTGCTACTCTACTAGAGTTGTTCGTAAAATCTAACAAATTAGGTAATTGATTTTACTTGACACAAATTATGAGATACATTTCATATAATTGACATTAGAAATATGTTAATTTTACGCAAGTTTGTAAATAAAATCAACAAAGAAGTTTTGTTTAAACAACAGTACGAGTTTCGCAACACAGTTCTCCAGATGTCCGACAGGTGACGCTTGCTAATCTACTAAAGTTGTTCGTAAAAACTAACAAATTGGAAGATTGATTTTACTTGACACAAATTATGAGATATATTTAATATAATTGACATTAGAAATATGTTAATTTTACGCAAGCTTGTAAATAAAATCAACAAATAACTTTTGTAACAACAGTACGAGTTTAGTAAAACAGTTCTCCAGATATCCGATAGGTGTCGCTTGCTACTGTACTAAAGTTGTTCGTAAAAACTAACAAATTGGAAGATTGATTTTACTTGACACAAATTATGAGATATATTTAATATAATTGACATTAGAAATATGTTAATTTTACGCAAGCTTGTAAATAAAATCAACAAATAACTTTTGTAACAACAGTACGAGTTTAGTAAAACAGTTCTCCAGATATCCGATAGGTGTCGCTTGCTACTCTACTAAAGTTGTTCGTAAAAACTAACAAATTGGAAGATTGATTTTACTTGACACAAATTATGAGATACATTTCATATAATTGACATTAGAAATATGTTAATTTTACGCAAGTTTGTAAATAAAATCAACAAAGAAGTTTTGTTTAAACAACAGTACGAGTTTCGCAACACAGTTCTCCAGATATCCGATAGGTGTCGCTTGCTATTCTACTAAAGTTGTTCGTAAAATCTAACAAGTTAGGAAATTGATTTTAATTGACACAAATTATGAGATACATTTCATATAATTGACATTAGAAATATGTTAATTTTACGCAAGTTTGTAAATAAATTCAAAAAAGAACTTTTGTTTAAACAACAGCGCGAGTTTAGCAAAACAGTTTTCCAAATGTCCGACAGGTGACGCTTGCTAATCTACTAAAGTTGTTCGTAAAAACTAACAAATTGGAAGATTGATTTTACTTGACACAAATTATGAGATATATTTAATATAATTGACATTAGAAATATGTTAATTTTACGCAAGCTTGTAAATAAAATCAACAAATAACTTTTGTAACAACAGTACGAGTTTAGTAAAACAGTTCTCCAGATATCCGATAGGTGTCGCTTGCTACTGTACTAAAGTTGTTTGTAAAATCTAACAAATTAGAAAATTGATCTTACTTGACACAAATTACGAGACATATTTAATATAATTGACATTACAAATATGTACATTTTTCACAAGCTTGTCAATAAAATCAACAAAGAACTTTTGTTTAAACAACAGTACGAATTTAGCAACACAGTTCTCCAGATATCCGATAGGTGTGGCTTGCTACTCTACTAGAGTTGTTCGTAAAATCTAACAAATTAGGTAATTGATTTTACTTGACACAAATTATGAGATACATTTCATATAATTGACATTAGAAATATGCTAATTTTACGCAAGCTTGTAAATAAAATCAACAAAGAACTTTTATTTAAACAAGGGAACGAGTTTCGAAGTCAGTTCTTCCCGACAGGTGACGCTTGCTAATCTACAAATACTAAAGTTGTTCGTAAAAACTAACATACTGGAAGATTGATTTTACTTGAAACAAATTATGATATTAGAAACAAGTATGTACATTTTACACAAGCTTGTCAATAAAATTTACAAAGAACTTTTGTTTAAGGTTAAACATTAGCCCGTGACATGACTCGCTATTGTAGGCACATAACGTGGTTTCCATGGGTTTTATCTTCTACATTATATATTTTAGCGTGTTCCGACAACTAACGGCAATTTGTTCACTATGAACTATAAGAAAGCAAAATTATGTCATTATATGCAATATGTTTTAGTATTTGCTGAATACAAATTAAGTGTGTGCATATACACTCATTTGTACAAATCAAAGTTGTATTCGGCAAATACTACAAACATACCGAATACAACAGCATTTAATGAAATAATTTTGCTTTGATAGGTAACATAGTTCATTCATACTATAACCTTAACCGTTAAGTATAGTTACAGGAAATTGTTCCTATGAGACCATCCATAACTTTTTAAGATATTCTGAACTGCATCCACAGATTCCGGAAAAAGTTTACAGTCAGCAAAAAAAAATCTAAAATACAAATAAATGCCAATCGATCCTATTTCATGTGGGGATCAAAAGACTCTATGGGACCATTTAAGGTATGAGTAATAGAAATGACAGCAATCGCCAAATACTTTTTAAGGTCAACTGAAATTTGAGTACAGAAACTACGGTAGGTAAGTCAAAACACCGGGTTCACACGCAGGCATAATCTTCTACAACATAAGAACTAAAAAAAGTAGTTTCTGCACTCAAATTTCAGTTAAATGTGACTTCACATATCCTAAAACCATAAGACAATTTAGACGCTTCTAACGATACTTCATTTATCAAATTATCATAAGTAATTTAGAAGTTATGAGGGAACATAATAATAATAATGAACATACTTTTGGGGTTGTAAATCGGGTGAATGCAAGCAAAGGCAAAAGCTAACAATGTATATTATATACAGCGTGGCATGGACATTGACGCACATCCTGTTACCATGGATTCAGTAAGTACATGATTCTGATTTTTATTTTGGGTGGTAATATCATCCAGTGAGTCCTTCCGCCCAGGGTGGGGCGGAAGGGACTGTCAGACTTTTACTGACTAAAATCCACCCGTGTTCCACTTTTCTGTGAAACTAATGATTTTTTTTTGATAACCGACGAAAAATTTCTTCGCTAGAGGGTCTACAATCGTGTGCTGAATTTACGGTTACAGTTTGCGCGTCGATGTCCCTGCCACCCTGTATATTTGAAAAGTGCTTATTAAGCCCTTTCATTTGGTACCCAATTTTTTTAACAAAATGTCACATATCCTATAATATTACAAATGCGCGAAATTTCATCCAAATCCGTTAAGCCGTTTATGTGTGATTGAGTCACAAACATCTAAACATCTTCACAAACTTTCGCATAATTATAATATTAGTAATATAAAAAACTTTTTTGCAAAAAATAAAACCGACTTCCATATCAAAACACTACAAAGCCAAAAATAATTTTAATTTCGGTAGTCGGTGTTATTGGTTTTGTATTTTCTTTTTTTTTTCACACCGCCTTCCGAAATTAAAATTATTTTTGGCTTTGTAGTGTTTTGATATGGAAGTCGGTTTTATTTTTTGCAAAAAAGTTTTTATTTTCGTGCTTTTTAGTGGGTCAGTGAATTTTCCAAATCGGTTCGTAAATGACGGAGTTATGCGCGAACAAAAAACGCAATGCAGCGTAAACGAAAAGATCATCAACGTAAACATTTTTTTAGACTTTTGTTGATTTTTCAGAAACGGCTTGTCCGATTTCGATAAAATTTTCATGGGACCATTTGGGAAGTATACCCTTTCTAACAAGATCAGAATTTTTCAAATCGGTTGGCAAACGACGGAGTTATGCGTGGACAAACATAAAAAAAAAAAAAAAAAAAAAAAAAAAAATACAAACATCCGAATTGAGAACCTCCTCCTTTTTTAGAAGTCGGTTAAAAAAGTAACGATTTAACTCTTTGTTTTGATCTATACCATACCAATATATCTACCTACATGTTACTTAATTAAAATGTTGATTTTACGAAACATCTTTGAGATTTTACTAAACTATAATGTCATTTGACGTGACGTCATACCTATTCTTCCACCAATTCGCGTTCCGTCTCGACTCGATACGACTTAGAGTTGCCAGATTAACACTTCTGCGCCCTTTTTAATTTTATTATAAGTAATTTGAAGTAGGAAATGACGGAAATAATTTTGACTAAAATTAAACGTTTTTAGGGTTCCGTCTAAAGGGTAATAACGGGATCCTATTGCTAAGACTTCACTGTCTGTCTATCACCAGGCTGTATCATAGGCTGCTGTATGATAGCTAGACATTTGAAATTTTCGCAGATGATGTAGGTATTTCTGTTGCTGCTATAACAACAAATTCTAAAAACAGAATAAAATAAATATTTAAGGGTGGTTTCCATACAATAAACGTGATTTTTTGCCGTTTTTGCTCGATATTAATAACGATTGGTACGGAACCCTTTGTGCACGAGTCCGAATCGCACTTGGCCGATTTTTAGACATATTGCATACTGCCTACTGGTCATATCATGTCCGGACGTTTTCAGCGTGACAAATAGTATTCCTGTAGATTTTGGGTGGTAGGTACTGTGTTTTCCCGTCCGCATAAGTTTTTTTTTTAATTTTCATGATATTTTGACGCTACTGAACAAGATAAGAAAGGGTGTCGCGCTGACACCCTTGAGCGTTTCGTATAAAACTCATAATTATGCCAAGAAGCTACCGCCATTAGATAAACTTCGGATTTTAAGATTTATAATATCATGAAAATAAAAAATAAAAAACTTTTATGCGAGTACACGAAAACATGCTTCTCTCTCATTTGTTCCAAGCATCTACAGAAATAAGGTAAAATCTAAATAATGGAAATGAAGTACAGAAAATATGGCCAATACCATCTCTAAATATATTTTGGACTGAAAAAAAATGCCAAGGCATGTTACTCGTGCGATTTACCCAATGAAGTAATCATAAATAAAATAATATATAATATTTTTGGGGGAAAAATTCCAACTTGCATAGCGGAATTCAAAATATCTCGTTGGCAACACTGTTCTTCAAATTCTTTCTATTGACGCGTGCGCCGCGGTGCTCTGTGTTGGATTAGTTAGATATTTAATATTTATATCATTCATAGTTACGCTAAAGTAATAGTAGTTCAATCATTGTTCATAGCAGTTCATAGTGAGTGAAAATGGACTCGACGTCACAAAATACGTTAGGATTTACATTACACTCCAACTTCGCCATAGCACTTCTCGATTCCTGGGGAGTCTCGAAGGAAACACAAGCTGTATTGCAAGGTAAGTTCTTACTTTAGAGATACTGTAGATAAATGTATTCCAAATTTTAATATCACTCCCTGGGCCCTGTCCTTCTTTTTTTAGAATATGACTTGGATGTATTTTGCATAGAAAATATTTCTGATTCTGATATAAATGAGCTGATTCCAAAATCAAGAATAAAGGATAGAATTAAATTCAAGGCTGGATTAGCTCAATTTAAAAATGAAAATAAATCCCTGGTGAGTATTTTGTAGTATACCTATTATTGTACCTACTTTCCAGAATGTAGCGAGGCAGAGTGTGGTGAGGCTCGGTAATCTCAAGCACAGGCTTTGCTTGTTTTAAAACTGATTGATTTGTTCATATTATTTTGTTTTTGTACTATAAGAGAAAATAAGTAAATAAACTACATATATATTACTAGCTTTTCGCCGCGGTTTCACACGCATTAATTTGAAAATGTACCGCGGTTGTATGTAGCGTGATGATATATAGCCTAAAGCCTTCCTCAAATAATGGACTATCCAACACAAAAATAATTTTTCAATTCGAACCAGTAGTTCCTGAGATGAGCGCGTTCAAACATAGAAGCAATCAAACTCTTCAGCTTAATAATATTAGTAAAGATTATTATTTTAAAGAGATTTAGTTTCGGTAGAAATGTTACTAATGTATCTCAGATCAAATGCTCTTAATAGTATGAGCACTGATCTAGCTGGAGTCAACTTGAAATTGTTTTTTCACATTAATAAAATACAAACTTGTTCGTATAATTTATTATTAAATATTTAATATTTTTCTTTAAATATTTAAGTTTTTTGCAAATATGCCATTCAATATTTATGCTTGACAAAATTCGGCCTTATGATATTATGCTTTTAGAATTTTTAATAATAAATATTATGCCAATTGATATTTATGCCATTTAACAGTATAGGTTTTATGTTTAGGACAAAAAATTATGCGTAGGTAATCATTCAATTTTATTTTTTATCTTTTCAGGTTGAATTAGATTTTGAATTCATGTACCCAAACCATGACCTAGAATTGTTCAAAAAGTGCCCAATATTCATGGAAAAAGCATTGCCAATTTACAGTAAAATAAAAAGTTGCGTGGATAATCTGAAAACTTTGAACGACGATAGTACCACACCAGGTCAGTAGATGCTAATTTATTTTCATTATCCTTCCTATCCTACTTCCTACTAATCCTACTTCCTATCCTACTTCCTACTAATATTATAAATGCGAAAGTTTGTGAGGATGGATGGATGTTTGTTACTCTTTCACGCAAAAACCACTGAACGGATCAGAATGAAATTTGGTAAGTATATAGTTGGCAGCCAGGAATAACACATAGGCTTCTTTTTATCCCGAAATTCCCACGGGATCGGAATTTGCGCGGGAAAACCTTCCCACGCGTACGAAGTCGCGGGTAGAAGCTATATTAAATAAAGATAATAGATAGTCCTCATTTTTACAGGTTTATCTTTGTAATAATTTTTAACTCCTTGCAGATGTGAGAGATTTAAGAGTCCCAAAATGTATCACTTGAAGATCTTAATAATATGAAGCTATGGTTGAAATTTAATAAAGAGCCTTGGGTAGATGTTGTGGAGAAGTGGAAACTAACAAGGACATTGCGAAAAGAAGATTTATCTGGAAAAGATAAAACCATCCGGGACTTATTTAATGAGTGGCCTTCAATCAAAGCAAGCTTGGGCTACAAACTTGTTCGTATAATTTATTATTAAATATTTAATATTTTTTTTTAAATATTTAAGTTTTTTGCAAATATGCCATTCAATATTTATGCTTGACAAAATTCGGCCTAATGATATTATGCTTTTAGAATTTTCAATAATAAATATTATGCCAATTGATATTTATGCCATTTAACAGTATAGGTTTTATGTTTAGGACAAAAAATTATGCGTAGGTAATCATTCAATTTTATTTTTTATTTTTTCAGGTTGAATTAGATTTTGAATTCATGTACCCAAACCATGACCTAGAATTGTTCAAAAAGTGCCCAATATTCATGGAAAAAGCATTGCCAATTTACAGTAAAATAAAAAGTTGCGTGGATAATCTGAAAACTTTGAACGACGATAGTACCACACCAGGTCAGTAGATGTTAATTTATTTTCATTATATTAAATAAAGATAATAGATAGTCCTCATTTTTACAGGCTTATCTTTGTAATAATTTTTAACTCCTTGCAGATGTGAGAGATTATGTTTACCTAAAACTTATGAGTTCGAAGTTGCCACCCACAATTCATTTTACATGTCGCGGTAAGTAAATAAAGTGCGCAATAAATTAAAAAAATAAATAACACAGTATTTGTGTCTACCTGTGGTAGCCGATTCGTTTTTTTTTCTTATTATGACTTGCTCTTTGGTGAAGGAAGACATCGTGAGGAAATCAGCAAGTCTTAAGAACTCAACCCAATGAAGACTTGTGATATTAGTTTACAGGCAATGGGTTCAGTGTGGTAGATTATTTATGACCCAGAACATCTTGTATATTTGTATTTGTTCAACCTTGTATTTGTTCTATTACAGAATCAGAGCGAAATAGTAACAAAGATCAAGCTGCGTCAGGATGAGCACTTGGCCAAAGGACCTACTTGCCAACCACTGATAGTCGTGGTAGGGTCATCGATAGAAGAAATAACCGATTACTATGTCCATTATGAATCAGTCATTTATAAGATCGACACCCTACTAAAATCAGTAGATGTATGCTTTAAAATTTTCCATGTTTTCAATTTAGAGTACCCGACAGAATGTGTTAACGTGTGGACCTTTATACAAAAATATTTTTACGGAATTGATTGCAAATCTGATAAAAAAAATTCAAGTGTAGCTTGTTTTATGGCGGATCTGTCTTAAAACATTTTTAGACTGAAATTTCTATTTTGTGCCAAATATTTTATTTTGTGATTTGACTGTAAGAATTATTTAGCATATTTTGATAAAACTTAGAAATATTTTTTGTATGTATTGATATAGTATAAAGCTGAATTGTAACTGCGTTAGATGTAAACTTAGCAATAATGTTAAGTAATATAATATTAAGGTTTTGCATGGCGTTGGTATGTTGGACATTGTGGGCGGATAATTCTTTCTTTTTAGTGCAGAATGGGTCAGCATATCTAACTACCCTTGGAGTCACATGATTGAAGATGATCCCTTCTGGACATCCTTTAAGACGAGCCTTTTGTAAAAGGTTACCGCAACCTTAGTTTTAAGTACATTTAAATATAAATATGTTCATTCATTTAACCATCTCCATATTAATGTGATCCTGGTACTCTAAAATCTGTTCAGTCAGTTATTCCTATCTGTTCTAAGAATGTACATTTTGGGAAATATACATTAGGGGAAAGGTGCATTTTGGAAAAAGTACTTTTTCGGAAGTGGACATTTCGGGAGTTGTACCTACCTTTTGAAACCGGTGTACACTATGGGAAGTGTTCATTTTGAACCTGAAAGCCTTTTATGATTATTTTGTGTCACATTTGTTTTGAGTTGATTATTTTATGTGATATTTCAGTTATTACCTCGCCTGTAAGTGAATTGTTTAAGTTTTATTGTAAAAGCAATTTGATAACAATTATAATATACTTAATTTTATTCATTTAATATTTTGTTTTCTTTTACTATTTTAGTTATAAACCGAACAAAATTATTGTAACATTTTATCATACAATTCAGATTTAATTTGTTTAACATTTAAATGTGTATTTTTAACAGTTATAATTGGAGTACTTTTTGGTAAATTTTGCTAAACATGTTCTTTTATTTTGTACTGTATGATACCGCTCACTGGCGGGTGATTTTGTCTTTCGTTTATTTTTTTATTGGTAGTTTACTGATTTGTAAATTAGGCAGCTGACTCCAAGTCTCTGGCGACAAAGTATACACGGTGACTTTATTAGTGCGCATAATTTTTGAGGATGTTCGTTCAGTCGGACCATTAGTTTGATGGTATGAATATCCTTATAAGTTATGCGCACTAGTCACGCAGTATATTACGCTACGAGAGATTTTCAGTCAACCAATAATTTACAGCTTTCATGCATAATGGCGAAACATGTTTAATAGAATATACCTACATCCTGTTCGTACATTTTAGGAGAGCGCATTTTGTATATTTTACTACTAAAAGTGAAGTAAAGTATACGAAATGTGCTCTCCTAAAATGTACGAAATGGTATGAGTAAATGTTACAATACTAATTTTACATATTTTATTACAATACCTTACGTAAAATATGCAAAACTTATTTAATGTAATATACGAAATCATACGAGTAAATATCACAAAATTAGTTTTGCATATTTTAAGTAAAATATACTAAACCAACAAGAAGATATCTGGTAAATTGTATGAAATTAATTTCACATGTTTTACCAAACACTTTTAGTTAAACATATTAAATCAATATCGTTAAATGGACGAAAGTAATATACGTGAAATATGCAGGACTCGATTAGCTGAATATACTAAATTAAATGAGTAAATGTAGCAAAATTAATTTCATATATTATACATAACACATTTAGTGACATTCATTAAATCTCATCGTGAAATATACAGTACTGGATTAGTTGAATATACAAAATGAAATTAGTAAATGTAGCGAAATCAATTTCACATTGTTTACATAACACGTTTAGTGGTATTTATTAAATCTCATCGTAAAAGATCAAAAGTAATCGACGTGAAATGTACAGGACTTTTTAGTTGAATGTACAAAATGAAATGAGTAAATGTAGCAAAATTAATTTCACATATTTTACATAACACGTTAAGTGACATTTACTAAATCTCATCGTAAAATATCGAAAATAATCGATGTGAAATACACAGGACTTTTTAGTTGAATAAACAAAATGAAATGTGTAAATTTACTAAACGTATGGGTTACATAATCAACCAGTTCTATTTGGTAAAATCAACAATTTCGTGTGTAGGACCTATATTAACCCGCGGATTTGATAAAATTTACGCGGAATTTAGTAAAATCAATCATTCTTTTTTTTCAGTGCAATGTTATGCATAATATATTATACACATATCATCCTACATAATTACCTAGGTATCCATTTAATTCAAAGGTCATAATTATCCACACGTGTTGATGTTTCAATTGCTAACTAAGATTTCATGAGTTATCTTTTTGACTTAGGTATCTCTCTCCAGCCGATCGTTCATGGCTGATGATCGCAGTCACCATTCTTCAGCATCCAGCGGTTCGTTAAGCTTTTCCACTTGTTGCGATCGGTGGCCATACGGAGGACTTCATCGATATTGTGAGAGCTGTCTGTCTTCAGTTGCTCCGACCACTGTAAAGGAGATCTCCTTCTTGATTTTGCCTTCAACCTAGCGTCGAACAATGTGGCCGAAGTAGCTCAGGATACGGCAACAGCATATTGTCTTATAATTTAATGAATATCCACTGAAATGCTTAATAAGTAAATCATAATCACGCCGGAGTCTGCGTTTCCTGATAGTTATAACCTGGGGGTTTGACCATCATCTCACCTGATGGTAAGCAATGATGTGGTCGAAGATGAAGCTCGCTTACCTAATAGTAACCTATTTACTCTTGACGTAAAGACTCCTAGGATATAGCTATCTGAAAACGCAGACTCCTTACCAGTCCTTAGCCGTATACGCAATCAAAGAAAAATCGGAAAAAATCTGTGAGTAACGAGCAGACAGTTCGAACTCTATTCATTCCTTAACGGTTTCATGTCTCCCTCAATATGGGGAACTTTTATTTATGTTTGTGCCGCAATTCCTAAAAGTATGACACATGTTATATAATACGTTAATAAATATGTTTTTTTTTTGTTTTCTAGCAATCAGTTACAACCAGTCGTATAAATCACAGTAGTTATTGTAGGAACAATTACAACCAGTCTTCAGTTAGCAGCCAGCTAGTTTCGAATAAGTTGACGAATTTACAGTATTTTTTTTGGTTTACAACACACGTTCAGACATCGGTCTCGATGTATGTATGATGTGATACGCTTCTTATACCCGCGCGTAAATCAGGCAAACGCAACTGAATTTGTCGAGCACACTTATAGGCCCTACAGCTGAGACGAAAAATTGCATAACAATTAGTATCAGAACCGTACCACGCCGTCTCATTGACCCAATACTAGACAGGTACCTGTAGCAATTAACAGCTGACCGCAAACTCCATTATTCTGACATTCACTTTTTCATGTGGTTTTTGTTATATTAATTGAGTTTCTGTTTACCATGACTTTCGTAATAGAACAATATGTTGTAAGTCACTTTTACTAATGCAGTGTTAGCTAGCTGGAAACGTGTGACGTGTTGTAAAATCACAGATGGATGGCGGACCTTCTTATGTTAATTTTGAAGTTTTTTTTTAAACCTTTATTAATTTCAACGAGGGATTGATGAGACATTATCATGCCAGCCTCATAGGCTTCACAAAAATAACAAATGTCTATGCTAATGTGCTAAAATAACTAATCTGTAGATTCCACGAACTGCATGCCGTACAAATGTCTCTATATCCTTCGTGAGCTCAACACCCTAATCAAGCTTTCCACTACCTACTTGCTTGGCAAGGGCACAGGAATTCTTATCTCATTCCACGAAAAAAAAAGACATAACCTGGAAAAGCAACGAAACAAAAATAAAATTACAGGCATCGTCTGGAGCGTCGAACGTCGCAATTCAACAACGAGCTCTGACCAAATCCTCTCAGCTCTTATCACCAAGCTGCACTTCATGACACCTAGATACCGATAGAAAAGCATCATAATAAAACATTTCCCGTATGGGGTATTACTACGTTCAGTAATGCGACACGACGCGAGTAGAGAGATCCTCTTTGCCTCTTCCGACAGAGGCTGGGCTAGGACTAGGTATGTGAGCATTAAAGTACCTCTGTTGACGCTTATTTTTTTTATTACGGATGAGCCCTCTCTTGACCTCCTTGACCTAGACCGGTAATGAAATGGAGATGAAGGAATCAGGTCATGGAACTCTTGCGCACACTCCCCGAAGTACAATATATAGAAAACCGACACGCAAGCAACGGTTCGCCGATGAGCCAGACTATGAAGCTTGCCCGATAGCACCTCGTCGCCTACAAGCCTTTTAGCCCTGCGCTCGATCGAGTCCAGTGCAGCAAGTTGGTATTTTTAGTATTCTAAAGGATATTCTAAAATATGTGTTCTTGGAAAGTCGAAGTCCAAATTGCTGAAATATCATATTCTAGCACTTCAAGAACGAGCTCAGGATACTACTCACCGCAATCACGCTTGCTACAACTATACCATTGGTTCAGACTAATGTAATAATAAATATGATTAATATATTGTTAAGCTATAAGTACATTACCTGCCAAATGCTTGCACAGGTCCAGTCAAATCAGTGTGCATCTTGTCTCAAAAGATCGCCTCAGACATTACAAGGTTCTCGTATGATTTGAATAGTACAGATTGTATGTAAGGTATTTGATACAAATAAGGCCTACCTAATTTTAGTTGCTTTTATTTCAATAAATGTTAAAGCATTAAAATAAAAACTTAGATGTTTACTAGCATTGATTCTTTAATTTTAGATATCTATTAAAAAACGTGACAGTTTCTAATTAAATATAAGCAAACTAATCGAATTCCGGAAACATACACTTTGGCCATAATAAATATAGTACACATATTAAGGCCTGTATGATTCAAAATGAAATATAGCTGGAAACTAAAGTTTCATGACACAAGACATGGTTCCATAACGTTCATTAGCTCAATTTGTTCATTTTATATCAGGTTTTGAAACAAAATAAAATAAAATGCCTTTTGAATCTCTGCCAAAATTTAGATTCTTTTTATTAAGAAATACACATTAACGATCAACAAAATTAAACATTCATTATAACAAACTAAAGAATACTATCATAAATTCTTCAAAAAACAATCAAAAACAGAAAAGTTTTAATTTTTGGATAGGCCTTCTTAAAACACGGTGCTTGAATAGGACCCCAAACCAAAATTAACTTTATAATCATTTTAGGCAGTTAAATTAGTCTTTAATTCTTAATAACTAATTGAGATCTTAATTTTTGTCACATTCGGGGCATAAGAAGTCTTCAGAGTCGTCTTTGATTATTCCAATACAATCCTCGTGATACCACTTAAAGCAGTCTTTGCAAGGACGCATATCTGCTACTTCATCTTTATGACAAGCATGGCAATACCAGGTTTCTTCTTTTCCTACTTTCTTGCTTTTTTAGTACTACCTTTGCAATTAGTGGTTTTTCTTATAGGTTTTGTAAATTTTTTTGACACCAATTTCTTTGTCTTTTCGGAAGAAATTGTAAGACTTCTTGGTCCCAATACGATTCGAAAGGCTTAAAACACGACTTATCCATAGGTTGGAGTTCGTGCGTCGTGTTAGACGGCAAGCAGTAGAGCACTATATCGTGTTTTTCAGCTTCTTCCACAATGCGGAAATCCAGATGGCTCTTTGTGCCATCATAAATGAGTAGACACTTACCAAACGGCTTAGCCTACTATGCTGAAATAAGGCCAAGGCCTTATTCGATACAGTACCCAAACTTACTTTGAAAAAGTATAATTAATTAATCAACAGCTAATAGTACAGATTAAGATTATGAACAGTTAACTAAAAACATTAAGAAACAATTGCCAAGGGAAGCTTAAAATAAAAAGAGTAATTTTAGGCAAAAACTTACCTCGAAAGCGCAGGATTTTTATAAGGCAGTACAAAAACGTCCACTTCGTTCGACAGATGCGTGCTGCTAGCGCAGGGAGTGAGGGACGCAACGCTCGCGTACTCAGTAGGGTTGTGATTGGTGTATGTACGAGTACACGTAGTATTTTGGCAGCTAGATTTATTTATCTTTGTTTTTTAATGTGTAGGCCTAATTTGAGCGTAGGCTTTATTTGTATCAAGTACCTTATATCAAAAGGGAGGTTGATCTCTGAGTATGAGAGTGAAAAGCCGCTTGCAGCAGCATGCAATGGGTGCTATTATATAATGGACATGTCTCCACTTGTTTATATTATGTACCCATGGCGGCCATGGGTACCTATTTCACACTGAAATAATAGGTGTGACTTTGACAACCTAGGTCAATTTATTCCGCAAATTAATGTTCGCGGTGAATTTACTTGATCTGCATCAAGGCAATATATATCTGCATCAAGGCTAGTTTTGAAAATATATCGAGAATAAGACAAAGTGAAGGCCAAAAGACATTTACCAAATTAAACTTTTACTTACCTGGCCGCAGAAACACCCATCACTTTCATTTCCGTCAAAAAATGTGTTTTATTTTTATTGATAATAAGCTCGGGTTTGACCACCATCATACCTGATGATAAGTGATGAACGAAAATGGAGCACGCTTACCTAGAAGTAACCTATTCACTCTTGACTTAAACACCCCCAGGTTATAGCTATCAGTAAACACAGACTCCGGCAGGAAATTTCATTCCACACATTGAAAGTATTCCCAAAATTTATCAAGTCTTGCTCAAGATTAAACTAAATTCTATTCAGTTTCTAACTTTTGCTTTTCCGGAAAATATTTCATTTGTATTGTCGATACATTTCACTAAAGGTTATGTGAACTACATAGGTACGTACAAGAATAACCTGTCTATTGAGGCTCGCTACTAATTAGGAATGAAACAAAAATCACCACAAAACTTTTGTTTCACTCCTGGCTAATTATTAATGATGCGGCTTGCTGATGATGAGGCTTGGTAGATTCATTAGGGAAAATCAACTTTGTTTTAGATGGTATGCTCGTAAAAAAGGTAGTTTTAAAGTTGATTTTAAACCTACTCTTTATTTATTTTATGCCATTACACATCCCATTATATTACCCATCTACAAACCCGGTTGTATCCTGGGATTCTCAATAGACAATCCCATCTCTAAATTCTTCTTCTCTCATAGGGCTCACCGGAAATAGTTAGCTAAGTATCTAGGCGAAAATTTGTTTCAAGACCAAATATTGTCATCTAGAAAATTCGAGAAAATATAATACAAATGAAATTGAAACGTGATAGGTTACGCTACTGTATAGCTAATTGATTATAAGACAATTAAAAAATGCGAGAGGTGATTACAAAATTTATAAAAGAGATACCTTTAAAAAGACAAAATCAAGTATAATAGGTTTGGATAATTAACTGAGTGTGGACCAAGACCAAGCCTCTGTGTGGCCACTGATTCATAAATATATTAATCGGATGTTTGGCACAGAGTGTACGAATGCAGCGGAGCGTGGCGTCGCTTGAGCAAGTCCCGGCGCGACAAAACCGCGCGCGCCGCCCTCCCGCGCGACACTCCACACCCGCCATGCGCCGCGCGCCCCCGCTGCTGCTGCTGCTGCTGGCCGCCGTCGCCGCGCAGCCGCCACAAGTCAGCACCGACCAATCCATCGACGAGCTCATCAGCAACGACACCATCGTCGTCGACAATCACAACGGCACGCTCGTGCTGCGCGATGTCAACGGCACCGTCATCGAACTGGACGGCGACCCCGAGGAAGTGGTGCGCAAGAAACGGACATTCGGAGACATAGTTTTCAGAGGACTGGCTGACGTGCTAGGGTACAGTGTGGCGCGGAAACCCCCGCAGGTAGAGTTCCCACCACCTCTGCCGCCGGTGCCCGGGATAGACGCGCCGCTGGCAGGCGCCGTGCCCGCGCCGCCGCCGGCCCCTGCCGCCGCGCCCCCCTGCGCTGCGCCGCGCGCCGCCGCCCCGCCCCCCTGCCGCGCTGTGCAGGCGCCCCCGCCGCCGCCACCACCGCAGCCGAAAGCTGCCCCGCCGTGCCCGCGACCCAGAGCTGCACCGAGGCCCAGACCTACACCGCAACCGACCACACCGGCCCCGCCACCCCCGTGCGCCCAGCCGCGCGCGAACCCCGCCACCCCTGCGCCTTGTGCTCCGCCTCCACCACCACCGCCGCCACCCAAAGCTGACAACCTCGAGAGGATCACGTCCAATCTACGCCTAAATTTCAACTTTAACCGTGTCCCGGCCAACCAGGAAGCCCAAACTCCTGCCGCAGCAGCCGAGGAAGCCGCTGAATCCGATCAAGCTGATGCCGACAAGCAGGAGCAATTTGTGCCGATCGCTATAGAACCGCGTGCGGCCAAGTTACCGCTAAACGAGCCGCGCAAACCGCGAGTGTACGTCGATGCATTCGTTGTCCAAAACGGAGTAGCACGTCGAGTTGACACGGTTGACGCGAAGAAACTTGACGCTAAGCAAACTAACGTCGCCGATGAGGACTACCTCGCGTATGACGACGACACCAGCCAGCAGCAGCTAGACGACGATGACTACGAGGACGTGCAGGAGTCCCGCGACCGCGAGGCCGCCGTGCGTCAGTTTGGTAGCGCTGTCGATCAGTTCTGGCAAAATAAGAAGCAGCAGAGGCCAGTTCAGCAAAAGGCGCAGGCACTTCCCGCCAATCATTACCAAAATGTACATTTCGGAGATCGCGATCTGGTCGACGATGGCCGTCGCCGCGACGAGTCCCACCAGAATCTAAAGCGCCAGCGCCCGCGCCAGAAAGCAGCTCCGTTGCCTTTGCCTGAACCTGAAGATGACAATGAGGTCACGACTAGCACAGAAGACCCCAGGAAATCTCTGAAACCCCGTGTGTTGCCTCCGACCGAGCACAACCCGAATCAAATCGACACCGTAACCGTGCGAGTGCCACCGATCTATCGCGAAAAACGACCGAGAAAGCTTCACCGCGAGCGTCCTGAGCGCCCTGACAGAGATGAGGATGAGTATGAAAACAACAGAGATAGAGATTTTAGCAGCCGAGAGCGGGACTACGAGCACGATGCCGAGGGAGACGACAGCTCTCTGGCGCCGCAGACCGAGCGCCCCGTCAAGCGCAGGCGTCGCCGCAAGCACCGCAAAACGCGCTCTGCCGTCGACTTCGACTACTTTGGCAAAAAGGTGCCGATCTCCAAAGAAGAGCAATTTTACATGCAACTAACAGTCCCGCCGCCGACAATGGACGCTGATGTCGCGAGGCACGAGAAGCCAGTCGGTAGTGGATACTTTTTGGAGGATCATGAACGAATACGGGAAGACCCGCGCCATCGAATCCGCGATGACGCCGAGCGAGTGGACGACAAAGAGCGCTTAAGAGAAGATAAAGAGCGCTTAAGGGAAGATAAGGAGCGCTTAAGGGAAGATAAGGAGCGCTCGGCGAAGGACAAGGAGAGTTCTGCGGAGGATGACGAGAGAGCCAGCGAGGAAGAGCGCGCGGAGTCCCGCGAGCGCTCCGACGGGCTGAGTCCCAACGCGCGCGTGCTGGAGAGCGGCTACCGGAACAACTTCGTACGCGCCACCAACGTGCAGGTGGATGACCCCAACCCCGCGCGCCCCATCCAGTCTGCTGCGGAAAGCACAACCAGCAGCGACCAGGCGTGACCCGCGCGACCCGCCACACACACACGCCATAATTGTAATTATTATTTATTGAAAGAGTTGGTGACTCGTGACGATTGTAAACATAATATTATATAATCGAAGCAGATTACATACTTGATAACCCACGCACTCGCGTAACCCTCTCGATGTAATAGTATTTAGCGTAGATCAAGAGGTTGTTACTCGTGAAGAGCACGCAACATGTGTGCGTTGTCCGCGTGTCTGTATGTATGTCGGCGAGGTCGGGTCCCGCCGCGCCGGGAGCGCTGCCTGTGATGTTCTAGTTGTATGAACCTACATGTCCATGATGATAGTCTTGTTATTTTTATACTTAGCTTTAGCGAATTGTAATAAGTTTCTAAATAAACTGTTTCTAAATAATCGATTTCATTACTGAGAGACCGAGTCGAATCATTGTTGGGGCGTGAAATCGTTGGGTCGGGGACCGGAGCAAGTGGGTGAAGGTCCCGAAGCCACCTCGACTAGAAAATGATCGGAGAGGCCGTTTCAAGACAAGTGCAATGACCTAATTGATTTTCGCAAAGTTGCAAGCGAGTCTTTGTTGCGAGTTGCAATCCGACATTGCGGCTTGCGCCCGCGCAGTCTGCCATACTGTTACAGCGACACTTTACGTCATAACTCACTCGGTTGACGCATAATAAAATGGACAGGTGCAGACTAATAGAAATGTGTCCAATATGCATCTGGTCTTGTAAGACGTATTTCTCATTTTCAATTACACTTACCTAATGAAAACAGCATTACTATTGCTAAATCCTTTCATCATACTTCTAATAAATAGAATGACAAAGAAAATAAAAGTATAATTTGTGACAAATAGCTTTATTATCACGTAGAGCGGCCATGACCGCGAGATCGTTGCACAGGTTTCACTAAACCACAAAAACAATTTATGAATTTGTCACACACACAAATATCAGCTGATTTCTTACTTACAAATATATATAAACTATAGTTAAAGTTGACAACATTTTATTTCTAAACTTTGGACAATGATTTGATATACCTATTTCTATTTCCTTCCTTGCTTTGGCATAATTCGAACAAGAAGTCAGTAGATCGATTCTTCGATTACTAATATAATATCTTAGGAAATGTTTTCCACTTTGGTAACTAAATAAATGTATATTTTTGGCTTGCATGGCGACTATTCCAGACCACATTGTATTTCTTTGGTGACGTCACTGTCTTCTATTTTCGCTGCCGGAACAGGGTGCTGAAATTAGAAATATATTTCGTGAGTAACGCAATCAATATTTATGATTACTTATTACTGAAGTAATCATAAATAATTTATAATATTAACCATTCAGACTTCTTCCTCCTCTCTCCTACTCTGACGTAGGTGTGCTGTGCCTGAAGGGTCCACAATAGTAACTTATATAATTATTTCTCTATCTATGTAACATTATGGTGCACAATAAAGAATTGAGAAAAATAATTTCACAAGCTTCATATTTTTTTTCATTACAAATCACGTCTAAGAGGCTTGATACTATCAAATAGACTAGCAACTTCGCGCGTGACTTCGCTCGTGTGGACTCTATCGCGATAAAACATAACCCTAATTCTTTTGCAGGCGGGTAAAAAGAAGCCTGTAACCTTCCTCAAGCTATTTCCATACTATGTTTCATCCAAATAAACCCAGTATTTTCTAAGATTAGCACGTTTAGCGAAACAAACGAACTTTTCTGGTATCAAACAGAAAATTTTGTTTTTTTATTACTATAAGAGTGAAAACCCACTTACTCACTCAACTCAATCGCTGCGAATAGAACGAGTCCAAAAAAGGTTTATATGATACCTGGAGTACTCAAAAGGAAGGCAATTTAAATATCTCTCCTACCCTGATAAACTGGCCTACCACAAAATGTATACCCTGGAATCCCGAAGGGAGCTCTTGGATTTGAGATTCGCTTATAAGCTGCTCAATAATAACATTGACTGCCCACAATTGTTACATAACCGTAGACCATCTCGCAAACATATAATACCCTTAGCTCCACCTCTTCGCCGTACAGTGTTTGGCGCTAATTCACCTGTACCCCGCATGTACAAACTCATAAATGAACGCAGCAACCTGACTGACGTCCACTTAGATTCAATATCCAAATTTGTCAAAGTAATTAGAAGTTAATTAAGATATTTTATTTAGAAGTAGGACTTTGCCCTACCTTTTCTGATTTAAAAAATATTTTATAGCCTGTAGCGCTCGCAAACGGTGTACCCTTCAACCAGTGACCACATTTTTAGAATGGAATAACTACTCCCAAAGAATACTCCCTATATACAAAATTGCAACCAAATTTGTCTGTTTATAATATTAGTATAGATTTAAGTACTTACAATATTATTTTTTTTATTATTTTACCAAGAGCATATTGCTTGTGGTGTTTGCCTGTAATTGGTTGTGCAGTTATAGTTAAGACACTAATTCATGTATGTTCCTATCTGTGTTATATCAGGTTACAACTGTTGGTGAACCTTAATTAAATAAATAAATAAAATACATGTAGGTCACATCTGAAGTTTTTCCCAGAAACTATGTATTCCCAATCAAAAGGTTCATGTAAGCAAAGCTGTGAGGACGAACGAATACAAATATCAAAACAATCGTCAAATTAAGATAATAGTTTAGCAGTTATGAGCGAATAGATGAACACACATAACATACAGGTCAAAATCATGACCCGATGATTTTTCTTCACCGGAGTCGGTTAAAAAGCTAGTACGCGCGACACGCATGTAACTAAAAGTGTGACGGGTTTGAATGTTGTTGATTGATGGAGAGGTAGAGCAAGGCCAAAGAAAAGATGGATGGATTGTCTGAGGAATTATATGAAAGGAAAACTGACCAAGTGCTCGTACATGAAGGGTTCCACAGTAGCTACGCAAAATAACTTTTTTTTTCATGGTGTTTATATGATTTGCAAAGTTATATTTGTGATTTTTGAAAATTGTGCAATATCTCAAAACACATCTGACTGTATCTTGTTCATACTAATTTTCGTTGAAAGTTTTCATTGAGATATACAGTACTTACATATATTTTTTAGACATTTCACTCTATTATTTAAAAAGTTAAACGGAGTGGGGGAACATACATTTTACCACTTTGGAAGTCTCAATCTGTAAAAGGATTGACTTTGAGAAATAATGTAGTTTTTAAAGACCTATCTATAGATTCCCTTGATGTAAAGGTCTGATAAGAAAAAAATGTTACGATTCCATGTATGGGGAGGCTTTTGTTTATTCTTATTTTTGATACATCTACCTACCAAGTTTCAACTGTGTAGTTCTAAAAGTTTCGGAATAAAATGGCTGTGACATATAGACGGACAGACATGACGAATCTATAAGGGTTCCGTTTTTGTCATTCTGCTTTGGAACCCTAAAAAGGAGTTTATGATGCTATCACGTCTGACAGGGGAGAATAGAAGAAGAAAAAGTGTTGGGCCAACCATAAGGGATAAGGGATTGGATAAGGGCATTAAGATGATGATAATATGAAGTAGTACGCAATAACAAGAAACATGATGTCACTCTTAGAGACCACTAGACCTGATTACATTCGTATGTGGACCACGTTTGATGGGCACACTAACATACATAAGAAATTCATGCGTAGACGCAATGGTGATCGCATTATGAAGCAACAAGGCGTTAAGAAGACTAAGTTAGTTTACATTATTATAAGTTAAAGTTTCTATTTTTGATGCCCTTCTTGAAGACATCAGCTGAAGAGGAGACATTCTTTCTTTTTAAGACAAATTCTCAACAGGAAAAATTCTTCAAAGGCATTTTGTACTGTCTCTCGGGTATTGATTTTTTTTCCCGCCAAGAAGTTATCCAAATTCTGGAAAACGTAGAAGTCTGTAATTGCAAGGTCTGGTGAGTACGGCGGATGACGGAGAACTTCCAACCCCAGCTCTTGTAACTTGTAGACCGTCTGCTATGCAGTATGAGGTTGCGAGTTGTCATGCAGGAGCAGCGTAACCGAGCGATTGACCAAAGCTGATGGAGACGTACGAGCTACTCTATAATTGTGTTCAGTTCTTCACAGAACACATAAATAATCTGCTGTAATGCTCATCCCATTTGGTAAGACGCTATGATAAATTACACCGGCGTTAGACCACCAAACAGTGACTATCACTTTTCTAGGGGTCAGTTTTCGTTTAGGGAATTATTTAGGTGCTGAAGCAGGATACAACCAACTTGCTGAGCGCTTGCGATTGTAGAAAAAAATCCATTCTTTGTCGCAGGTAACATTGCGCTTGAAAATTCTTTCGTTTGTGTGCGTGTTGCAAGTGCAAGGCACGTCTCGACGCGTACTTCGCGCTGGCGATCATTGAGTTCTTGGTGCACCAATTTGTCAACCTTTTTTAGCTGGCCAATTTGCTAACGTCGAAAGGTGCTGTTAATTCAGCCGTAAATTGAGTATCATCAGGTTTCATAATCGCCTTTAATTCGTCATTCTCGACTAACATTTTCACGAGCACGAGGTTCATTTCTCAGGACGAAATTTCCAGAACGGAAGCGGGCAAACCAATAACGGGTTGTTCGGTCGTTCCGTAAACATTGTTGATGTTGCGTGCTGCTTGTGCTGTTTTACTGCCACGACGGTACTCATATTCCATAAGTAACGTAGTAATAAGTAACGTATCCATTACGAAAAATGTTCAAATGCGATGAAAACAGAACTATTAAACAAATGACTAATTTTGAAAAAATAACTCTATGTTTTTAAAATAAAATAAAGGAGATGTTTCATTTTGGGCTACCATTAGTACACCACATAGATAAATAGAAAAAATAATAGCGATTACCATAAAAATACTCAAAAAATTATTTGGAGACGGGTAGAGCTGTGATAAATTATTATTTGGGAAGATTTTTATTATGACAACCCTTGTTTTAGGGCAGCCATGACAGTCGTGTTTGACAGATTTAAGTTTCATGACGTTTGGTGTCTTTCTGTGAGCCGTAGAGATGGGCAAGTGAAAAAAATACATCGATTAATATCGAATCGATATTTTTAATCTATATGAATTATTATCAAGTCAAAAATAGATATTTTCCGTAAAGGTAATGCACGTGGGTAACATGCGACTCCAGCCACCGCGGGAGACACCGGGCGTCGGGGATCGCGAGCCGATCTCCGGCCACCGTAGACGCAGGCTTGCGGACTGCGAGCAGGGGTAGCTCACTGTCCGATAAGGACCAGGTTCGGGTCGGCGGCGCGTTATGTTCCACGCGCGCCTCTAAGAGCTGTCAGCACCAGTGACGGGGCCTCATAGGACCATTGCCTGCCGGGGTTGCGGGAATGTTCTAACGAGATACCTTGGCCCCGGAACTTAAGGGCAGCTGGAAGGGAACAGGACGGGTTTTTAGTCAGTAGAATTTTGACACACTCTTACGCTTCGCGAGGCCAAGAAAAGAAAACTAATCTGAAGATATGTGTATATTTTGATGGCGCAAACGTGCTGACGATCTGGTGCGACATTTGGACTACTTCCCAGATCTGACAAGACTAGTGTAACTAAGACCAATAGTATACTAAAGTGAATTAAAAAATATCGATTTATTGAGATTTAAAATATTGTCTATATTTATCGATTATTTTATGAAAAATATCGATATTTTTACCCAAGCCTAATGAGTCTTTTTGTGTTTTCGCTGTGTTGGATTGAATGTTTTCGGAGTTTTTAGTGATTATTTTGTTTTGCGACCCAGATTACTTCTAAAGACATTGATTGATTGCTTCTCTGTTGATCCCAGCTTTGTTATATGGTTTTTGATTCGCCTGTGATTTAGATATCGTCGTTTACGGTATTCTACAATGACAAGTTCAGTTTCAGGTATGTCTGCTTTAACCCGTGCAATTACTTATTATTTTGTTAACATGCCATTACTGTATGATGTTATCTTCCCACTTTCCATATTCTAATAGATTTTAACTCATATTTATTCCAGTTTATGTACAATGGCGTGCCTGCAGTGTACCTCTGTTATAGATGAAAATGAACTATATTTTGGAGAGCATAGAAGCACCGGCGTTTTTCCTGGATGGAGTGGATAAGGGATGATGCGGAATAAATATCATATATATATATTTAAGTCTCTACAAGTTGCTTTATTTATATACTTCTTATGGCTGGTTTTACATCCTCTTAATGTCACGGCTGGGAGACGCACGCATCGCTGGCGCTCACGATTCCTGGCACCACGCTTACGGAAGCACCCTTCGTGTTGATTCCAGGGTTTTTTTCTCTTCTTCTTCTACACTCTCATCTCTAATATCAACTACCTCAACGTCTGCCGCGCGACGGGTGTCACCGCTGCCTCTGCGTATAACCGCTAGAGAGGCGCCCTGTCGCGTGGCCTGCCTGCCTGCGCCTGCCGCGTGCGAGTTGGGTGTCAAGCTGCCTCCGCGGCTACCCGCAGGAGAGACATCCACTCGCGTGGCCTGCCCTGCATAACCTCTGCGTCTGACACGTGGTCGCTGCCGGCTTCGGGGTCGTCCCGCCGGTCTGCGTGCGTCGCGGCCTGAGCCCAGGGCAGTACCATCCACATACCAACAACCAGTGGAGGAACCCTTAGTGAACTGAACCCACCCCTCTACCAAATAAATGCTGTAAACTCCTGTGGTCTTCTTTTATTCTACTACCTAAACCACTACGCCACAAAGTACAGAACTTATTTGGAGTTTTATAGGAGTAATAGTTATCTACAACTCACAGAACAGCTCACTGCTCTCCTATGCATTATCGAAGTCCAGATATTATTGACAAGCACTAAAGAATGAAACAGCACATTTTACTACACATTCAAGCCTTCGTTTTATGTTTAAAATATAACCATTTTTTAGCTACTGAAATATGTATTAGGTAAAAGATGTGCCGCCGTAAAGCAGTAATATAATTATCCTGTGGTCTTATTTTATAAGTAAAATAAGTACTTATTTAATTATTATTATATAAGTATATTAATTATATATTAATTATTATTATATAAGTACTTATTTTAATAAATAAGGAATCCTAAGTATTTTCGGATTTATATGTTGATATTTTATTGTAGTTACAAAAATATCCATCGTCCTCCGAGACGTCAAAAACACGATCCGTCAAACTGACATGTCAAATTGACATTCGCATCATTGTTTAATAGCAACATGGCTGATCCGCCATATTTATTGTGTTGCTCTCCTCGACTGAGTTAATTTGAATATCACACTAAAATAAAGCGAAATCATAGAAAATTAATATTAAAAAACGGTTACTACATTATACAGCAATATTTACATGTGGTGTACTAATGGTAGCCCAGGCTCCATACATTTCTGGAACATCTCCTTTGAAATTAGAATAGGCCACAAATATATTATAAGAAAATTATTTGTAATGACCAGTACGGCCAAACGGCAATTTCATAGGTGACCTATTAATAATAAATAATTCAGCCTATTACGTTCCCACTTTCCTTTCCTCAGTGGGAACGGACTCATCTTGCGAGTTGCAGGATGTGGGTTCGAACCCAGTCAAGCGCATTACTACAATAGAATAGAATAGAATGTATTTATTTGTCAGAATATTGTACCTACAAAGTTGTTAAGTGCATTAACAATTATGATCAGAATATTCTACCGTTTTCAGTGTACAAATGTGTAAAATTATGGTTCAAATCATTACATTATCATTAAATAAAATAAAATTAGAATTTAATTTACAAATACATAAAATTAATGGTGCAATAATTGTTAATGATAATAAAATTATATAAGTCAGACTTAATACTAATTAGTAAAGTAATTTATATCAAACTCTAACAATGTTATATCACACAGGCCTACTTGGGCACTTTAAAACATCAGAAGTTAGTGCTAAGCTATCATCACTACTGCTCACAAATTGGTAAAAAAAAAAAACATCCCGACTTACTAATATTATAAATGCGAAAGTGTGTTTGTTTGTCCTTCTTTCACGTCGAACAGATTTAGTCGGAAGATCGACGAGGGTAATATACAGTTACAGTACAGTTACTTTTTACAGTTAAATAACTTCGAATTTGATTTTTGTTTTTTATTTGAAGTTTTTACATCGAATTGGTGCTGCGGATCGATTAGTTATTTAATATCTATAATACTTTTAATCGCAGGAAAACACATATTTCCACTAAAATCGATGAAGTTGCGGATTCTGTCTGTGTTGGTCTGTCTGTAACGCTTTCATGTCTGAACAACTGAACTGACTTTGCTAAATTTGGTACAACGAATGTACAACGACCAATTTCGAAACGTTCGAAAACTTCTGAAGTTTTATAAGTACCCATGTAGGCCTATGTTGATAATGATGTGGTCGAAGATGGAGCACCCTTACACAGAAGTAACCTATTCACTCATGACTTAAAGATCCCAACAAAATATATTTGACTGTATCTTTAACCCTGCAGCAGTCGCGTGAACTACATATTTAGTCTACAAAAAACTTTTTAACAAAAAATTAAACCGACTCCCAAAAAACACTGCAAAGTGAAAAATAACTTTAATTTCGGTAGTCGGTGTCTTTAGTTTTGTTTTTTCGTTTTTGGCACCGACTTCCGAAATTAAAGTTATTTTTCACTTTGCAGTGTTTTTTGGGAGTCGGTTTAATTTTTTGTTAAAAAGTTTTTTTTTCACTCTTTTTAGTTGGATGATTTTTAATTTACCTAGTTACAAGAGCCTAAATGTCAACTACTTATAACCTTTTACAAAATATTGCTTTTCCCAATGCTGGGCCGTTAATTGTTGAGGAGTTCTCCTGGTACTTCACCATCAGCTCTACATCACCATATGCATTGTGACGAGCATAAAGTGCTTAACATCCATATTCAAGTAATCGAATCGCAATCCACTTAATACTTATTATTGAGTAGTTTCGGCGGCCATCTGTGGTCTTCATCATCAGTTCCACTTCCCCAAATGGTACTTTTTGAGAGCAACTGCACAAGTTACTATAAGAAATACCCAAAACGCCATAGGTGTGCCTATAATATTTGAAGAGTTCTCTCGATTTCTCCAGGATCCCATCATCAGATCCTGACTTTGGTGATAGTGGTACCAATTTCGAAGTATACCCATTCGAACAAAAAAAGAATTTTCCAAATCGGTTCAGCCGTCTTCGAGTACTCGATGATCATACATAAAAAAAAAAAAAAATATACGCGTCGAATTGATAACCTCCTCTTTTTGTCGTCGGTTGAAAATCAAAAAAATCTCTAAAACTGTAAGCGTTAGTTTCTTGCGCCGATAATTACTTTTAAATGTATAATTGAGAAACTCATTCTGGGCAGCGCAAGCTTCGGTCGCTTGCGGATGTTTTACAGTAACTCCACAAAGATTCTGGACTTCCCCAATATGTAGTCCGCGCGACCAATTAGGAAAGTAAAATAACAAAAAATCCTAATTTGAACGTGACTATGTTTTATTATGTTTTGTTTTTGTATATTCATGTAACATAATATGTTTAGACTAAAATAGACCATCGAAAAACTGCCCAGGTTGAGCGCGTGGTTGAATAAGCTAGAGTCTGGCAAACGAAAGTAGACACTCGAATTATTTGCAAACTTTTTATATGGCAATGCTATACTAATGTCAAACTCAATTTTCCAAAACAAGATGGCGTGTTGTTGGTGATTTGTTGTGATCTTGTTAATAGCGTTTATTCAGCGAAAAATGAACAAAACTATTAAAAATGGAGTACGGGAGATGTTGTTTCGCATGATGTCTAAATATCAAGAAAAACAACACGAGAAAGACGCCGAATTCAAACAAAAACAAGAGAAGAGTTTACGTGTGGTGTTCTTACTAAGTTGATACTTTGTCGTTATTCATAATTATCTTTTAGCGAGGAAAAATACTTATCTATTTTGTTTCACATTCATTTTATAGTACCTATGTTAAACACCTTCATAATAATGCATTATGGTTATTTAACATACTATTAAATGTTGCATGGTTTTTAACAATTTATTTTTTCTTTTATAGAAAATCTGGTGGATGTAGTAAGGGTTGATGAGATAGTGAAAACTATTGAAAAACTTAAGGATTTAGAGCAGAAAGATAGGATAAGAACCCAGAACCAGTACTTGGATGAAATAGCTTCAATCACTGGTAAGTTTTTACTAGGAGTACATAACTTTTATGAAGATGTAATTGAATTCATGATTTGCAGAACCTAACCATTCTGTTTTACTATTCTTTACAGAAGTGAGCGTTACTACATTAAAAAGAATTACAAAGGAAGGTGCGGGTAAAGGCCATATAAACCCAGTGTCCGACTTAGATAATTTCGACATAGATGCTATTCGTAACAAAATTAACGAATTTTATATCGTTAGTAAACAAGTTTAAAACGAAACACACCAGAGCCAGTATATGAAGCTGATGACATTCTGAAGCAGAATTGGCACGAGGTATTGCGACTTCCCTCTTACCACTGTGATCTAAATGCCATTGAGTTAGTACGAGTATGGAGCTGGGCTAAATGTAAAGTGGCAAGTAAAAATATTGCTCTGCCTGCAGTGGAGTTAGAGAAAGTTAAAAAAGAGTCATTTGAAAATATAACTCCCGAGGAGTGAAAGAAAATGACTAATCATGCCATCCATGTTGAAAATACACATAAAGAAAGGGACAGAATTACATAAAATAGTTTTGAAAGTTTTAAAATTAACGTAGGAAACAATAATTGCAGTGACTCTAATGAAACTTTCCACATGGAAGTCTTACATTCAGATTTTGATTATAATGAATAAATCAGAACTATTTTATAATACTGTTGTTTTTTTTTTATTTCGTTTTAAGACACAACATCTCTATTACCTACCTAAACTACCTTTTGTATTTTATTCCGATGAAATAAAATAGATAATTCTAAAGTAACAAATAAGGTTATTCCAGGTATTTCATAGTAGTTTTGGGGTTGCCATGCTGATTTTTTTTTTAATTTGCCTCGCTTTTTCAATCTATACTTTCGTTTGCCAGACTCTAATAACGTCAACAAAAATTACCGAACTGAGTTAAGGCGATACCAAAATAAATTAGGGGTTTTTTCGTCACCATTTATTTTAGTATTCCAGCAAGTATGGATTTAATTTTTGGTAATATGTTTATTGACTATTTCATTAATACTTTGACTGAAGGAAAACGCAATAGGGTTAAATTTGCTCCATCGAATTTGATTCCGAAAAGACCTCTATTTATTTTTTATTTTTTCCTGTAATTCTAAAATCCTAAGGAATTTCATTTCAAAATTGCATTCAAAATGTGCATAATAGGTAATTGAAAACTCTGACTGAAAATATTTTCGATACCTACATAGCTTAATTTATTTTTAAACAATTTTTATTTGGTTTGGCGCTTACGTTGTTTTATTTTGGTTCCAGCGCATTGTTGCGCTCTCTTTTTTTCGCACGTGGAAGTAATAGACTCTGTCACTTTCTTATGCCCGCCCAGTTTGCCTGCGGCCTTTGTCAGTGATAGACCTGTGTTGGTTCCTCCCGCAACCGTGATTATATTTTTTTATCGAAATAGTTATTGTTTAGTATTGTTTTCTGATTTTATTTATCTATATTTGACAAGTGAACAAGGTTTATATAACATTAGTTTACCGATATGGGGAATAAGCATAAAAGACAACGAAAGGTGAAAAAATTGGCCAAGTGCGAGTTGGACTCGCCCATGAAGGGTTCCGTAGTAAATTAAAATATAATATACTTAATATATTTATTTGAAAAAAAAAAGCAAAAACCTTACAAATTTCTTAAAACTAGCTTATTTACAAATTTTACAACTACGCCAAATAACTTTGTTTTTCATAGTGTTTGTATGAATTAC
This sequence comes from Tholera decimalis, assembly GCA_943138885.2. Lineage (NCBI taxonomy): Eukaryota > Metazoa > Arthropoda > Insecta > Lepidoptera > Noctuidae > Tholera > Tholera decimalis. The sequence continues at coordinate 44,359,848 of OW964559.2, forward strand.
AAAGTTATATTTGCGGTTTTAGAAAATATACTGTATCTCAAAAACTGTTGACTCGATCTCGTTCAAACCAATTTTGGTTGAAAGTTTACATTAAGATCTACAACATATGGTTTTTTTAGATTTTTCACTTCATTATTATAGAAGTTAGATGGGGGACACACACATTTTACCACTTTGGAAGCGTATATCTTTTAAACGATTAACTTTATGAAAAAGTAATTTTAGAAACCTTAATGTCATTTTTAAAGACCTGTCTATAGATACCACACACGTATAGGTTACATGAAAAAAAATATTTTCACTTTCAGTTCCGTGTATGCCCCCCTTTATTTTAAATATTTTTTAAATTTTCTCTTAAAATCGGAAAGCGGTTCACAGAATACATCTATCTATCAAGTTTTACATGTATAGTCTTAATAGTTTCGGAATAAAATGGCTGTGACATACGGACGGACAGACAGACAGACGGACAGACATGTCGAAACTATAAGGGTTCCGTTTTTTGCCATTCGGCTACGGAACCCTAAAAACCGACATTTGGAACGCCTGAGGGATCATGCTCGTAAAATGACGGAAAATAATTGGCCAAGTGCGAGTCAGACTCGCCCATGAAGGGTTTCGTAGTAACTATTATAATATAATATAATATGTATATTTATTTGACGAAAAACAAAACCTTACAAATTTCTTAAAACTAAGTTATTTACATTTTTTACAACTACGCCAAATAACTTTGTTTTTCATAGTGTTTGTATGAATTACAAAGTTATATTTGCGGTTTTAGAAAATATGTTGTATCACAAAAAATGCTGACCCGATCTCGTTCAAACCAATTTTGGTTGAAAGTATACATTAAGATCTACAGACATATATTTTTTTAGATTTTCATTCCATTATTACAGAAGTTAGAGGGGGGGGGGGGGGGGAGGTACCACTTTGGGAGCGTATATCTTTTAAACGATTGACTTTATAAAAAGTAGTTTCCGAAACCCCTATGTCATTTTTATAGACCTGTCTATAGATACCACACAAGCAAAGGATTCATGAAAAAAAAAAAATTTCTGTTTCAGTTCCATGTATGGTGAACCCCCCTTTATATTAAATATTTTTTTTTATAAAATCTGAAAGCGGTTTACAGAATACATCTACCTACCAAGTTTCACATGTATAGTCCTAATAGCTTCGGAATAAAATGGCTGTGACATACGAACGGACGCACGGACAGACATGACGAACTATGAGGGTTCCATATTTTTTAATATTTACGTACCAGTTTTATTTTACAGAGACAAAATCACAGCGCCGGAGCAGACCTCGGATAATACATGTGATTCGGAAAACAGAAGATTAGAGTCGCCATTATAATTTTTAAATTTGGATGATCAACAAATCAACAGTGTCTAACTACTAACTTCTTGGAGAAAAATTAGTCAGTAAACTGTTTATTTCCTATTAAGATAGAAAGAAATACATTGGCGCGGATTGTCTTGTTCACAAACTAAACTAAAGTTCAGTGCATCTTTTTCTTACTATTTCATTATAAAAAGGACAGAAAATATTAGTTTATTTCTGACAAATTAGTCAGCGCCTGACGTAAATTGACGTATTTTTAGTAACCAATTTTTTAATCGAGTCTAAAATTGTCTATGGAATATCTTAATTTGACAGGACTAAACTAATATTTTTCTTCTGCTTTTTTCTTAATGAAATAGAAAGAAAGTGCGTTGCCAGGGCCAAAATTCGTGGTGGCAAGGCATCTGCCGGAGATTTTTCACTCTTACTTTAAAGGTGGCAGACGGGTCATATGTGGAAAAGAACACAGAAGCCGACAGAGAGTTCCAAACCGATTCGAAGACCGGTCGAAGTCCGACCGAAGTCCGACCGACAAAATGCGCACAATAAATGTAGAGGAGAATTACATAGTATGACAAAGTGGTATATTGACCAAGTGAGGATGGTGCCCTGTAGTACGTCTGGTATATTAATACTGAAAGCCATTACCAATGATATTGCCGTTATTCATGAAATCAGTCATCGTGTTTTTTTCTATATATTTTATTTCTATTTATCAAAGTAATCACCCATGCAATCGATGCATCTTTTCCAACGCACTGGTAGCTTATTGATACCCTTCTTGAAGAAATCAGTTGGACGGGAGGCAACAAATTCTGCAAAGGCATTTTTACTGCCTCTATGATGTTGATTTTTTTCCGAGAAGTTTAGAATTCAGGAAAAAGTAGAAGTCTGTAGGTGCAAGGTCTAGTGAGTACGACAGATGGCGGAGAACTTCCAACACCAGCTCTTGTAACTTGTAGACCGTCTGCTGTGTAGTATGAGGACGCGCGTTGTCGTGCAAGAGCAGCGGAGCCGAGCGATTGCCAAAGCTGGTTGGAGATGTGCGAGCTTCTCCATAATTGTGTTCAGTTCTGCAGTAATGCTCATCCTGTTTGGTAGATAACTCATTACACCAGGGTTAGACCACCAAACAGGGACCATCACTTTTCTAGGGGTCAGTTTTCGTTTAGGAAAACGTTTAGATGCTAATCCAGGATCCAACCAATTTCGCTTACGATTGTCGAACAGGATCCATTTTTCACCGCAGGCAACAAAATTATTTCGTTTGTGTGCCTGTTAAGCAGTGCAAGGTACGTCTCGATGCGTCCTTCGCGGTGATGATCACTGAATTCGTGGGGCAGACGTCAAGCTTTTTTACCTTGCCAATTTGACGCAAGTAAACCAATATTGTTTTGATACTAGCGTTGAAAGCTGCTTCTAATTCAGCCGCAGATTGGGTGTCATCAGCTCCCACAATCGCCTTTAATTCGTCATCGACAACCACAGGGTTAATTTTTCAGGTCGAAATTTCCAGATCGGACACGAGCAAACTAATAACGGGTGGTGCATTCATTTTTAGAGTTCGTTTTGTAAACGTCGTTGAGGTTGTGGGCCGTAGGTACAAGGGGCACGGTTATGCCAAACTTTGAAACAAGAATTCCAAATTATAAAATAAAATTAATTTGAAATTATAATTATTAGCCAAAACAATATGATTATCGAACTCAAACTCAACATATTTATTTCACATAGGCCCACATGGGCACTTACAATACGTCAGAAGTTAGTGCATGGTTTGAAATTGGTCGTTTTCTAGGGAGAAAAACCGGCAAAAAACTCCACAGTATCCATGATACAGATTAAGAGGACAGTATATGATTTAATATTATAATTTGAAATTGCCAGTACGGCGAAACAGCGATTTCATAGGTAAAGCCCTGTTATTAAATATCAAATATTTATAAATTATTTAAAAATTAAACATAACTGACAACGAGCAGTACTGAAAGTGATGCTCTTTAAACCAAGAGACTTCTCTACTGACCAGCTATATTCTGACGCACAAATCCTCACAGTCAGACAGCTATATATCCTCCGTTCTATCCAGCGAAGACACCGTACTCTTCCTCTAGACAAAAACCTACTTCAAAGGCGCAAAGGTTTTCCAGTATGCAAAGCAATCCCTTGTCGATATGCATTTGCAAGTCGTCAATTTTTAGCACAAAGTTCACGTATTTATAACAAAATTAATAAAATTATTTCCATTTATAGACTCACCACTCACGAATTAAAAAAATCGTAAGAACTGGCTACTTCTTTTATCTTATGACGAAGCAGAAAAAATATTGTGTATCGAAACTCAAATTTATTTATACTCCTATGGAATCATACTATCTCTCATTCACACATAAGCACACCGTCGCCCACACACGCATATACACACACCCACTCACACAAACACATACACACACAAACCTTCCAGACACTCATAAACACACACACAACCTTCTTTTGCTGTTGACAACAGAAATATTGTAACCGAAATGTCACGGTCGTGTTATTTATTGCCAATGCCGAAATATCTCCGACTCCTAAGATACAGGTCTGCGTACCTAGTTTAGGTGCCGGAAATCTGACACAAATTTTTAGATTTGCTGTACAACCTACTGTTTTTCTTTTATGTATTACGTGTCTTTTCTTATGTACAAATAAATTCTATCTTATCTTATCTTATATTGAAGGAAAATATGCAAAGATTTTACAAACTAGCAGTCGGGTAAAAAGAAGCCTATAACATTTCTCAAGCTTCAACCTACTTCAATACCAAATTTTATCTTAATCCACCCAGTACTTTCACAGATTAGCGCATTCAAAGAAACAAACTTTACTGCTTTATAATATTAGTGTAGATTTCTTAAATTAGGAGCATTGTAGGATCATATCATAATCAGATTACTTTCAATTATTATAAGTACGATAAGTCACAAATTTGAGCGGACCATCCAGAGTGCAAACATTTGTCAGTTATCGTGTATCTCAACTTTGAACTTAAGGAGCTCAACGATCTGACGAACAGTATCAAAGTAAGGACATTTGGGTAGGTAAGACAAATACTCAAACAGCCATACATCAACTATAAATTATAATGAAAATAACATAAAAAGAAATAATAACCTACATATTCCTCACATGCATAATAATAAAAATATAAAAGATCAAAAAACGAAAAAAGAAATAATTAAATACAAAGTAGGTATATACAATACTTTAGAAAGTCAATCATTAACTCAGCAAAATATATTAAAAAAGAGCACATAAGTACGTATATCATTGGAGCAACTAATTCCCAAGCCTTTTAATCCTCAATATAATCTTTGACTGTGTAAAGAGCACGGGTTGGTTGAATTGTGTAGTAATACAAAAGCGTGTGTATTTCGCGAGACCGATGTCGCCAGTTGGACACGGAAAGGGAAATACGCGACGATGATTTGGTGCATTCACTAGAGGTCAGTGAAAATGATGAGCCTCTACTCTATGAAATAGAGATTGAAAATAATGATATGACTGGTAGACCCTCGGTACATGAGAGATCCGTGATCCAGAATATGTAATTAATAAAAATAGGGGCAAGGATACAAACAAAGAAAATAAAACATGCCGCGGAAATGTCTCTGATGAAATATTAAATGAAGGCGAGAGACATGTATTCCAAGAAAATAGTGTAGTTATAGATTTTAGTAATTTTTAATTAAATCTTATATATTTTACATACTCTGACTTTTATTCGTAAGAAAATATCCATCAAAAAAATTAATTGGATGAATAATCTTTAATTAAATAATAAATTAATAGTTTAAAAATCACTAGAAAAACACGCTTTTATAAGTGCACGTAAAAACAAAAAGTTTGTTCGCGCTTTTCCTTTTTTTTTGTAGCCTCCGTTTTCTTTGTGTTGCTGTTTCTTTTTTTATATTATTCCCACGAGTAGTGAACAATTAAACGGTCAATCACCCCAGACGATTTGAAAGTGACATCACAAAAAGTTGACAAAAAGGTTAAGAAAACCGATAACGGATTTTCTTTAGGTTTGTTATCCTGAAACCTGATCCTGTTTGAAACCTGATCGTGTTCAAAGTCCATTACGTGGCTTTTCTCACAAGTACAAACACGACTATGATACGATATTCCATCATGGAATGCCACTGCCTATCTTCCGGCTTCATCGTCAGACCTTGAAACCTAATCGTGGTCAAAGTTCATTACAAGACTTTTCTAAGAAATCCAAAACAGCTATGATACGATTTTCCATCATGAAGTACCAGTTCATATCTTCCGGCTCCATCATCAGATCAGTTCGACAGTACCATATTATTGTATTGTCATTCGAACTACATACAGTTGCCAATTTTCATTACGCTACGAGTCTACGACCCTTGGAAGATGGTTAAAGTAGTTACCTTAGATTCCATTACATAGTTAGTTACATACAGGTCGACCTAATAAAAGCGTGTTAAAAAGCGTAGTTTTGAAGCAACTTTTTGTTACTACTCATTTTAAGTAAATGAATTAAATAAAATCATAGTAAGAATTTGTTTACTACACTAGTAGTTCTTTTTCTTAGGTCAATATGATCATTTACTGTTACAGTCTGTTCATGTACACACGTTATATTATTTTTTGTCATTCTTAAATAAAGTAAAACACTAAATACCTAACAATATACCTCTGCTTTATAATGTCTTATTTAATCCTTTAACTCCTTTTTATCTTAAAGACCGTTTTCGGTTTCTCTGTGACACACATTCAAGGTCCTTGAGATCATCGGAAAATTTAGAGTTAAGTATCCGTATGCATTCCACTTCTTTCTTCGATAAATCTTTCACTATCCAAGCAGCCCGTTTATGGAATGCATTGCCCATAGATGTGAGGCGTGCTCAAACATTACCTACTTTCAAAAAAATGGTGAAAGAGCACTACCTCTCACTATAATTTAATTTTTCCCCTCCTTTCTCTATTATGATTTTGATATGTATTAGTATATATTATATTCATATATATGGTATGTATTTTATATTATTATGTTTAATTAGTATGATGTTGTACACTGACAGCCCTAAATCTGTCTCCTTTCATTTCTATCCATCCAAAGGTTGTCTGTAAGAGATTGCCCTGTGCGATAAGACCGCCCATTGTACACTAGTTTTATTATTTGTATCTTTAAATGTATTGTAAGGTGTACAATAAAGTATATAATAAATAAATAAATAAATAAATAAATATAATGAATAAGTTAGTATAATTCAGATTAAAAAGAAATGTATTTGATTTTGGCGACTCCGTGCCTTCTCTATTCTAAAACATCAAAACACACAAACTACATCGCAAACTCACCGCGAGCGTGCGCTCGAGTTTGCAATGTATTCTAGCGGGGGTGCTCCCCGCGTCTTCCGTTAAGCTACGCCCCTCGAGCTATGTCTTATTTTTTACGTATCACCTTCACACACACCACATCACATAAGAGGAGGCTCCCTAAATTGTATGTAACTTTGCATTAATATTCTGAAACAATCACGCATACAATCAAAATGGAACTTTAGTATATATTTATTACACCAGGTCTACCAGTTAAGTAATTGGAACATTTTCGCTAGATTCATTTTTTAATCGAAAATCATGTCTTTTTTAAAGATTATTCAAAATTTTATCAAGATTACTCGGCTTTTATGTCTAAAATTAGTATTGACAGAAAGAAAATATAGTTTATTATCCAAATATAGGACATTTTTTCTCTAGATCAATTACTACTTTAGTTATAAACGAATTAAGAATTGAGACTTACGACATTTAATTTCGAACCGGAACATGGTAAAAGAGCGCACGTGATATTCAACTTTATTACTGCTGCGTTAGTGTTGAGCACACAACGGCAGTTTCGAAACCGAACATGGTGAAAGAGCGCACGCGAAATTCAACTTTATTACCGCTACGTTAGCGTTTAGTATGTACAACGGCCTAAACAGGGTGCATGGGAGCGGAGCTTGCGTGAAAATTATTTTATACTGCCTGGTCTTAAGCTCTGACGATCTCGAGAAGCTTTTTATTTTTATTTATGAATTATGATACAGAGGTTGTGATTAAGTTTTAATGATTGTATCTAGTTACGAAAAATGTACTCATTATATTTTCATTTGCAAAATAAATAAATAACATTTAAATATTTTTATATTTAAATTGCATAATGGACTACGTACATATGTAGTCCATTTTGCAATACATACTACACTACATAGTCCACGCGACTACTGCTGTTACATTTAGATGCGCGACTCCTATAAGCTTAAATAGTTACCTGTGTGTGTTGTTTCCTCACATGCTTGTTCAGGGACTGTTTGTGGTGATATCTCGCCGTGCAGAGCGAGCAGGCGTGCGCGGGCGCAGGGGGAGCTCCCCGTCCCCCCACGGCGTGCGCCCGCGCATGTCGCTGCAGCGCTGCGCGTGTTGCGAAGCGCTTCCCGCAGCCCTGCTTCGGGCAGCTGTGGCCCGCGTCGGTGTGAGTGGCCATATGAGCTGATAGCTTGTTCGTGCGGAACTGTTTGCCGCATATGGGGCAGATGTAGGGGAGCGCACCTGGGAAGTTAATAGATTATTTAGTCCTTAATATTATTTATTTATTTTATATTTTATTGTACACCTTACAATATTTCTATCGATATAAAAATTAAAACTACCTCCTTGTTAAAATAACCTCCTTAAATTAAAACAGTCTAAAAATAAAATACAAATATACACTCAGGTGTTAAGGGCCTATACTACCTCAAATGGCTTAGCATGATCCTCCGTTATGTCGAAAATACTGCAGTAATCATTTTGAAATAATTATATGGTAAAGTTGAGGATTAATGTTAGGTAAGTACTGTACATGTTTGACGAAAACACGATTCCATAAAATTTTCTGGATAAAAAAAATCCAGTTACCTCCAAACCGAACAATAAACCGCTGGTACTCAAAAATAACTTCAAATTAGATAATGAAACTTTGCATATTAATTGAACTAACTATAAAGCAGGTCTTATGTTATTTACTTTTTTAAATTACCATTATTTACAGCGTAAAAAGTAATAAACAAAATTATCGGTGTCTTGGAGTCTTTTCCCTGCCACCCTGTCTCGCTTGCTCGCGTGACCGCGGCCAGTAGTGTACGAGCGAGATAAAGAGTGAGAAGCGCTGAGGTAGTATAGGCCCTTAAGTTCGCTGTCATCTGGAAACTTACCCAGACCTCGGGCCGCATTTTCTCATTGGATGGAAATGTTTATTCTTTGGGCAAGAAACGAGACAGCTTTCTGTCTCGTTCGAGCGAGAAAGAGGGATGGAGCTATACACCGTGCATAGCTTCATCCCTCTTTCTCGCTCCAACAGCTCACGTTTTAACACGTCATGGTATGGCCCCAGGTCACGTTTAGTATTAATGTTTAACCTCTAGAGCCCCAGCGGCACAAAAACGTGCCAGTAAACAAGTATTAGTTGAGCCCCGCTGGCACAAATTTGTGCCACCAAACCCCGATCGATTTAAAACTGTATTTGTAGTAAAGATAAGTCTTAAAATCGTTTGTGACCGGGGTCAGATTACGCTTACGATAAGAGCCCGCCCGCGGTGCTTGACGTAAATAATGGCGGTCCTTGAGAGGTTAATCATGTTTTTAGACTGTTCTCAAATCGGTGAAGTAAAACATCGTGAGGAAACCGGTATGTCCTAGAACCAAAAGTTCGAAGACATGCGACATCCACCAACCCACACTGGACCCGCGGGGTGGGTTATAGCCCATATCGTCTCATAGAAGAGGCGTATGTGCCAGCAGTGGGAAAGTATTAGGCTGAATTATTATTATTATACTTTTTGATTAACGTATTGGCTATTGAGCCTAATCTATACTAATATTATAAAGCGGAAAAGTTTGTTTGTTTGCTTGAACGCGCTAATCTTCGAAAGTACTGGGTGGATTTGGATGCAATTTGGTATGGAAGTAGCTTGAAGCTTGAGGAAGGTTATAGGCTACTTTTTACGCGACTGCAAAAAGGAGAGTTATGTTTTTACCGTGATAGAATCCACGGGAGCGAAGCCCCGCGTGAGTACTAGTGGCTATATATAAGGTGTCGGTCTTGTGATCGAGAGGACGCGGGTTCGAATCCAACCCATTACACTATTATCCTAAACCCACTCCAGACACAAGCTTATTTATTTCATTATTTATTATTTCGGATGATTCCATATTTGTTTGTTAGTAACATGTGAACTTATAACCTAGTGTTACCGACCCTGGGGTATGTAGTAATTTGAATACTACCCACATTGCTAATTCTCTTCAATGAGACCAATCTAAAACTATCTTGAAAGTTTAAATTTACTATCGTGGTTAAAGCAGTAAACAACGAGAATAGTAACATTATTGTTTTTCTAGCAACGGACCTGTGTGTATCCTGATGTGGTTCTGCAGAGTATTCTTGCTGGAGAATTTCTTTCCACAATCATTGCACTCAAATGGTTTCTCGCCTGAAACAATTAGAATAACTATTAGGTATAAATGTTTGCCTTGTAGGATAATGGAGGAATGTAACCGAAGAGTCCATGAATAATAACAATGGCACGGGTCGATCTGTAAAAGTTAAGCAATGCTTGTAATTTTATTCCGTTTTAAGTTTAGCCAGATGAGGCCGGTGTTTCCTAACTGACTAATCTGAGATGATACACCGAAACAAACTCAGAGGTCAACATAATCATTTATTGACAGTTTTAGGGTTCCGTAGCCGAATGGCAAAAAACGGAACCCTTATAGTTTCGACATGTCTGTCCGTCTGTCTGTCTGTCTGTCTGTCCGTCCGTCCGTATGTCACAGCCATTTTATTCCGAAACTATTAGGACTATACATGTAAAACTTGGTAGGTAGATGTATTCTGTAAACCGCTTTCCGATTTTAAGAGAAAATTTGAAAAATATTTAAAATAAAGGGGGCTCCCCACACATGGAACTGAAACTGAAAATATTTTTTTTCATGAAACCTATACGTGTGTGATATCTATAGACAGGTCTTTAAAAATGAAATTATGGTTTCTAAAGTGACTTTTTCATAAAGTTAATCGTTTAAAAGATATACGCTTCCAAAGTGGTAAAATGTGTGTGTCCCCCTTCTAACTTCTATAATAATGAAGTGAAAAATCTAAAAAAACCATATGTTGTAGATCTTAATGTAAACTTTCAACCAAAATTGGTTTGAACGAGATCGAGTCAGCAGTTTTTGAGATACAGTATATTTTCAAAAATCGCAAATAAAACTTTGTAATTCATACAAATACTATGAAAAAACAAAGTTATTTGGCGTAATTGTAAAAATTGTAAATAAGCTAGTTTTAAGAAATTTGTAAGGTTCTTTGTTTTTTTTTTTTAAATAAATATATTAAGTATGTTATATTTATTATAGTTACTACGGAACCCTTCATGGGCGAGTCCGACTCGCACTTGGCCAATTTTTTTTGTAATACATTCAAGAAGTCCCTGGCTCCTGCGCTAGTATTAACTGTATCACAGGAGCCAGTTTGTTCCCCATGACAATAGGTTATATTCATATGTCAATAACATGAAAGAAAAAAAATTGGCCAAGTGCGAGTCGGACTCGCCCATGATGGGTTCCGTAGTAACTATAATAAATATAACCTACTTAATATACTTATTTGAAAAAAAAAATACAAAAAACCTTACAAATTTCTTAAAAAGAGCTTATTTACAATTTTTACAACTACGCCAAATAACTTTGTTTTTCAAAGTATTTGTATGAATTACAAAGTTATATTTGCGGTTTTTGAAAATATACTGTATCTCAAAAACTGCTGACTCGATCTCGTTCAAACTAATTTTGGTTGAAAGTTTACATTAAGATCTAGAACATATGGTTTTTATAGATTTTTCACTTCGTTATTATAGAAGTTAGAGGGGGGGACACATTTTACCACTTTGGAAGCGTATATCTTTTAAACGATTAACTTTATGAAAAAGCCATTTTAGAAACCTTAATTTTATTTTTAAAGACCTGTCTATAGATACCACACACGTATAGGTTTCATGAAAAAATATATTTTCAGTTTCAGTTCCATGTATGGGGAGCCCCCTTTATTTTAAATATTTTTTAAATTTTCTCTTAAAATCGGTTCACAGAATACATCTACCTACCAAGTTTTACTTGTATGGTCCTAATAGTTTCGGAATAAAATGGCTGTGACATACATACGGACGGACGGACAGACAGACAGACGGACAGACATGTCGAAACTATAAGGGTTCCGTTTTTTGCCATTCGGCTATGGAACCCTAAAAACGTAAAATTAATTAAATTAAATGATGCTGGAAGAGCTTACAACGTCGTAGCAACGTCTCTTAAGTCCATACAATTCGCATTGGTCAAATCATATGAGAAGCATGAAGGTTCACGTCTTTTTTTTAAGGATGGGAAATCATCCAATTACTGTCTCCTGATCTGGGCGAAGCGGGAGGGTGTGTCAGACTTTTACTGACTAAACCCATCCGTGTTCCATCATATGCCCTTCGTGTTCCGAGGCCGCGGTAACTCTTTCGAACAATTCCGCAACCCAGGCAGGCAACGGCCTGGGCCGCGACAGTTTTGCTGACAAAGTTCATGTCTGTGGTGCTCTTTTGAGAAAAAAATGGATCCGCCTAGACCGTGCAAGGTTTTGTCAGTTATCGTGCAGCTCAACTTAGAACTTAAGGAGCTCAACGATTTGACGACCGTGGATGCTTCGGAGAACAAGTTAAGCCGTTGGTCTCGGCTGGCATTTGTACGTCTTTAACATTCGTTACGGGTAGTCAGTTGCCAGAAAATCTGACATCAGTCTTGCTAATTGGTATCGGTACAGTGTTACCAGCTACTGGGTTGTGGAGGTCAGATACGCAGTCGTTCCAATTACAATACTTGTACTCAGCCGCATTCGGTCAGATTGGAAGCCGACGCCAACATAGTTGGATAAAGGTATATGAAGTAGATGATTTTTGACTTATAGTCCAGGCAAGGAATGACCAAATTGCCAAGAATCGGTATGTTCCCCCAGATACGAGGCATGCCTTTTAAGTTTTGTCGTTTGAAGAAAGAAACACGACTAGAACCTCATACTTAGTACTTTTTATTGTTTTTCAAAGTATTCACCACGTAGCTTAATACACTTTTCCATTCGCTCAAATCAGTTATTATAACATTTATTCCACTCTAAAGTGGGGGTGTTCAAAATGGCTGACTTGAAAGCGTCGACTGCTTTTGACCACGAAGACTTTTCTTTTGATTTTAGGAAATGTAAAGAAATCGTTAGGGCTTAGGTCAAGACTGTATCTCCATACAGTCTGCAGTCAAGCAGATGCGGTATCCAACGGCAAACTAGTTTTCTCACACCAAGCGCTTCATGCAAGAACTTCTGAATGGTTGTCCCCACAGAAATAAAAAATACAGGAAAAGTGGTAAGGGGGCGTATCGGTGTCCGCGCGACATGGCCACAGGGCTCATGTCACAGGCAAGTGGCCGTCTCCGCGAACTAGTGCGCTTTCGACGGCGATCGTGATAACATATATGAATGCCGAGTTGTTCTGTGGTATCTTGTAAAAACCGAAGCCAAAATCAAATCTATGTGAATCATGGAATCACTTACCATATGTAAGTACAAGTATTTTACAATATTTGTCTTTAAAATCATGAAAAACAATAAATCGTAAAATATTTCTTGGTTTTACTATGTTATTTTTGTTATCAAATATCAGAGCGACTGTACTCCTTTTGCTATAAATACATTGCTCCTTAACCACTACCTGAGTTCGTCACTAAGTAACTGGACAAGTAATGTAAAAATAACATACGAAACTGTATTACGCGGATTCATCGCGTAGTGAGGCCGCCACTTCTTGCGACGAATTAGTGATGTGCTTGTGCAGATCCACTAACGTAGGCTATCGACAGCAATGTCGATTGATGAATGAAATATTGCTATTATAGTTTAGGGGTTTTTCAACCGACGACAAAAAAAAAAGAGGTTATCAATTCGACGCGTATATTATTATTACTATTTTATGTATGATCACCGATTACTCGGAGACGGCTGAACCGATTTGGAAAATTCTTTTTTTGTTTGAAAGGGTATACTTTGAAATTGGTCCCATTGTCACCAAGTCAGGATCTGATGATGGGATCCTGGAGAAATCGAGGGAACTCTTCAAATATTATAGGCACACCTATAGTGATTTGAGTATTTTTTATAGTAACTTGTGTAGTTGCATTCGAAAAGCACCATTTTGAAGTAGACCTGATGATGAAGACCACCGATGGCCACTGGAACTACTCAATATACACACATCAAAAGTGTCTAGGGATCAACATATATTTTTGCAATAACTTTTCTCCTGATTGATATTAATTAAAATTTTCTTTAAGGATTCATCAAATAAAGTGTTTTCGTTTGTCACAGTAACGATAAACCAAGTCACCTTTGCATTAATAAAGAAATTTGCCATTTTCCTAATAAAGGGATTTTTGACATTTGAACCACTAACATTAAAGTTCGAAAAAAAGACTGAAATAACAGTTTTCTTTAAAATTTTATTGGGTAACTTAAACAATTAATAATCCGTGTTTCTACCGCGAACACTAACAACACAAGAACATCGGTTTGGCATACTCAAAATGAGTTCATCCAAATCACGCTGTGGAATGGCCGCCCATGTTCGTTGCAACAACAAAAAAAGGTCTTCTTGCGACTGGATACCCTCCATATTCGGCAGAGCTCTTCTCTGTAGCATATCCCATGCATGCTCAATCGGGTTCAAGTCTGGCGACTGAGCAGGCCAGAGCAGGACATTGATGTTAGCTGCGGCGAGAGTCTGTCTTACAACTCTTGCGGTGTGCGGTCGTGCATTATCATGCATTAACTGAAATAAGGGCCCGATTTGCACTTGTAGAGGAACGATGACGTCAGATACAATCGTCTCAGCATAAATTTGAGCGTTGAGGTTGCCTCTGATCCAAATCAACTCAGTTCTTCCGCCGATCCAAATACCCGCCCATACCATGATGGTTCCACCACTATAAGGATGGACTTCCTGGCAGGATTTTAATCGCTGTTGGCGTCCAGGGGTTCTCCAGTGTCGTATACGTCTTGTATCCGGTCTCATACCAAAACGAGACTCATCAGAAAAGCACACGAAACGCCATTGTTCTTCTGCCCAATTTCTGTGTTCAAGAGCCCATTGATATCGAATCCTACGATTGTGCATTGCTATAGGTGGTACCCGTAGCGGTCTTCGGGAATGAAGGTTCACTTCATGCAAGCGGTTTCTGACTGTTTGGTCGCTAATTAAGTTCCCTGAAGAGTGATGAAGCCTCACGGCTAACATCATGGCGGTTATTGTTGGAGCTCTTCGAGTTAAGATTTGAATGTATCGGTCTTGTCTCCGTGTGGTGCAGCGATACCGTCCTCCATGGCGCTCAGCCACGGTACCAGTGCTTCGGTAACGTGTCCAAAGTCGACTGATAACACTCTGACTTGTATTCAGAGCTAAAGCCACAGTACGTTGCCGGGAACCAGCTTCTATCATTCCCACGGCTCTGAGCATTTCTTCCCTGCTTAAATGACGTCGCCGCTCCATAATAACGTTGGTTTTAATCAGTAGTAGGGAAACAGTAGCACTAATAATGTCTTCAATGCGTTGTATGTTTTTATAGGGAAAATATTGACAGCTGATTTTCATCTTTTACTCGAATTTGATTAACAGTTCCTGTTACAAATTATGAAATGCACCAAAAAGGATCCATATAAATTTATAAAATCATAAATTTATTACAAAGCCACATCTCAATCTCAAGAAATCCGCATAAAAATGCTTGATCCCTAGACACTTTTGATGTGTGTATAAGTAGGAATAATAAGTAGTTCATGTGTTCCGCTTCGATTACTTGAATGTGGTTATTAAGCACAATATGCTCGTCACAATGCATATGGTGAAGTGAAGCTGATGGTGAACTACCAGGAGAACTCCTCAACAAATAACAGTCCAACATTGGGAAAATCAATATTTTGTAAATGAATATAAGTAGTTGACATTTAGGCTCTTGTAACTAGGTAAATTAAAAATCGACCAACTAAAAAGAGTGAAATAAAAACTTTTTACCAAAAATTTCAACCGACTCCCAAAAAACACTGCAAAGTGAAAAATAACTTTAATTTCGGTAGTCGGTGTCTTTAGTTTTGTATTTTCGTTTTTGGCACCTACTTCCGAAATTAAAGTTATTTTTCACTTTGCAGTGTTTTGTGGGAGTCTGTTTAATTTTTTGGTAAAAAGTTTTTTATAACATACGGAAACCTCTAAGAAAATATGTTTAACTTTTATTTTACATGAGATGACAGAAATAAAAATACGTTGAAAAGTCAAGTGTACAAAAAAGTAAAAAAAAAGCAATTTATTTTACGCCCGCAGCATGCGTAAGGAGTTCCGACGTCGCCGTCGCTACAATAGTTTATTTTTCAATCTGTCAACCGTTTTAGCCCGGTTGGAAGATCGATGTAAATAATGTTTTTTTATTTATTTTGATTTTTTTACAGAGTAGTAGAGAAATGTGTAACCAATATTCATAAAGTAAGTTACTTTAATTTTAGGTTAATAATCGGTGGTGTTTTACGGTTTAGAATTATCGTATGTTATGCTTTATGCTATGTTGCTGTTTCTTTATTTTTTTATGGTTTTTGTATTTTGCTTCCGTTGAAGCTTCGAATGCGTTATAATAATCGGCATGGTTTAGATAATATATTTGTGAATTGAGCTTAAAATAAGTCAATATATTCATGCTATTTATTTGTTATGCATGGATGTGTGTTTGTTTTCATATATTTAACAATTTCTCTACTAACTAGGATTTTTCTTATAACAAAAACCTATTATAACCTACTAAACACACAGTAGGAATCGGTTTCATTATGCTAAATCAACAACACTCACTGCGGTATTTACGTTGTTGAGCAGACCAATATTTCGAACATATGAATCAATGGATTAGCCATATACGTCAAAATCATTCAGATCTTGATTTACAGTGTGTTACGTAATTATTGCGATGCTTATTATATGGTGACGTTTAGAAGTAGCTTAGGATGTATGTAAATGATAAATAAGTGGTTTTCGTACTTTTCAGCTTCCCAAAAGATGGTAATATAAAAATGGAATGGATTGATGCCACAGACATGCCACCTAACTGGTACCCTACAAAAAATAGCACCATATGCTCGGTTCACTTCAGCGCAGAAATGTTCCAGCATCTAAAGAAAAGTCGCAGGCTTTTTGCATGGACAATTCCAAAATTAAGAGTACAACTGATTTTTGCAGAAGTGGGTTAAATTTTATTTTATTACTGAAAGCTATTCTCATGTTTTAGGGCATTCATAAAATCAGTCATTCAACTTTTCAGGATTCTATAAGGTTGTATAGAATCCTGAAAAGTTGAATGATACGGCTGGTATGTTCCGATCAAGAGCGTAATGTAAGTTAACATCAACTTCTATTTGACACTATGATAATTAAATATTAAGATTTAAGTCGAAAGCGCCAGGGTAGCCCTTAATACTTAGTAGGTAGTACTTAATAATAATTATGTAATGGTATGTTCTTAATAATATGTTTATTGTTATTATAATATTTTCTGGACATGCCATTTTTTATTTGGTTCATTTTCAGGTGCCCAAAAAAATTGTACAATAATAAATGGAAGAATCGATAACTTTCCGATTTAGTCAATCACTAGCGTATATGTAAAATAAATTGCTTTTGCAAAGCACAATGATAGCGACCGATGTTTTTGTGTGGGTAAGTTCTACGGTGCATGGTAAATACACGCTGTGTTTGACGGAATAAGGTTTATTATTGATTGTATAGTACGTTCTGATTTAAGAAATGCGGGTGTGTGCGCGAGTGCGTATCTATTGATTTTATTAAACTGCATGTGTAGTTGTTGCCCCGCCCAGCGCCTAACTGGAGACACACGGTTCCGATATAATTTCGTCTGTTCACCATATCTACTTATTTATTTTATCTATGGTTGTCCCTGAGATGAGAGATGAGATGAGATAGAGGCTCTATCAGGATAGAGCCTCTATCTCTCGATACATCACATGACGATCTTCGAGAATTAGTTGTCTCACAGCAATGATGTTATCTTCAGTGAAGGCGGATTTTGGGCGTCCTTCGCGAGATTTGTCACTAACATTAGTATGTCCACGCTGGAATTTTACATACCAGCATTCGCCAGTCCGCAGACATGGGGCTTCATCACTGAACACAGATGTTAGCTCTTCAAAACACTGAAGCCGTGTCAGGCCGTATCGTATGTAACCTGACAGATTCCAATCGACGCTGTGACTAAACAATAGCATTAATCCTAATACTTTCAACTGTTTTGTGATTCAAAATTTAAACACATTCGAATATAGAACAGTTCCAAATTCAAAATTGCCGGGAAATATGGAAACGATAGAACTTAAAAGGCATGCCTCGTACACAGGTTGTGTAGGTCTTCCCGCAGGAAATAGATAGATATAATCTTTATTGTACACCATAACAGAAATAAATAAGGACTTTTTTATAGTATAGTTCTTTTTTTGTTATAGATGGTGGACAAACGCGAGCCTATTCTGAATAAAAAAAGGTACAGATACCAGCATTGATCATGAGCGCTCAGCGGTGGGGATCGCTTTGCGCATCGTAAACTTAAGGACGCATGTTCAAAATTGATAGGTATTAAATCGCATCACTAGATAGACAAGGCTCAAACACACACAAACGTACGAATAGCTCCGCGAATTATGGGTACGTAAAGTCATTTTGATACTTTAGATTATTTAATTTTTTTTTAATGGCTTCATGGTTGCATTTATTTTGTGTGCTGTTTGATGTCATGAAATTATTGGAGTGACTTGTAGGTACACTTCGATGACTGGTACTGAATCTCTTTGACAACAAGATGTAAATGTGCAGTTTTTTTTATTATGGTTTCGTAGCCGATTGGCAAAAACAGAACCCTTATAGTTTCGTCATGTCTGTCTATCTGCCCGTCCGTCCGTAAGTCACAGCCATTTTATTCTGAAACTGTTATGACTACCTACATGTGAAACTTGGTAGGTAGATGTATTCTGTTCCGCTGAGTTGAACCGCTTTCCGATTGATAGACAAAAATATATAAATTTAAGGGGGGCTCCTCATACATGGAACTGAACCTAAAATATTTTTAAGCTATTGCATAGCTTTTATCGCGGGCTTTGAGCGCGGCGACCGAATCAAGAAATTCCGTAACGAAAATAAAACCTAATACGGTCGAATATGGTCAGTTATTTCAATTCGGGTTACTAACGTTCTATTAGCGTGTTTAGTAAAGAATCGGATTGGTAACCGTCAGTATTTTGGATCAAACCCAGGGTCTCATCATATCTTTTTATGATTTCTTTTTTATTGAAAGTACTTTTATATTATACTTACTAGCTTCTGCCCGCGACTTCGTTCGCGTGGAAGGGGGTTCCCGCGTAAATCCCGAACCCGTAGGAATTTCGGGATAAAAACTATCCTACGTCCTTCCCAGAGTCCTAAACTATTCCCACGCCAAATTTCATCTAAATCGGTTCAGCGGTTTAGGCGTGAAAAGGTAACACACAGACAGACAGAGTTACTTTCACATTTATAATATTAGTATGGATTTAGATATTTTGTAAATATTTTGTTGAATAAAATAAGAAACATTTACATTTTTTTATAGGAGAAAGAAAGTCTAAAATGTCAACGCCGCGAGAAATAGCTTAAAACTAAAAATGTGGTATAATTCTTACCGGTAACTTGAGTTAATATCAAAGAAAAAAAATACTGCATAAATAAAAAAATATATAAATAATTATAATTGCATAAGTTGATAAAAAATTCTATGCAATAGCTTTACCGCGGCAGTCCCCGAGTGCCACACGGGTTTTTTTTTTTTCATCAAACCTTTTCGTGTGCGGTATCTATAGACAGGTCTTTAAAAATTATATCGGTTCTTAAAACTACTTCTTCTTAAAGTCAATCGTTTAAAAGATATACGCTTCCAAAGTGGTAAAATGTGTCGCCCCTCTCTAACTTTTATAATAGAATAAAAAAATATGCTGTAGGTTTTAATGAAAACTTTCATTAAAATGGTTTGAATGACATCGGGTCAGTAGTTTTTGAGATTTAGCACATTTTCTAAAACCGCAAATATAACTTTGTATTTCATACAAACACTATGAAAAACAAAGTTATTTGGCGTAGTTACTACGGAACCCTTCATGGACGAGTCTGACTCGCATTTGTCCAATTTTTACGAATGAGCCCACTCTTGACCTCGATCTCGCCTGATGGTAACCGATAGATGAGGTCTACAATGGAACGAGCGAGCTCAGAAGATACCTATTTACTTTTGCTTTAAAGACTCAAAGATAGCAGGGAAAACAGAAGCCGGCAGAGAATTCCACAGCTTGGCTGTGCGCACAATAAATGTGGAGGAGAAGCGCTTGACAAGACGGTATATCAACCAAGTTCGAGCTTGTATTGTTAGATACGATGAGATATTATAATTATACGAACTCAGTGGAGTGGCCTGCAGGAATACAGCAACCGCTCTTGAAGATCCTAGACGATAAGAATAGCTTATCAAGTTTGGGTCCATTCTGTTTGGTAGGTGTGTAATTTCGTGGTTTTCGGGGTCGCTAATAACGAATGGGGTTCAAAATCAAAGATTTCGCCAATTAAACTGTTCACCGTGTGTTTCATTTCCTTGGTATGATAGCATTAGCGATCTTGACAAAAGCTGGGTGGAACAATATTTTAACATTAAAAATCAATTTCTTATGTTTAATATATTCTTGGAATATATGAGGAATGAGCTCGTAACTCCATATTTCTTACCCGTCTTGGGATCAATCAATTCTGGAAGAAGACAATTTTTGTAAAATCGAATTAAGTGGGTTTCCATTTTTTCCTTTCAGAATTAAAATTCCTTTTCAATGATTTCAAACTTTAATTTACCAGTCTTGCCTAGTAATACGCAACTGCCCTTGAATTTGATAATACCATTTATGTTTTTTTAATAAAAATACCCAAATTGCTACAGGTGTGCCTATAATAATTGAAGAGTTCCCGCGATTTCTCCAGGATTCCATCGTCAGATCCTGACTTCATGACAATGGAACGAACTAGAAAGTATACCTTTTCAAATAAAAAAAGAATTTTCCAAATAGGTCCAGTAGTCTTCGAGTAATCGGAGAACATACATAAAAAAACAGATTCCGAATAAGTGAGGACCTCCTCCATTTTTTGAAGTTGATTAAAAAGTGTTTCTGTCACAAACCAAACAGTAATACAATAAAATATATTGAAACATAAGTGGTTTCCAAATTGCTGCCACAAAAAGTACTACAAATCTGTTGGTCAGATCTTTCCGGACGCTCTTCGTGTGTACTGCGAGTATCGCGACTACCTCCATAAATCCTGTGTAAAGAGGACCAGATCGTTTTGATGGTCACAATAAAATGACACATATTTACAACTAGCTTTTGCCCGCGACTTCGACCGCGTGTATCTCGGAAAATATCCCATCAGTATATTTATGTGGAGAACATAGCGCCGTCTGATGTAACGGTACAAACTCAAATGACTACTATATATCATTGCCGTGTATTTGGTGAAAACCGTATCAAAATCTAATGTGCTTTTTATCGCGTTCAAACAGACAGACAGACGCGAGGTGGCGGGAGGTCTCTGTTTAGATAAAATTTATTATGGTAGTTACGATCTAAAAACAAATATTTTTTGACCACATGTCCAAATACCGTCCCGTTATCCTACACCGGTTCCCGCTCGTGCACCTCCGCTGACCTTGATCACCGACTGGAGGAAAGTAAGTGAAAAACAGTAATGAGGTAAATGCAATTAAAGAAATTGGTCAGTTGCATTTTTGCGACACTTGCACTAAATATCTCATGGTGGCAGTTCTAATTTTGTGAAAAGTTTTAGTGATGGATTTTACTTCCGAAGGTATGTACTATATTAATTTCTTATTAGAATATTTTAATGTGTCATAAAATAGACTATCTGTGAATTCAAAAAAAAGGCATGTTTTTCTTTGTTTTAGAACTTATCAGGCTTTTGGGGTATTAATGACAGCTGCAGAGGTTAGGTACTGCACGGTCAACTGGACATAAAAACGTTGCCAGAGTTATAAAGGACATTCGCGAGAATCCAGCTTCTGTAAGTACATGCATTAGCCTTCAACAACCAAGTGCTGTGCAAGAGATAGACTGCTAAGTAATGACGAGGCATTAGCGTATTATATCGATTCAAAATCAACAACTCACTCATATAAACAGACTAGAAAGTGGATTATGAAAGTCGGGCATCACGTGTTTCCATCATATGATTGCATTGTTAAATCAAAAAAAGCATATTATCCTTCTGAGGAGCACATTGTTTTGACACAATCTCGAGCAGAAATTGAGCTACAAGCTATTTTGAATAAAACAGCAGAACGTTTAGTAGAAGCTCAGAGAGAAGTTGTCACAAGTGTGCTCCCCAATCTAATACCCAATTCATCGTTTATCACACAACATCTCTTATAAGTAAATGGGGATGTGACGGAAGTTCCGGTCATAGTGCTTACAAACAAAGATTCGAAAACAGCGAAGGCACTGATGAGTTCCTTTTTGTTTATTCGTTGGTTCCTCTAAGGTTAATCGACGAGAGTAACAACATTATCTGGCAAAATCCTCGTCCATCATCGACGATGTTTTGTCGTCCAATTAAATTCATTTTTGCCAAAGAAACAACGGAATTGACAAAAATCGAAACAAATAAGGTTTTGAGATAAATAAACGACTACTTGGAGGCTACATCTTATGATCTTGGTGGTTCTGAAATTTCTGTTAAGCACAAGCTTCTGCTGACTATGACTGATGGAAAAGTGTGCAATGCTTTGACAGAGACACATTCATCGCAGAAATGCTATATTTGTGGGGCCACTCCCAGAATGATGAATCAAGATAATTTTGGCTTGGGTTTGTCAACATTACATGCTTGGATTCGTTCGTTTGAGTGCTTTTTACACATTAGTTATAAGTTAGATATTAAGAAATGGCTCAGAGGAGTCTTCAGAGGAAAAAGCAAGTGTAAAACAACGATCAGACGAAATCAAACAACGATTCAAGCATGAAACGGGATTAATTGTGGACAAGCCAAAGCCAGGATTTAGTTCCACAAGTGATAGAAACAAAGCTCGACGTTTTTTCGGGAACCCCGAACTGAGTGCTCAGATCACAGGATTGGATGTTATAATCATCAAACACTTTGATGTATTGTTGAGGACATTGTCTTCTAGCTTCGAGATAAATCTTGTTGAATTCAAAAAGCCGAAGAAGAAACAGCAAGTGCTTCCCCTTGCTTCTCAATGGCGTCGCTCCAGATATTAATGGCATACGCTAGAAGATCCCCAGTTGACCGGTTTTTTGCGAAAACCGTATTGTCGGTCACTGAGGATATCGTTGGCTTCTAGGTATGCCAGGAGCTTACTATTAAGTACACGCTCCATACTCTTACAGAGTATGGACGTGACTGAAATAGGCCTGTAGTTGGCCGGGTCAGCACGACTGCCCTTTTTGGGTACAGTCTGAACGTTAGCCAGCTTCCATGTTTTCAGCACCTTTCCGGTCATCTAGCGAAAGGCGAAACAGGCGTGTCAAGATTGGAGACAATTCAGGCGCACAAGTTCTATGAACAATTGCTGGTATCCCGTCGGGGCCACTAGCTTTGTTCACGTCAAGATTACGCAGCACTCTATGGACGTCCTTCTGATGGATGCGAATGTCCAACATACACGTCTCGCATCCAATAGGAGCATCAGGAGGGTGAGCGCCACTACTATCCAGACGTGAAAACTCCGCAAAGAGGGCGGCAAACAAGTTTGCTGGTTTGAGCAGTGGTTTGAGCACCAATTTCTATGGTAAGTCGTTCGCAGCTCAAGCAGTACGGCTGTGGAATGCTCTACCCGTGTCAGTAAGACAAGCATAAACCCTACCTTCTTTCAAAAACTTAGTAAAAGATCTTTATCTCTCTTCTTAAATTGGTGTTATTATGTATCTCTTTGTTTCTTTATTTTTTTTAAATATTTATATATATATATATATATATATATATAAATATTTTAAAAAAATAAAGAAACAAAGAGATACATAATATACATAATATATATATATATATATATATATGTTTTGAGAACGTTATTTATTGTTTGTATTTTATATAGATAAAAAGTACACCGTGGACTACCCGCGTATTTATTTTCTCCTTCTGAGTCAAATCCATCCAAAGGTTGTCTGTAAAAGATCGGTTTTAGCGATAAGACCGCCCCTTGTATCACCCTTTTTAATTGTTAAGTCCATAATTTTATTTTACTGTTATGGTGTACAATAAAGAATATATCTATCTATCTATCTACCACCACTGCTCAAACCTGACGGGTCTACACTACCGTGAGGGACGACAGAAGTTGAATTCGACCGACTTTGCCAGGGACCAAAACGCTTTGCTGCCAGCAGGATATGAAGCGAGTTTGTTCCCGATTCGGCTAACGTGGTCAAACCGAACCCTCCGCAAAACCTTCTTGCTGGACTTGGCAGGCCTGTTGAAGGCTCTCTTCTTCTGATCCACGTCATTTGCTTTGCAGTTTCGAGCATCGACCCACGCTAAGTATGCCCCGTGTTTAAGCGCTTCAGCGCGATCACATTCGGCGCCAAATCAAGGTCAAGCTTTGCCGGACCAATGTGGAGTACTACATACCGTTCTCTGACCTAACAATTTAGGTCAGAGAACGGTATGTAGTACTCCATCCCCTGTCGCAAAACATCTACCACGGCGTTTGCGCACGACGATGAATCATTTGAAGAAAAGCAAGTAGGCTGCCAAGGATAACATGCAAAGAAAGATCGCATGCCATCCCAATCCGTTGACTTATATCGCCAAACCCGCCGAATGACTTTAAGGCTAAGATCGGGCGGAGAGGAGACGGGTACAGACTTCACCAGACAGTGGTCGGAACTACCTAACGGTGAAGATATCGTTACCGAGTAGCGGTCTGGATCTGTAGTCAGTAGAAGGTCCAAGCAATTGGCTTTGTGTGACTCAACATCCGGCACCCTCGTTGCTCCCTGGACCAGCTGAGTGAGATTGAATGCAAGTGCAAGATTGTGCGTCTCTCGCCCAGCATGGTCCGTGCACTGGTATGGGAAGAGCCACTCCTGGTGATGGACATTAAAGTCCTCCAGTAACACGAACTGAGCTGCTGGGCCGCATCTGCCGCCTCACTGATGTATTGTGTGAGCCTGGTTCTCTCACGATCTCCGCTGTGCGAGCGGTAGACACAAGCATAGATAATTTTGTCTATGTCCGTGTCCACCAGAGCCCAAAGTGTAGAAAACCTGGAGTCCTCAAGGTTCCGGAGACGCCAATAGCATATGTCGTCGCGGGCGTACATACATACCGCCGCACGTGGTTTAAAGTTGTGCTCCAAGGTAAACCCTGGGTATGAAAGATACGACACGTCTGATGGACATCTGATCTGCGTCTCCGAAAGAAACAGCAGAGCAGGTTTCAGTCTCGAGGTGGTGGTAGACTGCGACGAGATTTGAGTGCAGACCTCGGATATTACTGAGGTGCACTTTGAGAGAGAGGGAGTGCAGCCGCTGTTTAACTTTTTATTCCATTTCATGATTTAGAGAGTGAAGAGGAGAGAAGAAGGAAGTGAAGTGAGGCTTCACGCTGTTAACCTCCAGACCCACACTAGACGGATGGTATTGATTGGGGAACTAGTCTGGAGACTGCGGGGACGCCCAAGCCCCCCCCCGGGAATGACCATCGGGCCCTCTCATCTGGTCGCCAACCAGCACGATGGTGCATTCCGGGATGTTTTGACAGTTGGTGGGGCAGCCTGTCATGTGTGGCTGGCACACTACTTGGGCCCCCAACTACCTGCGGTCGGCCAGTGGCGCACCGTGCCTCGGATCCGCTCCTCTCCGCGACTAGTCTCCCGATACGTCCGCACTAGTGCGAGCCAGATTGGTCTTTCAGCAGTGAAGCAACTACTTCGACCCAACTCCTTGATAGGCTACACAGGGCATCGTACCGGGAACACAGCTAGGCCGTTTGGCGGTACGTCTTTGCCCTGTGGGTGGTCACAAGCCTGCAGTTTTAACCTGCCACCTGTTTGATGTCACCTGATTAGCACCACCCGAGGGCCACGTGTAGGGATTTGCAAACGGGTATCCTCTTACGGACACGGGTGACTCAGCCCCCAAAGCTGTCTGTCTGTCTGTCTGTCCGTCCGTATGTCACAGCTATTTTATTCCGAAACTATTAGGACTATACATGTGAAACTTGATAGGTAGATGTATTCTGTGAACCGCTTTCCGATTTTAAGAAAAAACTTAAAAAATATTTAAAATAAAGGGGGGCTCCCCACACATAGAACTAAAACTGAAATTTTTTTTTTTTTCATGAAACCTATGCGTGTGTGGTATCTATAGACAGGTATTTAAAAATGACGTTAAAGTTTCTAAAAGGACATTTTCATAAAGTAAATTGTTTAAAAGATGAACGCTTCCAAAGTGGTAAAATGTGTGTGTGTGTCCCCTCTAACTTCTATAATAATGGAGTGAAAAATCTAAAAAAATACATATATCTGTAGATCTTAGTATAAACTTTCAACCAAAATTAGTTTGAACGAGATCGGGTCAGCAATTTTTGATATACAGCATATTTTCTAAAACCGCAAATATAACTTTGTAATTCATACAACTACTATGAAAAACAAAGTTATTTGGCGTAGTTGTAAAAAATGTAAATAAGCTAGTTTTAAGAAATTTGCAAGTTATTTCTTTTGTCTATTAAATATACATATTATGTTATATTATTATAGTTACTTCGGAACCCTTCATGGGCGAGTCTGCTTTGCACTTGGCCAATTTTTTGGGGGGGAAAATCAAAATGACTCCTTTCGCTCTGGGTGTAGCGGAAAGTAGTGTCAGACGAATACTGAATAAAAACCCACTCTGTTCCTTCAGTTGCCCTTGTGATCCGGGGCTGCGGTGTCTATACATATATATGTCTGTAGATCTTAGTATAACCTTTCAACCAAAATTAGTTTGAACGAGATCGGGTCAGCAATTTGTGAGATACAGCATATTTTCTAAAACCGCAAATATAACTTTGTAATTCATACAAACACTATGAAAAACAAAGTTATTTGGCGTAGTTGCAAAAAATGTAAATAAGCTAGTGTTAAGAAATTTGTAAGTGTTTTTTTCTCAAATAAATATACATATTACTTATATTATATCATTATAGTTACAGTTTATTATATAAATATATAATAAAAAACTAGTATTTGCGTGTTGCGTGAGGTGCAAGCACCTCGCGTGCTTGTGAAGAAAACTAAAGCATTGCCCCTCTAAATCAAGTATTTGCGTGTTGCGCGAGGTGCAAGCACCTCGCGTGCTTGTGAAAAAAAAAAAAAAGGGGGGGTGATGGGGGGGGTTTAGTATATGCGTGTTGCGCGAGGTGCAAGCACCTCGCGTGCTTGTGAAAGAAAAAAAAAAAAGAGGGGGGGGGTTGCACAAGTATTTCGACTAAAGCATTGCCCCTCTAAATGAATCTGAAAAAAAAAATGTTCCAAGTCTCTTAGATTCCGAGATCCGCCTAAAGGGGGGGAGAAGGGGGACGGGGGGGGGACTTTGAAAAATGGTTTTTACTTTACCGAGCCTCCTCTATACGAATCCGTAAAAAGAAAAAAGTACGGGTCTCGTAGTTTCCGAGATACGATAGGGGGGGGGGGGGAGAAGGGGGGGGAAAAGGGGAGGTTTGGCACTTTTCCCGTAGGTTTGAGAGTTACTTGTTTACGAATCTGTCAAAATATACCCACCTCCCCATCCACCATCTGGGAGAACAATTATGTCAATGAGTGAGTGAGTGAGTCAGTCAGTCAGTCAGTGGTAATTTAGCTTTATATAGTATAACTAGTATTTGCGTGTTGCGCGAGGTGCAAGCACCTCGCGTGCTTGTGAAAAAAACTAAAGCATTGCCCCTCTAAATCAAATATTTGCGTGCTGCGCGAGGTGCAAGCACCTCGCGTGCTTGTGAAAAAAAAAAAAGGGGGGGGGGCGTGATGGGGGGAGATGGGGGGTTTTAGTATTTGCGTGTTGCGCGAGGTGCAAGCACCTCGCGTGCTTGTGAAAAAAAAAAAAAAAAAGGGGGGGGGGGGAAATGGGGGGGGGGGTTGCACAATTATTTCGACTAAAGCATTGCCCCTCTAAATGAATCTGAAAAAAAAAAATGTTCCAAGTCTCTTAGATTCCGAGATCCGCCTAAAGGGGGGGAGAAGGGGGGCGGGGGGGGGACTTTGAAAAATGGTTTTTACTTTACCGAGCCTCCTCTATACGAATCCGTAAAAAGAAAAAAATACGGGTCTCGTAGTTTCCGAGATACGATAGGGGGGGGGAGAAAGGGGGGGAAAAGGGGAGGTTTGGCACTTTTCCCGTAGGTTTGAGAGTTACTTGTTTACGAATCTGTCAAAATATACCCACCTCCCCATCCACCATCTGGGAGAACAATTATGTCAGTGAGTCAGTGAGTGAGTGGTAATCTAGCTTTATATAATATAACTAGTATTTGCGTGTTGCGCGAGGTGCAAGCACCTCGCGTGCTTGTGAAAAAAACTAAAGCATTGCCCCTCTAAATCAAGTATTTGCGTGTTGCGCGAGGTGCAAGCACCTCGCGTGCTTGTGAAAAAAAAAAAAAAAAGAGGGGGGGGGGTGATGGGGGGGGGGGGTTGCACAAGTATTTCGACTAAAGCATTGCCCCTCTAAATGAATCTGAAAAAAAAAATGTTCCAAGTCTCTTAGATTCGTAGATCCGCCTAAACGGGGGGAGAAGGGGGGCGGAGGGGGGGGACTTTGAAAAATGGTTTTTACTTTACCGAGCCTCCTCTATACGAATGCGTAAAAAGAAAAAAATACGGGTCTCGTAGTTTCCGAGATACGATAGGGGGGGGGGGAGAAGGGGGGGGGAAAAGGGGGGGTTTGGCACTTTTCCCGTAGGTTTGAGAGTTACTTGTTTACGAATCTGTCAAAATATACCCACCTCCCCATCCACCATCTGGGAGAACAATTATGTCAGTGAGTCAGTGAGTGAGTGGTAATCTAGCTTTATATAATATAACTAGTATTTGCGTGTTGCGCGAGGTGCAAGCACATCGCGTGCTTGTGAAAAAAACTAAAGCATTGCCCCTCTAAATCAAGTATTTGCGTGTTGCGCGAGGTGCAAGCACCTCGCGAGCTTGTGAAAAAAAAATAAAAAAAAAAAGAGGGGGGGGGGGTGATGGGGGGGGGTTGCACAAGTATTTCGACTTAAGCATTGCCCCTCTAAATGAATCTGAAAAAAAAAATGTTCCAAGTCTCTTAGATTCCGAGATCCGCCTAAAGGGGGGGAGAAGGGGGGCGGGGAGGGGGGACTTTGAAAAATGGTTTTTACTTTACCGAGCCTCCTCTATACGAATCCGTAAAAAGAAAAAATACGGGTCTCGTAGTTTCCGAGATACGATAGGGGGGGGGGAGAAGGGGGGGGAAAAGGGGGGGTTTGGCACTTTTCCCGTAGGTTTGAGAGTTACTTGTTTACGAATCTGTCAAAATATACCCACCTCCCCATCCACCATCTGGGAGAACAATTATGTCAATGAGTGAGTCAGTGAGTGGTAATCTAGCTTTATATAATATAACTAGTATTTGCGTGTTGCGCGAGGTGCAAGCACCTCGCGTGCTTGTGAAAAAAACTAAAGCATTGCCCCTCTAAATCAAGTATTTGCGTGTTGCGCGAGGTGCAAGCACCTCGCGTGCTTGTGAAAAAAGAAATTGGTATTTGCGTGTTGCGCGAGGTGCAAGCACCTCGCGAGCTTGTGAAAAAAAAAAAAAAAAAAGGGGGGGGGGGGGGTGATGGGGGGGGGTTGCACAAGTATTTCGACTAAAGCATTGCCCCTCTAAATGAATCTGAAAAAAAAAATGTTCCAAGTCTCTTAGATTCCGAGATCTGCCTAAAGGGGGGGAGAAGGGGGGCGGGGGGGGGGGGACTTTGAAAAATGGTTTTTACTTTACCGAGCCTCCTCTATACGAATCCGTAAAAAGAAAAAAATACGGGTCTCGTAGTTTCCGAGATACGATAGGGGGGGGGAGAAGGGGGCGGAAAAGGGGGGGTTTGGCACTTTTCCCGTAGGTTTGAGAGTTACTTGTTTACGAATCTGTCAAAATATACCCACCTCCCCATCCACCATCTGGGAGAACAATTATGTCAATGAGTGAGTCAGTGAGTGGTAATCTAGCTTTATATAATATAATAACTAGTATTTGCGTGTTGCGCGAGGTGCAAGCACCTCGCGTGCTTGTGAAAAAAACTAAAGCATTGCCCCTCTAAATCAAGTATTTGCGTGTTGCGCGAGGTGCAAGCACCTCGCGTGCTTGTGAAAAAAAAAAAGGGGGGGTGATGGGGGGGGTCTGGTATTTACGTGTTGCGCGAGGTGCAAGCAACTCGCGTGCTTGTGAAAAAAAAAAAAAAAAAAGGGGGGGGAATGGGGGGTTGCACAATTATTTCGACTAAAGCATTGCCCCTCTAAATGAATCTGAAAAAAAAAATGTTCCAAGTCTCTTAGATTCCGAGATCCGCCTAAAGGGTGGGAGAAGGGGGGCGGGGGGCGGGGATTTTGAAAAATGATTTTTACTTTACCGAGCCTCCTCTATACGAATCCGTAAAAACAAAAAAAAATACGGGTCTCGTAGTTTCCGAGATACGATAGGGGGGGGGGGGAGAAGGGGGGGGGAAAGGGGAGGTTTGGCACTTTTCCCGTAGGTTTGAGAGTTACTTGTTTACGAATCTGTCAAAATATACCCACCTCCCCATCCACCATCTGGGAGAACAATTATGTCAGTGAGTCAGTGAGTGAGTGGTAATTTAGCTTTATATAATATAACTAGTATTTGCGTGTTGCGCGAGGTGCAAGCACCTCGCGTGCTTGTGAAAAAAACTAAAGCATTGCCCCTCTAAATCAAGTATTTGCGTGTTGCGCGAGGTGCGAGCACCTCGCGTGCTTGTGAAAAAAAAAAAAAAAAAAAAAGAGGGGGGTGTGATGGGGGGGGTTTGCAGAAGTATTTTGACTAAAGCATTGCTCCTCTAAATGAATCTGAAAAAAAAAATGTTCCAAGTCTCTTAGATTCCGAGATCCGCCTAAACGGGGGAGAAGGGGGGCGGGGGGGGGGGGACTTTGAAAAATGGTTTTTACTTTACCGAGCCTCCTCTATACGAATCCGTAAAAAGAAAAAAATACGGGTCTCGTAGTTTCCGAGATACGATAGGGGGGGGGGGAGAAGGGGGGGGAAAAGGGGAGGTTTGGCACTTTTCCCGTAGGTTTGAGAGTTACTTGTTTACGAATCTGTCAAAATATACCCACCTCCCCATCCACCATCTGGGAGAACAATTATGTCAATGAGTGAGTGAGTCAGTCAGTGAGTGGTAATCTAGCTTTATATAATATAATATAACTAGTATTTGCGTGTTGCGCGAGGTGCAAGCACCTCGCGTGCTTGTGAAAAAAAAAAGTATTTGCGTGTTGCGCGAGGTGCAAGCACCTCGCGTGCTTGTGAAAAAAAAAAGTATTTGCGTGTTGCGCGAGGTGCAAGCACCTCGCGTGCTTGAGAAAAAGAAAATGGGGGGGGTGATGGGGAAGATGGGGGGGGGTTTAGTATTTGCGTGTTGCGCGAGGTGCAAGCACCTCGCGAGCTTGTGAAAAAAAAATAAAAAAAAAAAGGGGGGGGGGGTGATGGGGGGGGGGTTGCACAAGTATTTCGACTTAAGCATTGCCCCTCTAAATGAATCTGAAAAAAAAAATGTTCCAAGTCTCTTAGATTCCGAGATCCGCCTAAAGGGGGGGAGAAGGGGGGCGGGGAGGGGGGACTTTGAAAAATGGTTTTTACTTTACCGAGCCTCCTCTATACGAATCCGTAAAAAGAAAAAATACGGGTCTCGTAGTTTCCGAGATACGATAGGGGGGGGGGAGAAGGGGGGGGGGAAAAGGGGGGGTTTGGCACTTTTCCCGTAGGTTTGAGAGTTACTTGTTTACGAATCTGTCAAAATATACCCACCTCCCCATCCACCATCTGGGAGAACAATTATGTCAATGAGTGAGTCAGTGAGTGGTAATCTAGCTTTATATAATATAACTAGTATTTGCGTGTTGCGCGAGGTGCAAGCACCTCGCGTGCTTTTTATAAAAAAATAAAAAATAAAAATGGGGGGGTGATGGGGGGGGTTTAGTAATTGGGTGTTGCGCGAGGTGCAAGCACCTCGCGTGCTTGTGAAAAAAAAAAAAAAAAAAAGATGGGGGGGTGATGGGGGGGGGGTTGCACAAGTATTTCGACTAAAGCATTGCCCCTGTAAATGAATCTGAAAAAAAAAATGTTCCAAGTCTCTTAGATTCCGAGATCCGCCTAAAGGGGGGGAGAAGGGGGGCGGGGGGGGGACTTTGAAAAATGGTTTTTACTTTACCGAGCCTCCTCTATACGAATCCGTAAAAAACAAAAAATACGGGTCTCGTAGTTTCCGAGATACGATAGGGAGGGGGGAGAAGGGGGGTGAAAAGGGGAGGTTTGGCACTTTTCCCGTAGGTTTGAGAGTTACTTGTTTACGAATCTGTCAAAATATACCCACCTCCCCATCCACCATCTGGGAGAACAATTATGTCAGTGAGTGAGTGGTAATCGAGCTTTATATAATATAACTAGTATTTGCGTGTTGCGCGAGGTGCAAGCACCTCGCGTGCTTGTGAAAAAAAAAGTGGGGGGGGGGGGTGATGGGGGGGGTTTAGTATTTGCGTGTTGCGCGAGGTGCAAGCACCTCGCGTGCTTGTGAAAAAAAAAAAAAAAAAAAAGAGGGGGGGGGTGATGGGGGGGGGGGGGGTTGCACAAGTATTTCGACTAAAGCATTGCCCCTCTAAATGAATCTGAAAAAAAAAATGTTCCAAGTCTCTTAGATTCCGAGATCCGCCTAAAGGGGGGAGAAGGGGGGCGGGGGGGGGGGGGACTTTGAAAAATGGTTTTTACTTTACCGAGCCTCCTCTATACGAATCCGTAAAAAGAAAAAAATACGGGTCTCGTAGTTTCCGAGATACGATAGGGGGGGGGGAGAAGGGGGGGGAAAAGGGGAGGTTTGGCACTTTTCCCGTAGGTTTGAGAGTTACTTGTTTACGAATCTGTCAAAATATACCCACCTCCCCATCCACCATCTGGGAGAACAATTCTGTCAATGAGTGAGTCAGTCAGTCAGTGAGTGGTAATCTAGCTTTATATAATATAATATAACTAGTATTTGCGTGTTGCGCGAGGTGCAAGCACCTCGCGTGCTTGTGAAAAAAACTAAAGCATTGCCCCTCTAAATCAAGTATTTGCGTGTTGCGCGAGGTGCAAGCACCTCGCGTGCTTGTGAAAAAAAAAAAAAAAAGAGGGGGGTGGGTGGTTGCACAAGTATTTCGACTAAAGCATTGCCCCTCTAAATGAATCTGAAAAAAAAAATGTTCCAAGTCTCTTAGATTCGTAGATCCGCCTAAAGGGGGGGGAGAAGGGGGGCGGGGGGGGGACTTTGAAAAATGGTTTTTACTTTACCGAGCCTCCTCTATACGAATCCGTAAAAAACAAAAAATACGGGTCTCGTAGTTTCCGAGATACGATAGGGAGGGGGGAGAAGGGGGGTGAAAAGGGGAGGTTTGGCACTTTTCCCGTAGGTTTGAGAGTTACTTGTTTACGAATCTGTCAAAATATACCCACCTCCCCATCCACCATCTGGGAGAACAATTATGTCAATGAGTGAGTGAGTCAGTCAGTCAGTCAGTGGTAATTTAGCTTTATATAGTATAACTAGTATTTGCGTGTTGCGCGAGGTGCAAGCACCTCGCGTGCTTGTGAAAAAAAAAAAGGGGGGGTGTGATGGGGGGAGATGGGGGGGGGTTTAGTATTTGCGTGTTGCGCGAGGTGCAAGCACCTCGCGTGCTTGTGAAAAAAAAAAAAAGGGGGGGGTGGTGATGGGGGG
This sequence comes from Tholera decimalis, assembly GCA_943138885.2. Lineage (NCBI taxonomy): Eukaryota > Metazoa > Arthropoda > Insecta > Lepidoptera > Noctuidae > Tholera > Tholera decimalis. The sequence continues at coordinate 44,393,435 of OW964559.2, forward strand.
GGGGGGGTTGCAGAAGTATTTTGACTAAAGCATTGCCCCTCTAATAGAATCTGGAAAAAAAAATGTTCCAAGTCTCTTAATTTCCGAGATCCGCCTAAAGGAGGGGAGAAGGGGGGCGGGGGGGGGACTTTGAAAAATGGTTTTTACTTTACCGAGCCTCCTCTATACGAATCCGTAAAAAACAAAAAATACGGGTCTCGTAGTTTCCGAGATACGATAGGGAGGGGGGAGAAGGGGGGTGAAAAGGGGAGGGGCACTTTTCCCGTAGGTTTGAGAGTTACTTGTTTACGAATCTGTCAAAATATACCCACCTCCCCATCCACCATCTGGGAGAACAATTATGTCAATGAGTCAGTCAGTGAGTGAGTGAGTGAGTGAGTGGTAATTTAGCTTTATATAATATAATATAACTAGTATTTGCGTGTTGCGCGAGGTGCAAGCACCTCGCGTGCTTGTGAAAAAAACTAAAGCATTGCCCCTCTAAATCAAGTATTTGCGTGTTGCGCGAGGTGCAAGCACCTCGCGTGCTTGTGAAAAAAAAAAAAAAGGGGGGGGGGAAATGGGGGGGGGGGGTTGCACAATTATTTCGACTAAAGCATTGCCCCTCTAAATGAATCTGAAAAAAAAAATGTTCCAAGTCTCTTAGATTCCGAGATCCGCCTAAAGGGGGGGAGAAGGGGGACGGGGGGGGGACTTTGAAAAATGGTTTTTACTTTACCGAGCCTCTATACGAATCCGTAAAAAGAAAAAAGTACGGGTCTCGTAGTTTCCGAGATACGATAGGGGGGGGGGGGGAGAAGGGGGGGGAAAAGGGGAGGTTTGGCACTTTTCCCGTAGGTTTGAGAGTTACTTGTTTACGAATCTGTCAAAATATACCCACCTCCCCATCCACCATCTGGGAGAACAATTATGTCAGTGAGTCAGTGAGTGAGTGGTAATCTAGCTTTATATAATATAACTAGTATTTGCGTGTTGCGCGAGGTGCAAGCACCTCGCGTGCTTGTGAAAAAAAAAAGAATGGGGGGGGGGGTGATGGGTGAGATGGGGGGGGTTTAGTATTTGCGTGTTGCGCGAGGTGCAAGCACCTCGCGTGCTTGTGAAAAAAAAAAGTATTTGCGTGTTGCGCGAGGTGCAAGCACCTCGCGTGCTTGTGAAGAAAAAAGTATTTGCGTGTTGCGCGAGGTGCAAGCACCTCGCGAGCTTGTGAAAAAAAAAAAAAAAAAAAAGAGGGGGGGGGATGATGGGGGGGGGGGGCGGGGTTGCACAAGTATTTCGACTAAAGCATTGCCCCTCTAAATGAATCTGAAAAAAAAAATGTTCCAAGTCTCTTAGATTCCGAGATCCGCCTAAAGGGGGGGAGAAGGGGGGCGGGGGGGGGGACTTTGAAAAACGGTTTTTACTTTACCGAGCCTCCTCTATACGAATCCGTAAAAAACAAAAAATACGGGTCTCGTAGTTTCCGAGATACGATAGGGAGGGGGGAGAAGGGGGGGGAAAAGGGGAGGTTTGGCACTTTTCCCGTAGGTTTGAGAGTTACTTGTTTACGAATCTGTCAAAATATACCCACCTCCCCATCCACCATCTGGGAGAACAATTATGTCAATGAGTGAGTCAGTGAGTGGTAATCTAGCTTTATATAATATAACTAGTATTTGCGTGTTGCGCGAGGTGCAAGCACCTCGCGTGCTTGTGAAAAAAACTAAAGCATTGCCCCTCTAAATCAAGTATTTGCGTGTTGCGCGAGGTGCAAGCACCTCGCGAGCTTGTGAAAAAAAAAAAAAAAAAAAGAGGGGGGGGGGTGATGGGGGGGGGGGTTGCACAAGTATTTCGACTAAAGCATTGCCCCTCTAAATGAATCTGAAAAAAAAAATGTTCCAAGTCTCTTAGATTCCGAGATCCGCCTAAAGGGGGGGAGAAGGGGGGCGGGGGGGGGACTTTGAAAAATGGTTTTTACTTTACCGAGCCTCCTCTATACGAATCCGTAAAAAACAAAATATACGGGTCTCGTAGTTTCCGAGATACGATAGGGAGGGGGGAGAAGGGGGGTGAAAAGGGGAGGTTTGGCACTTTTCCCGTAGGTTTGAGAGTTACTTGTTTACGAATCTGTCAAAATATACCCACCTCCCCATCCACCATCTGGGAGAACAATTATGTCAATGAGTGAGTCAGTGAGTGGTAATCTAGCTTTATATAATATAACTAGTATTTGCGTGTTGCGCGAGGTGCAAGCACCTCGCGTGCTTATGAAAAAAAAAAAAAAAAAGGCGGGGGTTGATGGAGGGGTTTAGTATTTGCGTGTTGCGCGAGGTGCAAGCACCTCGCGAGCTTGTGAAAAAAAAATAAAAAAAAAAGAGGGGGGGGGGGGGTGATGGGGGGGGGGTTGCACAAGTATTTCGACTTAAGCATTGCCCCTCTAAATGAATCTGAAAAAAAAAATGTTCCAAGTCTCTTAGATTCCGAGATCCGCCTAAAGGGGGGGAGAAGGGGGGCGGGGAGGGGGGACTTTGAAAAATGGTTTTTACTTTACCGAGCCTCCTCTATACGAATCCGTAAAAAGAAAAAATACGGGTCTCGTAGTTTCCGAGATACGATAGGGGGGGGGGACAAGGGGGGGGAAAAGGGGGGGTTTGGCACTTTTCCCGTAGGTTTGAGAGTTACTTGTTGACGAATCTGTCAAAATATACCCACCTCCCCATCCACCATCTGGGAGAACAATTCTGTCAGTGAGTCAGTGAGTGGTAATTTAGCTTTATATAGTATAATATCATGAAAAAAATCATTTTAACTAAAAATAAGACAGATTTCCAAAAATAACAAGTTGGAAGTATTTTTTTTTTGTTTTTAGTGTTTTGGTTTGTCGACTAGTGCTTTACCTAGTTACAAAAGCCTAAATGTAAACTACTTATCACCATTTACAAAATATTGCTTTTCCTGATGCAGAGCCGTTCATTTTTGAGGAGTTCTTCAGGTACTTCACCATCAGCTCAACTTCACCATATACATTTTAACAAGTATAAAGTGATTAACAACCATATTCTAGTAATCGAATCGCAACCCATGAAATACTTATAATTGAGTAGTTCCGGTAGCCGTCTGTGGTCTTCATCATCAGTTCCACTTCACCGAATGATATTTTCCGAGAGCAACTACACAGGTTACTTTAAAAAATAATAATATTTGAATAGTTCCCTCGATTTCGTCAGGATTCCATCATCAGATCCTGACTTGATGACGATGGGACCACCTGGAAATATACCTACCAGGTGCCTTTCAAATAATAAAAATAATTTTTCAAATCGGTCTAGTTACGAGTAATCGGGGAACATACATTTAAAAAAAAACCGAGTCGTTTGCATCTATTAAAAAAATCGGTATCATCTTGGGTTTAGACATTTGTTCAAAAAAGATAACAATTATTCCCAAACAATAGATAAAAAACTTACTTTCTCAAGTTGCTCATATAAAATGCGTAAAGTATCGAAATAAGTATTGTGTAGTATTATGAATTATTTTGTGTTCGTACAGCGATCTATTTTTAGACAAATTTCTGTTGACAAGCGACATAGCGTCCACTCACGAAAGCGGCTGACCGCGTATTAAAATTTCTTTACACTTTTCTGTCCAATAAATCTAAACAGTGACCAACGAAAATAACCCTTAATGCGACCAGTTAAGATTCATGCGCTGTAGCAAAATATGTGAAAAATTTAAAAGGGATTTTATTTTTTTGTGAAGCTATTTGTTACATTTTCGTTATTATTAGGCACATTTTGAGGTAATTATATCTGCTAGCCTGTGGTATTTTTTAAGAATCAAAATATGTAAATGTTTAGCAGAAAAAGAATCCTAAACTTAACCCTTTTTCCTCAACTTTGTATGCAGAGGTTTTGAAAAATCGTGTTTACAATACTAAAAACCATATTTTTTGTATTTTAAACACGGCTGCTTTGGAGATAAAGAAGTAATCTATCTATTGCAACTGTTAGTTTTGTTTGAATTTCTTTATATTAGTCAGAAAAGGCACCCAAAAACAGCTTATTTACGTCAGATTCGAACTTACGTCCTTAAGGCAAAATAAAATGCACAACCGGTCCAATCACTCAGCAATCAGCTTCGACCACATCTTCGCTTAACGTCAGGTGAGATGGTGGACAAACGCAGGCCTATGAACAATAAAAATAAAAATATTTTCCCGTAGATTTTTAGACTTGCGAGACAATCACCAGCACACTTTTCACAGTACTTTTGGAATTCTAATGTTTTTGAAGTACCAGTAGGTATGATCAGACCTGGGTTTGCGGGAATGTTCTAACGAGATATCGTGGCCCCGGAATTTAAGGGCAGCTGAAGGCAACAGGGTGAGTTTTTGGTCAGCAGAAGTCTGACACTCCTTTCCGCTCCAAACAGAGCGGGAGGAGTCATTTGATGATTTTCCCACGCAGAGAAAAAAAGATAAAAGGCAAGTGTGCTTCATTATCGACTGTATCTTCGCTTACCATCAGGTAAGATGGTGTTTAAAAGCTAGCTTATCCATACTTAATATTATAAATGTGAAAGTAACTGTGTCTGTCTGTTACCTTTTCACACCTAAACCGCTGAACCGATTTAGGTGTAAGTATGATCACAGTGGCACCAACCGTTATGTCCCCGGAGATGCACGGCGAGGTTGGTGGCGGTGGTGTAGGTCCTCCCGCAGCCCGGCTCGGGGCAGGCGCGGCGCGCGCGCGGCCCGCAGTGGCGCACCGCCAGCCAGCGCGACGCCGCGCTCGCCCCGCACTGCCCACACCACCACTCGTGCTCGCCACTGTGACGCTTCCTGCAATGCAACGCAGAGCATACGTCCTTGGCTGGTTTGAGGTTGCAAGCTTGTGAGGTGTCTGAAAGTTTGCTTACTTTGCATTTGTGTATAGAGCAATTGTTCTTCTTGGCATGTCGTTGTCAATAGGATTAGGGAATATTTTTATTATGCGTACAGCCGCGGAGAAGCCGAGCCGAGGAGCCGTAAGACTCCGGCATGGGATTCCACTCCTCAGCTTCTGATATATATAACCTGGGCCCTATTTAATAAAGTTGACAATTCGACATATAATACATGTCAATCTAATTGTCATCTAATTCCGCCAAGCCCGTTCCATCATCGGACTACAAGACAAACGACGATGCGCCATCGTTACCAGTATTACATACTCTTTGATCGTTACATGGTGGACATCCCACCCATACGCACGAAACGTTTTGGGAATACTTTCATTGTGCGTACTGCTAAGGAGTGGAAGGAATTCCCTGCCGGAGTCTGTGTTTCCTGATCGCTAGGTATAACCTGGGAGTCTTTAAGTCAAGAGTGAATAGGTTACTTCTAGGCAAGCGTGCTCCATCTTCGACCACATCATCACTTACCATCAAGTGAGATGGTGGTCAAACGCAGGCCTATTATCAATTAAAAAAAAGAGGCAAAAAAATATCAAAATTGTCGCGCTCAAGCTGTTTAATAAAAGTGATTAAAATGTCAAAAATGGACAAGAGAATCTTGACATAATTTTTTAACGCGTTTAATAAAACTCGACATAATTAAGTCAAAAAACCACAGTCAAAATATTTCTGACCATAGTCGGTGCCAATATTGTCGGATTGTCATAACTTTCTATCACACTAAAAAACTCTTTAACCAAAATGATGGTGTAGTGCTTTATGTTAAAAACATAGAAAACTACACTGTTGAAGAACCCGATTTATTGGATGCTACCTGTCTAATACTAAAAATTGGCACCGACAAGGCTATTATTTGCATATACCGTTCTCCATCTTTCAGAAATTTAACTAGATTCTTACAATCCCTTGATTCCCTCCTAGCGAACCTAACTTCATTTAAAAGCATAGTTATAGCAGGGGACCTGAACATTGACATTGCCTCTACCCTCTCTTCTAATCAAACTTCAGACTATCTAGATCTCATGGCTTCCCATGGCTTGCTACCTGCTCACACTCTTCCCACTCGAGAAAACGCCTGTCTTGATCACGTCATACTCAAAAGTAACCTATCAGCTGTCACCTTAGTACTACAATCTTCTATCACTGACCATAACCCTGTACTCTTGTGTCTCAAACTGAAAAATCGCGTCACACCACGTTTACTAACCACCTCAAAAACAGACTACAAAACTCTGGACTATGAGATGAGTACTATTGATTTCCAACCGATTTACCAGCTTACTGATGCTAACGAAGCAACAAACAGCCTGGTCACTACTCTCACTAGACTCTTAGATCTCCATACATCTATTACCCAACTCCAAAGTAACAAACGGTTACTCAAACCGTGGATGACCATCGGTATGCTCCGATGTATCCGCAATAGAGATGCTATGCATAATAAACTCAAGCAAACTCCAAACAACAACGTATTGGCTGTTACTTACAAAAGGTACAGAAATTTTTGCACCAAAATATTAAAAAAACTAAAGAGAGACTATGACAGGCAGGAATTGAGAGAGGCTTCTAAAGATGGTAAAAAGATTTGGAAAATCATAAAGAGAGTTACGCATACCGACAAACCTAAAATACCAAATACTGACTTGTTGTCTTCTTCTAACTCACCTCAACTATCGGTAAATATGGTGAATGATTTTTTTGCTGATGTAGGTAGAAACCTTGCTCAAAACTTTCCATGTCCTCCTGGTAATAATCAATTGCCAATAGATACTACCCCCTCACCTTCGACTTTACAATCATTTGTCATGTTAGATACCGATGAGACAGAGGTTGAGGAAGTAATAAACTCTCTCAAAGCAGACTCTGCCGTCGGCTGGGATAATATTTCAACTATATTCCTAAAGCGCTACTCACAAATACTTGTTCCTCTGCTCACACACATTTTTAATATTTGTCTTAATACGGGCACCTTCCCCTTGCACTTCAAGAAGGCCATCATACACCCTATACATAAAACTGGGAACAGACACTGTGTAAATAATTACCGTCCTATAGCAGTTCTGCCTTCTATGTCCAAAGTTCTAGAACGTATAATTAATAGAAGACTGGTGAATTATCTCGAAGATAAAAATCTTCTCTCTCCCAACCAGTTCGGGTTTAGACGTAAAAAATCAACCAGCCATGCTGTCACGGAACTAGTTGACTTTGTCACCAAGAATATTGACAAAAAGAAAAAAGTATTGTCAATATTTCTAGACTTAAGAAAGGCATTTGATACAGTTTCGATTTCTATCCTACTTTCTAAGCTGGAAGAGCTCGGGATTCGTGGCGTACCACTTAACATTATGAGAGACTATCTAGAAAATCGTACCCAGTGCGTAAAAATACAGAATTACTACAGTAGTGAGGTGCCTGTGACATTTGGTGTGCCTCAAGGTAGCGTGATTGGCCCGACACTTTTCTTAATCTACGTAAACCAGCTCTGTAACCTAAAACTGGAACACGGAAGTATTATAGCGTTCGCTGATGATACCGTCCTTACCTTGTCTGGTGATTCATGGCAAGATACCTTCAACTCAGCACAAAAAGGACTCAATACTGTTATGGGTTGGCTTAGAACTCATACCCTTACTCTCAATACGGAGAAAACTAACATTCTCACCTTCACCATACGAAATTGCTCTCAACCTCCAGACACTTACGCCTTGGTAGCACATTCCTGTTTACAGCCTGGTACTATTGCTTGTACCTGTCCAAAATTAGAGCGATGTCAATCTCTTAAATACCTTGGAGTGATACTTGACAATGGCCTGAGTTTTGCAGCACACGTAGATACCTTAACAAAAAGAGACAGAAAACTAATCTTTGTTTTTAAGACACTTCGCTACGTTGCTGAACCCCAAATTATAAAGAGTACATACTTCGCACTTTGTCAGTCTCTTCTAACTTACTGTGTTTGTGCCTGGGGGGGTGTTCCTAAGACGATATTGTTGAAACTGGAGCGTGCTCAGAGAGCAGTATTGAAAGTCAGTACCTTCCGCCCCACCCTCTTCCCAACAGAAGAACTATATAAGAACTGTGAAATGCTCACAGTCAGACAATTATTTGTGCTTAACACAGTTCTACAACAGCACCAAAAAACTCCGTACGAGGTAATCACTACCAGACGCATAGACAAAGTAAGCCAACCCTTTCGTTGTCACTACTCTTTTACAAGAAGGTTTCCTTGTTTCCAAGGCCCCCATCTATATAACAAAATTAATAAAATATTGAAGTTTTACTCACTTCCATATTTATCACTCAAAAAAGTACTTTTGACTTGGCTCCAGACTCTTAACTACAACAACACGGAGCTCTTGTTATCATCTCATAACACTTAAGACATCCTCTGACATCACAAAAACATTCCCCGATTTACATTCACACACACACATATCCATACACTCACTCTTATACACATACAAACACACACACTCACACACCAACACATCCTTACACTCTACATCTTTCGTTTTTACCATTTTTATTTTGTTTCCTTATTTTTGTTAAATAATTTATTATGTATAATCTGTATCTACCAAACTTGTGTAAGATTATAAGCGGCTTCACCCATTTCTAAGTTAAATTTTAAACAAAGCATCGCAAAAGGGTCGGGCCTAGCACCTTTAATACAAGTTGTCTCGTCAACTTAGCAAGGGTGCTGGAGTCTCCAAATACATTCACTGTGTATAACAAAACAATGTAACTCCATGCTATTTCAATGTATGTACATATATGTTTTCATTTTACTGTGCAAATAAATAAATAAATAAATAAATTATATCTTTTGACATATTTGCAAATAATTTTGTTTTATGATGCTAAATGAGGGTAAAATAGAAAAAAAAAAACATTAACACAGCAAAAGAATTAATCAGTCATATCATATCAATATCATCATCCATCGCGCGAACCACAAAAAAGAAAAGATCAAGACTGGTTTGATAGTTCTGACGCAGAAATCCCGAATCTTGTAGGGGAGTTCAGGAGAGTGTTGAACACTAATCCAAATGCCAGTGAATTAGCTGCTAAACAAAAATCTTTAAAGCAGAAAGTGCGTGCCCTGAAAAATAGTTGGTGGGTAGAAAAGTCTAAAGAGCTTCAGCATTATGCTGATAAAAATGAAACCAGCAAAATCTTTGAAGGTGTACAGGAACCAGCCATCTTTCAATTCTGGAGATACTTTATGCCGACGACGTGTGCCTGATAGCGGATGATATTGGTTCACCTGGATGCATTGCAGGAAAGCTGTGAGAAATTTGGTTTAGTCATCAGTGTCACCAAAACCCAAGTATTGAAGCAATCAGCCAGGGGTTCTGAAGCTGACGATAGCATGGTATCATTGAAAGGGTCATCCCTTGAAGAAGTGCCTCAGTTCAAGTACCTCGGAAGCTACTTGAGGTCTAATAACTCTTTCAGCAGAAATTCCTGCACGCATTGCGCATGCTGCTACCAACTTTGGCAAGCTTAATCGCGTTTGGAGCTCTCATGACTTAAAGTTACAAACGAAGATTTCAGTTTATAAAGCCCTAATTCTGCCTGTCCTGCTGTACAGCTCAGAGACCTGGTGTTTGTACAGAGCTGATATAAAAAAGTTGGATCAATTCCATCTAAAATGTCTTAGGTCCATTCTGCGTATAAAGTGGCAAGATTGAGTGTCTAACACGGAAATTCTTCGTCGTTGTAACATTTCAGGCATTGAAGCTTTACTTTTGAGGTCGCAACTGAGATGATGTGGACATGTTTATCGCATGAATGATAGCAGACTACCTAAATCCGTTTTTTATTCAGAACTGCTATATGGAAAACGAAAACAAGGAGGGCAGTATCTGAGTTACAAAGATGTCTTGAAACGTCACCTTAAAGCAAGTGGAATATCTGTAGCTCGGTGGGAACAGCTTGCTTTGCTGAGACTGGAATGGCGTCGCCGAGTATTCTTGTCGGCTGAAAAATTTGAAGAGCGGCGTTTAGAAGAACTCGACCTAAAGCGCCACACACGCAAAACTCGCCCTAAGCCTACCTACCACTACACCTACGATTCTACCGGCCAGCTTCACTGCGGGCGATGTGACCGGACTTTTAAATCCAAGTTTGGATTTGCGAGTCACATTCGGGCGCACGAACGGAACTAGCAAGGGTCGCCGTCGTCGGTCACGACGAGGAGGTCTATATGTATAGCTAGCACAGAGTTTGAAGAATTCACCATGCAAAAATCCAAACCTCAGCATGTCCAATCCCGAACAACCCTCAATTAATCAGGATGGTGGACGAAAATAACTACAGAATATAAGATTTTAAATACAGAGTAATACTGCTTAGATACCTTTCAAAACAAAAACAAAATGGGAAAACAATTCTTAATGTCCTATAACCATTGTAATAATTGGTTGTGGAACTGGGAACTCCACACTCAATACCCACAGATATACTGATACCATCATAGCATTCATATTACTCACTTAATTTCACTTTCACATTGGCAGGTAGCGTTGAATCATACATTTCTTGTGGCATGCATTGTTGGCAAACATGATGTATTAGGTGCAGTATTAATGGCTGAGGCCCATATAGGATATGCATGTTAATTAGGCAGGTATGTTGAAATGGAAGATTCTTCGACCACATCATCATTTACCATCAGGTGAGATGGTGGTCAAAGGCGAGCAAATTATCAATAAAAAAAAAATATATATAATGAAATGAAATAATGAAATAATGATGTTTATTTTGCAAATGGGTTATAAGTAACACTTTTACACGTCATTTTTTTTTTCGTAAATGTAAGCTAGATGAGGCCAGTGTTTCCTAACTGATAGATTCATATAAATTATCTACCTTAGTTTATTAAAGGTAGGATTCACATAGGAGGGTTTTGCCACATAAATCCCGATCCCGTGCGTATTCCGGAATAAAAATTAGCCTATGTCTTATTCCAGAATGTCAACCATCTACTTACCTTCATTCAGGTCCGTTCAAAAGTTTTTGCATGACAGTGTAACAAACAAACAAACATCCATCCATCTTCACAAACTATAGTATTTATTGTATTAGTAAGATAGTAAGAAGTAAAATAGTAGTCCTTTTTTATATCTTTTTTTATGTGTGATAGGCTCGCGTTCGACCACTATCTCACATGATGGTAACCAATGATGTGGCTGAAGATGAAGCATGCTTGCCTAGAAGTAACTATGATATTATATGAGATAACTAGGTACGATTATGATTAAAATAATAGAATTATAAATAATTTAGTGTATGGTCTCTCTCTCTGTGGTCGACCCTTCATGACTGAAGATCACAATCACTCATCTTCACCCTGCATAGTGTATGGCAGTGGCGAAGGGTGAATTTTCATAAAAGGGAAGCCAGACCAAAAAATGCTTACCTTGCTCAAGTGTGATGCGTGAATTCCAGTAACTGTGGCCCTGTGGCTGATTTCGAAATCTTGTAACTTCATAAATAATTATTTGTTTAATTGAAAATAATAGATTACTAAGTATTTATATATTCATATATAAAATAATAGACTAATATTTGCCATGTTTCAAAAGGGAAGCCAGTAGGAATCGAGTTGTATGGAGCCTTTGCCACTGATGTATGGTAATCAACATTAAAACTTTTCAACAATAATATGTTAAACACGGACCTTGCTCACAAGGTTGTCTGAACACTTGAACTACAGTTACAATGTCAAGACCAGTTGTACACAGTTATTAAATAATTCTGTATGAGTGCCACATTTCTATAACTTGTTCAGAATAACAAACAGATATGAACTTATGAATATATTTGTTGGCTAAAAATAGAAAGACAACAGTCAACTAACTCAAGTACAATAGTGACAATACAGGAGTTTTGCAGTTCTCAAAGGTTAGTAATGTGAGGTATTATTGAAATATTGGACAGCACACCCATACATACGCACAACAACTTTTGGGAATACTTTCATTGTGCTTATAGCTAAGGAGAGGAATTCCCTACCAGAGTCTGTGTTTCCAGATAGCTATAACCTGGGAGTCTTTAAGTCAAGAGTGCATAGTCTATTTCTAGGTAAGTATGCTTCATCTTCAACCACATCATCGCTTACCATAAGGTGAGATGGTAGTCAAATGCACAATAAAAAAGCAAGCACAAGTTTAATTATTATCTTCCTAATTGAATGCAGATTTACCTGTGCAAATAAAGGATCACCATATTGTATGTTAAAAAAACAGCTTGAGATTAAAGAGCATAAAGCTCCAATAGTCTAATAGCCAAGGTGTTGTCGTTGTGACCAAAGGTTATTGCCATGAACCCACTCCAGATACAAGCACACTCACCAATAATAAATCATTTTATTAATATCTTGGTGCGTCAGAGAATCCCTGTCACTAGAACTGGCGATGATTATGTTGTAGAAATATGTATTTTACCAACCTCTTAGAACAAGTGTTACATACTAACAAGTGAGCATCTGTAGCATAAATAAATAAATGAATTATAAAGTATTATTATATTTACTTAAGTTGGAGGGATTAACAAGATTGCTAGTAACGTGAATTCTACCAACATTCCTAGTCCTGTATTGAAAAAAAAATCACAATACTCACAAATGTAACTTAAAGTTAAATTTTCTGTTGAACACTTTCTGGCACTTAGGGCAGGTGTGTGTGGTAGGTGGCGCCCAATGCTTGCAACGTCTTCGGGACCCACATTCCTCACACTGAGCCTCCTCCACCCCCAACTCCTCACCCTTCAGCTCCAGCCTCACATTAAACTCACACTCATCCTGACTAATATCTACTGCTCTACTCTCAAAGTGAAGAGCATTACTGTCTTTCGAAACCTCGGCCAAGTGTTCTGCTAATATTCGGTTTGACTTTTCACATTTTTCTAAAAAGTGAACTGTAGTTTCCAACTGTGTCAGACAGTCACAACAGATGCAAGAAGGACCTGCGTCATTTATATCAGCGATAACACCAATTTTGTTCAATTTTTCGCAAGGAGACATGCCTTTTCGTTTACGATATAATGAGAACACTGTGTCTTGTTTCTGAAAACATATTCTGCACATTGTCTCGTCACTGAACTTATCCATTATGGAGTCTTTAAATATTCTGGTAAAAAATAAGGAGAAATTAAACTTTTATCTTATTATTTGCGTTTGTTTTGATTTTCGCAATATACCTACCTACCGGTCATCAACTTTTCTGAAATGACTCTCAGTAAATATATGTATCATCTATGTGAAATGACATTGACAATTTGACATCTGATCTAGTTACTGATGTCAAAGTATTGTCTCGTTTTAGAAAGTTCGTTCAGGAAGTAGATAATCAATTACAACTTTTACTAGGATTATTTTTTATGTTACTACCTTGTCATCTGTTCTGTCCTTTACGCTTAAACAAAAAAAAAAAACCAATAACAGGACTTTCTTCACACCGAAATATATTCAATATAGTGTAGGTAGTTATTTGTCGAACATTTGGCAATCTGCCATAAGTTTGAACCTAACCCAAATAATGTAGGTCGAGAAATAAAAAACAGGTATTACCTAACTTAGTTGAAATTCAATAAATGTCAGATGTTTATTCCGAGTGAGTAAGTAAAATCGATTTAGCTACGTGTTAGACATTTATAAATATTGGGCTAAAGTCGAAATAGTGTCTCAGTTTTGTTTTGTGTTAACAAAAGTTAAGTATAACAGAAGGTTCACAGACAAATCAGCATATTTTAAAAACAAAGACACATGCAGGAGTTTCTTGGCATATAAATACACAACGTTTCGTTTAACCCGAGCAGCGCTACATGTACATTTACGATTAGGTAGTTAACCCACTTTACTTTTGGACTTCTGCATCATGCCTCATGGTGTATCGAAAAAGTTACGCAAGAGTGTGTGTCGTTGGAAGGTGGCTCCGGCGAGTGATGTGCGCGCGCCGCCAGCGTCGCCACCGGTGAGAGCCAAGGAAAGTGATCGCGGTACGTTTAGTAACCGCTGGGCGTGTGCCCGCATATCGATGTCCTTGCGAACCAGGGACGGAGCTAGGCCGTCAAAGTCGTCGTGTAGCTGTGATTGTAAACTAGCTTTTTCCCACCATCGCCCCTGTGACCTGCCGAAATCATACATATTATCGAAATAAAAATATACTTTTGTTAAGTTTGAACCTCAACTTCCAGAGATGACCGTTTATAAACAAATGAACAAAGAATCAATCTTATCCCTTTTTTATGTTATTTACTAGCTCCTGCACACGACTTCGTTCGCGTAGAAGGTTTTTCGAGGCATCTTCTGGGTTCACTCGTTCCATTGTAGACCTCATAATTATAACGCTTACCATCAGGCGTGATTGGGGATAAGAGCGGGATATTCCGTAAAAAAAATAAAGTAACTCCGGAATAAAAAGCAGCCTATATCTTAAACAAAGATTTCAAATTTAATACAGATACATTTAGTCGTTTTTGATTGAAAGAGTAACAAACATCCATCCATCCATCCATATTTAGCATTTATAATATTAGTGAGTTATGAAGTACGATAAAATACAAGTATATAAAGGAGCTCCTGGCTATAAACTAATAATAGCTCGACGGGCTGCCCTTAGCAACGTTTCTCGAGATTTGTCCTTGAATTGGTGTATACTTACTATTTACTATAATATCGTATCATTCTTAGATTACATCAACGGTCAACAGTCGTACCGAGGGTAGCCTGTTATGTCACACAGTTACTGCCTTGTGACTTGTGAGGCTCAGTTAGGCAGTTACCCCATGTAAAATAATTGATCCAGTTAGACTGAAAGCTGATCCCTACAGAGTAACTAACAGGCTACGCTGGTTCACAAGTATGAGTCGTATATGCTAGAAACCAACGAGATGATCTTTCATTAAATCTAAACTATGAGATATGTAGGTATAGGTAAACACCCTCGCTAAACCACTATGAAGTTTGCTCCTTGTTTCTGATTTTATGTCTGAATATTTTGATTACTTCTAATAATTCACAACTACAAAAATTCGTCGGTCTATATTTCTTTTCTATTTCCTTCTAACCCGAAATAGTTCGTCCCTGCGCCGGTTGGTACAATTTTCTCTCGATTACGTTTCTTGATCGATTGGTATGCGCGAACGCACACTTGTTACACAGGAATGACGAGAGCCACCTACGTGCTGCCTAAAACATTCTCAATCGTTGCCAAATTCAACGCTACGAGCAAGATATAGAATTGAAATTTGTGTGACATGAAATCGGAAGAAGAATTTACTCGTAACTGCAGTTGTTTAGGAACGGTCGAAAGCATAATCGCGTAAGGACGAAGTTCGCTGCTAGCACGTCCGGATAGTGAAACCTGCACGTTGGCTACATACTAATTTAATATGTTTTAAGTTATAAGTATGGGTGGAAGAGTCCGATGACAATCGGTTTCTGAGTGGTAGTCGCGCCGACCGGGCGGCTGTATCGACATGAGACTTACAATCGTAAGTATCGAAGCTTTGGAGTTAAAGTGAAATGTGTCAGTGACAGTGATCGTGACTCTCGTGATCAATCTAAGTGAACATCCTCATTAAAATGGTGCGTGGTGTATTTCAGGTCGCGTTGGTGTTGTGCGCTTGCGTGTGCTTGGCGGCGGGAGATGTCACGCATCTGAAGGCTGTCAAGGCGAAGCTGATTGGACGATTATCTAAAGGCAAGCACCACAAACGAGGAGTGCTGTCCGCCGTACCACCCTACAAGCTGGGTTACGATATACCAGTTGTGACACACTCTGTCGTGAAACCTGTCGTAGTGTCGTATCCACCCACAGCAGCGGTTACCAATGTGAAGGTCCCTCTCGCTCATCCTCTGAGCACACGTTATCCTGTACCAGTTGGACATAAAGTCCCTGTGCCTCATCCCCATTATGGACTGAAGTTTCCTCATCATCACACAAAAACAGTGTTATTGCCAAAACCCGATCATCATTTTCATCACCACCATCATCATGTTGAACCTAAGCCAGTGATTCCCGTGGTACCCGCTGTGCCCGCTCCTTCTGTGATACCATTAGGCGAGCCTGCGGCGACTGTGGCCCGTCCCGTGCCAGTTCCCTCCCCATCAGTGTTGCTCCAACCAGCGCCGATACCCGCGCCTGCACCTATCTTTCCAGGTGCAGGTTTAGCACAACCACACCTCATTCCTCAAGAACATACCCACTTAAGGCCTCTAGTGCATGCTGCTGCTCCAGTACCCGCTCATCCTCCTTATTCTCCTCTTCTGCAATATGCCAACCAATTTCAGTATGTTTTGCGTCCCGGTAATGCTGTCCAAACTTCTTTCTTCGCGAATTACCCCAGGTATCCATTCCTGAATTACCAAACTCCAGTTTTCCCCTTGGCTCAAGCGCCACCAGCCGTCGGACAAGTGTTGTTCGAGCGTCCTCAAGCACCTCACTTCCATCTAGCTCCACAACCAGGTCAAGAGGGCGTTGCATTCGAACAGCCAGGTGCTCATGTAGAACCGACGTTTCTGCACGCTCAAGGAGGGTTCCAACAACATGCTGTACATCTGCAGCCTCCGCAGCCCGGTTTTCATCTGCAACCTGTGCAACCAGGAGTTCAGGTGTCACCTGACTTGCACTTGCATCCAGGACAGCCTCAAGTTCATTTGCAACCAGGTCAAATAGAGTTTCATCAGCAACCTGCTCAAACGGAGTACCATCTGCAACCAGGTCAGCAAGAGGTGCATTTACATCAAGGCCAACCTGAAGTCCATCTTCATCAGGGTCAACCGGAAGTTCATCTCCACCAGGGTCAACCGGAGGTTCACCTCCACCAAGGTCAGCCGGAAGTACACCTGCACGGAGCTCAACCTGGCGTTTTGCAGGCCGCACAACCAGGAGTGTTGCCCACTCAAGCAACTGTACATTTGCAGCCCGCTCAGCCCACACTCGATCAAGACGGCTGGCATCCAGTACAGACCCAACCCCATGATTTAGGAGCAGCCCAACCGGGGGTCCACTTTGGACAAGATAGCCAATTTGCTCAAGGTGCCCATTTTGGACAAGATGGCCAATTTGCTCAAGGTGCCCATTTTGGACAAGATGGCCAATTTGCTCAAGGTGGCCATTTCGGCCACGACGGTCAATTTGGTCAAGGCACACACTTTGGCCAGGACGGTCAGTTTAGTCAAGATACAAACTTAAACCAAGATGGTCAGTTTGGGCAAGGCACTCACTTCAGTCAGGATGGTCAATTTGGGCAAGGCACTCACTTCAGTCAGGACGGTCAATTTGGTCAAGGCGGCCAGTTTGGTCAAGAGGGGCAATTTGTACAAAACGGCCACCATCAATTCACACAAGAGCAAGGCACGCAGGGTTATGATCAACACGCTGGAGAGCAACAATATCATGACTTACAGAACCAGCTGCAGCACCACATCCAACAGCAACTCGACCAGGCACAGTACGACCTTCATGTAAACAATCAACAACAACATCAGCAACCAGATCAGGAGTATGGAGCGCCACAATTCGGTCATAGTGGAGGCCAAGACTTTAGCCAACCTGGGCAGAATTTTGGTCAGCAAGGGCATGATTATAACCAGCAAGGACATTTCGGCCAGGACTTTAGCCAGAATGGCCAGAACTTTGGTCAAGACTTTAGCCAGCAACAACCAGCTGCTGAGTACGGCGTTCCTCAGGGCGCTGAGGGCCGCAGCAGTGCGGAGGGCGAGGAGGAGCCTCAGTTCCACAACCACATCCCGCTGATGTTGCAGCCGCCTCTGGAGAGGCCGCTCGAACATTTCCGGTAGTTCAGTCTACCGCGCGTAGACAATGTTCAGCATTAATCAGTTACCTCAACGAGCGAATGGAAAGTGTGATTCTCTACTGACTGTAATATTCTACTTTTACAAATTATCTAGAAGGATAAAAAGTGTAGATTCATGTGTCTTATTCATCTCTCCTCAGTAAAACAAATAGCCATTACGTAACAATCTGAATACTAGAACACTACCTTAATGTGTTACAAGTGCTACAACTTACAAGTCAGTAGTTGAGATGAAATCTGCGTGATAGAGCTGCGCCTGCGATCTGTCGTCAGATAGCGGCGCTTGCGTCTCGCTGTGTATTATACTGTGTACATACACGCTATGTTCATGTGTTGCCTAATAACATTAAATAGTCGTAAGTTATTAACATAGTTGTAAGAAAGATTTATTTATTTTTTTTATAAATAAAATATTTTTTGGACGTTCGATTCCTGTTTGATTTTAAAATTATGACTACATATTGTTGCAGCTTTGTTGTCCAGCCTGGCCATACTAAATCACTATTAATTTATTTAAATGGAACGCCAAGGCCAATTACACATTTTAATATAATTGTAATAATATATTTAACATATTCAAGCATTCTTCTCACATAAATTCAAACATTGTGACAGTATCATCTTCAATTCATCCGCAAAGATGCAGATCTATATTTGAGCAATGTCCAAGGAATAAGACACTTGGTTGGGAGTGTGCAAGTGTATGGCGCGTTGAAACAGCAAGTAGACGGTGTTTCCTATTACCACAGTAATTGACTAGTACAAACAGCAGTCCTCATTATGCGGATCATTTGCATTAATAATCCCCCCAAGATCCACCAATTCGATAGCCACTTAATCTTTTCATTTATGTGATATTATTTGCTCTAGCAAATGATATAATCCGAACACATAAACTAAAACAGGGTACATACGTCGTGACGATAGGAACTTTACTACTGAAGGAGACTGGACCTGTGTATTGGGCAACAGACGCGGACATGCGCCAGCTAGCTCTCAATGTGGGCCGCACGTGTGCTAGGTACTGTATCCAGGTTATAAGTACTAGGTAGGTAACCTATGTAGTCTACATACGAACGCCACGAAGCCTGCGCCCTCGCTGTGCATACGGCTGTAACACCTGCATAACTACATTCAAGACATGTTCTTAAAAGCACAATTAACTAATGTGCTCCCATTAGAATATGTTGTTTGAACTGAGCTATACTTCTCATTCTACAAACCAGATGTTTTTAGGAATAACAGAAGATAAAGAATGCCAAAGATGCCAATGAAAATGAAAGTCAAAGACTATGCTATGTTAGCATATGCTAGGCTATGTTTGAAAAGGTGCATTCTGTCCTAAATACCTATATTATAACATTTTTTTTTTGTATTCTAATCATGCGATTAGTACATTGACTACGAGTAGCAGTAGATGTGTTGAATCTAATTCCCTGCAGAGTCGGCTCAGTCAGTTACAGTCACTTACGGTTTAAGACATTTATTTCTCAAAAAGAAAAAAAACATTAATATTGTTATACAGACAATAGGTATAGTTAGAGTCAGTTTAAGTGTACGACAATGATGTGAACGAACGAAGCCTTCTATTACAGGCATCGTTTGCTTAAAAGGAGACTCCTAACAGGTTTGTAATGTAACTTTATATTTTCCCAATAAAATGTTTGGTATTTTTTGTATCTCGAGACTGTTCAATGACGCTCAGCTTAATCGGCTGAAAAATAAATTAATAAATAAGTCCCTTAACGCAACACTTACCTAATTGAATGCAAGCATAAACGGTAACTATGGCACTAACATTACCGATTAAAGTCGTGAGTACACCATTACCGCGAGCGATACAGCTGAAACTTGGTCATGACAGCCTAATGTGCGGTATTGCCTCAGGCCCTCGGGGAGTATCGCTATGACGTCAACCGAGGCTCTGACCGGCGCATAATATCCTACCAGGATACGCATTAGAAAGGAACGACACTGATATCATGCGGGATATCAACCGTGTGTCATTAGACACAAGGCTGAAAGTACGCAATTAAGTTGTTAGGCCGGTGAGTCATAGATAGGTGAGGTTGTCAGACCGTTTGATATGTGGAATACGATGATAATAATTCTCTTGACTGATATACAGAATCAGGGGTTACTTTTCAGAATTCCATAGTCCATACCAAACTAATACTTCAGAAAAATGTCTAGTGTCGAGTTCCGCTTCGAGCTAGATGGTAATCTTGCATGCTTGTTGATCAGAACAGAATTAACATTAGGTAGTAGTCTCCTGACGATTTCATCCACGGCGGCCAACCTCAGCAGAGATAAACCGGCGCAGGAGATATTATAGTACTTACACAAGTGTGTGCGCAGGTACAGCTTGTTGCACTCTCTGTTCCTTTTCCATACTCCAATAGGATGGTAAACCGAAACAACCGCAGGAAGATCAGGACAGGACCAAGTGCTTAACATGCTTTGCGTGGCACAGGGATATCACACCGCCAATTTCCGAACTCCGGGCTATTACTGAGAAATCTCTAATAGAAAAAAAATTGCGAGTCAGACTCGCCCATGAAGGGTTCCGTAGTAACTACGCCAAATAACTTTGTTTTTCTTAGTGTTTGTATGAATTACAAAGTTATATTTGCGGTTTTAGAAAATATGCTGTATCTCAAAAACTGCTGACTCGATTTCGTTCTAACCAATGTTGGTTGAAAGTTTACATTAAGATCTACCCACTGGGGAAAGCGTGCATCTAAATAATGGCGCACATCTCGAGCAACGTGTGCCGGCGCACCGTCGTGTTGATAAATTAAATTATTCCCCATCACAAGATTCACATAACTTAACACTGGTAGGATTGTGAGGACATCGTCTAATTCATTGCTCAGGAAGCTTAAATAATTTTGGCCGTTTAAGCTTTGCGGCAAGAAAACTGGTCCTACGACGACGTCTCCAATTATACCTGCCCACACGTTCAGTCGCCATTGGTGTTGGAATGACGACTCTGTGGAAGCATACGGGTTCGTGTGAGACCAAACATGTTCGTTGTGTAGGTATGTTACTTATTCCCGCTCTCGTAAAGGATGCCTCATCGGTCCATAATACTCTTGAACCAAAATCTGGCGAAGCTTCTAACTCGTTTCGGTACCACTCGCAAAAGGCCACGCGAGGCAAAAAATCTGCCGGTATCAGCTCCTGGGTGCGACGGAAGTGATATGGGTGCTGACCGTCATTGCTCAGCACTCGCCATACCTGCATATGGTTAGAGGCACCCAACGCTAATGCAGCTCGACGTGTGCTAGTGCGTGGATTGAGTTCAAAATGCTCCAATACGGCTTCTTCAAATTCTGGATCGGTAGTACTCGAGCGACCCTCTGAAGCAGTTGCTTGGAATGACCCAGTTTGGTACAGACGATGTACCATCCGACTAAAACATCCCGACGAAGGCAGCCGTCGACGCTCAGCATCTGATCTACCCTCAATAAAACGGCGACGGTACAGTTCTCGGACAGCTCGCGAATTACCATTTTCTGCTCCGACACACATCACCATTTCGTAATATTCCCTATTACTTAACGACATTTTGCAAACACAACAAAAAAAAGTCAATTAGGTGTAGCCGTACTGAACTGATGCGCGTATCACAGTGATAAACACGAGTGCAATAGCTAAACGCGGTAAGTATGTCGACTGACTAGCAAACCAATAATGCTAAATAAATAAAGCTCTGTTATCCTGGTACCTAAATATTATTTCGTTGTAGGGTAGCTGTCCCAGTTACTGTCCATCCACTACTATTAAAAAATATTGTTCAAGAATTCAAGATTATTTTACATAATAACATTAATTTCAACTAAACTCCGTTAAACTGTTAAGTAAATCTAACACACCAGAGCAAACTAATTACGCAATTCAAATTCAAAATTGAAAAATCATTCATTTTTTTGTGGGTGGGAAAATTATCAATGACTCTGCTCCCGCCCTGGGTGGGGCGGAAGGAAGTGTTAGACTCTTACTGACTAAAAACCACCCTGTTTCTTTAGTTGCCCTTGCATTCCGGGGCTGCGGTATCTCGTTAGAAGTCTGAATTAGAAGTTGAATTTACCAGGAATAATTGAAACTGCATGGACAGCAATTGTTTCACTTACCCGAAGATCCTAACCCATTAGGTTTACACACACTATGTAGTAGTGTATGTATGTAGTAGTATGTATGTATGTAGTCAGGGTTCTGTGAGCAAAGGATTTTCAATTCGGCATTAACAATTCCTGTTACTCATGCGGTCCTAATACTTTTTATTAATTTCTTTCCACAGATAGATGCAGTTTAGCGACATTTTTTATTGACTTAATTTTGAATTAAATAAAGACTAAACTAAGGCTCAAACCAATAAAACCCATTTACCACTCAAATAGTACCGACAAAACGTGAACTTCCGATAATTATTTAGGTTAGTCCTACAGACAAAAATCATGCGTGCTTGCTATTATTTTGTAATAAAAAAAAACTATTAACTTATTGTTAATACTTTTCGTCATAATTATTTAAAAAAAAAAACTTTATTTTAAAAATTACGAACGGAACCCACTGTAATTTTATTTGTACCAGCAGAGGAATAAATTCCGAAGAGGTGTATTGAAATGATGTTTTGGGTTCAGTTGAACATTAATTGTTACTAAATCCTTTTTCGATTCTAAGTTCTAATGGAAAATAATAATGTTTATTTAAGCAATTTGTGGTAGGATGCACGTAAGGATTCCATTTTTATTATCAATTCAATGGTACGAGCTGACGATTTTTCGAAACAATAAGCAACTCGATTCAATAGTAAGGTCAATCGAATCTCCTGGATCGTATGTGTAAAAATTATTATGATAAGGGCATATAAATAAGCTCATATTTGCCCAAAGTATTGTGCTGACAATCATAAACAGCGAATAGGTAGGTTTATCTATTTCAAACAAGATTAATTACATAATATGCCGACACTTTTGCCGTAACATTTTACGGCTTGATAGAAGTTCTTATTTCGAATGACATAGCTGTATTTTATAAATTAATCGCTCGGCGTCGTTCGTATTCTGTATTAGTTTAGTTAGTATTGTTATGTTAACCGACTACATCTGTAGCTGTACCATCTGTATGAAAGCCATTTAATTACACCGGAAAGGTTATCAATTATTATTTAATAAAAGTTTAGACGTACCTACCTACATGACTGGCAACTGTAAATATGTCATAAAATAAAGGTGTGTTAAATGTTATTTAAAATTTTGATTACGAGATTTAATGAATTTTTAGAAGATCGATTCAAGAGCACGGGATTCAATCTGTGAATTGAATAAATAGGGGGGGGGGGGGGTGGAAGATTACTTTGTAAATAATAATTATCTACAAAGTAATGTTCTACAAAAGGACAACTACGTAAAAAACCAACAAGTGTGTAAATGATACACGTGACAATGCAAGCAGGTTTATTTAGATTTTGATACCTAGACTAATTAATTGTATTATAGCTAGTTCCCAAAAATTATCAAAGTGTGGGAAAAGTCAGTAATAATATTTTGTAAACAAAAAATAAAACATGCGGAACCTTTTATTCAGAAGTACCAGGAGTAAGAGGTTTATTTTTATTTATAAATAGTTCACTAACACCGATCAGCTGACT
The DNA here is from genome assembly GCA_943138885.2 of Tholera decimalis. Lineage (NCBI taxonomy): Eukaryota > Metazoa > Arthropoda > Insecta > Lepidoptera > Noctuidae > Tholera > Tholera decimalis. The sequence goes on from OW964559.2 coordinate 44,416,848, forward strand.
TAGTGCTAGTAATGTGCTTATTTCAATTTGAAAAGTTCGGTTTCTGGTATCAATGTATTAAAAATTCTCATTACTTCCGAACATGTAGAGATAAGATTAAAAAACCCTTCCAATATCGTTTGATATCACCCAAAGAAGCCGTGCCTTTGGTATGTATATAGTGCCATGGTTACACGCTGTAGATACCACACACGCATAGTTTTCATGAAAAAAATTATTTTCAGTTCTAGTTCCATGTATGGGGACCCCCCTTTATTTTAAATTTTTTTTTTCTTATAATCGGAAAGCGGTTCACAGAATACATCTACCTACTAAGTTTCACATGTATAGTCTTAATAGTTTCGGAATAAAATGGCTGTGACATACGGACGGACGGACGGACAAACAGATAGACAGACAGACGGACAGACATATCGAAACTATAAGGGTTCCGTTTTTTGCCATTCGGCTACGGAACCCTAAAAAAGGCTGCAAGGGTTGAAATAGGGGATGACAGTTAGTATGGAAATTACGTCATTTTTAAAGCTAGAAGCTTGAAACTTATATTTTAGAATTTTGATTAGATATTAATAAATACGACATTCAAATTATGTATGAGTTTTATTTTCAAAATAATTAGCCTAAAAATTAAAAATGCTGCCGAAAGTCACAATTCCGCGCGGACGAAGTCGCGGGCACAGCTAGTTTAACATAAACGCAATTGGTTAGTAACGATATTCCTTACTCCTGTGTTAGTACTTAACCTACATTACAAGGTTTGTTCGGGAATAGAAGCTACAAACTCAACACTGACGGGCAACGGTTACGGGTACTAAAAAACTTTAACTTCAGGAAGCAGATGACGAGAGTTATTTCTACCTATTTATTGGGTGCAGTTCGATTTCTTGCATTAATTGAGCTCGAATGGATCTATGTATGTGAGCCATTCTACGATTCCGGCATAATAGCAAGACAACACTTAACCCTAATAAGGCGAAGTAATGCGCACAGACCACTAAATCTTTGCTTTTCGAATTGGAATTCCTTATGGATGCGTTCCACCTTGGGGTCAGTAGAAGAGTGAGTCAGACTCGTACTGGCTAAAACCACCCGTTGTTCCCTTGTTCACTTGCGTCCGGAGTCGCAGATTCGGATGTAACTTCCACTACCCTGGCCCTAAGGTTCCGGGACCACGGTATCTCGTTACAATATTCCCGCAACCCCGGCAGGCAATGGCCCTGTAGGACCCCGTCACTATTGCTGACAGCTCTTTGAGGCGCGCGTGGAACACGACGCGCCGCCCGGGCTTGGTCCTTACCAAAATCCATCGTCCTTGGACAGGCAAATAACTCTGACCCAACGTGGGCTCTATTACGAGGCCCATTCAGGTAATTACGAGGATTACTTACAACAACCCACCTATCACAAACGCGCGCTGGTAGGTCGGTTTACAACCAAAAATTCTTAAAAATGTCAATACTACGAGACTATGCGATGTAACATCATCCTACATACATACATAACATTCCTCAATCTTCATCTTCAATTAAAACTTTTTAAAGATTATCTAACCGACAGAACACAATGTGTTAAAATCGGTAACATAACTAGTGAGGAACTCCCAATGACATTTGGAGTTCCACAGGGCAGTATTCTTGGACCGACGCTGTTCCTGGTCTATATAAATGATATATGTCAGTTAATGTATCCGGATTCGAAAGTTGTTGCGTATGCTGATGACACGGCTTTACTCTTCAGTGGTAACTCCTGGCATGAAGTTTTTGTAAAAGCTCAGATAGGCATGAACACTGTGAACAGTTGGTTAAATAAGAACTTACTTACATTAAATGTAGAAAAAACGACCTACATCACGTTTTCCATTCAATCTAATGACAAACCGGATCCCTCTTTGAGTATTGTCTTCCATTTGTGCCCAAATACAAATGACACATTTTGTCAGTGTCCTAACCTTAAAAACACTGAATCTACGAAGTATTTAGGAGTAATTATTGACAGAAATCTTAAATTTCATGATCATATTAATCTTCTATCAGCGAGAGTGCGTAGACTCATAGTAATATTTAAAGCTTTAAGAAACACTGCACCAAAATCTGTTGTAAAATCGGTCTACTATGCTCTCTGTCAGTCTCAGCTTGAATAAGTACTGTATCACCACATGGGGTGGCACATGTAAAACTCAGCTCTTAAAAGTCGAGAGAGCACAAAGAGCACTTCTAAAGGTTAGTTTATCTTTACCTTTTTATCACCCAACTACTGATCTCTACTCGAAATGGGAGGTACTTACTGTGAGACAGCTCTTCATTCTAAAAACGGTAATTAAGCAACATGCCCTAACAATTTTTGATCCAGAAATAATCAGAAACAAACGTCGCAAACATATGGTCTGTTCTTCATCGCCCTTCAAAACTAAGTTTGCACATCGGTTTTTCTGCTACCAGGGTTCAAATTTATACAATAAGATAAATCGAGCCTTAACGATATATCCCTTGCTAAAAACCAAATGTAAGTCTTTGGTTTCGGACTGGTTACAAAATTTGGATTATAATTTTACAGAAAGTCTACTTAATTCAAATTAAATTAGTACGACATAAGTTTATAACTTGCACCAAAACCTTCTCACGTACACCTCGGCACACCGCACCTGACACTTAACACTACACACTAACATTACCTACACACTCGCATTTACACACAAATACAGGCGCCTTGATTTTGTTTATAGTTTATTTTTAATTTCTACCCTCAAAAATATAATAACTTAAGTTTTTAATCCTAAATCTCCTTATCTATAACGGTAAATTGTAATATAATGTTTGTTTTTTTATTTTATAAGTAAAACTTTCTGTTCTTCCGTGGGGTGGGGACCTGGTGATTTGTAATACAGGCATTTTACGCCTAATTCAGACACCAGCTCCTCACATTGCTAACAAATAAAAAAAAACCTATTTGTGAAACCTAGAATAAGTTTGTCATTGTGAGGAGAAATAAATAAATAAATAAATAAATAAATAAATTCCAAACCTAAGGAAATAATAAATACACAAGTTGTATTGCTGACACTGATTGCTAATACATTTGATCAGGAGCTTCACCTATTATTATAAAGGTAAGCCCGTATCAAAAACAATTAGTGGTACTGAACTATTCTATATATATGTAGGGGTGAATCTAAGTGAAAGTCCAGAATTTTGATAAAACAGTGTCATACACAGTAGACTATGTTTTTTTTTAAATAAAATACATACTTAGGTCTTACGATAATAACATTTATTTATTTAGATCTGTGTGTTACACTTACGTCTAAACAACTAAACTGATTTTGATGAAATTTAGTGCAGAGATAGATTAGACCTTGCAAAAGTACACAGGTGTTTTTTGCTGAGAAAAGAACTTTTCATGCACGCAGAAGCTAATATTAATAGGTACCTACACATATAATACAGGTATCTAAATCCGAACGACTAGACTGTGAGTAGAACTCGCGCATGTGTCTGTACTGTCCACTTATACATTTTTGGCAGTTCTTACGGGAAGTAAGGTTTCGTATTACCCAGTTACTGGGTTATGGAGGTTAGTTAGGTCGCTCCATGTTGTAAGCACTAGTAGTCAGCTGCCTCCGGTCAGGCTGGAAGTGGACTCCGAAATAGCTAAGAAAAGGCTAAACAGACGATGAATTATCTTTATGACCCACGAGAGAACAGACAGACACACCACTGACCTTGTTAGTGTTCTGTTAGTTCATGCTATGCTATTATTCCATATCAGAATTTTTAAATGACCGCAATTAATCCAATAGATGAACCTACAATTACAACATTTTCACAACTTGTCTCCAAAATTTATAAATACTAACTTCTATTATTTATTAGTATTAAGGTTTAGTTTATTAATTTCATAGCTTGCTGTGTAAACTCAAGTTGTCTTTATTTTTTATTTTTTTTGGTTTATTGTAAACCGGAATTATTTTGTTTTTGTACGCCATGAATGGCAAAACATGTAGATCTAACTGTTTTATTTTAAGATCTTACACATACACACATACATTTGTTGTATACTCATGTTTTTACAATAAAAGTTTATTCTATTCTACGAATGTCTAGCACACAACTATAAAAAAAAAATTGGCCAAGTGCGAGTCGGACTCGCCCATGAAGGGTTCCGTGGTTACTATAATAAATACACACATCAAAAGTGTCTAGGGATCAACATATATTTTTGCAATAACTTTTCTCCTGATTGATATTAATTAAAATTTTCTTTAAGGATTCATCAAATAAAGTGTTTTCGTTTGTCACAATAACGATAAACCAAGTCACCTTTGCATTAATAAAGAAATTTGCCATTTTCCTAATAAAGGGATTTTTGACATTTGAACCACTAACATTAAAGTTCGAAAAAAAGACTGAAATAACAGTTTTCTTTAAAATTTTATTGGGTAACTTAAACAATTAATAATCCGTGTTTCTACCGCGAACACTAACAACACAAGAACATCGGTTTGGCATACTCAAAATGAGTTCATCCAAATCACGCTGTGGAATGGCCGCCCATGTTCGTTGCAACAACAAAAAAAGGTCTTCTTGCGACTGGATACCCTCCATATTCGGCAGAGCTCTTCTCTGTAGCATATCCCATGCATGCTCAATCGGGTTCAAGTCTGGCGACTGAGCAGGCCAGAGCAGGACATTGATGTTAGCTGCGGCGAGAGTCTGTCTTACAACTCTTGCGGTGTGCGGTCGTGCATTATCATGCATTAACTGAAATAAGGGACCGATTTGCACTTGTAGAGGAACGATGACGTCAGATACAATCGTCTCAGCATAAATTTGAGCGTTTAGGTTGCCTCTGATCCAAATCAACTCAGTTCTTCCGCCGATCCAAATACCCGCCCATACCATGATGGTTCCACCACTATAAGGATGGACTTCCTGGCAGGATTTTAATCGCTGTTGGCGTCCAGGGGTTCTCCAGTGTCGTATACGTCTTGTATCCGGTCTCATACCAAAACGAGACTCATCAGAAAAGCACACGAAACGCCATTGTTCTTCTGCCCAATTTCTGTGTTCAAGAGCCCATTGATATCGAATCCTACGATTGTGCATTGCTATAGGTGGTACCCGTAGCGGTCTTCGGGAATGAAGGTTCACTTCATGCAAGCGGTTTCTGACTGTTTGGTCGCTAATTAAGTTCCCTGAAGAGTGATGAAGCCTCACGGCTAACATCATGGCGGTTATTGTTGGAGCTCTTCGAGTTAAGATTTGAATGTATCGGTCTTGTCTCCGTGTGGTGCAGCGATACCGTCCTCCATGGCGCTCAGCCACGGTACCAGTGCTTCGGTAACGTGTCCAAAGTCGACGGATAACACTCTGACTTGTATTCAGAGCTAAAGCCACAGTACGTTGCCAGGAACCAGCTTCTATCATTCCCACGGCTCTGAGCATTTCTTCCCTGCTTAAATGACGTCGCCGCTCCATAATAACGTTGGTTTTAATCAGTAGTAGGGAAACAGTAGCACTAATAATGTCTTCAATGCGTTGTATGTTTTTATAGGGAAAATATTGACAGCTGATTTTCATCTTTTACTCGAATTTGATTAACAGTTCCTGTTTCAAATTATGAAATGCACCAAAAAGGATCCATATAAATTTATAAAATCATAAATTTATTACAAAGCCACATCTCAATCTCAAGAAATCCGCATAAAAATGCTTGATCCCTAGACACTTTTGATGTGTGTATAATATACTTAATATATTTAATTGAAAAAAAAAACAAAAAACCTTAAAAATTTCTTAAAACTAGCTTATTTACAATTTTTACAACTACGCCAAATAACTTTGTTTTTCATAGTATTTGTATGAATTACAAAGTTATATTTGCGGTTTTAGAAAATATACTGTATCTCAAAAACTGCCAACTCGATCTCGTTCAAACCAATTTTGGTTGAAAGTTTACATAAAGATCTACAAGATATGTTTTTTTGAGATTTTTCACTTCATTATTATAGAAGTTAGAGGGGGGGGACACACATTTTACCACTTTGGAAGCGTATATCTTTTAAACGATTAACTTTATGAAAAAGTCATTTTAGAAACCTTAATGTCATTTTTAAAGACCTGTCTATAGGCACCAGACCAGTATATAAAATGGCTGTGACATACGGACGTACGGACAGACAGACAGACGGACAGACATGTCGAAACTATAAGGGTTCCGTTTTTTGCCATTCGGCTACGGAACCCTAAAAAGTATATTAAGTTCACAGCAGGCTCTGTACCTTTTGCCTAACTCCGTGGAAAACTCGCCAAGTCAGACTCGCCCATGAAGGGTTCCGTAGTAACTACGCCAAATAACTTTGTTTTTCATAGTATTTGTATGAATTACAAAGTTATATTTATAGTTTTAGAAAATATGCTGTATCTCAAAAACTGCTGACTTGATCTTATTCAAACTAATTTTGGTTGAAAGTTTACATTAAGATCTACAGCATATGTATTTTTTTTTAATTTTTCATTCGATTATTATAGAAGTTAGAGGATGGGGGGGGGGACATTTTACCACTTTCAAAGCGCATATCTTTTAAACGATTAACTTTATGAAAAAGTAGTTTTAGAAATCTCAACGTCATTTTTAAAGACCTTTCTATAGATACCACCCAAGCATAGGTTTCATGAAAAAAAAAAAATTAACAACAAATACAAGTTTCATGTGTATAAGTAATTCAAATTCAAATTCAAATTCAAATTCTTTATTGCGAACTAAGTGTACAATATATTTTTTTTTTGAAGATGTTAACAATAGGAAGGTTCTTAGAACTTAGTTGCCTGTTAAGGCGTTGCAATTTATGTTTATCTTATAGTCTATCTTACGTATAGTAGTCCTAACAGTTTCGGAATAAAATGGCTGTGACATACGGACGGACGGACAGACAGAAAGACAGACAGACATGACGAAACTATAAGGGTTCTGTTTTTTGCCATTCGGCTACGGAACCCTAAAAAGGGCATTAGATTATGTATTGATTTTATCTTAATAATTCTTATAACTTACAATGCAACTAAGAAAAAGCTAGATTATGTGTGCCGCGATATTAATAGACAATAGAATAGCAGCTCAGGTACATTCTGTGGTATCAATAGTAAGGTTGGCTAACCAATAAGGTGCCGCTGAACAATGGGCCGGTCGCACGAGTGACGCATTGTACCCGTGGTGAGACCCGCAGGACCTATAGCTAGCAGTAAGGCTGCGGACATACTCGAATTAACACACGACTGCGACACTACTACGCCAAATCGAATGCGAAAAATATTCAAATTTTAATTGATCGACTACTATAAATTGAACATCTAAATCGAACTCGAACGTTTAGAACAAGGAACATTAAAATAAAATTTTGATAATATATCAAGGCTGTTAATTGAATTGTTAAAAGTCTTCAATAAAAAAACGCAGTCAGAAACGTCACGCCGAATATTTAGCGGTAGTAAATGATACTTCTTACAGAGATCAAGGTAATTTACGGACCTATATGGTATTCTTTGATGGAAGCAGAGATATTTAATGAACCCTTTTTGGATGCTCTCAATGCGGTCAATATATTTATGATAGCATGGATTCCATATCTCGGATGCGTATTCCAAGTATAAAGGAGCCTAAAATTTTGGTTTTGAACCTTTATTAAGCTACTCTATTAGAGCTTATTCTAATTATGTATTGTTCATCTGCAGGAAATAGCTTACACCCGTAATTATTAAAGACACTCGTAGTTTAATATTTTAAAAAATACTATTCTTTTTATTATAAAAATTAAATGTAACTATAACAAACGTAACATGGCACTTGGTTGAATTATCACAATGCAATATATTGGTAATAACTAGAAAAAGTTTAAAGAAAATTAAATAATCAGTTTTGCTTAAAATATTAATTTAAAAAGTAGTCTTTAATTTCAGTCTTCATAAATTTCTGTGAGATCAGCTGAATTGTCGTTAACGGGTAGGGTTTCCCAAAAACCTCTTCTGTTTTCAGGTATGAGTGGCCCAAGCTAAGCTGACTTCCTCTCCGATGTTATACCTCGTGGAGAAAGCTTCTGCTTAGGCAATGGAATGCCAATTTTAAGATTTTTAACTCTCAAGAAATCCAATTCTATTTGCTCTTCAGTGTCATGGCTGTTTTTGTAGAATATCGAATTGCTCCCTCGACGAAAAGTGATTTCAGACATGTTTCTTAAATAAGCTGGCGGCACACTCGCGCTCGGAGTACAATGTTGTAATTTATACGACGAAGAGCAGTCTTCAAAATCGTGAAAATCCTGGACTGTAATTTTTTTCACCACAGTATTTGAACCAGTATCAGCGACAGCTTTGCAAAAATCTTCAAAGTCATATACTCGCTTGTTCTTCTTAAGTGATTGCTCCACTCTATGGTGAAATTCATCGGCAGCCATAAAAGTATGACCAAATTCCAGATAACGCAGCACAACACTTACTTAGTCTATTTAGTCAATTTCTAGGGTGTAAATATTACACCCTTAAAATTGACTAATTAGACTAAGTAGGAAAAAGGCACCAATTTTTGTTTTGGGCCGCGCATTTATCCAGCCACAAAATCACATTTTTGCAGTCCCGGTTTTCAAGAAAAATGCTTGAAAGCAGCTAACTATGTCTTCCTTTTTTCTCCCTGCAATAGCTTCGTGCCATAAGACTCCCAGTGCTTTGCCAACTCCATGTAACCTTATTTGTCACCTACAGGAACAAAACTCTGATTGAAAACGATAAGCCTTGTCTCAGGCACAACTGGCGCATTTCAATCAAACCCTGCCCTCCTTTCCTCACCCCTAATCGTAAATAATTTAAAGAAAAGGCACAACTGGTTATTTGTGCCTTTTATACGTAAATTAATTGAAACATGCATAGATCACTAATTAAGTAGACAGGGCACATCTGGCATTTGAGCCTTTTCTTTATGTTATTTTGTAGTTGTGCCTTTTCAAAGTAGTTTTTAGTAAAAATCTGTATGAAGTAATAGTCACATCTACGTATTTGTGCCTTTTCAATATAATGGTATATAAATGTGCCTTTTCATTTAATAAAACATGAATATTAGTGTCATTTGTGCCTTTTGAGCCTACTGTATCTCCGAATTCCTTGAAGATAAAATTCTACAAAAAATTGAGCAGATTCGCCTTTTTTCTCTGATTCTAAGTATGTATATAACTCAATTTTAAAAAAAATGTTACTTGTGCCCTTTTTTCTTACGACGGCAGTATTGGTTTCATAATATATGGTTCTTGAATACCAGTAATAACAAACGTGTCACAGCACTATGAGGGTCATCACTTTCCACGTCACTTGCCAATAAAACGATAATTCTCTTCGTTCTTCTTAATTTGAAAATTTCGGTCTCTGGTATCAATGTATTGAAATTTCTAATATGCTCCACACATGTACACATAGGATTACAAAACCCTTGCTATATCGTTTATTATCCTCCAAAGTAATATGGCTATGGTAGAGAATGTTGGTTCGACTGCGCCCTAACTTAATATTATGTGTGTATTACAATTGTTGATGATTGAAAGGCCAAGCTAAGTAAAGTTTTTGTTAATATGATTTAACCCTAGAGCTAACGGGAGAATGTATGTAGTTCTAGCAATCCGTTACTCAACTGCGTCGCAACGGAAGTGTGCAGTTATGCGCGTAAAAACTCTTTATGTAGATCTGTTGGTAATTCCAGTGCAATATGGACAAATCTACCGCTACGAACTCGTTAATAAACATAATAAAAGTCCTTAAACATTAGCAAAGCTTTACGTTTTGGTTAAGTTTATTGGGAAACTCGAAACACTCATGTATAGATAGATATATGGAATACTCTTTATTGCACATCAATCCTTTAAACACAACTGATTCACGGCTTTGCTTAACTTATAGTTACAATGGCGGTCTTTAAGTCAAGAGTAAATAAGTTAAGTTCTCAGTAAGCATGATATATCTTTGACCACATCATGGCTTACCACCAGGTGAGTTGGTGGTCAAACGCGGGCCTATCATTAATAAAGAGAAAGACCATACAGAAAGTTATAAACTTTCTTTGATAAAGGATGATTATTTCATCTTTAATTATGCTTAATATATTACAATTATACATACCCCTGATTAACAAAAGATTGATTGATAATCGTAGTGCAGAATGGAAGATTCGGGATTCCGAAACGGAAAACCGAAACGATCGATCCATTCGACCTACAAGAAGAAGTTAGTATCTCCTAGCTTACATAACCAACAAGCAAAAGTAGAACTAACACGCAAACTGTGATAATCTCATTAGTAAGTTTTTAATTGAAGATGCAATTGTTTGATAGAGTGCGGTGATGAAATCTACACCCACATTGTAACTTTGGTTATTGAGTTTCGTACCTACAAAGATTCATACATTTTACTTTCTTAAAAACTAAAAATAATACAAGTAAGCGGCCAATCTGCTTACTAGGGAATTTCTCCTGTAGCATGGGGCAACAACCAGACCGTGTACCCATACAAACGTTTCTTCCAGTCCGAATCAAACCCGCGACACGTACCAGCCAATCTCCCAAACACTGCGCCAACCGTGTCGTCAGATAAGTTCTATTAGGCCCTAATAACACATGTCTTCTTTTTTCCTCTGGGTGAGAAAATCATCAAATGTCTTCTCCCGCTTTGAGTGGAGCGGAAGGGAGTGTCAGACTTCTACTGACTGGACCCAGGTCTGCTCCTTACCGGACGGTGAGTTACCCCTGCTCGCCGTCCGCAAGCCCGCGCCTACGGTGGCCGGAGATCTGCACGCGATCCCGGTAGCCCAGGGGGTCTCCCGCGGCGGCTGGGGCGTGAGGAAGAGAGATGCCTCTCCCTCGCGCGTTCGGCCTCCTCCTTTACTAACATGACTGCTTCGCAGAAGGGAGGCGGCCGCATTTCATTCCATCTCGGTCTAAACCAGGGCCGGACGCGAGAGGTCACCGCCGCCGATCGTCTCCATAATTTAAAATAAATTCATCACCATCTGCTTAGCCTTTTCAGAACTATGTTGGGATAGATGACTGGAAGCCGACCGCTTGCAATCTAGCCGCATGCACCAGAGTATTAGTGTTTTATGGATGCACTGTTTATCTGACCTCTACAATCCAGTAGCTAGGTGAGGCTCTAGGCCAGACTATTATCAGATTTTGAGGCCTCTGACTACCAGTAATGAATGTAAAGATGTTTAAATGACAGCTGGGACCAAGCTCTTCAAGTGTTTTCCGAGCTACAGGGGTATCACATCATTATCTTCCAAATTCCTGGCTTTTTTTAAATTAATTATTGGATCACGTTTGACCACCATCTCATCTGATGGTAAGTGACCCAACTAACACAAATGGGCTGCATTAGAGCTTTGGAGCGTATCCGATTATTACTTATGGTAATAGACGTAAGCGCTAGAGCGTCTACTGCAGACTTAAAGCAGCCGCTTTAGCGCTATTTGGGCGCCATTTTATGCAACCTAAAGTTCCATTTAACCTGCACAACGGTTGCATAAAGGTTCCTTAATAGCTATAACGATTTATTAACGCTATACTAAAGCTCTCGTAGCGCTACTTTTGAATGATTTTGAACTACTTTGAACGAATGAATTGATTATAGTTCTTTATTGTATATCTTCAGTTGACATTGTTTGTAATATTTTGGTAAAGTGTTTTCGTCACCATCATGAAAATAAAACATAAAGAAGTAAATGTTTGTATTCTGTATTAGCAAGATATATAAAGATACTTAAAACGCTGTCCAGTTTACTGTAGATATATAAGATAATTTTCGAGTAATTTTAACGCGCATTTATGATATTTAAAAAATTAACAAAAGATATGTGATATTTTTAATTTGTTATACAGAATAAATTTTATTTCCGTATTTTTACGTGTCGATAACTTACTATTCGCAAGTGGCCGATTGTTTACCGGTACATTTAATGCACATTTAACTGAAAAAACAATGTATATCAACTCAATTTTGCAAGTGAATTATAAGTTTTCTTAAAAAATCATGGCGTCATTGTACTGTAGTCATAACCTGCAGTTTGAGCTCTAATAACTCCCTTTTGAGAATCATAGTGCTAATTTTCACCCTTCTAACGCTTCCAGTGATTTTTGTTCCCCTGGTGCAACTCACAGCCACAAAAAGCTCCTATTTTCCTGTTTTTGAGGTTATAAGATTAATTATTTGTATCCTTAAGTATATTGTAAGGTGTACAATAAAGTATATAATAAATAAATAAATAAATAAGATCTAGTTACGTACTTATTCGTTTAGCATCCATTTTATTAAATGTTTTATAATAGTTACAAAAGTGGCTGTAAAATGGCGAATGGATTGAGCCTGCAAGGAATGACTATTGCTACTAAAGGCCTTAGTTACACTGATGATTTTTTTGTAACTATAGTATGCATAAGAGTTTCTATTATTTCTATAATGAAACTTATAGTAGTATAATAGTGGTTACTATAACTATAACCTATACAAGTTACAATGGAAACTACTATGCAGCTGTGAGTGGCAGAATGACCTTCGTAACTCTCATATAAAGGTGTAAGTGGTAAATGAGTTCTACCGTGGACTACTGTGAAGGCTAGGGTAGTATTTGATTCAGCTTATAGCACCTTAAGTAACTTTTATAACTATAGACGTTTACGGATGCAGATATGCAACTCTGAACTGCTTTTTGAACCCTTAAAGCGCTATTTTACAGCCCAAAGTAACAAAATAGGCTGCTATTTCCACTAATGTGCTCGTTGGGGATGATGTGGTCGAAGATAGAGTACGCTTACCTGACTGTAAAAAAGGAAGGGTATAGGGAAGTGCAACATATTTGGAATACTGGTTTGTTTTGTGAGAATTATTTAGAAGAGAAACGGGATAGCTCAATAAAAATGCATCAAATTATAGGAATTATCTTTTTGTCGTGATAAAGACTGCTAGTTAATGAATGAAGCGGATCGTTAGCTTATCGTATAGCTCTGGTACTAGGTAATAGACTTTGGTATCATAGTACAGGGCCAGTGAGGGGCTGTCGGAACTGGGCACTTAGTGTCATGGTACGAGGGCGAGCAGGAGTTATAAGGTGCGTTGCGCCCGCGCAGGACTAGTGCTTGTCCAACCAACACATTGAAAACATGAAGGCTGCTGTAAGTTAACTGTGTTTTTCTTATCTTTATTAAAATTTTAAATGATATAATTGCTTTTGCGGCTTAGAAAACTAACAAAGAATTCGAGTGCACATGATTAAAAAAATAACACTGTACACTAGGAATTTCTCTTGTATCATGGGTGCATTTTTACAAAACCTTTATAATTATTATTTTACCCTGAATAATGATTAGTAGGTCATACAAACATTTGTTCTGCTGCGGGAATCAAACCCGCAATACGCAGCATAGCAGTTAACCGCTGAACCACTACGTCAAGCGTGTCGTCAAAAAACATGTATATGTTTTTGTAACTAATTCTGTAAATGCTTTCCTATTCCGAACATTATTCATCTGCTGAAAAATTACTTGTATCAGAGTCAGTGTAGTCAGGCAGGAAACACCGGCCCCATCTAGTTTAAATTTACGAAAAAAAATTACGTCTAAAATGTTATAATGACCAATTTAAAAAATAAAGATTTTTTATCATTTGTCGGTTACTAAGGTACCCGTGTCGACTATCAATAGGCTTGACTCAATAGATAGACAATTTTCTAAAGAATCTCAGAACGCGACTTCTCAAGGTTCATAAATCCCGGCTTAAAAAAAAATCAAAATCAGTACATTTATTTGCCAGAATATGGTAAAATAGATGTTACAATTCCTGGTTAACAGCATATCCTGCCAGACATATTTGTACGCCATATCATATGGCGTACAAATATGTCTTAAAAAATAAAAACAAAACTTATATTAAGTATTATCTTATAAATAATTACAATTAGTAATAAAAAATATCTAGATCTTAAATAATTAATTTATATCTTTGAAATTGTATTTTAATAATAATAAATGAATAGAATTGTAATTGTAGCATACGATCGAATAACTGTTGATTTGTTTTATTACATTACTAGTGACTTATACTCTAAGTATTCTTGAACACTATAATAGTTCTTTTCTAATAACCATCTGAACAATAATCTTAGGAACTGGTCCTCATTTTTCTTATGTATTGAATGTAATCTGACACTGGTCTGGCCAAGGAGTATCGTGTTACCCAGTTACTGGGTTGTGGAGGTCAGATAGGCAGACATAGTTAGACTAGAAGCCAACCCCAACATAATTGCGAAAAGGCTAAGTAGATGAGGCTAACTGAATGTAACCAAATAATCAGATCACTAAAGCATTTGCAACACAGTCGGTGCAGGTGAATTCACTTCAAACCTGGCATAAATATCACATCTAATGGCACTTGTATTCTATACTCAATACATAATTATCTAACTTACAGTCGAACTATCCATTACTTGCACGCCTTATACAGTAACTACTTTATATAAGGAAGTCTTAAATCTAAGCTCGACGCCTAGGTTTAAGATTTAAAGTAATTCTTTTCATCGGCTCTGCTTAACAAACAACAGGCATTTTCTGGGCTTGCTCGTTCCATCGTAGACCTCATCTATCTCTTACCATGAGACGAGAAAAAAAGAAAAAAAAATGCGATTGCTTGTCACTTTATTAACATAGAGTGTAGGTAGGTAAACACAACTCTAAAAAAAGTAGTTAAAAACTGTTTCGACCTGCTTAACAGAAAAACGAAAATAAACAATCACATTTTTATATTTATTTTACAATTTTACAATGAGACATTTGGGCGGAACCCGTTCTATTTTTCAACCGACGAAAGAACGGTATCAATTCGACGCGTATATATTTTTTTTATAGTTTTAAGTTCAAATACGTCAATAAGTCATAAGTTATTTATTTCGGAACAATAAACATTGTGTAGAAATTTTGTAAAATAAAACAATACCATTCAAAAATAACAAACAAAAAAAAATACATGTCAAAGAAAATAACAAATACAAAACGATAATAGTTCACATTCATTTAAAAATTATTAATTGTATTGGCAGCCCTTTATTTTGCTATCCCACTCAATGGGTTTGAAAGAAAAAAATCGTTCACCTCAACTTAGCACCTCCGCCAATTTTCTTCTCTAATCCAGTAACTAGTGACATTCGCACTATGAAGACCAATCTAACGATCGAAATCGGCTCAAACGTGTAATAGTTACGATTGAACAAAGAAACGGACATACATACAGGTCAAAAACATAACCTTCCTGTTTGGCTTCACCGTAGTCGGATAAAAAGAGTGTTTATCTACCGAAGTTACGTCAGTTCTCTAACCTATAATCAGCTGAGAACTGCTCGAATTGACCAAGTAAGCGATTGACGCCATTTGATCCGAACCTGGGACACGGCGAGCAGTCACGACGCTATGTTAATGCCTGATCGATGGCCGCACGATTAGGTGCTGGCAACACTGCTAGTTCACACGGTTGTGGTTGCGAAATGTCTACGATTAATAGTAGGGTCCATATCGCCCAAATACCTTTAATTTTAGGCGTTAGATTGCGCCTTTGCATTAATATTTACGTATATCTGCTATTACACAAGATCGCATATACTAGTGCTACAGACATAGAATGATAGAACACTTCCCTATTTACAAGACTCCAAAAAGTTTTTTTCTATAATTGTTTTTAACTTAGGCCCATTTCTGTCTGTCTTGCCATAGACCAAAAAATCTATTCCATAATGTTCTTTTATTAAAATGCAAACAAAAGACGTTTGGTTTGCTAACATTATTGTGTTATCGAAAAGAGCTGTAACAATTCCAAGAGTTGTCGTGCACGAAAAAAGTAAAATAAAATTAAAATGAGCTTATACTTACGTGGATAACTTAGGTAGGTAGGTATAACAATAATAAGATTCTATTCTATAAATTTTACTAGATTACATTTCGGTTAAGAATTAAAAACAAAGCCTTACAA
This sequence comes from Tholera decimalis, assembly GCA_943138885.2. Classification (NCBI taxonomy): domain Eukaryota; kingdom Metazoa; phylum Arthropoda; class Insecta; order Lepidoptera; family Noctuidae; genus Tholera; species Tholera decimalis. The sequence continues at coordinate 44,432,885 of OW964559.2, forward strand.
CGTATCTTAATCTAAATAATGAGTTAAGTACTGATTTCCTAGATAGATTACAAACACGGGTCGTGTTTAGGAAATAAATTTCCGGACCCCAGTAATGGATAGTGCGGGATATAATTTGAGTAAGACACATCATAGGTAGATAGATACCTGTGTTTCTTTACTTGGGGTCTATGGATCCCCGAGAGGTCTGCGCAAGGAATACTGATGTCCATGTCGGTTTAAGATATTATTGTTCGTGTCTTCTTGTGTGATTTTGGACAACTTTACAACAACTTAGCTTCTAGCTTATTCGTTTGGTACATAACTCATTACGTTATTTTTGAGAAACAATACTAGAACTTCCATTTCTTTATGGTTTTCTAGAAATAATATGTTTGTCTCAAACTATTGCTAAATGTAGTACACTAATAGAATTGAAGCTTTTATATTGAGATGGTTGCCGCTATAGTCACGTGAAATACGTTTTGTTAAGATCTGATAATATTATTAAAAGGGGTCTGATACCTAGATGTGTTTAATGTTGTTAGCCTAACATCGCTATCTTTTTTCTATAATGCACTATTTAAACAGTAAATTTTAAAAAAAGATAACGAAGTTGCACGCAATGCTGGCTGTTTGCACAAGCACGCACCAGGAGACCTTTTTAACGCACCTCTATAATAACAAACTAACTTTTTACCCAAATCATAGGATTGTGCCATTTTCCAGGATAGTAAGTAGTAATCTATCACTTATAGGTTTTCCGCGAAGTACCAGAGGTGAGCTGCTACATTCATCTTTAACTCTTGATTTTCTTTTAAAATATATTTGTTAAATATTCTGTATGTCTGTTACTCTTTTATAATTATTTAAACCACTTAACGGATTTTAATGAAATAAGAGATTCCTAATTAAATCAGAATATTCGACCGAAGCCGGGTCCAACTTGAGTTTTGGAAACGTGTAAAGTCAAAATTTAGAAATCCCTAGCATGAAGTAGCCTATTCTCACGCTAGCTAAGGGTAGATCTAGTAAGATAGCAATTACAAAATAAGGTGTGTGACTTGTGAGCGAGAGGTGACGAGTTCGAACCCCACCCATTACACTATTGCTGTGAACCCACTCCAGACTCAAGCATATTTAGCTTAGTTGGAGGAGTTAACAAGATTGCTAGTAATGTGAATTCTACCCACATTACTAGGTATACTTAAAAAAAAAATGTCCAAAAAGTCATTCGAGAATTCTTTAAATTCTAGCTGTGCGTTGTCCTCCTGGTTGCGGCCCTGGTGTCGGGCGCAGAAGAGAAGAAGAACGAGAAGAGAGGCTTGTTGGGACTCGGCTACGGGCTAGGTGGGGGCTTCGGCCACGGGGGTTACTACGGCGGCCACGGGCTGGGCCTGTACTCGCACAGCGCACCGCTCATCGCCCACAGCGCACCGATCATCAGTCACAGTGCCCCCGTCATAAGCCACAGTTACGGCTTCGGCGGCTACGGCGGCCTGGGCCACGGCTACGGCCTCGGCCTGGGCCACGGCGTGGTCGCGTCCGCCCCCATCGTGTCACACGGGTATTCCGCCCCCCTGCTCGGAGGCCACTACGGAGCTCCGCTGCTCGGACTCGGCCATGGCTGGCATTGAGCCCACGTATGTTAATATAAGTCCGTCTGTGAATGTGTTCGTTTAGTGCCAAATTACTAAGGTTTTGTTAGTGATTGTTTGGAAGCAAAATTTTTTATGATTAAAAATCTTTTTGTACAATTGTGTGTTTTAGTGTTTAGATGTCTGAAACTTTTATAAATTATTCTTACACTGATAATAGGCTCGTTTGACCACCATCTCACCTGATGGTAAGTGATGATGTGGTCGAAGACGAAGCACGCTTGTCCAGAAATAACCTATTCACTTTCGACAAAAAGGTCTCTAGATTATAGCTATCAGAAAACACAGACTCAGGCAAGGAATTATAGTGATACGAATAAGGAATAAATAAGCATCGTATTTCACACAAAGTACCTACTCAGATTTTAAATGTATAGTCTATTTGCAATTAGGAAAATTTACACCCGAAAACTGATAGGCATATAAAGCAATCTGAGTCTGTAATCTGATCCTGTCTAGAAAAAACTTTAATCCCTCCTTAGCCCAGAAATAACTAGCCGTTACAAGTGACATTACGTAAACCCTACACTGCACTCTACAACACGCTTTACTACGAAACGCACACATTTTTTACTAAAACATTGACTACAAGCAAAAAAGATACACTAACATATAGATACACCTAGCTCACCGTTGACTCATAAATTAATTGACCCGATGTCCCCAATCCCACATGTTCAACAAATTATACACTTCCCTCATCAGACGAGTTATTAATTCATTCGCCACTAGATGGCGTGGCGCAACCGGAAACTGCGCCAGCGCGGCCCGGAAGTTGCGAAACATGCGGTTGTGTGTCAACATTGGCTGAATCTAGTAGGAATAGTGGTTTGTGAATCGATAAGTGTGAATGCATAAAGTTTAATAGGGTCAGGTTATTTCACATCTTTGAATGTTAGAAATGGCAGTGGAGTTACGGGATTTAGGTATCCAGGCCGGTTAAAATAATTATTACAGTGTTTGAATTGATCTTAATTACTTCTGCTGGTTTTATCGATGATTGACTCGCATTTGACCACCATTTCACTTGCTAGTAAGCGATGATATGGTCAAAGATAAGGCACACAACCTCAAAGTAACCTATTCACTCTTGACTTAAAAACCCCCCGGTTTTAGCTATCAGGAAAATTCCACTCCTTAGCGATACGCACAATGAAAGTATTCCCAAAACGTACTTATGATAGTCCGTTGATCGAGCCTTACAAACTCTTTTACAATATCTCGCATGTATGTACCAATAAAAAGTTTGTACTTATTTTCTAGTGTCTAGCTATATTTTCAGTTCAACAGCTTACTATAAAATAATGTGCACCAGTAAAGGCTACATTTCCTGGTTCCCACAGTCCGATCAAATCTGGTTAGCGCTCGACACACATACACTAAAGTACTCGTACTTTTCCTGACAGGGCGCGGTTTCCTCACCACACTATCGGGTTTTGGTAGCTAGATATTTCATAATTCACGTACATGTGTCAATATCTTAGGAAATCTCGGCCTTTTAGGGTAGAAATAGCTCCACAGATATACACCTAGATGGTTCTAATATGATTCGACCAGTACGGATTGTATGGACTTTAAAAGAGTCGACGACGTCTGGATTTATTTCCGTGTTACTTTACTTCTCAGGGTAATCAGTTAGGAAACTCCGGCCAATTCTAGTCCAACACGAATGGTAAAAATTACGTGTTATTTACAACCAGTTTGAAAAATAAAATATAATTTAATCAACATTGCATTCCATCAAAACTCTATGTGATTATAGTACCCCTAAACATAGAGGTGGTGTGTCCTTGTGTCCATATCGAATGTTGTTATTCTCGAACCTTCCACTAATACATTAGAAAGGTGTATTTAAATAAATAATATAATTATGAATAGTGTAGCTCTTAAAAGCTGTTATAGTGCTGTGCTGTTATAATTACGTTTAAGCTATTTTAATTCAAGCCCTGAAACGCAAGGGCACTTGATGGAACAGGGTGGGTTTTCAATCAGTCTAACTTCGTTCCATTCCAGACTGGGAGGAGTCATTTGATGGTTTACCCATCGAAAACTAAAGTATTAAACTGTTCTGAAAAGATATTCGACCTTTTGCAACATGGGACATTCAACTAAGTAGGTAAATCTACAAAATTGTATGTATATGAAGACCTCGTAAAAAAATGATTACTTCAAAAATATTTTGTTAAAAGTCCCGCCAAGTGAAGTCATATTTTATTTCACTGCACAAATAAAAACAAGAACGGCATTTAAAATGTTAAATCTGTCGAAACGATAATTCAATAAACACCGCGAACATTGCCAACAATTATAATACATAATTGTAAATACGTTGACAAAAACAGTGCGGCACCGTGCCACCATTTTAATCGATTCTTCCATAAAGGGTTACGACTTATGTCACATATCTGTCGGCTCGTGCGGAATGGGCACACCGCACACAAAGCTAGGGCCGGTGCTGATACAACTGGGTGCATTACGGTCTTGGTTGCGAGATACTACGTCATATCAATCACTACGTTTATTACAGACATACATAACTAAAAAATAAATAAAAATAAAATACAATTCATTTAACTCAGATGACCAAAGATTTACATATTATACGAATAAAGTTGCAATTACAAATTAAAAAATGATCAATCATTACCATTATTAAAATTAAATCAAAATTACCATATACAAATTGAAAATACACATTTTTTTTTAAGAGATTACTAGCAATGTGGTTAAAATTCACATTACTAGCAATCTTGTTAACCCCTCTAACTAAGCTAAATATGCTTGTGTCTGGAGTGGCTCCACGACAATAGTTCGAACCCCACCCGCGGGTTCGAACTCGTGACATCTCGATCACAAGTCTGACACCTTATATAGGCTTTTTAGACCTTATAGAGGCCTTATATAGGGTTTAGGCCTTATATAGGCACCTTATATATAGGCTATTGACGCTTATACAAATGATACAGATACACTAAAATTATTACGAGTTGTTAATAACCCTCATAATAAGGCACTTCTATAGTTCACGATGACATCCTGTCCGCTACGGTCCTGAGGATCCATAAGGTAATAATATACAAAAACTACATTAGGATCATTATCTGTTTGCTATTTCCCCACTAAGTTCACGACCCGCTACGGTCTTCAGGATCCATAATGTAATAATGTACAATAACTATATTAGGATCAATTCTCTTTGCTATTTCCCCACTATACTGAGGTCATACTACATAATACCAGCTATGTACAGAGTATATAGCTGGGAAAAACGGTACCCCTGGGGTTGGTGACAGATGTTCTCTCTTCTAACGTACCCCTGGGGTTGGTGACAGATGTTCTCTCTTCTAACTACCCATAATGATTTGTTTTATTACGAGTGAGCCCGCTCTTGACCTCGGTCACACCTGGTGGTAAGTGTAAGATGAGGTCTACGATCGAACGAGCGAGCCCAGAAAATGCCTATTCACTCTTGCTTTAAAGGCTGACGGATCATATGTGGCAGAGAACACAGAAGCCGGCAGAGAGTTCCACACCTTGGCTGTGCGCACAATTAATGTTAAAGAAAAGCGCTTAGTACTACAAGACGGTATATCGACCAAGTGTATTGGTATCCTGCGGTACGTCTGGTGGACCGGTAGTAAAAGGCGGATGAAGGGATTAGGTCGTGGAGCTCCTGTACACACTCTCCGAAGTATAATCTGTAGAAGATAGACAGGCAAGCAACGTTTTGCCGGTGAGCCAGGCTGTGAATCTTGCCTGACAGAACCTCGTCACCTATGAGCCTTTTAGCTCTGCGTTATCAAAGGTATACAAAAGACAGCCGGGACCACCTGCGTAACGTGCGTGTTAGATAAGATGTTTACCCATCCAAGTACCGAAATCGACAAACGTTGCTTTACCTTAAGAACCTACCCGTGCGGCTGTTTTTATCTCCCCACGAACTCTTCCTTAAAACTATGTTACCATATTACAATTCATTTTTATCTTAGACAATGAAGACTGTACCAATGTCATTGAGGTAATATGTACTACGTAGTACATATTACCTCAATGACCAATGTTTCTTTTTTTCACGTTGCATTTCAGCCATTGCTTTCAGATAAGTGGTGGCGCTGCCTCTCACTCTGTTCATTAGCAATGCTGTTCTTTTTCTAATGATGGCTTGAAAGTCATTGACGTTGGCACCGATACAGAACATATAACATTGTATCTCTACTATACAGGGTTGCAGGGACATCAACGCACAACTGCTTACTATGGATCCAGTACATGATTCTGGAACCACCGCGTTAAAATTTTTCGTCGGCCTTTTCTAAATTTTTTATGTCTTTTCTGCAATTTTTTTTTTACTGAGACTGTATAAAATCATTGATTCTATATAACTCAATGAGATTTTAATTACAAAATAAAATTCACTTAAGACAGCAATGTAAATAAAACTCGAAAGGGCTACCTGATCAGCTGTTTTGCTAGAGTTCGTTTTCGAGGTCAACACAGCTGATCATAACGACATAACGAAGCAATGGATCTAGAATTACATTCAATTGTGAATGGCAATACGATTTTATTACTTCCATTTGAGTACTGGTAGTGTTTGTGTATGTGCAAAGAAGATATACTTAGTACGGTCTAATACACCCCAGTGTAGGGTCGTGTACCTTTAAGAAGCTCAACATTCTTATCACCTTACGTTCGTATGTACATATTTCTTCAGAGAGATGATAAGTCCCAAAGCAAAAGTATCAACTGAAATTTATATTTCTTACGGCAATTAATATCGATTAGGTTATTCATGTATCTTTAGAATATGTATTTTTTCTTAGTTGTTTGTGTCTGTTACATATTAAACCATATCTATATGTTCCCAGTCGTTAGTTTACTCGGAATAATATATTTCTTTACAATTAATTTAGATTGTGAGTCGAAGTGTAAGGTCACGCTGACATTTAGTGTCCACTGGGCTAGGGGCCATGGATTCCGAACCATCTCGATTGAATTCTATGCTCGCCTTATTAATTACGAAGTAGAGAATGTATAAAGTCAACCACACAGGTAGCTACTCGTGTTTTCAATGCCGGGTTAAGGCTGAGTTAAGTCGTAGCTTTACTGCCTAATAATAAATAACTTAATTTACTTATTTTATAACTAGCTTTTGCTCGCGGCTTCACTCGCATGAAAATGTTTTTTTTTTTCAGCGAAATTAAACTAGGCTATGTCACTATCCAGCCTCTCACCTATCACAACAGGTAACACATAGAAACATTGCTCAGTTTTAACGTGAAAGAAGGAAAAACAATAATATTTCGCATGTACATAATGTTAAGTACCTAGTATGGATTTGGTCCAGTAATTTGGCTGCCTAGCTATTTGGTACAAACAAACATACACATAACCGTTCCTATTTATAATATTATAATAGAGATAATAAATGTGTGTATGTATAAATACATAAAACTAAATACAATAATGATTTCCGACTCACAACATCTAGAGTACAAAGAGAGAGATAAGAACATACCAACCAATATTATAAAGTTTCGATATATGAATAGATTTTTGTTATTCAATCACGGTACAACGATTAAAATGAAATTTAGCGAGCGTTAGGTAATATATTTTTTTTTTGCAAAGAATAGAATTGACTTCTATATAAAAACACTACAAAGGCAAAAATAACTTTAATTTCGATAGTCGGTGTCATTTGTTTTGTATTTTTTTTTTTGGCACTGCCTTCCGAAATTAAAGTTATTTTTACCTTTGTAGTGTTTTTATATAGAAGTCGGTTCTATTTCAAGCAAAAAAAAAATTTTTCACGCTTTTTAGTGGGTCGGTTTGTAATTTATCTAGTTACAAAAGCCAAAATGTCGACTAATTATCACCTTTTACAAAATATTGCTTTTCCCGGTGCAGAGCCGTTAATTTTTGAGGAGTTCTCCTGGTACTACACCATCAGCTCTACATCACCATATGCATTGTGACGAGCATAAAGTGCTTTACATCTATATTCAAGTAATCTAATCGCAATCCACGAAATACTTATTATTGAGCAGTTTCGGTGGCCATCTGGGGTCTTCATCATCAGTTCCACTTCCTCAAATGCACAAAACTACACAAGGTACTATAAGAAATACCCAAAACGCTATAAGTGTGCCTATAATATTTGAAGAGTTCCGTCGATTTCTCCATGATCCCATCATCAGATCCAAACATGACCATGACCATGACCTCGTGGAAGTGAGTGTCAGGCTTGCACTGATTAAATACCAACCCTGTCCCTGCAATTGCTCTTGCGTTCCCGGCCACGGCATTTTGTTAAAACATTTCCGCAACCCCGGCAGACATATAAGGCAACTATACAACTAAGTTAACCCGTGCCCTACACATTAGTTTCGCACATTTAGTAACGCCTGAATAAGTTTCTTAGTTTTAACTCATCACAGACACTCGCGTGTGTGTTGCGGCTTACTTTATAGTTTGACTCGGACGCCTTGACTTGCTTATCTTGGTATGATATGTATTGTGACTAAAAGAGTAATGGGTTTGAATATTGATGAATGGAGAATATGGACGGATTCTGTCAAGAATAATATGAAAGTTCGTCGTTGAGCTCCTTAAGTTCTAAGTTGAGCTACACGATAACTGACAAATGCTTGCACTGTCTGGACAGTTCCACTCAAATCTGTGTGGTTATTTCCTCAAAGAGCACCAAAGACATGAACCTACATGTATTTCATATGATTGGACCAACACAAATTGACGTGACCTCTGAGTTTGTTTCGGTGTTTCTTCTCAGAGTAGTCAGTTAGGAAACACCGGCCTCATCTAGCTAAACTAAACTTAACACGCAAAAAAAACATGACGTGTAAAAGCGTTATTTATAACCAATTTACAAAATAAATATTTCATTTCATTTCAAAGAAATAGCAGTAAATGATGCTGTGATGTCTAACAGGGGGGAATCGAAGAAAGTCAAACTTCTTTTTCTTCTTTCACATAGGTAGGCCTATGTGAAACAAAACATGGACACTTATAAAACATCCAAAGCTAGTGCACGGTTCGAAATTTGTCGTTTTCTATGAAGAACCGACAAGAAACACCACGGTTACTCTTTTCAGAACATCATTGACTTGACAATCTATCTATAATACAGGTTTAACAAATATTATTAAGGAGTGGAATTCCCTGCCGGAGTCTGTGTTTCCTTATAGCTATAACCTAGGGGAATTTAAGTCAAGAGTGAATAGGTTACTTTTAGGTAAGCGTGCCTTATCTTCGATCACATCATCACTTACCATCAGGTGAGATGGTGGTCAAACGCGAGCCTGATATTGATAACAATAAAAAAAGTATGAGAAGAAAAATAAAACGAGTTAGGCCGACCACCAGTAAATTGGATACTTTTTTATTTTTTATTTTTATAACGAATGAACCAGATTGTCGTCGCCCCATTGGAAAACGAGATTTAAGGTCAAATTCGTTCGCTCTACCATGGCCTTTCTAAGAGAGGCTATTTCGTCCCTACCAGCTCTAGCACTGGACAAGTATCTCTTCGAGACTGTGCTATCATCCGCGTATCCAATAGCTCCCAACTGAAGCAGGTCGTTGATATGAAACAAAAATGAGAGTCGCAGAGAGAACAGACCCCTGAGGAACACCGGCATTAATAGCCATTAGATCCGATGCGCAGCCATCGATGACCTCTCGGATCGACCGTTCACTCAAAAAGTCACAAATCCAGTTGCATAAGCTAGCAGGGACACCGTATCTAGGAAGCTTGCTCAGCAGACTAGCGTGCCAGACCCTGTCAAAGGCCTGTCAAAGATAAGGGTAGGAATGATGTGATGATGAAATGATGAGTAGTAACGCCTGTATAATTCTCGTATGTTTCAATGGTCACTATCACTAGCGCGTGTGTTGCTGTTAGCTTTAAAGCGTGACTCGGACGCAAGCAGTACGTGTGCTACACGAAATGAGTAGGCGCTTGTACAAATTGTTATTTACTTAGTCTTAGGTACTCTCGATAGGGTTTTAAAGAATGTGAAGGTCCTCACTTCATTTTTGCCCTTTTATAAAGAATACATTTTCATAAAAGCTTCTTTGTGCTTTCGTTATTTATCTCAATTCATTTAAATTTATTTGCCGTAAGTGTTCGTATAATTTAAGTCTTAACACAAGTAATGTAGATCCATAACACTAAGTCATTGAAGTGTTATTTATTTTTCAACCCCTTATTAAGTAGCCAGATGTTACAAAAGTGACTATTAAGCTCTTATTGCACAATATTAGGAACTAAACTAAGTACATTCATCATTGTCTCCTTAGCCTTTTTAAGCGACGAAAAAAACGGAGGAGGTTATAAAGTCGACGCGTTTATTTTTTTTTTAATGTATGATCACCGATTACTCGAAGATAGCTGAACCGATTTGGAAAATTCTCTTTTTGTTTAAAAGGGTATACTTCGAAATTGGTCGCATTGTCACCAAGTCAAGATCTGATGATGGGATCCTAGAGAAATCGAGGGAACTTTTCAAATATTATAGGCACACCTATATGAGTATTTTTTATAGTAACTTGTGTAGTTGCATTCGAAAAGCGATATTTGTGAAGTGGATCTGATGATGAAGACCACAGATGGCCACTGGAACTACTCAATATATAAGTAGGTAGGAATAATAAGTATTTCATGGGTTCCGCTTCGATTACTTGAATATGGTTATTAAGCACAATATGCCCGTCACAATGCATATGGTGAAGTGAAGCTGATGGTGAAGTACCAGGAGAACTCCTCAACAATTAACGGCCCGACATTGGGAAAAGCGATATTTTGTAAATGGTTATAAGTAGTTGAGATTTAGGCTTTTGTAACTAGGTAAATTATAAATCGAGCAACTAAATCGAGTGAAATAAAAATTTCGGAAGTTGGCGACTTCCGAAATTAAAGATATTACTACGTTACTTTGTCACTGTATATATGGCTACGATGAATTATGCATATAATCTATTATCTATGAAAAATAATGTTGTTTAGTACTTACACTATGCCATCGAAAAATGAAATGGATAACACTATGCAAGATATAGAGAAGAGAAGAGAAGAGTTATTGACCGTTCCATTATCAGACTACAAGACGAACGGCGATGTGCCATCATTACATGGTGTACATCCCACCCACACGCACAAAACGTTTTGGGAATACTTTCATTGTGCGTACAGCTAAGGAGTGGAATTCTCTTGCCTGATTCTGTTTCCTGATAGCTATAACCTAGGAGTTTTTAAGCCAAGAGTGAATAGGTTACTTCTAGGTAAGCATGCTTCATCTTCGACCATACTTATATATCATGGCTTACCATCAGGCGAGATGGTGGTCATAAGTGGCAGGGAATACAGAAGCCGGCAGAGAGTTCCACAGCTTGGCTGTGCGCACAATAAATGTGGAGGAGAAGCGCATTCCTAAGACAAGAACAAGAAACACATTCAAATATTATTATATTGGAGATTAAGTGCTACAATTTTATAAGAACTAAGAAATATTAGATAATATGTTAAACTATTATTAGTAGATTACTATGTACCATTAGGTGATGGGAAATAAAAGGGCTTTATTGTATGTTATGAATGTTATCTTGAGATAATAATAATATACGTTTATTTGGACTTAAAAAGTATGCATAGACAAACATTTACACACAATTACAATTAGATATACAAACAATAAAAACCTTAACATAAAACTAAGACTAATTAATGACATTTATTGAAATGTTTGAGTGAACTCTGGTACCCAAGAAAAGATTTATCTTGTGTTATGAGTGCCAGCATTCTCTAATTAATTAAATTCAAACATATTTGACATTCAATATATTGGTTTAAGTTACTAAATATTATTTAAATTATCTAATCATTTTGAATTTTGAAGTGGACGGCTGTGGATGTATGTGAGTGTGTATGCGTGTGAGGACTCGTTTGCGTTGTTAGGTAGTTAAGTGTGTGTGTGTGCGTGTGCATGCATGCGAGTTTGAGTCCGTCGATGTTTTAGGCATGTACATGTGTGCGTGTGTAATATGAATTGGTAATATGTATCCGTGAAAGTGAAATAACGTGTAAAGAGGAATGTGTGCCTATCATAGAGTTATATTTTTAATAGATTTTCGGTGATCTCGTTATGCTGATTGAAGCCATCCAAGAACTTTTCTTTTACATTCACGTAAAGTAGTAGAATAATTGGGACAGCTTTTATTGATTTTATTAAATACAGTATGTTAACTAACAGAGGGCGATCCCGTAAACCCGCAATAGTATAGCATCCATACATACTAAAAAAAATATTACCATTCGAAAATAATTTGATTTTTTTTTAATATTAAGTTATTCAGTAAAAATGTTAAATTGATACGTAAAAGAAACACTCTGTACTCTGTCTTGAGAGCTTGGACCATACTGTAGGGACGATGCTTACGCAACACAGTGTAGTGATACAGATCATCTTTAATCACCAAATGTTCCTTAAAAGGGTTATCGAGGTAGATCTACATTATCATATCAGTTTCCTTTGTCAGATTAATAGATTAGAATGAAGTTAATTAGCTGAATATTGTCTCTTAAGATACATGATAGCCTGGTAGTCAGGGTTATTATAATTTAAGAGTCAATAGCCTATGGCTAAGGTGTTAGACTTGTGATCGAGTGGTCGCGGGTTCGGACCCCACCCATTACACTATTGTCGTGAACCCACTCCAGACACAAGCATATTCAGCTTAGTTGGAGGCGTTAACAAGATCCTTAGTAATTTGAATTCTACCCACATTGCACTCTTTAAAAAAATGTAATAAAAAAAAAAAAATACTTACTGTAATTTCTTAATTTTACTCTACTTGCGAGTAATACCTGCTTGTTGACATTTCTGTAATTGTTTTTATTCGTCAGAAAGCATACAACCTAGTTGAATGAGGCCTTCATCACTTGACAGACCTTCCATCCACTTAAGACGTACCTAAAGCAAATTAAACATTTATTATATTCACTAATATTTAGAATTTATCCGTCAATTCATAATTTATTAGTAATCAAGCCGTAATGCCCAAATATGGAGCCGGTTCAGCGGTGATGCGCCACGGTCATGCGCATAATAAACCCTTGTCCAGTACAATCAGCTCATCGTGTATTCATAACTTTGTTTATTATGATTAACTAATGATATATTCCGAGTTTAAATGATAACTATTACGTAATGGGACCTTAGAAGATGTTTCGTCAGGCGTAGGGCTCTAGGGCAGCTTGTCGCAGTTTCGTAACATTGAAATTAATAGGAAATCGGTATATATTGTGTGTGACACCAGAAGTGCTTCAAAACTGTGCCGGAACTGTGATCACACGCACTCAACATGAAGCTGTTTGTAAGTAAACCAAACCATTATTAATTAGTCCATACTAAATATTATAAACTAGTACTCACGCGGGGCTTCGCTCCCGTGGATTCTATCACGGTAAATACATAACTCTCCTTTATTGCAGTCGCGTAAGCCTATAACCTTCCTCAACCTTCAAGCTACTTCCATACCAAATTGCATCCAAATCCACCCAGTACTTTCGAAGATTAGCGCATTCAAGCAAACAAACAAACTTTTCCGCTTTATAATATTAGTATAGATGCGAAAGTAACTCTGTCTATCTGTGTGTTACCTTTTCACGCCTAAACCGCTGATTCGATTTAAATGGAATTTGGCATGGGAATAGTTTAGGACCGTGAGAAGGATATAGGATAGTTTTTATCCCGAAATTCCCACGGGATCTGGATTTACACGCGAAAACCTCCACCTGAACGAAGTCGCGGGAAAAAGCTTGTTTCCTATAAGACGGATATCAAATCATGATAAGTTTTGACAAATTACATAACCAGCCTGTAATGTTCACAGCTAGGCTTCCTCTCCATGAGAGGCAATGAACTGTTGTCCACAGGGCCAGCGCGTGACGCTGGATGTAACTTGTCTTCAAATTATCCGGGCATATGACATGTCGGATTATTAATCTACTCTGTGCCTGACTAACTCATGATCTACAACTCGCCACTAATTATATCATATCTTAGAACTGATTGCTAGTAGCCTGAGAATGTAAAGATTCTTCCTTTTTTATTTCTGGGGGAAAGTCATCATTAATGTCTACTCAAATCTGTGTGGTTTTTTCCTCAAAAGGCCATTTTTTAGACTAATCTACATAAACGATTGTGAATATGTGAACTATGTAGGTTATTTTATTCCAGTTAAACATGATTGTCTGGCAGTTTGAGTGCTTTTGCGGCCTACCCAAACGTCCTTACCTTGGTATTGTTCGTCAAATCGTTAAGCTCCTTGTTCTAAGTTGAGCTATACGTCATTTGACAAATGCTTGCACTGTATGGACAGGCCCGCTCAAATCTGTGTGCATCTTTCTTCAAAAGATCGCCTCAGACTAAAACCTACAAGGTTCCCATATAATTAAACCAGTATAGATTGTATGGACTTTAAAAGAGACGGACCCCTGAGTTTGTTTCGGTGTTTCTTCTCAGGGTAGTCAGTTAGGAAACACCGGCCTCATCTAGTTAATATTTACGAAAAAAATGACGTGTAAAAGTGTTATTTAATAACCAATTTGCAAAATAAAGATCATTATCATTTATCATTAAATGACTCTTTCCGTAATGGTTGAAGCTTAAGAGAGTGTCTGACTTTCCTGTTCGTTCAGTTACAATTGCGTTCTGAGGTATCTCTTTAGAAATGTTCCGCAACCCCAACTGGCTGCCTAAGCCTATCGGGTCTCATCATTAGTAATGTAAAGATTCTGGCAACTTAATCCAATGCACGAGGATGTCTACATGGCCACCTTAATCGATAAATGATAATTAATTATTTTGCAAATTGGTTATTAAATAACACGTTTACACGTCATTTTTTTCCTAATTTTGAACTAGATAATAGTAATCTACCATTAATCCTCATTTATGTTTCTAAACTCCAAATACGACGATCACCATTTTCCATCGGCTAAGCATCCGAATCGTAATTCTGTTTGATTAATTATACTTTAAAATGAGTTTGAATTCATTTAAAAAGATTCAATAAAAAAAACAGACGATTTTAACAATAATATCTTCTACGACCTTTTTCTTATTTTTAGTTTATGTTCTAAATATGGAAATTAGATGATTGCATTACACAGTTAATCCGATTGACCAACGCATATGGATATTATTTTGATTTATTAATGTAGCAACATTAATATATTTAGGAACATGTCTGTTATTACCAAATTACTATAATTTATCATAGAACATCGTGATTTGCGTTTAATCTTCCTACAAATTAGATAAAGTACTATTATATTTTCAACTAGTTTCCGGATGTTTTATTGATCTTAGACAGGTATGTTTCCTATTTAGCTACAACTCTCGTAAGGAGCAATATATATCTAGCTTTCTGTTTTCTTATTATATATTGCCCGTGACTTTGTTCGGTTAAGAGCATTTTCTCGAACGCCGGAATTAAAACTAGCCTATGTATTAAACTAGGTTTTCATCTACATTTCAATACTATATTTCATACTATATTTCAATCAGATCCGTTTAATAGATTTTGCGTGAAAGAGTAACAAACATCCATTTATCTTCACAAACTATTTTGAGTTTTAAGTAAGATTAAGTTCCAAATAAATTATAATTAATTTTTATCCACAGATATGCACATTGCTGCTGATAGCCAGCTCAACAGCTCGAGAGAAGCGTGGCATCTTCGGCGAGCCGGGTGGCTTGCACAGCGGGATACAAGGCTTGCTGGCGGGCAGCTCAAACTCGGGGCACTCACACAGCTCCCAAGGATCATCCCGTCACGCACACAGCTCGCACGGACCCTCGCACGGATCCCTACACTCCGCTCCTCTGCATTCGCACGGGTCGCTACATTCAGCTCCTCTGGAGAGTTACGGACCCCCACGACACTCAGAATCACTACAGTCGTACCACACGGAACCTATTTACACCCATTCTGAACCACTACACAGCTCTCATTTCTTACACCAATCTCCTCTGATAAGCTCACATTCCGAACCTCAGCTTAGCGCTCATTCCCTGCACTCTGCCCCCTTGTTAAGCTCAAACTCTCTTTACTCTGAGCCTCTATACACACACCCCAAACCCCTTTCTTCTCATTCTAGTCAACATTCAGCTCCACATTTGAGTTCGTACGATCACGGTCCGTCGTTTCAATCTGCTTCGTTATTGCAAGCTGCACCTTTACATGTGGAACCCTCAGCTCCCTTACACTCGGCTCCTCTAAGTCTGAGCCACTCATCTTCCCATAATTTGGGACATTTACCTTCTTTAAGCTCGAGCTCATACGCTCCTAGTTATTCTAGTCATGCTACTCCCCATTATTCTAGTCATTCATCTCCATTGAGTTTGAGCCACTCACCATCTCTCAGTTTGGGCCACTCATCATCGTTAAGTTCCAGCTCATACGCTCCTAGTTATTCTAGTCATGCTGCTCCCCATTATTCTAGTCATTCAGCTCCATTGAGTTTGAGCCACTCACCATCTCACAGTTTGAGCCACTCATCATCGTTAAGTTCCAGCTCATACAGTCCTAGTTATTCTAGTCATTCAACTCCATTGAGTTTGAACCACTCGCCATCCCTCAGTTTGAGTCACTCACCGTCGTTCAGTTCAAGCTCATACGCTCCCCATTATTCTAGTAATTCTGCCCCGCTTAGTTCGAGCTACTCATCTTCATTAAGTTCGAGCTCAAACGCTCCCAAATATTCTAGTTATTCTGCTCCGCTTAGTTTGAGCCACTCGCCATCCTTTAGTTCAAGCTCATACGCTCCCCATTATTCTAGTAATTCTGCCCCGCTTAGTTCGAGCCACTCATCTTCATTAAGTTCAAGCTCATACGCTCCCCATTATTCTAGTTATTCTGCCCCACTTAGTTTGAGCCACTCGCCATCCTTTAGTTCAAGCTCAAACGCTCCTCATTATTCTAGTTATTCTGCCCCGCTTAGTTTGAGCCACTCGCCATCCTTTAGTTCAAGCTCAAACGCTCCCCAATATTCTAGTTATTCTGCTCCGCTTAGTTTGAGCCACTCGCCATCCTTTAGTTCAAGCTCATACGCTCCCCATTATTCTAGTCATTCTTACCCGCTTAGTTCGAGCCACTCATCTTCATTAAGTTCAGGCTCATACGCTCCCCATTATTCTAGTTATTCTGCCCCACTTAGTTTGAGCCACTCGCCATCCTTTAGTTCAAGCTCAAACGCTCCTCATTATTCTAGTTATTCTGCCCCGCTTAGTTTGAGCCACTCGCCATCCTTTAGTTCGAGCTCAAACGCTCCCCAATATTCTAGTTATTCTGCTCCGCTTAGTTTGAGCCACTCGCCATCCTTTAGTTCGAGCTCATACGCTCCCCATTATTCTAGTCATTCTGCTCCATTGAGTTTGGGTTACCCATCGTCTTCAAGTTTGAGCCACTCACCATCTTTGAGTTTGGGTCATTCCGGTTCTCATTACTCGTCTCATTCTACTCCGCTAAGTTTGAGCCACTCGTCTCCCCATTACTCAAGCCACTCCCCATCCCTGGGCCACGCACTATCATCCCACAGTTACCAAGAACATGGCAGTCACGACGGACATGGCAGTCATCAGGGACACTCGCCCGTCATCGTCGAAGTGGTGAAGGCTCCTCTGCGATACGCGGGGAGTTGGTGGTGACCTTTCATACTGACTTCGTGTAAACGACGACCTGAGTGATAAATTAGGTATAATAAAAAACTATAAATCTTAATTGTGTTTTTGTTATGACATCCAGGTGTAACAAATAAATAATATTAACGATATAATTAATGAATGACACCAATGGATTCTTCAACTCCCGTTTGTATAACGCTTCTATAAACTAGTGTATAATTATGTAAGTACCTAAGTCAGGATGGTGTACTAAAAGTTATGAAACAAGTAAAGACGTGGAATTAGGGCAATAGGCGTGTGGTTCAGTAACCAACTCCGCGCAATATGTAACCACTACACGTGCGCAGATAAAACATAATGTTGTTGAAACACTTTCAATTTGTTAAGAGTCTATGTTTGCTAACTCCGAACTAGTTTCCTGCCCTAAAAAGGATCTGACGAGCTTTACAATACGCACGCTCTGCATAACATTTCGTCTTCATCCTTAAACGTAGGCATTCATGTTTTGTCTTGACAACTCTCCTAATTCGGTCGTTAAGAGACAGTAACCTTGTGCAGGAGGTGGTTGCGAAGCCATCCAACACTTATTTACATCGAGATGTTATGTAAGGTATGCGAACGATATGATCTAGTTTAGCTATAAAGTGTCAATTTAGAAGTGAGCCAACATACCTTTCCAAGACTGTTCACTGTGCGCTATAAATCTAGAATTTATAACGCATAGTTGGCAGTCTAAAATATCCGGAATAATATGGGTGTAATATATAACGTTGCTTGCCTTGCGTAACACTTCGGAAAATACAGAAGATTATAAATAGAGAAGATTCCACATATTATATGCAAGTGAATACATCATAAAGATTGCTAATAAAAGGATCTCCGACCTTGATCTTTATGTTTAACTGTTCAGGAAATAAAATTAGCAGAAGCGTGGGATTATGCAACCGTATCAGAATATAAACATGGATATCTTGCAGAGTGTAAAACTGTTAATTGTTAACTGATTAAAAGTAAGTTATTGACGTTAATATTATTAAAATACAAATGTCATTTTTAGGGTTCCATAGTCGACAAGGAATCTCTATAGTTTCGCCATGACCGTCTGTCTGCGCCCTAGCTCAGAAACTATTGATACTAGAACGCTGAAATTTGGCGTATATTAATCACGCCAATAATGTGGTAATATGAAATCATGAAACAACATTTTTAGGGTACTACCTGTAAAAAGGGGATGACTTTTTAGGGCTCCGTAGTCAACAAGGAACCCTTATAGTTTCGCCATGTCCGATGTGACGCCATGTCTGTCCGTCTGTCCGCGGTTTAGCTCAAAAACTATTGGTACTAGAAAGTTGTACTTTGGTATGAGTATACACGTTAATGACGCCTAAAAAGTGGTAAAATAAAATTTTGAAAAAAAAAAAGCAATTATTTAGGGTACCTCCCATACATGTAAAGTGGGATGATAATTTTTTTTTTTCGTTCTTCCCATAGTGTGGGATATCGTTGGATAGGTCTTTAAAAAATATTAGGGGTTTGGGAAGACCGTTTTTTGATTAAATTAACTGTTCGTGACTTATCAAGCTTTAAAGTACCAATTTTCGTTAGAGTCAAGTGTCCTCCCCCTCTATCAACTAAACGGTTGTAGTTAGAAATTCAAATGTCACGGCAGTAGTACCTAGATATAACGAAATAATTTAAAGGAAAACTATCACACATAAGTGGGCTTTACAAGTTTATGAGTAATAGTCGACCAATTGTATTTGACTCGAAAATTTCGAACAACTCTATAGAAATGTCGATAGATGGCGCTAAGCGCCAGTTCTATCGTGCTAGCTTCTTGTGACGATTGAGTAGTGTAGTTCTGTGACCGTATTTAAATTTAAAACACCGGCTATGATAAGTTTCACACTTTCTCACATCTACCCATTAACCAAAAGTAAATGCAAAATCAAAGTAGATTCCTGGTTAAAATCACAAAATTATACTGAAATAGAGAAACTCGTGGAAGTGTAATTCATTCATCATACAGCCCAATAACCTCAACACACACATGCCACAAACACTCCTTGCACACCTCATTTACACTCACCCTGCACTACTACTACTAATTAATACATCACAATTTCATAATGTCTTTTATTGTTTATTTTTATCTTGTCTTTTTTACTGTTTAAATTATTTTAAATTATTTGGTAATTAACTTTATATGGAGCATTATATCATGTTTTCTGAATGCGTAAAAGGGCGTTGTTAGCTGCGCTGCAGTTTATATGTATTTTTGCAACTGATATCGTTAGACTTGTTTTATATAAGTAGTATAACTGTATTCTACTCGCTTTCGGACAAATTCCATTAAAAATATTTAAATGTAGTTCTTATTTGTGTTAAACAGAGTAGTTTGTTGTTGTTAGAGCATGGTACGGAACTCTCGGTTAGCTAAACCAAATCGCACCTGGCTACACTAAACTATGGAACCCTACACTGCCCGACGTGCACTTTGCTGGATTTTGTCACATTGCTAGTTCTCTCAAAAAATATACAGGGTGGCCCGTTTACAGTGGTCCAAAGATTTTTTTCAGCTTGAGAGCATTATAAGTGATCATATATATACACTTTACGATATAAAACACTTTAGTCAAGCGAAAACTCATGGTTTAGAAAATATGTTATGGGTATGAGAGATGTCTTCATTAGCAAGCGAGCTGTCTTGAGACTACTTCAAATTCGTTTCTGAAATCTTTTACTTTAATATATAAAATAATATCCTGGATGACGTAATGTATAATCTATCCAATTATTGTACGCTAAGCCTAGCCAATAAATGCATGCTGTGTACCGTGATCACTATTATAACAGGCGATTAACCTTTTACTAGAAACGTTGTGTAGTCATCTAACTGCTTATTATTTACTTATTTGGCAATATAATTGATATGAATATAATATAATATTTATTTATTCAAGTAACTATGTTTCAAAAAAGATTAGATAATTTTTTTATAGTTGATGGACTTGCGTTTGACCATCGTCTCACCTGATGCTAAGCGATGATGTTGTCGTAGATCAGGCATGCGGGGACAGAAGTAACCTATTCAGTCTTGACTTTAAGATTCCCAGGTTTTGTAACTAGATAAATTACAAACCGACCCACTAAAAAGCGTGAAAAAAACTTTTATGCAAAAAATAAAACCGACTTCCATATCAAAACACTACAAAGCCAAAAATAAATTTAATTTCGGAAGGCGGTGTCAAAAAACAGAAAATACAAAGCCAATAACACCAACTACCGAAATTAAAGTTATTTTTGGCTTTGTAGTGTTTTGATATGGAAGTCGGTTTTATTTTTTGGTATAATTTTTTTTTCCTTATGTATTGCATGTCATCTGACACTGGTCTGGTCAACTGGTCTGGTGACTCTGGTCTGGTCTGGTGTTACCCAGTTACTGGGTTGTGGAGGTCAGATAGGCAGACGCTTCATGTAAAACACTAATACTCAGCTGCATCCACTTAGACTGGAAGCTTTACATAGTTGGAAAAGCTAAGCAGATAATTTATATAAAGTTTAAAACTATGCGTCTTCGTCAATTTCTAAGTCATTGCGACCAACAACACAAGCCGACTTTTATGCCTACTCATGTTCATTATATTATGCCAAAGGTTTTTCAACTTTGCGCAAAGTTATGCACCGAATTTCGCATTCAACTCAACTCAAAAGTTTTGTTTCTAAATAAAAATAAATGTGCAGTTTCTTAGCGGTTCTTCTCCATAGAAAACGACCAATTTCGAACCGTACACTAACTTCTCACGTTTTATAAGCACTTATGTGAAAGCCTATGTGAAATAAAGTTATAATATACCAAGCTACGCACATTTCACAACGAGGAGGCATCGAATCCGTCAACAGGAAACGGCGACCAGTTTACACACTACTCAGACTTGATTCTGATTCAGATGAGATTATCGACATAGTACAATATTGGGCCATACAAGCCCCGGGCTCATCTGATGTACGATATTTCACATTATAAGAATGCATGTGACATAACTGTAAAATAGCAATTTTTAGGCTTGAGATTTTCCTTTTGGTTTGTGTTTGACCACTATCTCTCCTGATACAGCAATAATATGGTCGAAAATGAAGCACACTAACCTGCATGCTAACCTAGAAGTAACCTATTCAATCTTGATTTAAAAACCTTAAAGTTATAGCTAGCAGGAAACGCAGACTGCGGCAGAGATTTCCCTAAACATCAATATGGTTTTGTGCGCATTATGTAACGATGGCGCATCTTGTGGTCCGATGATGGAAATAAGAAGTTATAGAAATTTTAGGCTAAGTCACTTTTATTCCAAGCGTGTGATTTATAAACACAAGCCCGCGGCTGTGCCAGTTCGTGGTCATAAAACTCAATTAATAATAATTAGACTGAGATTACATCAACGGATTAATAAATCAATTTGTATTGACAGTTATAGCTGTACTAATTAATGATTCAATCTTTACTTGCATAAAAAAAAGATGACTGATGAGCAGGTCAACTTTCGGTATATTATGAGTTATTGTGAGAATAGCTAAATGATATAGATAGGTTCATAAGATTTTCATAGCTACTTAAACTATAAGGCGCCGATCGACGGCTGAGATGTCGACATTTTCTTTGATACTAAGCGCCTTTTCACATGTACCGGTTGCCGCGTGGCCGGCGCCGATTGTCCGGTAACACATTAAGCTTTCACACGATCCGATTATGTATTATTAGCAGGTATACTATAATAGGACTATAAGTACGAGAGTATGAGAATAAACATGCGCGTGCTCTCGCTGTGGTTGTATCTGGGCGACTGGCCGCCGGTGCGTCTGAAAGCAATAAGCATGTTGCGTGTTTCATACAGTACTATGCGTCCGGCCGCCGGCTAGCCGGTAGGCGCCAACCTTACGCAGAGTGGTGGATCCGGTGAGCACCCGGAGACCGCTTGCCGGCCAAATTACGCCGGTACGTGTGAAAGGTAATGTACATGGCCATACACTTCGCTGCCGGGTTTCCGGCGCCGGCTATCCGGCAACCGGTACATGTGAAAAAGCACTAACTGTAACAAAATAATGTAGTTCGATAACCGGCCAAATGTTGTTTTTTTTTTAATGAATCCTAGGCTCGCGTTTGACGACCATTTCACCTGATGTTAAGCGATGATTTGATCGAAGATGAAGCACGCTTACCCAAACGTACACTATTCACTCTTCACTTAAAAACCGCCAGGTATATAGCTATCAGGAAACACAGAATCGTGTTCCACGCACGCCTCAAAAAGCAGTCAGAGCGTTGACGGGGCTCCATAGCAATTATCTGCCAGCGTGGCGGGATTTTTGCGAGGGCAACTGAAGGAACAGGATGGTTTTTTAGTCCATGTAAGTTTTACACTCCCTTCTGCTCCACTCAGAGCGGGGCGAGTCGTTTGATGATTTTCCACTCGAAAGAAAAGGAAACCGTTCACTTAGTATATTAAGGAGAGTTGTTACAAACCAACCCCGAATTACTTTGAACGTTAGTGAGCTGTATACGAAGTGTAATTTACAGGGTACATACCAAGTGCACGTTTTCTTTGAATGATGACAAATGATATAGCAATTAAGGGTTTTGTAATTCTATGTCTACATGGATGGAACTTATTAGAAATGTCAATACATTGATACCGTGGAAAAAGACGTCGAAAGTTATGACCCTCATAGTGATGAGACACGTTTGTTATTATTGGTATTCAAGAAACATATGAAATTGATAATATGGGTTCAATTCTGTGAGTCACTTATTTTGAGCTGAAACTTTGCATATAGACTCCATACCAGATGTTGTCTACATTCCTTTTGGATAGATATGGGGTTTCCGTTACACGTTGTATATTGTAAGATAAATAAACATAATATATAAGCTGCATTAGTGGGAAGTTGTAATATTTAAATACATAATTTTTGAATGATTCATGATCAACATTTGAAAAAAATAACAAATTTAAATGTATGCCAAATTTTTGTCTAACATCTAATTTGCGCGGGCACGCCGCAATTGCGGCGGTAAGACCCCTCTTTGAGGAGTGGCTAGATCGGCGTCACGGCGTCCTGACCTACCGCATGACACAGGTCCTCACCGGACACGGAAGTTTCGGGGGGTACCTGTGTCTGATGGGAAAGGAAGAAACGCCTGGGTGTCACCACTGCGAGGGTCGCCCTGAGGACACAGTAGAGCATACGGTGCAGGACTGCCCCGCTTGGGCAGATCACCGACGTGTCCTCACGGCGGCGATAGGCGGAGACCTCTCGCGCCCGGCATTGGTCGAGGCCATGTTGCGGGGCGAGAGGGAGTGGGAAGCGGTCGCCTCCTTCTGCGAAGCAGTCATGCTTCCGAAGGAGGAGGCGGGCCGCGTGAGGGAGAGGATGGCGTCCTCCCTTCAGCCCAGCCGCAGTGGTAGACGCCCACGGCGTCGGACGTCGGCCGACGATCTCCGGCCACCGTAGGCGCGGGCATGCGGACAGCGTGTAAAGGGCAACTCGCTGTCCGACCATGGACCATGCCCGGGTCGACGGCGCGTTGTGTTCCACGCGCACCTCAAAGAGCGTCAGCAATATGACGAGGCCCCCCCTGTAGAGGGCCGAAGCCTGCCGGGGTCGTGGGACTTATCCCATTACCGTGACCCCGGTACGTAAAGGGTTATTGAAGGAACACCGTGGTTTTTAGTCAGTAAAAGTCTGACAGTCCCTCCCACCCTGCCCGGGGTGGGAGGACTTATTTGATAATTTTACCACGTTAAAAAAAAACATCTAATTTGCGCAGTCACCCACCTCTACGGGTTCAAAAGCTGTTCGCCTCCAAATATCAATGAGATCACTAAAGTGCACTATCTATTGAGATTGAAATCTTAAATACATATTCACTATACATTGCTGGCTTTCAATAGCGTGTGACAACTTATTGATGAACAAAACCAGCGTTGGATGCGTAGAACAGGTTGTTAGTGTTTTTCAAACATGCAGTATCCTGCGCCCTCGTGATGCGCCACAGAGTAAATTAATTCCTTAATGTTTTGAATAAACAAGGATATGAAGAACTGGTTACACTGATGTTCAGAGCAATGTCAGCTAGTCTGCGAGGTGTGTTCGGTGATGAGATGGTGTGTGTCGGTATATAAGGATGATGAGGATGCGAGACCCGCTGCATACCGAGCGCAGTTTCACAACGCAACCTACCAACATGAAGCTTCTCGTAAGTCCAGCTCCAATTAATAATTATTAATTAATATCATAATAATTATTACCGCAAATCTCCTAAGTGCTAGTAGGTATCTGAAGCTTGTTCATTTCACTCCCTTCGATATTTTGAGTTTAAGTTAGAGTTTTCTAGAGTCAGATAATTGTTTTCCTGTGAATTAACTTTTTTCTAGAATTTAGAAATACTCTGTCATACAAAAGCTCTCTTTTGTTGTTTAATTGATCTAATGTTTAAGAACTAGGAATAGTTTGCATAGGAAAAGCAAAATAATGTTTTTAACATTTTCCTCGCAATTTTTCATTTGTTTACATATTCCCTCCCCCTTGATTTTGACTCATCTTTGAATTTTGTCACATATTGTTAAACAGAGCTCGGTTCTTACGGTAAACACAATGGTGTTAAAATACCAACGATTTCTAACAGTGTTTATATAAAATCTTTAAGAGCTACCGATATGTCATTTGAAAACAAAATGTTTTTATTTTTTTAATATTAAAAAAAAAAATATACGTAAAAGAAACACTCTGTACATGCGTATGCATTCATAAATAAATTGCGACGTTCCTATCCTTCAAGTACGCGTGCACAGAGCGTGTCTTCTACGTATAAATAAAAAAAAATGTAAATGTTTTAATATTCAAAAAATAAAAATATTTTGTTTTCGAATGATAATATTTTTTTAGCATTTATGGATGCTATACTATTGCGGGTTAACGGGAACGCCCTCTGTTAGTTAACATACTGTATATTGTTTCAATAATGACATTTATTTTACTTGTACACCTACCACATTGGTTGACCAAAGGTTGACTGGTAGAGAATGCTTTGCTGCATTAAATCTGCCCAATTTTAAATAAATATATATATGTTGGCACATTTCTCGGCCAAGTGGTGTCAAATTTCAAGATATATAATAATGTGTCTAAATCTACATATACACATATAACTTACATATGTACATTTATTTGTACATGATAGCTGCGGTGTGACTACCTCAAACGCAAGTGTCGTAATTAAAAGTGTTTCATACCTTCAGTTGAAGTTTATTAGTGGTCATTACTGTAATTATAGTTGTACATTAGAGCGAGACGTGAGACTCAAATAATATATTTTTGTGTCGCTGACGCGCAGGATTGTGTATTGCAATTAATACTTTTCATGATTTCAGTACATTTTTAAAAGTTTGCTCAATAACTCAAAATTTTTTCATTACGCTCATTTCATTATTTTTTTCGCTCCATGTACAACACTAGTACTCAGTTGTATTCGGTTTGAAATTAGAAATTATTTATTCATTTGTTAACATAGGTAGAAAAGTACAGAACTTATATTTATAAATAGAGCGCTATGTTATGCCAGGAGGCGTACAAATGCGGTGTGCAAATCCGTGCGAGTATTATACATTATCCATACTAATATTATAAATGCGAAAATAACTCTGTCTGTCTGAATGTTACCTTTTCACGCCTAAACCGCTAGATCGATTTAGATGAAATTTGGCAAGGGAATAGTTTAGGACCCTGAGAAGGACATAGAGTAGTAATCCCGGAATTCTCACGGGATCGGGAAAAACCTCCCACGCGAGTGAAGTCGCGGGCAAAAGCTAGTTCCCAATATTGTAAAAATATCATGCATTATTTTTAGTATTACTTTATAATAAATTAAACATTAACTAATAAATGTTTGATCTAAATGAGGAAGTATTTATATCTAAGACAAAAAAAAAATATGACAAAATTATTAAAGTGCCAATAAATGTCAAATAAATGTCAAATGATAATGAAAATTAATCAATACCCCAAAACTCAAAGTATTTCATCTCACAAAGATCTACACGATTACTCGTAACACGCTAGAAGCTAGAACACGTTTTGAATTGAGCGTTTCTTATGAAGAAGTACAAAAGGCTCTATCTAAAGGTTTTAAAGAATTACATAGCTTTGTCAGTAGTCCATATAATGGAATTCAAATGATTGCATTCCTGAGATCAAACCAATCTGCCTGCCAAACCCAAAACAAACATCACACTGGCCTTTGGAATGATTAATTGTGCGTTATAAAAAAACTTTTTACCAAAAAATTAAACCGACTCCCAAAAAACAGTGCAAAGTGAAAAATAACTTTAATTTCGGTAGTCGGTGTCTTTAGTTTTGTATTTTCGTTTTTGGCACCGACTTCCGAAATTAAAGTTATTTTTCACTTTGCAGTGTTTTTTGGGAGTCGGTTTAATTTTTTGGTAAAAAGTTTTTATTTCACTCTTTTTAGTTGGTTGATTTTTAATTTACCTAGTTACAAGAGCCTAAATGTCAACTACTTATAACATTTTACAAAATATTGCTTTTCCCAATACTGGGGCGTTAATTTTTGAGGAGTTCTCCTGGTACTTCACCATCAGCTATACATCACCATATGCATTGTGACGAGCACCAAGTGCTTAATATCCATATTCAAGTAATCGAATCGCAATCCACGAAATACTTATTATTGAGTAGTTTCGGCGGCCATCTGTGGTCTTCATCATCAGTTCCACTTCCCCAAATGGTACTTTTTGAGAGCAACTGCACAATTTACTATAAGAAATACCCAAAACGCCATAGGTGTGCCTATAATATTTGAAGAGTTCCCTCGATTTCTCCAAGATCCCATCATCAGATCCTGACTTGGTGACAAATGGTACCAACTTCAAAATATACCCTATCAAACAAAAAAAGAATTTTCCAAATCGGTTCAGCCGTCTTCGAGTACTCGGTGACCATACATTAAAAATATATATATATATATATATACGCGTCGAATTGATAACCTCCTCTTTTGGTCGTCGGTTGAAAATACGCAGTATTACGGAATCTCCTATATTCAATAAATCAGAAATACTTGTTAAATAAACCATCTTAACTATGTATATCCTTAGATAAAAGGTTTTCGAAATTACTAGATCTGCTTGTACACTTCTTTTTATGTAACTGTAGACACTGTCGTATCGAAAGTAATGCACAACGTTTATAGCTTGCAGACTTTACGAGGTACATGTCGAAATTAATGATGTGATATGGACGCTAAGTAATTGTGTTAAAATACTGGTTAACAACGAGAGTGCTCTTATTCCGAGGTGTGGAAACACTACAGGATACTCTGTCTAATATAACATAGCTTGCACAAATAAATGATAAATTTGTACCTATAATTTGAGGGCGGGGATTTCGGTCTGTCGGTACCACTGTATAATTCCTAGCAATATCCATTTCATCAACGATTTCGCAATAGTTTGTGGAGATATTGAGATGAAATGTAAAACAATTACACTTCAGAGCATAGATTAAAAACATAATTACGTTAAAATATATAACGCAGTACATTTCCTCAAATACCTCGAAAAGGTAGCGCACGTTGATGTCTTTTCTATGCACGAAGAACATCGATATTGTTCCTTTATGTGATGAACGTATTTAAACTCATTTTATTCTTATTTTACCCTCAGTAGGATAAAGAAATAATAAAAAGTAACGGTATAATATTCAGCAGTGGTGGCCCAGTGGTTATGTACGGAACATGTCGTCGGAACCAACTCACGGTCGTGGGTTCAAACCTAGTCCGGCTCATTCCTTTGGGTAATTTACACATCGCTTTCGAAACGGTGAAGGAAACACATTGTGAAAAACCGACAGCTAGGACCAGGACGCGACGGTAGTGCATTCGAACCCAGTCTGACTCGTTGCTTTGGGAAATTTATACACTGCACTCGAAACAGTGATGGAAAATATCGTGAAAAAATGTTCTAGGACCAAAAATACGATGACATGCGACGTTCACCAACCTGTACTGGCTCCGAGTGGTGGACAACGGCTCATCCTCCTCATAGAGAGGTGGTCCGTGTCCCAGCTGAGAAACGTCAAAGGCTGAATAATTATTAAAGGCTGAATATATGTATTATGAACGGCATAAGTGTAGTACCTATGTCTGTGTACATAACAATAATGTTCCCCTCTGTCCTCAGGTCTGTGTCCTGGTCCTGGCGGTGGCGCTGGCCGTAGCGTCAGCCGGCTACGTCAAGAGAGGCTGGTCCGGCCCGGCGGTCATCTACTCCGGCGGCGGCGGCTGGGGAGGCAACGGGGGCTGGGGAGGCAACGGGGGCTGGGGAGGTGGCTCCGGCTGGTCCGGCGGCTACGGCGGCTGGGGCGGCAGGACCGGATGGTCTGGCGGTAATGGAGGCTGGTCCGGCGGCCACGGCGGCTGGTCCGGTGGATGGTAATAAGTGCACTAACAAAGATGTTGAGGTTTAGTGTATATAGTTATAAGTTTCTATTTGTAAATACAACTTTGTAAATTACTGTGTCTTTTAATTGGAAAACCAAAGCCGAATTTTCATCAAGCAATCCTCTGTTAGTTAAGAGAACCCTACACTTAATAAAAGTCCATTCGCGTTTTAACACTAACCCCTGGTTTTACTTAAATACCATCGACTTGATTTGCATACAGCAGCCACTTAGGTAATTTAGATCTAGCGCAAATTAATGTCAATTAGTTTCGTCAACTATGACAATATTTTACAACAACGACACAGATATATGATACTTGCAACTTACTTGTAGCTAGCAGTTAATGAGTGATGAAAGCTGTTTGTTTTTTACAAATCTAGTTTGAGTAAGATCGAGGTAGGCGACACTTGTGTGTGACAAGTATGTAGGACTAGTTTAAGCCTGCGACTTCGTTCGCGTGGGAGGATTTTCCTGCGTAAATCTCGTTCCTGTAAGAATTCCAGGATAAAAAGTAGCCTAAGTGTTATTCTAGAATGTCAACTATCTACTTACCAAATTTCATTCAGATCCGTTCAGTAGTTTTGCGTGAAAGAAAAAAAACATCCATCCATCCTCACAAACTTTCGCATTACCAAATACCAGTGTAGTAAATTTCATGAACTAATAAGCTTTTGCGTAGCTACGCGGTAAACCACAACCATTGATATACATTATCAGTGACCACAATATATAAAAAATTGGCCAAGTGCGAGTCGGACTCGCCCATGAAGGGTTCCGTAGTAGTTACTACTATATTATATTTATTATAGTTATAATAAATATAATATACTTAATATATTTATATGAAAAAAAAAACCTTACAAATTTCTTAAAACTAGCTTATTTACAACTTTTACAACTACGCCAAATAACTTTGTTTTTCATAGTATTTGTATGAATTACAAAGTTATATTTGCGGTTTTAGAAAATATACTGTACCTCAAAAACTGCTGACCCGATTTCTTTCAAACCAATTTTGGTTGAAAGTTTACATTAAGATCTACAGATATATATTTTTTTAGATTTTTTTCCATTATTATAGAAGTTAGAGGGGGGGACACATTTTACCACTTTGGAAGCTTATTATATCTTTTAAACGATTGACTTTATAAAAAGTAGTTTTAGAAACCCTTATATCATTTTTAAAGATCTGTCTATAGATACCACACACACATAGGTTTCATGAAAAAAACATATTTTTAGTTCTAGTTAAATGTATGAAGACCCCCCTTTATTTTAAATATTTTTTAATTTTTTTCTTAAAATCGGTAAGCGGTTCACAGAATACATCTACTTACTAAGTTTCACATGTCTAGTCCTAATAGTTTCGGAATAAAATGGCTGTGACATATGGACGGACGGACAGACAGACAGACAGACAGACAGACGGACGGATATATCGAAACTATAAGGGTTCCATTTTTGCCATTCGGCTACGGAACCCTAAAATTGATCGGTAGTCTCTGTCGAGGCGTATCTAGTGCCACTATTGAGACATATTTTAACAGGCCTGTTGGTCTAGTAAGTGACCCTGACTGCTATTCGCAAGGTCTCGGGTTCGATTCCCACCCAGGACAAATGTTTTTGTGATGAGCACGATCATTTGTTCTTTGTCTGGGTGTAATTTATATGTATGTATGTATTTAGAAATATAACGGGTCTTCCAATAGGCACGTCCGAACTTTGACAGTTAGTAGCGGCCATCTTGTTGAAGCTACATCTGTCAAATTGGTTGTCATTTATTCATTCTGTTTTGCCAAATCATCATGGATAGCTATAGCATTCAACAACACGTGCAAATGATAAAATTGTTTTATCAAAATGAGTTTTCTCTTCGGGCAACGCACCGCGCGCTTCGCCCCTTTTACGGTCGCCATAATCGTCCTACCGAGAGGACTATTCGTCGTGTAGTGGATAAACTTGAGTCCACTGGTTCGGTAAATGATCGACCAACACCCGTACGTCAACGAAACGCAAGGTCTGCCGAAAACATCGCCGCTGTCCGTGAGAGTGTGCAGGAGAATCCGAGGCAGTCGATTTCGCGTCGCTCACAAGAACTCGGCCTTTCACAGACCACAACTTGGCGAATTTTGTGTCTTGACTTGGGCCTGCACCCATATAAAAGGAAGGAATTGAAGCTAAACGACCATAGACAACGACGTGTGTTCGCTGAATGGGCATTGGAGCAGTTAGCAACTGACCGTAATTTTCACAGAAAAATTATCTTCAGCGATGAGGCCCATTTCTGGATGAATGGGTACGTAAACAAGTTTGTCGAATTTGGGACAATACCAATCCACATGAGATCGAAGACCGTCCAATGCATCCCGAAAAAGTTACAGTTTGGTGTGAGTTTTGGGCTGACGGCGTCATCGGGCCATATTTCTTTGAGAACAACGTTGGCCAGGCCATCACTGTCAACGGCGAGCGCTATAGGTCGATGATTACCAACTTTTTTGGCATGAACTGGACCATCTGAGCACCAACGACATGTGGTTTCAACAAGATGGCGCTATGTGCCACACAGCTCATGCCACATTGAATATTCTGCATGAGAGATTTGAGGGCATGGTCATCTCACGTGGAGCTGATGTGAACTGGCCACCGAGATCTTGTGACTTAACCCCGCTAGACTTTTTCTTGTGGGGTTTTCTTAAGTCGCAGGTCTATGCGAATAAACCACAAACCACAGCGGCCCTCAAAGCCAACATAACATATGCCATAGCTCGAATTAAGCCTGATTTATGCGCAAAAGTCATGGAAAATTAGATATCTCGCATGCGCTCCACCCAGAGAAGCCGTGGCGGACACTTGAATGATGTCATATTCCACACATAATGGCATCACTACATCTTTCACATAAATAAATAATTTCGATAATATCTCACACACACTTTGTTTTATTTAAATTTATAGCACAAGCTCTGCTTAGTTTGGGATTAGATGGCGTTGTGTGAAAGTTGTAAAAAAAAAATATATATATTACAACTTTCTGTCGCCTTCGTCCACCACATATGACCCACTCACCCACAGGCATTTTTGGGCTCACTCATCACATCGTAGACCTCATCTATGCCTGCTAAGGTTGCGAGTTGTTCAAAAGAGTAACCTCGGCCGCGGAACATAAGGGAAAAATGACGGAACACGGATGGGTTTTAGTCAGTAAAAGTCTGACACACCCTCCCGCTACGCCCAGAACGGGAGGCAGTCATTGGATTATTTCCCATCCTGAAAATAAAGTCCACCATTAGGTGACCAGACCATTAGGTGTGATCAAGGTCAAAGCCGGGCTTATCCTAAAAAAAAACAATATTGGTGTATTAAGAAATTTTCAAAAAATATATCCATTGACAGACATGTTGGCATTGAACTGAATTAAACAACTATAAGTTCACGATCACTAGACCAATGAAGTTAAGCTGATTTTACTTATCTATTAATTAGAAGTACTAAACGTGGCACGATCGTCGAATGAGACACAAACCATTTTGCGCATCGGAATTGGAAATAGCAGAATCTACCAATCATATCGATTGCGCATTTTGTAACATTTACAAAGCAACTTTAATAGCTATGCGTATGACTTGATAAATTACTCAGACAAAATTTATTTTAATAACAATAATAATGGTAAAAATTCACGGTTTTTCAAAATTCAAGAATCAAATAAATATATTTAAATTAACAATTTCTAGTTATTTAATTTTCTATAAATTTCAGAACAGCAAATCAATTAATGTATGAATAGAATTGTAACAACGAAAATAACTGAGTACGCTCTCTACAATCTATTCACAAGCTATTTACAATTTTTTAGATAACAACTTATAATATTTATTTATTGTGGCAGAATAAAGGCTTATTTTATTTTAATTCTTATGACATCATGAGTCATGTACACTCCGTGCCCTCGATGCGCGTAATATCATCGCTCGCTTATGCCTCAGCGAGAGTGACACGCGAGCCACTTCTGAGTACTCTCACATATCATTCGAATGGTCCATTTCTCAATAATAAGTTAAGTTAATGTAGTAGGTGATGTAGACTCGAAGAAAATTTTGTTCCATTCAGGTGATCCTACTTTATTGCGTAATCATTGGAAAACCTATTTGAGTCGAAACCAGGTTCTTTAAAGGTTTGTCGTCATGTGAGTGGTTCGCTGTAGAGTCCGATGTGTACACCTTGGGTCTGTTAGCGTCCGCAGATACACTGTAATCTATACTTATAATAAATCTGTAGAGAGGTCAATTCTGTACATGAAATATATTTCCAAAATAACTATCAGGGGGTGATTAAGGATCGATACTCATGCCAAAAATGCAATCAGTTAAATTTTTGTCTGTCTGTCTGTCTGTCTGTCTGTCTGTATAACCGTTATAGAAACAAAAACTACTCGACGGATTTTAACTAAACTTGGTACAATTATTTTTCATACTCCTGAGCGGGTTATAGTATACTTTTCATTACGCTACAATCAATAGGAGCAGAGCAGTGAAGGGAAATGTTGGGAAAACGGGAGAAGTTACTCCATTTTTTAAGCTTCCGTCGCGTGTGCAACCTTAATGGTTAAAGCTACACAAATCATTTCATGACGGAAATGTTCTCCTTAAAATTATATAAAAAATATCCCACGACAGCATATGTCTAACTTTTATGGTTGACTCACAATAACACGTGTAACTCCCGATAGCTTAGCAGTTCGAAGCTTTCTGATTATAATATTTGTCTACTCTTACGTTTATAACACTCTCAGTTACCCCTAATTGAAAAAGTTAACATTATTAACTATTCCATAAAAAAATTGGCCAAGTGCGAGTCAGACTCGCCCATGAAGGGTTCCGTAGTAACTATAATATAATATGCAAATTTATTTGACGAAAAAAAAACCTTACAAATTTCTTAAAACTAGCTTATTTACATTTTTTACAACTGCGCCAAATAAATTTGTTTTGAAAAAAAAACCTTACAAATTTCTTAAAACTGGCTTTTTTACATTTTTTACAACTGCGCCGAATAAATTTGTTTTTCATAGTGTTTGTATGAATTACAAAGTTATATTTGCGGTTTTAGAAAATATGCTGTATCTAAAAAACTGCTGAACTGATTTCGTTCAAACTAATTTTGGTTGAAAGTTTATATTAAGATCTACAGACATATATTTTTTTTAGATTTTTCACTCCATTATTATAGAAGTTAGAGGGGGGGACACACATTTTACCACTTTGGAAGCTTATATCTTTTAAAAGATTGACTTTATGGAAAAGTGGTTTTAGAAACCCCGATGTCGTTTTTAAAGAACTGTCTATAGATACCACACATGCATCGATTTCATGAAAAAAATATTTTCAGGTTTAGTTCCATGTATGGGGAGCCCCCCTTTATTTTAAATATTTTTTAATTATTTTCTCAAAATCGGAAAGCGGTTCACAGAATACATCTACCTATCAAGTTTCACATGTATAGTCTTAATAGTTTCGGAATAAAATTGCTGTGACAGACGGACGGACGGACAGACAGACAGACAGACAGACGGACAGACATGTCGAAACTATAAAGATTCCGTTTTTTGCCATTCGGCTACGAAACCGTAAAAAGAATCATATAAATCGGTATAGAAACACCAAAGTTATACATGAAATACGCTTATAATAATAAGCCATCGCGCGTGAATACTGGATCATGCTATAAGGATTATTTTTGAGAATCGGTCGCCGCGCTCGACGCGTCTCGCGGTCGAAGCGTTCTCTAGGTACTTAAGCCTCATGTGAACGTGATCTAAACAATATTACCAATACATTAACTTACGCTGACGGAGTCGCGGGCACAGCTATATTGTATCATTACGCTAAGGCCAATAGGAGCGGAGCGCCAATGAAGAATGCTTCAAAATCGGGGTTAAATTTAACGTTAGCTCAAAGTAACTATTCCACGCGGACGAAGTCGCGGGCAAAAGCTAGTAAAATAATAAATAAGTGATTATCAAGGATTATTAATCAATCAAAGTTCAAACTTATGGTGTCTACAATGTAAATGCAGATGATGGCATAAAATCAGTTATAAAAAATTTGCCAAGTGCGAGTCAGACTTGCTCATGAAGGGTTCCGTAGTAACTACACCAAATAAATTTGTTTTTCGTAGTGTTTGTATGAAATACAAAGTTATATTTGCGGTTTTAGTAAATGTACTATATCTCAGAGACTGATGACTCTATATAGTTCAAACCAATTTTTGTTGGAAGTTTTTATTAAGATCTACATTACATTTTTTTCCATTATTATAAAAGTTAGAGGGGGAGGACGCCCATTTTACCATTTTGCAAGCGTATATCTTTTAAACGATTGACCTAAGGAAAAAATAGTTTTTGAAACCACGATGTCATTTTTAAAGACCTGTCTACAAACACCACACAAATATAGGCTTGATGAAAAAAAAATCTTTAGTTTCAGTTCTATATATTGGGAGCCCCCTTAATATTTTTTATATTTTTTATTTTTGTATAAACATAGAATACCAATACCAATACCAATACATACCTACCAAGTTTCACATATGTAGTGTTAATAGTTTCGGAATAAAATGGCTGTGACATACGGACGGACGGACAGACAGACAGACATACATGACGAAACTATAAGGGTTCCGTTTTTTATCCATTCGGCTACGAAACCCTAAAAAGGCGGCCAACAGCATCAGCCTGCTTAAGACTGATTTGTTGGAATGTGGACTATTTATTTGTTATTGTGTGTACTTGTGGCATGTGTCAATAAACGTTTTTTCTTTCTTTCTTATAACGTATACGTACTACCTCTGAGACGGAATGAGCCATAATACACGCGAGCCCAGTGTGATTAGATGGATGTCATATGTTTTTAGTTTTTGGTCTTAGGACATATCAGTTTCCTCGCGATGTTTCCTTTCACAGATTTGAGGGCCGTGGTGATCATACAAGTGACAGAACGTGATTACTTTCTGTGGAGGAAGAAAATGTCCGGCATTGCTTTGCCACTGCTTTTATTATTTTTTCAATTAAATGACATTGAAGGTATAATTAGGTTAAAGATAACACGTCGATCTTTTTGGTTACTTTAAACTAGATAAGGCCGATGTGTCCTAAATGATCAGCCTCAAAAGAAACACAAAAACAAACTCAGAGGTCAACTTTGAATAGAGAATTGTTTCTTTACAGTAAATCAGACAAAAAAACATTAAATATCCTGGAACGCTCTGTATAAGAGCACATTACACTAAGTATTAGCATTTATTTTTAGAGAATGGCAAAAAAAAAGACTAACTATAAGTAGTTTAGCATTGACACGAAATAAGAACACTACCCCGAGCTAACCTCAAGACAAAAGCGTAGTTATTATCGAATGTCCATTGTAATGATAGGAAGTAGTGATACACAACTACACAAGACGCTCACACGTTACCGGCTCGCCGCATGATAAGTTCAGTTTCCGTTATTTCTTTTTTAGGGTTCCGTTGTCAACAAGGAACCCTTATAGTTTCGCCATGTCCGTCTGTCTGTCCGTCTGTCCGCGGTTTAGCTCAAAAACTATGGGTACTAGAAAGTTGTACTTTGGCATGAGTATACACGTTAATGACGCCAAAAAAGTGGTAAAATAAAATTTTGAAAAAAGCAATTATTTAGGGTACCTCCCATACATGTAAAGTGGGATGATAATTTTTTTTTCGTTCGTCCCATAGTGTGGGATATCGTTGGATAGGTCTTTCAAAAATATTAGGGGTTTGGTAAGATCATTTTTTGATTAAGTAAACCGTTCGTGACTTATCAAGCTTGAAAGTACCAATTTTCGTTAGAGTCAAGTGTCCTCCCCCTCTATCAACTAAACGGTTGTAGTTAGAAATTCAAATGTCACGGCAGTAGTACCTATATATAACGAAATTTAAAGGAAAACTATCACACATAAGTGGGCTTTACAAGTTTACGAGTAATAGTCGACCAATTGTATTTGACTCGAAAATTTCGAACAACTCTATAGAAATGTCGATAGATTGTTACAGTTGTATCGTGCTAGTTTCTTGTGACGATTGAGTAGTGTAGCTGTGTGTCTGTATTTAAATTCATAACACCGGCTAAGCAAAGTTTTATACAAATCTCTAAAAAAATTAAAACTTTCCGTGCAAAATTGTCGGATCAGGTGAAGATTTGTATAGGAAGTCAAATTAGTTAGGTAGTCATGTTTGGCTTTTAGTTAGAGCATGGTACAAAACGATCAGTCAGCGAATACGACACGCACTTGGCTGTTATAAAAACTACGGAACCCTACACTGCGCGTGGCCCGACACGCACTTGACCGGTTTTTTAATTGAAAAGGGCACTCATTAACCCGTTCCATCGCGCAGTGGAATGGTTGCCAAACTCAATATCATCGATATTCATGAGCATCGAAGCTAATAACGGCGACGGCATCACACCATTACCGCACGGTTACGACTCGGAAGTTACGAGTATGTACCAACGCTACCACAAAAGGACACCCAGTCATTCTCGGAATTTTATTGAACGTCTCATCGTAATATTCACAAGTCGGTTTGTATTTGGAAATTCTTGGAATATTAAAATACATTTACAAACTAAACCTAGTAGTTTACTAAATCGGATAAATGTAATTGGCATTAATCATAACATTTAATGTTCTAATTATACAGTTAATTAATGTACAGTGTTAATCACTGGCTTCTGTTGATAAAGTTATTATTTATTATAACTGATTTTCTGCAATTATTCATTATTGCTCTCATATATGTTATTTATTTGATGTGACTAGTAATCTTATTGTCTAAGATACTAAGCAACTTCTAAGCTGTTAAACAATTAAACTTTGTTCTTAAATATGTACCAAATAATGGGATCAAATGAAGAAATTATGTATATTTATTTGCGTATTGGTTGTTAAATAACACTACTGTACGTAATTTTTTTCGTCGTTGTGAAATGAAACACCGAAATAGGATACTCGTATGACCATATCATATGAGATGGACGGTGATACAACGCCTACAGAGGTTTATCCGTGGATAAGCGATTAACACACCGAGACTCCTCTGTGCAATGAAAAGTACTTTAAGCTCTTAAGAGGAGGCTCCCTAAATTGTATGTAACTTTGCATTAATATTCTGAAACAATCACGCATACAATCAAAATGGAACTTTAGTATATGATTTATTGGATTTTTTCCTTTACATGTCTTGATTCATTTTTTAATCGAAATTCATGACTTTTTTAAAGATCAAAATTTAATCAAGATTACTCGGCTTTTATGTCTAAAATTAGTATTGACAGTAAGAAAATATAGTTTATTATCCTAATATAGGACATTTTTTCTCTAGATAAATGATTACTTTAGTTATAAACGAAATAAGAATTGAGACTTACGACATTTAGTTTCGAACCCAAACATGGTAAAAGAGCACACGTGATATTCAACTTTATTACTGCTGCGTTAGCGTTTAGTACACAACGGCAGTTTCGAACCCTAACATGGTGAAAGAGCACACGCGATAGTTATTAATTTTTATTACAGCTGCGTTAGCGTTTAGCATACAACGGCCTAACGGGGGTGCATATGGCGGAGCTCGCGTGAAAATTATTTTAGAGTACCTGGTCTTAATCCCAGTTACTAAGTATTTATGGATCCTAGATAGATTTAAAGGGGGCTCACGTCTTGTCCATTCCGTCTCATAGAGACTCTTCTCTATGAGAAGGAATGACCTCTGCCTACGTACCAGCTGTGGGAACATTATTGAAGCTCGTTAGTATGTGTATGGGAAAATAAAAACCACTTCAAATAAATCACTTTTATTCAAGCAGATGCCATTGGCGGCATTTATTTTATTACATTACACATTTATTTTACATTTTATAAGTTTAAACTTTGATTGATATTCACTGATTTATTTTAATAGATACTAAAATAGAATATATATGTATTCTAATTTATATACATTATAAAATATAAACAAACCATTATGGTTTTGGTTTCTTCACGTTAATTTACTGCTAATTACATTCGATGCTCGTGAAGGCGCTTCGCATTTTAATACAATGAACATTTATGATCATAGTTTAAGTGCTGCGGGTTCCGTCGTTGTCATAACATTAGTATGTAATGTTGTGTTGTTTTCTATTTAAGTAAAAGTGAATGAACATCAAACAGACTGCTTGCTGTTCCCATGACTTTGTTCACATTATTGGCTTACCCACATAAATTCCCATCTCGCGGAATTGTATGTATCACGCCATGCATCCTCAATTACGTTGTATGTTTAAAAGGCATACAAACGATATGGCAAGGGTTTTGTAATCCCATGTCTACATGTGTGGAACTTATTAGAAATTTCAATACATTGATCCCAGTGAACGAAGTTTTTAAATTAAGGAAAACTAAGAGAATTATCGTGTTATTGGCAAGTGACGTGGAAAGTTATTGACCCTCGTAGTGCTGTGACACGTTTGTTATGATTGGTATTCAAGAAACATATCAAGCCGATAATTTGGTATCAGTTCTTTGAGCCACTTATTCTGAGCTGAAAGTCCATACCAGATGCTGTCTTCAGCCCTTTTGGATAGATATGGGGTTTCCGTTTCTAGTTGTATATTCATAAATCTAAATATATATAACTCAAAGGTGACTGACTGACTGACTGACTGACTGACTCAACGCACAGCCCAAACCACTGGACGGATTAGGCTGAAATTTGGCATGCAGGTAGATGTTATGACGTAGGCATCCGCTAAGAAAGGATTTTGCGAAATTCCCACGGGATCGGGATTTACACGGGAAACACTTCCCACGCGGGCGAAGCCGCTGGCACAAGCTAGTTATTTCATATATTTGGAGGGAAGTTTAGAATCTGAAACAAGGACGACAATAATAAGTAACTAACATTTAATATCTCACTAGATCGAACATTACAAATAAATCAAGTTGTAAGAACGATTAAGTATGATAAGAGCCGAAGCCTTCCTCGACCATCAAAGTAAATTATGACTATTATATAATAAATGAGTACCAACCGATATATAATTGCTAGGTGAGTGCAGATCCGCAGATAATCACATTTGACGGCTATAATTCATCTCAAATGTGTAATTGGTGGCGCTAAGAAGATTTTTACAGAAGGTTCAACTTATATTACTAGTTTATTTTATAAGTTTCTGCCCACGACACCATTCGCGTGGTAGGGTTTTCCCGCGTAAATCCCGATCCCATGGGAATTCCGGGATAAAAAGTAGCCTATGTATTAATCCAGGATGTCAACTATCTAATTACCAAATTTCATTCAGATTCATGCAGTAGTATTTGCGTGAAAAACTAACAAACATCCATGTATCTAAACATGCATCCTCTTTCACACTTTCGCATTTATAATATAAGTAGTACTTATGGCACACTAACGATATAGTAACAATAAAAATAAAAGCAGACAAAGATTTGAGATTATGTGCATTCTTCTTCTTCTTAGCGTGTCGATGGCAAATAGCTAGATGGAGTCAGCCCAGAACTGGGCAACAAGTTTGGCATCTTCGGTAGCTTCCATCAAGTCCTGCAGTGAGCAGTTGACAGGGCACGCAGGACAGGAAATTAAGTGTGCCATGGTTTGTGGAGCAGAACTACATATACACCCCAAGGCAGAGGCATCGATAAATCTCCACCTGAACAGATTTTCTTTGCTGCGACCAACCTGGGTGCGGAGTCTGTTTAAAGACTTCCAGGTGAGCCATGGCAGTTCGTGTCCAGGTGGGAGATGCTCAGCTGGTGGGACAAATGAGCTTGGAAGGGATGTACTTTCCAGCCACAGCTTTAGGCGCTCCTTAGGCTGCTCGCCAGTAAGTGGAGTGACACACCTCAGGATACTTCTTCGACTTTTCAGCCTTTGTGGCACTAATGTGTACCCGTGCATTGGGTGTCGGGAGTCTCTAACCATTTTGGCTCTTTCATTGGAACTTGCAACCGCTCTGCGAACTTCCGGTGGCGCTATTCCTGCATTAATTATAGGGTTTGCATTAATTATAGGTAACATTCGTCGTGAAAGATAAAATTAGTTGAAAAGGTTAGGCTAAACTAAACTTTTTTCTAAACTGTTTTCTTTACTTTTGATGGAAGGAACCATTTTCGTTTAGTTTTATTTTCAAGTTCGATCCCTTACTCTCATTGTTATTTTATTTTTATTAGATTGTTAAATCATGAGTGCATTTTTACTACAGACTGGGAAAAAAATATTTGTAGGCCATACATAATTTTTTCAGGTGCGTGAATCGAACCCATAATACTTAGAACAGCAACTGATCGCTTAAGCACTGTGCCAAACGTGTAGTAAAAATGATTTGCAATCTTGCCAGCGCCGCGCGCCGGCCAGACTAACCCCTCATGGTGAAAACACCATGAGGGGCTCGAGTCTATGATCGCGCAACCACAAACCTGCTTGCCACTGAGCCTATGATTGCCTTCCTGTCTACTTCCCAGGAAGAGAAAATGGCACTAAAACAAACATACATACAAAAAACCTTTTTGCAAAAAATACAACCGACTTCCATACAAAAAAACTACAAAGCCAAAAATAACTTTAATTTCGGTAGTCGGTGTTATTAGTTTTGCATTTTCTTTTTATTTTTGACACCACCTTCCGAAATTTAATTTATTTTTGGCTTTGTAGTGTTTTGATAATTATGGAAATCGGTTGTATTTTTTGCAAAAAAGTTTTTTCTTCACGCTTTTTAGTGGGTCGGTTTGTAATTTATCTAGTTACAAGAGCCAAAATGTCAACTACTTATCACCTTTTACAAAATATTGGTTTTCCCGGTTTAGGGCCTTTAATTTTTGAGGAGTTCTCCTGGTACTTCACCATCAGCTCTACTTCAGCATATGCAATGTGACGAGCATAAAGTGCTTAACATCCATATTCAAGTAATCGAATCGCAATCCACGAAATACTTATTATTTAGTGGTGGCCATCAGTGGTCTTCATCATCAGTTCCACTTCCCCAAATAGTACTTTTTGAGAGCAACTGCACAAGTTACTATAAGAAATACCCAAAACGCCATAGGTGTGCCTATAATATTTGAAGAGTTCCCTCGATTTCTCCAGGATCCCATCATCAGATCCTGATTTCATAACAATGAGACCAACTAGAAAGTATACCCTTTCAAACGAAAAAAAGAATTTTCCAAATCGGTTGAGCCGTCTTTGAGTTATGAGGTAACAAACATAAAAAAAAATTCAAGACGAACTGAGAACCTCCTCCTTTTTTGAAGTCGGTTAAAAAGTCGGCTTAGACAGCTGTTTGTTTCGACGCAATAAGAGTTTCTAGCTCTAGTAATACTTTGGACTAAGATATGGTCATCGCAAAATTTTAACTTACCGGTGAAAAGGAATACCATGATGGCTTTTTTACGATGATAACCGATCGTTCTAATACGAAATGAAAAGTGTAAACCTAACACTAGTTTCTAAGGATGGGAAATCATTCAATGACCTCCCGGTCTGGGCGAAGTGTGAGGCTGTGTCAGACTTTTACTGACTAAAACCCATCCGTGTTCCGTCATTCGTCGTCCCTTCGTGTTCTGACGCTGCGAACAATTCCGCAACCCCGGCAAAACCACTAAACACTGTGTAGAGTGGAGCTTTTGCCTAAAATACCACCATGTTACAATTACCGCCCGCGCACTAATAGATATATGGGCGCACTGCGCTCTTCAGATGCGTCGGGTTAACCACAGA
Organism: Tholera decimalis; assembly: GCA_943138885.2. Lineage (NCBI taxonomy): Eukaryota > Metazoa > Arthropoda > Insecta > Lepidoptera > Noctuidae > Tholera > Tholera decimalis. The sequence continues at coordinate 44,475,534 of OW964559.2, forward strand.
CCACCAAACGACCTTCTTTATATACATTTGGATATAATTTATGAATTATCTGATCAGTAATTTCCTTATTATTGATTCCGTATTTTTTTCGAACACCTGACCGCAAACTGAAATGTCAATATTTATAAAATACATTAAATATGTAAAATGATGACTTTTAATTCGACTTATTGCTACATATGCAACAGTGGTTTAAAAACAGTATTAATTACTAATTATAATTATTATATTGTAATAAGTGACTCGATCTAGTCTCGCTCTGTCTCTTTCTGCTAATTAACACAAACATTAGGAAACTATTCACAAATCTTTCCTTATGAATCACTCAATCCATTGGTGAAATAAAATTGCATAAAAATCTGTTCAGTAGTTTTTGACTTTATCGTTAACAGAAAAACAGACAGATACGGTAGGAGACATTCTTTTACAACCAGGACGTTGAATTAGCACGTTAAAGTAGTCAGTCGAGATCTTTCCCAAGATGATTGTATTTACATAAGAGACAAATTTAAAGCGATTAATCTTATTATGACTGTGCCATCTCAGTATATTTATGAGAATCTCCTGTACGTACACAAAAGTATTAATATGTTTAAAAAACACAGTGATATTCGTAGTGTGAATACGATAGGTTTAAGTTGAATGTATGTTTTATTATTATTTTTTTATTCTTTTTATTTTAGTTATGTCTTTGTCTTTTTTTTTGTACTAACATAGCATAAGGTTAAATTGTTACTAACACTCTATGGATTAAGTCTGAAATAAATGATTATTTATTAAATACAAGGAAATAATATTTAAAGCCCAGAAAAAGTGCATCAGGGCTATGTTTGGGTTAAAAAGCACTGACACCTGTAAGCCCCTCTTTATAAAACACAAAATACTGACATTACCTTCGTTGTATATATTTGAAGTTGCAGTATTTGTTAAAACCAACCCAAAATTATTCCCCAAACTATCCGACAGAATTAACCGTAGTCGACGACATGCCAACATGTTGTGTTCGAGGCAGTCCAAAACAGCACTGATGCGTAATAATGTTTTTTGCATGGCGCCAATCATCTATGACCACATACCAGAAACAATGAAAAGCCTAAACGTAGTTTTATTCAAAAAACATTTAAAGAGCTTTCTCGAGGACAAAATAGAGCTATAATTTTTTTTTTATATATTATTTTTATTGAATATAATTATTATTATAAATTCTTTGACATTTAATTGTGACATTTAATAATATAATGATAATGACTGGTTTATATGTAATTTCACACTGGTATCTTTAACCACATTTTATTATTTATTTTTTTGACTTTGATATTTATATATTTAATCTGGATAATTTAGCATTGTTTTAATTCCTGACATTGTTTGTTGTATATTTTTAATCTGTATAATTTGACATTGTTTTAATTTCCGATTTTGTATTAGTTGAGCAATTTGTGATTTTTATTAATAATTTACAAACATTATTAACCTGTGTAAGCCCAATGGGTAGACTTTTGAGCGCTTTCATATTTTTATCTGACATTCTGTATTTACCAAAAGTCACACGAATAAATGATTTGATTTGATTTGATTTGATAGACACATATGGCGTTCCTAAAACAAGGTTAAAAAAGGTGGTTCGTTAGATGCCAATGTATACGTTTTTAAACTAAAATTCCTAGCCATATTCAAGAACGAAGTATTAATAAATTTAAATTTCAAATCTAAATAAATATAACTCAAAGGTGACTGACTGACTGACATAGTGATCTATCAACGCACAGCCCAAACCACTGGACGGATTAGGCTCAAATTTTGCATGGGGGTTCCTTTTAGTACGTAGATACTCGCTAAGATGGGATTTTGCGAAATTTCCACGGGATCGGGATTTACACGGGAAAACCTTCCCACGCGAACGAAGTCGCGAGCAACTGCTAGTTATTTATAAAACGTAAGCTATGTCAGAAAGCTTTTTACACAGTCAAAGATTATATTGAGGACAAAAAGGCTTGGGAATGAGATGCTCCAGTGATATAATAATAATAATAAGACATTTATTTCCTACCTGGGCTAAAATTGAATGTAACCACTGAGCCATAACTGCTCGTTAAAATTTCCTTATTTTGAATATATTAAGTTTTCAAATTAAAATGGTCACTAACAGTAGCATTAGAACTTAAAACGGGATGTCGATCACAATAAAACGAACGAGGAAAAGGAAGAGAAAAAATCCACCCGCTATTACTTCTGTCTTATATCATGTCTGTCATCTCTTATTCAACTCTCCTGTCGCAGGTCTGCTGGAAGAAATTTCTTATGAAATAAGCAGCACATTTGTGCTCTTTTGTCTGTATTTGTTTTTTTTCTGTGAAGTGTCATGTGTGTACATTAATAAATAAACTTCAATTCGTCCGTAAGTATGGCGCTTACATCAGTGCCAAAATATCGGGAAATCGAAACGAACCCGATTTAAATTGTAATGATATTCCTTATTCTTAAAATAATGTCTGACTTATTGTACTTCGGAGAGTGTGCGCAAGAGCTCAACGACCTAATCCCTTCATCCCCCTTTTACTACCGGTCTACCAGACGTACCGCAGGATACCATCCACACTTGGTCGATATACCGTCTTGTCGTACTAAGCGCTTTTCTTCAACATTTATTGTACGCACAGTCAAGGTGTGGCGACTCTCTGCCGGCTTCTGTGTTCCCTGCCACATTTGACCCGTCAGCCAAGAGTGAATAGGCATTTTCTGGGCTCGCTCGTTCGATCGTAGACCTCATCTTACACTTACCACCAGGTGTGACCGAGATCAAGAGCGGGCTCATTCGTAATAAAAAAATAACAATTAGGCTAACTACTAGCAAGCCAATGTGTTGGACGCAAACGTTGCCTATGACCAGGTTCAAGCTCAACTGCTTGTGAGGAGGGGCGCTTCATTCGACACAGCCTTTAGTCACTCAGTAACAAATGATGTGTCTCGTGGTTCCATGTTGGTATGCGCTAGGTTGCCATTAGTATTTATAATTGCTGTCACAGTTGAATGATGTTCATTTGTATACCTACCTCGATAGGATTTTGTTTGATGATGTTTAGTATGCCTTGTCAGTTGATCAATTTGCCAATTTATTTAACTATACATAATAACATAATCAGCCTATAATGCGTCCGCTACAAAATAGCCGAACACAATAAAACGAAAAGTTGCATAATTTTTACGTTCACATATCGATTCCATTTGACACATTGTATAATCCTTCCGACATTGAAAACATGTTTAATACATATTTCTTTTTTAGCAGAATTCAGTTTGGTTAAAATCAAATTACACACCGGTTAACAGCAATAACAAAAAAAAAACAACGCTAGTTCAAATAATAGTTATGATCTTAATCTCGATTTCGCTAAAACCCCAAGGTCTTCTCAAAGTGAGCTGAGTGTATAATTGGGCTCTAGATTAAAAGCTGTGGCCATCAGCAGCGAGGGTTCTCCGTCAAGGTGATCACAACTGTGTCGGTTTGTGGTTAGAAAGTGATTCATCACTTAATTTAACGATTAGTAAATGCTAACAACTGAAACCAAATTGCTGCTTGTTCATTCTGTTCACTCAAGCATGGATTCATTGAAATTGAAAAACATTTATTCAATTTATTCGGAAATAAACTCACAACAACATACAATAGAAAATTACAAACATAAAAAACACTAAGAATTTCGCTGTGCATGTCCTCGCCGAAAGGGTTACCAACTCAGCATTTGCTGGGCGAAAGACACCTAGCGCTGGTTTTCAGTTGGCATCCAGCAATGACACACAAGGGTAAATAAAATAATGTTAAAAATGTGTAGGATTTCAAATACATAAATAAAATAATATTCAAAGGTGTAATATTGTGCTACATCATCAAGCCACTAGTGTAAAAATATCACCGTTATATCTTAGAAATTATTGTTGTGAAACAGGTGTGTTCAAATTATAGGTTGTAGCGTAAATAAAATTAAGTGCTCAGTAAAACACAAACCGCTACTTAAAACGTTTAATTTTGATTAAAAGGAAAAAGATAGAAAACAAGTACTTAATTAAAAAATATAAAAAAGTTAAATATTAGTTATTATTGGGAACCTTTCAGTGATGGCGTGGGTTAACTTAGCGGAAAGAAAAAGAATGTTATCGAAAGTATTATGCAAATATTTTTAACTTACCTGACAAAAAAATCGATTGCAATCGGTTATAGCTAGGCGAATACGCATTATTAGTAATTTTAATTACAAAAACACTAAGAGCATCCAACGCGTCTCGATAGGCCTTAGGTTAGAAAGAGTTTTTGACGTGAGAATTTTTAGATTAGAAATATACAAATTAGGTGCACTATTTAAAATAGAACTCCTGCTGCGAAAACTCGGTAATTCCTGGACGGCTGAACACGACTGTGGGAAGTAACGTAGAAATCACGGAGCCACTGCGCTGCGGAGTCCGCATCTACCTCGTACCCTCTTCAGGCCTTTGAGATGAACGTCTCAGGCACAGGATGTGCTCGGATATCGGGCGAGAGCGCCCCGACCTCCGTCGTCGATAACCGACGTCGCTTGCCCGTAGGGTGGAGCCAAAAATTGGCTTGTAACGGGATCTAAACAAAAAAGAAACTTCAGACCACCGATGCAAGCTGAATCTTTGATTAATTATGAAACTAGTGCGAAATGGATCGAAAAGAAAAAAGACGACAATACATACCAAATTAACCAGAAAATCACCCACAGACTATACTTTTGCTAGGACACTTTATATTTTTTATTGGGTTTACACCAACAGAAAAAAAACTTTCACTTCATAATTTCGATATTAATCACAAAAAATAAGGTCGACCATCACTTATCGGGTCCCAAAAATGTAATGACGCCGTCAAAAGGCAAACAACCGACGATTTTTTCACGATTCCTGGTTCAAATGTGAATAACAGCTATGAAGAAAAAATTTTTTATTGAAAAGTTTGGATTAGGATTGGAGGAGGTTTTAACCGTAGCGGTTTTACGCTACAGTACCCCATTCCCAGTAAAAAAAAATTGAGAGTAGCAACCCTAAAGGTGAGTGGCAACCCTAAAGGAAAGGTGAGTGACAACCCTAAAAGAAAGGTGGTTGACAACCCTAAAAGAAAGGTGAGAGATCAACCCAAGTGAATGTATCAACCCAGTGAGAGGGTGACAACGCTATAACAGATTGACATCACAACAACAGATTGAAAACACAACAACAGATTGAAAACACAATAACAGACTGACAACACAAAAGGGATAGCATCAACCAAGAGTGAATACCATAATATACAAATTAAATAAACTAGCCTAACTAACTTTAAACTAAATACATCAAATCAACAACATCGAAGTGCAGCTGATACTGAATAAAATTGAAAGCCGGCCTCCAGTTTAGACGTTAACAGTGCGAGCTTCAGATGCGTCTCCTAAACCTACATTAGAATAGAAAAACAAACGATAGATCTAGAGTAATATTCTTAAATATATATAGGAACAAAGAACAATAATCAACACGAAACAAATAAGAGTTGAGATTAAGAAATAACTTAAAAATACGACGAAAACTCAAAGGAAGTCAAACAAAAACTCGAAGTCGAACACAAAAGCTCGAAGTCAGATAAAAACTCGAAGTGAGACACGACTCAAAGTCCAACACGACTCAAAGTCAAACACAACTCAAAGTCAAACACGACTCAAAGTCGAACACGACTCAAAGTCAAACACGACTCAAAGTCAAACACGACTCAAAGTCAAACACGACTCAAAGTCAAACACGACTCAAAGTCAAACACGACTCAAAGTCAAACACGACTCAAAGTCAAACACGACTCAAAGTCAAACATGACTCAAAGTCAAACACGACTCAAGACTGAATTTAAGAGCTTAAGTTATAGAGGGATAAGTTAGAAGGTTAAGTTAAAGAGAGAGGGTTAAGTTGAAGAGGGTGGACCTCAAATCAAAATCAAAAATACGACGCCTAATGAGAGGAAATGGTTATGAATAAATATTAACTCCAGGGAGGAATGAGGGTCGAAATAATTAAAGAGGTGTCGTTAATTGAAAACTAATGGCCTAACATAAGTAATGCTGATTAAGTTAAGAATATGGAACAAATTAATTCATTTAAGTATGTCTTTTATATGATATTGTCCAATATGATGAGAATCACAGTCTTGTAGGACATATGTAGTCATGGAGATGACTCTGATCACACGACATTTAATGAAACGAGGAGCAAGCTTTCCTGTAAAGTATTCAGCAGCTGACGATTTTGAAAAATTTCGCCTCCATACAATGTCGCCGGCATTAAGTGTAATAGCCGTCCGGTTCGTATTGTAATTTCGTGAATTACGGAGAAAAGCAGAAGAAAGATTGTCCGCTACTTTTGCGTAAATCTCGGCGAGCGAAGTCAGATTACTCGCGTGTTGTTCCCGACTTTCAGCTAAATTAGTGCTTAGAGTCTGGTTATTCGCACGCGATGAATCCATACAGACTTCTCTACCGAATATGAGAAATGGCGTAAACCCTGTGGCTAAATTAATACATGAATTGAGGTAAAGTTTGACCTTGGGTAACAATTTAGCCCAATTCCTTTGGTTCTCGCCAACCAATATGCTCAAACAAGTAACGACACTTTGGTTATAACGTTCTACCGTGTTTGCTTGTGGAGTGTAATAAGGGGTATATGTAGGGGATTCAATGCGAAACGATCTAAGAAAGTTTAAAAACTGATTACTACGAAAAACGGTAGCATTATCACAGAGAATAGACCGTGGAACTCCGAAGTTAAAAAATATTTCAGATTCCAAAGCTTTTATAACTGAATTGGCGTCAATCCTTTTAAGGGGCATTAACCAAACATATTTAGAAAAAACATCGACCATAGATAAAATGTATTTGAACCCATAATAAGCGATTGGAAGCGGTCCAATAACGTCGATAGAAATCATTTGTAAAGGCAAAGAAACTTCCTTTGGATAACACATATGACCACGTGGTTGGGAATTCGCGATCTTATAAGCTTTACAAACCTCACATTGCCTTAAAGTCTCAGAAATATCTCGAAACATATTTGGCCAGTAAAAGTTATCCTTGAGCTTAAAATAAGTCTTTGAAACTCCAGGATGTATAGAGAGAGGATTGAGAGTCAGAGGGAAGGGTATGTGAGTCAGGAGGTAGGGAATTAGAGTCGGGAGGAAGGTACATATTACCTTTGATATTTTTGTTAAAAGCTTGACTAAAAACTGAAGTCAAACCGAACTTATTCCAAAATTCGATACCTAAAATAACTGAAGAAGACATAGAACGTGCTACTCAAAATTCGTGGACAAAAGTCGTACCATTAAACTTAACTGGGAGAAAGATAGTTCCTAAAATATCAATAGGAGAGTTATTAGCGGAAATAACACGTGGGCACTGAACGTTTGATTTTAAAGAAATACCCAGTTGTTGGGTTAAACAATCACTAATAAGGGACATTTGTGCACCAGAGTCAAGTAGGGCTTTAACGACCCGGTTACACAATATGATCTCGATGAAAGGACGGTTATCAGACGAATCGGACGCTATCACCGGTGACACTGTACGGAGTAATGCGTGTCGCCGGTGGGCTAAACATTTTTTGGATTGCATTTTGGGCAATCACGAGTTATAAAACCAGGTGTGCGGCATTTAAAACATAGCATACCAGGGAAATCAGGGCAAGTACGATAGGGGTGTCCCGTTTTATTGCATTTTGGACAGATTTGTGATTGATTTGTTGCGCTTGAAACTAATTTTGTAGATTTGGGCAAAAAACTTTCAAAATGCGATGCAGTGTCAATGAGCGCATCTAAGTCAGTAAATTTATGTATCGATAAGCATGGAAAATATCTAGGATGCATGTTGTGAGTGATAATTTCTAATAGTTCAGATTTATCGACTGGTTTACGTAATGTATCATTCAATTGAGAAATCTGATGCACAAAATGTAAAACAGGTTGATCTGATTTCTGTTTTGTATTTCTAACTTGTTGACCGGTTTTAAACTCGAAATCAATTTCTCCGAATGTATTGAAGAAATTTTGTTTTAATTCGGGGTAAGTCATATCAGGTCGACGGATTGACCTATAATAATTCAAGGCGCGACCGGATAACACTTCGTGGAAGCGTTTAAGCAGATATCTGTCAGTTAGGTCGTCTGAATCCTTCTCTTCTTCGATACTGGTAAAAAAATTTCGAACACTGGTATCTCCAGTATAATTTATGTTCCATTTTCTTAGCGAAAATCGTTTTAGAAGGTAACCGGGACAGTCCTCGGATTTCATAGGAGAAGGTAAGTTAGAACGACTAGTACCCGGAGTGGGCCTAGGTGGAATGGGAGGAGGTCTAGAAATAATAATAATTTTAAACACAAAATAGAAATAGATTAAATGAAAGAGAGCGGGACTTAGCAGGAAATCGTTAGATATCGTGCCGTAATATCGATACGGGAAGAAGACAACAAAATGAACGTCAAAGGAATCCGCTGGGCTAAGAATCCAACAAAAACAGATACTAGCAAATAGCAGAAAAGCAAACAGTCGGGCTAAAAAAAATAAAAAAGGTAGACACTAGCACACGACCATTCAAAAAGCTTACCTTTGGTCACGATGCCTAACCATCCACACATCAAACACACTCTACGGGAAACTAACTACCGCTACCTACTGGGATAAAATAAAACTCGGGATAGATACGTATATTTTGGGAGAAAATAAAAGAATTGGAAATTGGGTATAGTTACAAAGTTAAGCTTTAAAATTGAATTTCACAAACATCACACAATTTAGCAAAGAACATAAATTCAGTTAGCAATTCTGTAGTCCAGTCGTATGAATCGGGAAAACATTCAAGACAGGTAATCCTTTTAACTTCCATACGGGTATCTGACCAATTCTAAAACCTGAAACTCACAACAAGAAAGATGAAAATTAAAGATTGCTCTCAAGAGCAACCACACACGAGATAACAAAAAAAAAAAGGTATTTTAGTAATAATTAATATGCAAACTTACTTTAATTCGGGCGCCATATTGTAGCGTAAATAAAATTAAGTGCTCAGTAAAACACAAACCGCTACTTAAAACGTTTAATTTTGATTAAAAGGAAAAGATAGAAAACAAGTACTTAATTAAAAAATATAAAAAAGTTAAATATTAGTTATTATTGGGAACCTTTCAGTGATGGCGTGGGTTAACTTAGCGGAAAGAAAAAGAATGTTATCGAAAGTATTATGCAAATATTTTTAACTTACCTGACAAAAAAATCGATTGCAATCGGTTATAGCTAGGCGAATACGCATTATTAGTAATTTTAATTACAAAAACACTAAGAGCATCCAACGCGTCTCGATAGGCCTTAGGTTAGAAAGAGTTTTTGACGTGAGAATTTTTAGATTAGAAATATACAAATTAGGTGCACTATTTAAAATAGAACTCCTGCTGCGAAAACTCGGTAATTCCTGGACGGCTGAACACGACTGTGGGAAGTAACGTAGAAATCACGGAGCCACTGCGCTGCGGAGTCCGCATCTACCTCGTACCCTCTTCAGGCCTTTGAGATGAACGTCTCAGGCACAGGATGTGCTCGGATATCGGGCGAGAGCGCCCCGACCTCCGTCGTCGATAACCGACGTCGCTTGCCCGTAGGGTGGAGCCAAAAATTGGCTTGTAACGGGATCTAAACAAAAAAGAAACTTCAGACCACCGATGCAAGCTGAATCTTTGATTAATTATGAAACTAGTGCGAAATGGATCGAAAAGAAAAAAGACGACAATACATACCAAATTAACCAGAAAATCACCCACAGACTATACTTTTGCTAGGACACTTTATATTTTTTATTGGGTTTACACCAACAGAAAAAAAACTTTCACTTCATAATTTCGATATTAATCACAAAAAATAAGGTCGACCATCACTTATCGGGTCCCAAAAATGTAATGACGCCGTCAAAAGGCAAACAACCGACGATTTTTTCACGATTCCTGGTTCAAATGTGAATAACAGCTATGAAGAAAAAATTTTTTATTGAAAAGTTTGGATTAGGATTGGAGGAGGTTTTAACCGTAGCGGTTTTACGCTACAAGGTGTACGAAAACTGAAACCGTCAAATTTTCCTAATCAACCTTGAACCTAATTTCTTTAACAATAAAGTTGAAAATCTATTAATGAAATTTGACAGATTGTTGTAGCTTGATATGCTGGCGTCTGTACTATAAAGAATATTCTATCTATCTATCTTAGGTTAAAGTGAGGAGCGCGTGGTACACTATTTTAGGTTAACCAACGTTTGCCAAAGTTGGAACCTAGATGGGTTACTATCCTTACATGTCCAGATTTTTCGTTGACTCGGAAAGCACGTTATGCTGTATTCTGGATGTTATTATTTGTAAACCTTTGATAGTGTTACAGTTAGTCAGACACTAGAAAATCTAAGACAATTCTGCCAAGACGTATCGTGTTACCAGCTGCTGTGTTGTGCAGGGCAGATAGACAGTCGCTGCATTTAGAACACTGGTACTGTGCGGCACCCGGTTTATGTCAATTTTGTACCAAATTTGTTCGGTATAACCCTTAGCCATAGCCATTTTTCATTGAATGTTGATTTACAAAAAATCATGAAACCATTGACATATTACCTACTGCGTAAGGACTGGGCGGATCGCATGTTATAATGATGCCTCGAACTTGTTCCCAAAGTAGTCTCCCCTTTATCGAAGTGAACTAGAACGCGATCGGCTATCTTCGGGAGCGGTCGTAAGTTTTACAAGCAAAAATGCCGAGTTGTGTCGTGAAGGGTTGCGTGAAATATGACAAAAAGCACAATAAAAAAATGATAACATTTCATTTCACCCGTAAGTTAAAAATATGTCATTAAATCAACTTCTAACATTATTTAAAACAATTTTCTTTCTTATTTGTCACAACCTTTGGCCAAGATGACGCGAAGCCGCATAAAAGTGCGACATAACTTTGCAGCGGCGCGCGTTATGGCCGATGAAATTAAAAGATTTAATGATATTACTAACGGGTGGTTAAATTTTAAAGGCCGATGTTGAATGTGAACCACACCTAAACGTCAAGTTTTTTTCTGCATTTCATTTGACATTTCTCAATTTCAGACTAACTCAATTTGAACCATGGAAAGATACACAACCGAGCAACGCGTTAAAGTTATTCAGGCTTATTATGAAAATGGGCGTTCAAATCAATTCCAATTTTTTTCTTTCTATTTTTTCGATTTCGATGATTTCGATTCGGATTCGGATTCGTCAATAAGCAGAATTGCCGCATTTGGGCGAATGATAATCCGAGAGTGATTGTCGAAAAACCAATGCACCCACAAAGAGTGACTGTTTTGTGCGGTTTATGGGCTAGCCGCCAAGATCATATGATTTAACACCGTTGGACTTCTTTCTTTGGGGTTATTTGAAAGAAAAGGTGTACGTCGATAAGCCAGCAACAATTCAAGAGCTAAAGGATGGGATAATTCGGCAAAATAACGGCATAGAACCTCAATTATGCCTCATCGTCATCGAAAATTTGAACCATCGGATGGAGGTGTGCCGCCGAGGTCGCGGCGGCCATTTGGCTGATATTTTGATCCATACATAATTGAACCATACCATATTATCATAATAATAAGAAATGACAATAATTTCCTAAATAATTTGTGTTTTATTCAAAATCAACATCGTCGTACAACAAATATACATTTCGAAAAAATAAAAGGTTTTTTTTTATTTCTTTGTACCTCGAAAAATACCACACTACTCTTACAAGGTTACGTCTAGGAACAGACCACGCTGATTGACATCTTAGTTATTATAGATGGCGTTAGTGTGTTTTGTAGGGCGACCGCGTCCGTGAAATGTTCTGCTGACAGTATCTTAACTATTTAAATCAATGCATGAAACATATATTTTATCATTTCAAAGAGTCCCTTTATCAAAAATTGCATAACTCTCATACAATTCCATTCCGTAGTTTAAGGGCTAAAACCTGACGAAGCGCTTTGAGGAATTGTAGATAGTGCCCTTGTGCTCCGCCTGACTCAATTTTAAAAAATTCAAGCACAAAGCTCATTGCCGGGGCGTCACACCACCACCTTACAAACTCCAGGATACAACTAAAGAAAGCCTACATCACATTTTCCTCGACCAAAAAATTGAACCTAGATTCGGCTCCGCAGTCACTTTCACCCATTTTATAGTTTATAGAGTTTTTATTTTTTTTTATTACGTATGAGCCCACTCTTGGCCTCGATCTCATCTGATAGTAAGCGATAGATGAGGTCTACGATGGGACGAGCGAGCACAGAAGATGCCTATTTACTCGTGCCTTAAAGGCCGAAAGGTCATAAGTGGCAGGCAACACATATTAATACGTATTGATTAACTAATGTAACAAGTCAAACTAGGGTAATCCTTCTGCAAAATATCTGGTGTTAATTCCGACAAAAATCAGGCGATTTTTGAATGCAGCTTGCAAAAATATACCACGCGAGTATTATGCAAAACACAAATATTTCCGCGCTGTATTTTACAATAACTTTAGATTTATCAAGTTTTGGATTTTTAATTAAATTTAATGTTAGTTGTTAAATAAATAATTTTACTATACTTGCGCAAATGGATCGGTAGTTATATAGCCGGAGACCGTTCAAACAATTCAATTAATCAGACTGATTGCCATTTAAGAGTTTAATGATGATGGACCACAATTTATACAATGTTTTATGACCCCAATTAAAGTCTACGATGCAAACAGTGATATATGACGGTAATCAAACAGAATGAATGGGCATGCGACTTCAGTGAGCGGTCTAAAGTGATTGGTTCGCGTTCTACCTTTATTTTCATAACAACAAATACAATGAAATCTCTTAAAAACTATTTTGCCAACAAAAAAATTGTTCAGGTTCCCTTTTTGACCTATGGATGCAGGGCTACACGGGATGTACAGGACTCAGGAGACCTTGAGTTTAGACTTTAAAGTTTGTCAAATATCATCTTTGAGAAACTGTAAAGTCTAAACTAAAGGTATTTCATCGTGCAATGAAAAGCTTGCATCCTAGGTGCCAAGTTAACAGTTCATGTACCTACGCAACACCAAAATATGCTCCAAGACGCAAATAGCTGACGTGGCTCGAGTGGTCGCTAAGTTGTAATGGGTCTTTTTTTCCCGAGGAATATATAATTAATAAATTTAATAATTAATTAATTAATTAATATTAATTAATATAAATAATAATTAATTTTTTTTTTACTTTTTTTTTCAATCAACACACTTCTGAAGCTAGGGCATGGCGCGCGACGGCGCGGCTCCTCCGAGTACACTGTGCAAGCGTATGCCACGCTGTGTCCTCCCAACACCTGACGCAGATGATGTCACCGAGCTGGTTTCCTGCCTATGCAAATGTTGAAGTGGGCCTAGGCTAATCATGTCTGCCGCATGCCCAATAGGAGGTGGGCTAAAAAACCACTTTCTGAAGCCAAAAGGCGTCGCGGCAGACCTCGTAGAAGATGGCCGGACGAGCTGGACTATATGGAAATCATGGAGAGTCTTTACCCGTCAGTATGATATTGTAGGCTAACAGTGATTGAAAAATAAACATATCACGCGAAACAAAACTAGAGCAATACCTCGGCACCTTTCACAAACCACGAACATTATGTTATTAATTTGTAAATAGCCAAACCACAAGAAATGTGTAACAAAACATATGAAACATTGATTAAACAACAGTCTAAATAAATTAAAAACCGATATAAATGTATTAAGGACATGAAGCTGTGTCCTCTCGGTCTGATCTCATGAATATACATACAATGTGCTATTAATGTAAGTTTTATGTGATATGTAAGTTGCTCTATTATGTCGTAATGTCAACGATGACATTATGTATTGATAATTATATTATTGTCTATTTTAATATTGTTAAGAGGACACATTTATTTTTTTGTAATGGACAAATTAAACTGTGTTGTTGGTCGAGTGTTTGCAAGCGCGACTGTTTATCACGAGGTCTTGAGTTCGATTCCGGGATCTGACAAAAAAGGGCAATTGGGCTTTTCCTTAGCCTAATAGGCTCGTATTTGACCACCATCTCACCTGATGGTAAGTGATGATGTGGTTGAAGATGGAGCACGCTTACCTAGAAGTAACCTATTCACTCTTGACTTGAAGAGCCACAAACAGAACACAGACTCCGGCAGGGAATTCCACTCCTTAGCCGTACGCACAATGAAGGTATTCCCAAAACGTTTAATGCGTATGGGTGGGATGTCCACCATGTAACGATGGCGCATCGCATTATGTAAGGAATTTGTCAGTACTAGCCTGGAGTGTGGAAGTTGGTGGTGTGATGCGCCCGTGCCTCGGAAAGCGCGTCCAGCGGTGGTCCCAGCTGTCAGTTGGACATCTTTGTCAGTCGTTACGGGTAGTCAGAAGCCAGGAAATCTGACTCTGGTCTAGTCAAGGTATCGTAATAGGTACCCAGCTGCAGACTGGGTAGTAGAGCTCAGATAGTCAGACGCTCCATGTAAAACACTTGTACTCAGCTACGTCCCGTTAGACCGGAAGCTGAACCCAACATAGCCAGGAAAAGACTAAACAGATGATGCTGTAATAGACAAATCGAACAAATAACATTAAAGATTAAAAAAAATATTTCACTAATATAATGCAAGTACCACAAGCTATATACAACGTGTAACGGAAACCCCATATCTATCCAAAAGGGCTGAAGACAACATCTGGTATGGAGTCTCTATGCACAGTTTCAGCTAAAAATAAGTGGCTCAAAGAATTGATACCAAATTATCGGTTTCATATCGACGCTGGAAAGGAAAAATTATCCAAGCGACATCAGACTAACTTTACAGTAGAGCAGTTTAAAGTTTGATTTTTTTTTCTACATTATAGTATACTGTAATGTAGATAAAAAATATCCAAATAAATTTCTAAGAATTAGGCTTTTGGACCATTATAAGAATATACAAGATTTTTTTTTTTTCTGAAAATTCAAACTATAAACTGCTCTACTGTAAAATTAGTCTGATGTCGCTTGGATAATTTTCCCTTTCCAGCGTCCATATGTTTCTTGAATACCATTCATAACAAACGTGTCACAGCACTACAAGGGTCAATAACTTTCACGTCACTTGCCAATAATATGATAATTCTGTTCGATCTTCTTAATTTGAAAATTTCGCTCTCTGGTATCAATGTATTGAAATTTCTAATAAATTCCACACGTGTTGACATAGGATTACAAAACCCTTGCCATATCATTTGTTATCATCCAAAGAAGCCGTGCACTTAGTATGTATATACCCTTTAAATTACACGTTGTATATTAGTTTCAAAAATTAATTGATAAGGTTCTTCTTCAAAGTGTGTCGATGGCTAATAATGCCATCGAGTTGAAAGGCTTAGCCAGTCAGCTTCGAGAGCCACTGGCTGCCCAGGGCGAGCCCCACGTATAGTGATAAATGATAAATGATCTTTATTTTGCAAATTGTTTATTAAATAACACTTTTACACGTAATTTTTGTCTTAAATTTAAACTACATGAGGCCGGTGTTTCCTAACTGACTACCCTGAGAAGAAACACCGAAACAAACTCAGGGGTCCGTCTCTTTTAAAGTCCATACAATCTACACTGGTTTAATTATATGGGAACCTTCTAGGTTTTAGTCTGAGGCGATCTTTTGAAGAAAGATACTCACAGATTTGAGTGTAACCTGTCCATACAGTGCAAGCATTTGTCAGATGACGTATAGCTCAACACAGAACAAGGAGCTTAAAGATTTGACGAACAATACCAAGGTAAGGACGACAAACTGCCAGACAATCATGTTTAACTGGAATAAAATAATCTACATAGTTCACATATTCACAATCGTTTATGAAGATTATGTAGATTAGTCTAAAAAAGTCTAGTGGCTTAGTAGATAATGTAGATATGTCACCCGGGGAGGTTCCTTTCATGTTGAGGCATCCATCTACGGACCAATCTCGAAAAGCGTTGCTTACCCTTAGAGATCGACCCCATGACGGTCACCTATGTCGGTCGGTCCATATATAGGTACTAACCTACGCAAACGGTGCTTAATCTTGAAAATCAGTTCATAAGGCTATGACTATGTAGCATTACAAAATATACAGCAAAACGTTGAATAGTCGACTATTGTTATTTGCTTAAACACTGTCTGTCTTGCTCATTTTTATAAAATAATACGCAATATTATGTTATGTTGTT
Source organism: Tholera decimalis (assembly GCA_943138885.2). Lineage (NCBI taxonomy): Eukaryota > Metazoa > Arthropoda > Insecta > Lepidoptera > Noctuidae > Tholera > Tholera decimalis. Next base: position 44,491,838 of record OW964559.2, read on the forward strand.
AAGATAGCAGGGATTTATAATAAAATCTTAGAAGAGAAAGTGAAATGCTTTCGGTATAAGTAAATATATACTTAGACATGGAATACATGCGAAATATTGTTTGTTTATTTCTCCTTCTTTTACGCAAAAACAAAGCAAACTGTGTACTTTGCTTTTTCTGGTGTGAAGATAAGTGAAGGGCTTGTGACTATAATGTGCTACAGTAACATAGACCTAATTTAATTTGACTGATAAATTATTCCGTTTTGTGTTTTGCAACAGAAATTGTTGTGATTATTTTTATATTAATTTCTAGTATATATAAAGCCACTCTAATCATTATATTATATTATATTGCTGTGCCCCACAGGGTCCATGTGAGCTCTTACTTACTTATATTAAGATCTTGTTAACACTTGTGATTGCAATAAAGATTGAATTGAATTGAAGACTATAATTTTGCCGAAATAAACTTTTTCGCGCAAGCGCAGTTGCAGGCAATAGCTAGTTGTACATAGAGCTGTCGACACACTAGTGAATACTGGTTGAACTTAACGCTTTTCCTGGAAGCGTGGTTGTTTCAAGCAGAGTAACTAAAAGTAGGTCATCGGCGACTATCGGAGCAAACTCCCCAGTACATTCTTACTCCTTGTGTAATGTAAATTGATGGTAGGTTGTATATGATATGATATTTTGTTTTGAAAAATTAGTTATAATAACAATTTTACACGTGTTTTAGATGTATTCAGTTAAACTAGATGAGGCTGGTGTTTCCTAACTGACCATCTTGATAAAAAAACACCAAAACAATCGCAGAGGTTAATCTAATCTTTTTTAAAGTCCATACAATTTGTAGTGGTTAAATGATATGATAACGATGTAGGTGTATTTCTGCAGTGCTATTTGAGAAAAGAAGCACACACAGATTTGAGTGATCTAGACAGGGCCGGATTAACCATTAGGCAGAGTAGGCAACTGCCTAGGGGCCCCGCATCCATTAGGGGCCCGGTGCACGCAACAAGTAAAAAATGTTTCAGCGAACAACAATTTTGATGTGCGTGTAAACTGAGGGACCACACTGGTATCTCACAAAATACGAATAGTAAACGGGGAACATGCACAAAAAACAGTTTTCGGCGACTTAAGACAACATTGATACCTATATATGTCGAGAATCGTACCCAGGACCACGGGGTAACACTGATTTTAGCAACACAAGATTCGGTCAGTCAATATAAGAAAGGGGGCCCCGAAAATTGCATTGTCTAGGGCCTCTGACAGGGTTAATCCGGCTCTGGATCGAGACAGTGCGAGCATTTTCCATAAAAAAAATTATAGATAGCGCTGATCATTCCACAGATATTTGTTCTTTGTATCTTATATTAGCTTCTAATATAATTAGATAGTTAGATGAACTCTTTATTGTACACCATAAGAGAATGAAAGAAGGACTTAACTACTACAAAGGGTGTTTCAATGGGCAGCCTTATCGCTAAAAGCAATCTTTTATAGACAACATTTGGATGAAATTGTTTTTTTTTTTTATTACGAATGAACCCGCCGCTCTTGACCTCGATCACACCTGATGGTAAGTGTAAGATGAGGTCTACGATCGAACGAGCGAGCCCAGAAAATGACATTGTACACAGGAAGATAAATAAATACGCATTAAGTCCATGTTGTACTATTTACTTATACAACGTGTAACGGAAAGAGTATATACATACCAAGGGCACGGCTTCTTTGGGTGATATAGAAGCACATGAAGCTACCCGAAACTGTCAAATTTTCCCAATCAATCTTGAACCTAATTGCTTTAACAATAAAGTTGAAAATGTATTAAAGTAATTTGACAGATTGTTGTAGCTTGATGTGCTGTCGTCTGTACACCATAACGGAATTAAAAGACAATATATATCATAAACAATAATAAATACATCTGCGTCGTTGGTCAAGAGATCGTAAGCGCGACTGCTGAGCACGAGTTCCTGGGTTCCGGAACTTATTAGTAGTAGACCGGAGTTTGGAAGTTGGCGATGTGATACCCCCGTGCTTCGAAAGGCACGTTAAGTGGGTGGTCCCGGCTGTCACTAGGACGTGTTTGGCAGTCGTTATGAGAAGCCAGTACATCTGACACTGCTCTAGCAAAAAGGGTATTGTGGTAAGGCAGTCCATGTATAACACAAAACTCTGTTGTATCCAGTTAGACTGAAAGCGAACTCCAGCATAGTTGAGAAAATTGGCCAAGTGCGAGTCAGACTCGCCCATGAAGGGTTCCGTAGAAACTATAATAATATAATATAATATGTATATTTATTTGACGAATAAAAAAACCTTAAAAATTTCTTAAAATTAGCTTATTTACATTTTTACAACCACACTAAATAACTTTGTTTTTCATAGTGTTTGTATGAATTACAAAGTTATATTTGCGGTTTTAGAAAATATGCTGTGTCTCAAAAACTGCTGACCAGATTTCGTTTAAACTAATTTTGGTTGAAAGTTTACATTAATATCTACAGATATATATATCGTTTTAGATTCTTCACTCCATTATTATAGAAGTTAGAGGGGGGACACACATTTTACCACTTTGGAAGCTTATTTCTTTTAAACGATTGACTTTATGAAAATGTGGTTTTAAAAACCCTTATATCATTTTTAAAGACCTGTCTATAGATACCACACACGCATAGGTTTCATGAAAAAAAAAATATTTTCAGTTCTAGTTCCATGTATGGGGACCCCCCTTTATTTTAAATATTTTTAATTTTTTTTCTTAAAATCGGAAAGCGGTTCATAGAATACATCTACCTACTAAGTTTCACATGTATAGTCTTAATAGTTTCGGAATAAAATGGCTGTGACATACGGACGGTCGGACAGACAGACAGACAGACGGACAGACATATCGAAACTATAAGGGTTCCGTTTTTTGCCATTCGGCTACGGAACCCTAAAAATGAATCGCTAAATGTGTTGCTAAGCGCAAAACACGAAAACGGCTGGACCGATTTGGCTGATTCTTTTTTTATTGTGTTTGGTTTTGTCTGAAGAAGATTCTTATGAAAAAAAAAGTAGGAAAGGTATCAAGGGTAGGGGTAGGGTAGGGTAGAGGTAGGGTAGGGTTAGGGTACGGTAGGGTAGGGTATTGGTAGGGTAGGGTAGGGTAAGCTTAGTGTAGGTTTTGGGTAGGATAGGGGTAAAGTAAGGTATGGGTAGGATAGGGGTAGTGGTATCGGTTGGGTAGGGGTAGGATACCACGCGAACGAAGTCGTAGCGGGTCAGCTAGTACTCAATACACATAACTACTTTAACGACACGGAATATCAATAACTGGATAATAATAAATTATTTGCCAACACGGTTAGCGTAGTTGTTGAGCAACTGACTGCTGCCTTGCATGGCGCGGGTCGATTCCCGCTCCGGGACAAACGTTGGTGTTGCCTACAAATAAATGTTCAGAAGCTATAATTAAAAGCGTATAATTTATAATGTGCCCATGATACAACAGAAATTCCTAGTGTTGGGCAGTGTTTTTTTAACATACATACGTATGAAAAGCTGCGACATCGACTGATAATACAATGGTAAGATAGACATAGATCTCTTTTACCATGTTTTTGGAAGAGGGAAGGGTTTGTGCTTGTTTTATTAACACAGACTAATTAAGCTACAAAACTAAAGCTACGTCTGTCATAAAGCTGTGGAATGTTCGCGTACTTCGGGCATCATAAATAAAAATGTATGCTTCATTAGTGTGAACCTGTAAAATTTTTATACACGTATGTAGTTATAAATAAATAAAACTTTATATTTTGGACCATAGAATCCATAAAACATTAGTAGCTTATACCAAATAGTTTATTATTTAGTGTTAGTACCCATCACCCACTGCAAAAACTGCTTAATCATAATCATCATTTATTGCATTCATGTAGTTTACAAGTTGTTACAAATAGGTTATATAGGTTTCATACATGAACCTTGCTAGGGCACAACAATATAAATAATTTAAAGTACTACAGTGTCCATAATGATGCATAATGATGCTTCATACTTAATCGGAGAGCATACACTCTCACCTATCGTTCCCAAGAGGCTGTTGCGACTCTTATTATGATCGACTTTTGAAAACCAAATTATTCCAGCACCGAGGTCACATAATCTAAAACAATATCTAATAATAATATCGTAATGTGTGCAAGTGTTTGTCTAATATCTAATTTGCGCAGTCAGTGACCCACGTGTACGGGTTCAATAGCTGTTCGCCTCCAAATATCAATGAGACCACTAAAGTGCATTATCTATTGAGATTATCTTAGATGTGATGCATCGTACATATTGATTATACATCGCCGGCTATCAATAGTGTGAGACAAATTATTGGCGAACAAATCCAGCGTTGGATGCGAAAAACAGATTGGTTGTAAGTGATTTGTCGAACATGCTGTATCCTGCGCCCGCGTGATGCGCCACAGAGTAAATTTATTCCTCAATATTTTGGAAAACAAGGATATGAAGAACTGGTTACACTGATGTTCAGAGTAATGTCAGCTAGTCTGCGAGGTGTGTTCGGTGATGAGATGGTGTGTGTCGGTATATAAGGATGAGGATGCGACACCCGCTGCATACCGAGCGCAGTTTCGCAACGCAACCTACCAACATGAAGCTTCTTGTAAGTCCAGTTCCATTTAATAATCATGCATTAATATTGCCATAATTAATATCGCAAATCTCCTGAGTGCTTAGTGCCTGAAGCTCATTCATTTCACCCCCTTCGATATTTTGACTAAGGGTTGATTTTTAAAATGTCTGATAACTTTGTCCGGTCAATAAATTATAGCAACCAGATTAATTTTCTATACAAATAGCACTCCTCGCTATTACATACTCCTCATATAAAAGTGATATGACTACTAAAAAAACGGCCCTAAGTTTAAAAAAGTTAACGAACATTTCGAAATTAGTACATTTTCTTTGTTAAGATTGTTAAATGTATAGCAAAGTAAAGCCATGGGACATAGATCACGGGACACATTTAAAAGGAAAGTAGGATTTTAATAACTTTTGCCTTGATTTTTCCGAATCGCGAGCCAATAGTTTAAGTCATTGTGATCAAAACTATAATAATAATAATAATAAACGTTTATTTATCATCAAAACAGTACATGGTTGATACATACATATTGTTGATACATGGACAGTTCATCAATACATGGCTATTACCTTTATAATAGAACATTTGTACTCAAAGTCGGTGAACCCTGCCTCTTAAAAGGGTTAAAACTCAATGACGTACTTACAATAATTTTTCGGATATACGAAAATTGCAATCGCATTGAACTACTGTTAATAAATAAATAAAATAAAATAAAATAATCTTTAATTCGGATAAGCAACATCCATATGGGTTAGTAAAAAAAAAAACAAAAGATAACTTATACCTATGTCAGTACCTAAACTTATGTATTTTCTATTTTACAACAAGGCTGTTGTTCAAAATGCATCTTTGAACAACATCACCTAACAAAGGAGAATCGTACCTCTCCGCTATGGTCTTCAGGCTGGAGTTGGAGCTGCCCCGCACTCTGCAGAGCAAAGAGGCAGATTTCTGTCTGTCGATGGCGTGGAAGGCATCGACTTGTGCTTGTGCTTTGTGTATTTGTTAATGCGTCACTTTTTTTCGGTGTGAAAGTCATTACTTGCTTCTCCCGCTTTGGGTGGAATAGAAGGGAGTGTCCGACTTCCACTGACTTACAATCCACGCTTTGCAATCCGGGGCCTCGACATCTCGTTAAAACTTTCGCGCCACCCCGTAAAGTGACACTGGCAGTATCGCACGATATATCACAATTGATCAACAATGGAGGTTCAGCTGATGCGCGGGGATGGCAATCTGCGGATTAAAGCCACCCACACACGCCCCTATTTCTTCCTTATTTTGCTGAACATGTCTCCATTACTTTAAGTTATCTCACAAGAGTAACTTGCCCTCAGTTTTGACTTACCTTTGAATTTTATCACGTCTTGTTAATCAGAGCTGGGTACTTACTGTTCAAAAATAAATAACGCTTATACACGTCATTTTTTTAACTTATCATATAGTTCGTACTGGTCAAATCATATGAGAGCCAAGTAGGTTTATGTCTGTGGTGCCCTTTTGAGGAAAAAAACACAGATTAGAGTGGTTCTTAGAACTTTGAGGCGCTCGAAAGATGTTTAGTATTAGACTACTAATACTAACAATTTCAATCACCTCTTCTGTACATTTATTTATATAATACATGTGCATTTGGACATTATAGCTACGTTGTAGTTCAAACACACAAGCTACAGTGTGATGCACAGTGTCGTAAATAAAAGTGTTATTGTATCATCGCAAGCGAAGTTTATTAGTGCGCATTAATGTTATTGCAGTGTGTGATTACAGCGAAACGTGACACTCTAATAATATATTGTTATGTCGCTGACGGACTTGTGTAGTGCAACAAACTGTTTTTCATGTGTCAAGTACATAATTTCATGTTTACTCATTACCTCAAAATTCAAATTATTTTATCTCATATAGGGTTAAATAATCTCTTGTAACACGTCAAAAGCTAGTGCACATTTCGAATAGGGCGTTTCCTATGGAGAAGTAACAAACACTCTACGTAAAGCTTTTATATAATACATAATTTTTCAGTAGTCCATAATGGAATCCATATTATGATTGTATTCCTGAAATAAAATCAAACTAAATGCCAAGCCCAAAGCGGACATCGCACTCGCCTTTAGTATTTATTTCGAACTGTTAATTTTGCATTATAAAAATACGGAAACCTTACACAAAATACGCGCTTGGTCGTGGAGTTGCGGATACCTGCCCGACATACATAAATACAATATATTTCTTGGTATTATTACTGTATTACACATTCATCGTCTATCTCTGAATACGAAGGAAATAAAATAAACTATCTCTGGTAGGTTTAACTAAGACAAAAGCTTTCCTAAATTAATAGAACAATTTGTACACGTCTTTTTATGTAAGTGTAGTACCAAAAGTAATGCACAACGTTTATAGCTCGCAGACTTTACGAGGAACATGTCGAAATGAATTATGTGATATCGACGCTAAGTAATTGTGTTAAAATACGTGTTAACAACGAGAGTACTCTTATTCCGAGGTGTGGAAACACTACAGGCTACTCTGTCTAATATATCATAGCTTGCACAAATACATGCTAAACATAATTAGAGGGCGGGTTCTTCGGACTGTGGCTACCACTGTATAATTCCCAGTAATATTAGAAATATTTCGCGGTTCCATTTCATCACCTATTTCATGATATTTTGTGAGATATTGAGATGAGATATAAAGCAATTATATACAGATCTTAGATTAAAATCTTAATTACGTTTAATATAACGAAGTGAATTCCCACAAATATTTTAATATGTGGCGCGCGTTCATATCTTTTGTATGGACGAACAACATCGATGCTTTTCCGAGTTTCTTTGATGAATCTGTTTTAACACATGTCATTGCCATTTTATCGTCAGTAGGAAAATTAAGTACTAAAAAGGAACAGTATAGAGCAGTGGCAGTCCAATGGTTACTGACCCGACTGACGGGTCGTGAGTTCGAACATTAATAGGCTCATTACTTTGCGTAATTCATATAACTACACCACTCTCACAACGGTGAAGCAAAACATCCTAAAGGTCATAGCACACATATCAACTCGGAAAGGGATCGTCACCGTATCAACTCGAGCCGTTCAGTATTATTTGTATGAAACTCCCTACTGCAACGCACACTAATCGGAATCGTAACATAATCGCCTCGCCTAGGGACAAGCTCACGAACCACGGTGTGTTGCGCTTACGGTTCTCCGTACCCTAGCTTATGGCTCTCCGTAGCCTAGCTTACGGCTCTCCGTATCCTCCTATATATCTCCGTATCCAACCAGCGGTCGGCGAGCCGTAAGCTCGGCGTCGCCTAACTGTAGCCAAGTCGACGTGCCGGAGCTTCTGATCCGCTTACGTTACGTGGTTACGTTACGTGGACGCCTGTTTGACGCTAAGGGGAAAGGCGAGGCAGTGAGGATCCGCTCCTGTGTTGATATGTGTGCTGTGACCCTCTGGATGTCCTAGGACCGAAAATCCGAAGTGCGATATCCATTTACCAGGCACTGGGCTTGCGTGTTTGATTGCGGCGCATTCCTCCTCATAGAGAGGTGCAGGTCTGTGTGCCAGCAGTTGGAACGTTGTAGACTGAATTATTATTAATTATTATAACGGCATAAATGTAGTACCTATGTTTATGTGCATAACAATAATGTTCCCCTCTGTCCTCAGGTCTGTGTCCTGGTCCTGGCGGTGGCGCTGGCCGTAGCGTCAGCCGGCTACGTCAAGAGAGGCTGGTCCGGCCCGGCGGTCATCTACTCCGGCGGCGGCGGCTGGGGAGGTAGCCCCGGCTGGTCCGGCGGCTACGGCGGCTGGGGCGGCAATGGAGGCTGGTACGGCGGCAACGGAGGCTGGTCCGGCGGCTACGGTGGCTGGTCTGGCGGCCACGGTGGATGGAAGTAAATGCACCAACGAAGATGTTGAGGTTTAATGTATATAGTTATGAGTTGCCACATACTCATTCATTTGTAAATACAACTTTGTAAATTATTTTGACTCTTAATTGAAAGATCGAACCCGAATGTTTGTCAAGAGATCCTCAGTTAGTTTTTTTTTTTTTTTAAAGAGAACTAGCAACGTGGGTAGAATCCACATTTCTATCAATCTTGTTAACGCCTCCAACTAAGCTAAATATGCTTGTGTCTGGAGTGAGTTCACGACAATGGTGTAATGGATTGGGTTCGTATCCGCAACCTTTCGATCACAAGTCGAACACCTTAGCAATTGTGCTACTGAAGCTTTTACTTTCGAGTTATTAGTTACTAGAACTTAATGACAGCTCGTCATTTGCATCGCGACACTAATCCCTGTTTTTACTTAAACAACATCGACTTAATTGGCATACAGCAGCCGCTTAGGTAATCTAGATCTAGGACAAATACGAGTAAGTGTCAATTAGTTTCGTCAACTATGACAATATTTCACAATAACGACACAAACATATGAATACTTGTAGCTTACTTAGAGCAAACAGTTAATGAGTGATGAAAGCTGTTTGTTTCACACAGATCTTGTTTAGTATTAACTAAAGCAGGAGTGGATAGGATTCTTCTGGGCTCGCTTGTTCCATCGTAAACCTCGTCTTTCGCTCATCATCAGGCGTGATTGAGGTCAAGAGTGAGCTAATTCGACAAGAAACAACTGTAAGCGAGTGAGATGGGCGAGACCTGTGCGTTACAAGTATGAAGGGTAAAGGCCACACAGCTTGTAGACTGATCAACTTCCACGAACTTGGAGAACCACAAAAAACCTCACAATCTAGCGGTAGTACAACACGGGAGTTGTGCCTTTTTTTCGTTGGAAATTCATCTAATGATTCCTCCCATTCTAGACTAAAAATACCTTCTAAGGTTCCTTCAACCGCCTCTCAATTCCGGGGCCGCGGTATCTTGTCGTAACATTTCCGCAACCCCAGATTGCATAGTGCCGCTAGCCGGACAAATACAAACTATGGTCTACTAAGAAATGTCAAAAAGGAATCTCCAATAACAGACATCGTAGGATTGAACTGAACTCAACAACTATAGAATATAATATTATTTATTTGCAAGAATACGAGTACAGAAAGTTGATAGGTATACTGTATACATTAAAAGAGTCCATCATATTCTACCAGGTAACTGGTGTGCAAATATTTGAGACATTATTGAAAAGTAACATTAGGAAATGAATTTTCTATCATTCTAAAGAGCTACACATAAAAATATACAAAATCAAAAGAAAGTATACACTCTATAACTACAAATCTAAACGAATATCATTATAATATACAAAAAAACTTAACTATAAAAATATAATTTTCACCACACTTGCACGTAAAGTATCTAAACATACAGGTTAACTTAGCCGTAATGCCCCTTAAAAAACCCTCGAGCTTTCTTTTTGTCATGAAACCCAAGGACGGTAAGTATTTTCTTTTTAATTTATAGCACAGCACACAGGCCATGCAAGTTCAAGCAAGGAGTTTACACGCAATTGAAAAATTGTCTTAAAATGTTATCTAAACAGGAATTTCATTGCAATCTCGCTACATGTTACTTAAATACTCAACTTATGTTCTTAATAATCGATTTTAATAGTTTTTTGTATCAAAACTTCCAAATTATTTTTATTTTTTTATACTCCGTCATGGCTGTATACCTACGTAAGTATTTGCCCTTAACGTTTCTGAACGAAACATTTGTATAATCTGTGGTGTGGGCAAAAAGCCCGCCATCCGCTTAAAAAAAAGTACACTTATTTCGTAAGTTTCGTAATAATAGTTATGGTGACTTGTGTATTAAAGCTATTATTCATAATTATTTACTCGCAAATGTGATGACAAACATTGTATGTTTCACGGGCGGTACGGGAATTATGAACCTCGACTCAGAAAGAGCCTTCTACTAGAGCCTCGATCGTAATTCCTTACTTACCGCCCTTAATACACAATGTACTATTAAAGCAAAACCATAGAATCTTACAGCAAATCTTTATCAGTAAGAAACTCGGAAATATGATAATAACATTTTTTTATAAGAATGTTTTTAAGTTCTTTCTATAATAAGGAATGTGATTAAATATTATTAGTGCCATAAAAAAAACGCTCTTAACATAAGTGCTGTATTAGATTTTCTAACATATAATCTATTGTTATCTCTTCGGCTTCGGGTATTGTTATCTGAGAGGTTATTAAAAAGGTATCGGGTTGTTTTTACAAAAACTGCAACTTCATATATAAGGTCACAATCACTTAACCAATGAAGTCAATCCAATTTCACTTATCTATAAATTAGAAATATACATGGCGAGGCAGTTTAAGATTAGACATAAAACCAATTTTGCGCGTTAGAAGTACGAGCATTTGAAGCTACCAATCGTGTCGATTACGCAGTTTGTAACATTTACAAAGCATAGATGCTACATTTGCGTATGACGCCTATGAGTCAGCTGCATTCACGCCTCGGGGGATTTGCGATGTAGCGTTCGCAGCCTCAGCGGGAGTGCCCAGTGAGCCAATGTTCTCAGTGAGCTTAGTATGAGTTTAAAATACTTTTCATTTTCGAAAACGATCGCTTTGTCTCTTACATATGCACCAAACTTGTAGGTGAGTGCGACAGAGATGCTTCGTCTCTGTCGCACACATATGACACTATTATCGTTTTCGATGGTATTCAAAAACGATAATAGTGTTGCAAAATCATACTAAGCCCCCTGATGCCTAATCTATCATTCGAATCCATTTCTTAATATTTTAGATTTGCAAAAATAACCATTTTTCTTTAATAAACGTAGCAAGTACCTCTCAGATAACTTAGTTGGATTCAGGTGAGCCTACTTCATTGCGTAATCATCATCTATTTGAGACTGAGATTAAGACATTTAAAGGCATGTCGTTTTAGTGGTTGGTTGTATAGTCCAACGCAAGGACTACATATGTGTAGTAGACACACAGAGTCTTTATACAAAGTTTTAGCTCAAAATAAGTGACTCAAAGAATTGATACCTAATTATCGGTTTCATACGTTTCTTGATTACCAATCATAACAAACGTGTCACAGCACTACGAGGGTCAATAACTTTCCACGTCACTTGCCAATAACACGATAATTCTCTTAGTTTTCCTTAATTTAAAAACTTCGTTCTCTGGGATCAATGTATTGAAATTTCTAATAAGTTCCACACATGTAGACATGGGATTACAAAACCCTTGCCATGTCGTTTTTAAAATATACCTTTTAAATATACAACGTAATTGAGGATGCATGACGTGATATATACAAATATATGTATCACGTGACGAAAGTCCCATTAAAATGTAAACTTGAAGATAAAGGAGGTCATAGGGCAACGTTTAATCTGTTATTTTATCCCAGAATTTCCGCAAGATGGGAATATGTGGGTAAGCGAACCATGTGAACAAAGTCATGGGAACAGCAAGCAGTCTGTTTGATGTTCGGTCACATTTACTTAAATAAAAAACACCAACCGCAACATTACAAACTAATATTATGACGACGACGGAACCCGCAGCACTTAAATTATGATCACAAATGTTTGCATTGCATTAAAATAAGGAACGCCTTCACGAGCATCGAATGTAATTAGCAGTAAATTAACGTGAAGAAACCAAAATCATAATGGTTTGTTTATGTTTTATATTGTATATAAATTAGATTACATATACTCTATTTTAGTATCTATTAAAACAAATCAGTGAATATCAAGGATTTGTTATTATCAATCAAAGTTTAAACTTATAAAATGTTAATGTATAAAATATGTTATTGAAATAAAATAAATGCCGCCAACGGCATCAGCTTGATTAAAAGGATTTATTTGAAGTAGTTTTTATTTTTCAATACACTTCCTCAAAAACTGGCTCTTATCGCATTACGATTAGGTTCAACACGCAATATATTTCACACTCGTTGATTTCATTCATTTTTCACACTCGAGGATTTACCATTCCAGATTTTGCCACAGATAACATTGAACAACTATTCAATTCCCTACATTCGGCGGTGATTGCTTTTTTTCACAGCAAAGAGGCGCATGTTTTTAAGGCCTTATATTTAATGAAAATTAAAATTGTGTTTATGAACAGAATATCAGAAATAAACATAATTATTTATAAAATAATTTTTCTTTTATCAACAAATTAACATTTATTTGTGTTTTAAATTTAAAAAAATATATTTTAAAATCAGGCTGTTTTGCGGCTTCATACCTTTGCTTCCGCGATGGTAAAGCGTGGGGAAAAGGTAAATTAAATCTTATTAATTTGTGTTTTTTGCGTGAGTATGTCGAATTTAAGTTTCGATGAGAACAATTTAGATGCTAGGCCGCCAGATATTGTGATTGAGACTCAATATATGGCAACTTTGCATAATTTTCTTTAATGGAAAACCAATAAAAATGCGTCGTCATTTTCGGAGCCAGTATATTTCTTCGAAAGTGTATTGAAAAACGTTGGTGGATAGACGTGGACATTTGTTACTGCAGTACTCGGCTTCATAACCCCCTCGCCTTGCGGCTCGGGCGTAACTCCGCCTCGGCCGCAATAACAAACTCCACTTGTATCAAAATGTACTATTCCCATACTAACGAGCTTAAATAATGTTCCCACTGTTGGAACGTAAGCCTCTTCTCTATGAGACGGAATGGACAAGACGCGAGCCTCCTTTAAATCTATCTAAGATCCATAAATAGCAACTGGGTTTAAAAGCTTAAAGTACTTTTCATTGCAAAGAGATATCTCGGTGTGTTAATCGCTTATCCACAGATAAACCTCTGTAGGCGTTGTATCACCGTCCATTTCATATGATTTAGTAATAATAATATATGATATGGTAGAGAATGCCTTGCTGCATTAAGTCCGCCCATGTAACACAATTGTACATAAAGTTTAAATAAATAAATAAATAATAATAATAAATAATCTTTATTACTCAAAATAGGTTACACAGCAACACATGGTTAAATAAAATGTAAGCATAAAAAGAACTATAAAAAAACATGTGTCAGTAGAGACCCTGACTCCTAAACTAGGTATACGTCCCTGTATCTTAGGAGTTAGTGTTCTTCAAACATCTAGCGCAAGCAGACATACGAGTATAGTCATACGAGTATGATGTTTCGGTATTTCTTTTCAGAACGACGAAAACAATTACCTACAGTAATTTTATTTAATAACCAATATGCAAAATAAATATACATAATTTCTTCATTTGATGCCATTATCTGTTACATATTTAAGAACAAATTTTAATCGTTTAACAACTTAGAAGTTGCTTAATATCTTAGATATTAAGTTTACTAGTCATATCAAATTAATAACATATATGAGGGCAGTAATGAATAATGGCAGAACATCAGTTATTATAAACAATAACTTTATTAACAGAAGCCAGTGATTAACACTGTACATTAATTAACTGTATAATTAGATCATTATATGTTATGATTAATGCCGATTACATTTATCCGATTTAGTAAACTACTAGCTTTAGTTTGTAAATGTATGTTAATATTCCAAGGATTTCGCCGATTCCGAAATGCGAACCGACTTGTGAATATTGCGATGAGACGTTCAATAAAATTCCGAGAATGACTGGCAGAGCCGGATTAACCCTGTCAGAGGCCCTAAGGCAATGGCATTCTCGGGGCCCCTTCTCTTACTTTGACTGACCAAATCGTGTGTGAACTGAGGAAACGCACATTAAGGGCTGTGGTTTTTAATATATTTGTTTACTTATTCCCAGATATGTTCTAAAATTGTTTTAATTCTACTACCTACTAAATCTAACGATTTGTATTTTGTGAGATGACAGTGAGGTTCCTAAGTTCACTCGCACATCAAATTCTCGTTCGAAGAAACATGTTTTCTGGGTGCGTGCACTGGGCCTGGGCCCCTAGTTGATGCGGGGCCCCTAGGCAGTTGCCTACTCCGCCTAATGGTTAATCCGGCCCTGATGACTGGGTGTCCTTTTGTGGTAGCGTTGGTACATACTCGTAACTTCCGAGTCGTAACCGCGCGGTAATGGTGTGATGCCGTCGCCGTTATTAGCTTCGACGCTCATGAATATCAATGATATTGAGTTTGGCAACCATTCCGCAGCGCGATGGAACGGGGTAATGAGTGCCCTTTTCAATTAAAAAGGAAATAACGGAAACTGAAGTTATCTTCTTACGCACAAAACGTTTTGGGAATACCTTCATTGTGCGGACGGCTAAGGAGTGGAATTCCCTGCCGGAGTCTGTGTTTCCCGATAGCTACAACCTAGGAGTCTTTAAGTCCAGAGTGAATAGGTTACTTTTAGGTAAACGTGCTCCATCTTCGATCACATCATCACTTACCATCAGGTGAGATAGTGGTCAAACGTGAACCTATTTTCAATAAAAATAAAAAATAAAAAAAATCATGCGGCGAGCAGGTAACGTGTGAGCGTCTTGTGTAGTTGTGTATCACTACTTCCTATCATTACAATGCACATTCGATAATAACTATGCTTTGGTCTTGAGGTTATCTCGGGTTAGTGTTCTTATTTCGTGTCAATGCTAAACTACTTATAGTTAGTCTTTTTTTGCCGTTCTCTAAAAATAAATGAACCGCTAATACTTAGTGTAATGTGCTCTTATACAGGGCGTTCCAGGATATTTAATGTTTTTCTGTCTGATTTACTATAAAGAAACAATACTCTATTCAAAGTTGACCTCTGAGTTTGTTGGCTGGTCAGTTAGGACACATCGCCTTCATTTATTTTAAAGTATCCAAAAAGATCGACGTGTTATCTTTAACCTAATTATACATTAAATATCATTTAATTGAGAAAATAATAAAAGCAGTGGTGTTGTAGTGGTTCCGGCCCGACTTGCAGGCTGCTGGTCGTTAGTTCGAACCCAGTAAGGCTCATTAGCCCGACTGGCCATGCCGGACATTTTCTTCCTCTACAGAAAGTAATGACTTTATGTCACTTGCATGATCACCACGGCCCTCAAATCTGTGAAAGGAAAAAAAATAGCCCACATTGAAACAAATCACTTTAAGCAGGCTGATGCTGTTGGTCGTCTTTATTTTAATAACTGATTTTATGACATCATCTGCATTTACATTGTATGCAGACACACCATAAGTTTAAGCTTTGATTGATTAATCCTTGATAATCACTTATTTATTTTATTACAGTGTGTCTGCGGATGCTAACACATCCTAGGTGTACACATGTGACTCTACAGCGAACCACTCACACGACGACTAACCCTTAAATAACCTGGTTTCAGACTCAAATAAGTTTTCCAATGATTACGCAATAAAGTAGGATCACCTGAATGGAACAAAATTATCGTCAAGTCTACATCACCTACTACATTTAACAAAGAAATACGGTAACGTGTGCCAACTTATTATTGAGAAATGGACCATTCGAATGATATGTGAGAGTACTCAAAAGTGGCTCGCGTGTCACTCTCGCTGAGGCATAAGCGAGCGATGATATTACGCGCGTCGAGGGCACGGAGTGTACCTGACTCATCGCGTCATAAGAATAAAAATAAAATAAGCCTTTATTCTACCACAATAAATAAATATTATACATGACTTTTTTATCTAAAAAAAATTAAATATAGCTTGTGAATAGATTGTAGAGAGCGTACTCAGTTATTTTCTTTGTTACAATTCTATTCATACGTTAATTGATTTGCTGTTATACTTATAACTGAAATTTATAGAAATTTAGGTAACTAGAAATTCTTAATTTAAATATATTTATTTGATTCTTTGAACTTGAATTTTTACTATTATTATTATGTTAAATAAATGTTGTCTGAATAATTTATCACGTCATACGCATAGCTGTTAACGTTGCTTTGTAAATGTTACAAACTGCGCAACCGACATGATTGGTAGATTCTGCTATTTCAAATTCTGACGCCTCAAAATGGTTTCTGTGTCTCATCCGACGATCGTGCTATGTTAATAGATAAGTAAAATTGGCTTAACTTCATTCCGCAAAATTACTAGTATCAGTCTACCGGCTTTTATGTCCTCGGTACACGGCATTGAGAAATGAATCAGGAATATCCTAGCTCCGTCACTGGTTGATTTCAATGTGCCGTTCCTCACCGAGGCTATAGGCTATATACCTGGAAACTCGCTTGCCCGAACCTAAATCCACCCGACAATCCATCATCTCAGAGGCGGTGGGATGAGCCGCTCTGTAGAGCAGTTCAGAGTGACCTTATTGCCACATCTGCTTCGGCTGCAGAGCGTACGCGCCTGCTGGCTGTGGGTGAATGGGAGTCAGGTCTCTGGCTCCATGCACTACCATCATCGAACATAGGCACCTTTTTCGATGATACTACTATCCACCTCGCTGCTTCCCTTCGATTAGGTGCTCCTTGTTGTTCTGCTCATCGCTGCCACTGCGGCGAAGTTGTCAACAGCCTCGGTCACCACGGCCCTTCATGCGGCCGCAACGCGGGTCGCATAGCACGGCACGCGAATATTAACATTGACATTATCCGACGAGCTCTTGTCACTGTCGGCGTTCCAGCTGTATTAGAACCCAATGGCCTGGCACGCGACGATGGCAAAAGACCGGACGGCATGTCTTTATTTCCTTGGAAGATGGGTAGGCCTTTAGTGTGGGACGCAACTAGTGTCGATACTCTTGCGCCATCCCATCTTCCTAGCTCGTCTTGCTGTGCTGGCGCTGCCACTGCGGCTGCTGAGAACCTCAAGCGGCGGAAATATAATAACCTTGTTGGTAGTTATATTTTCGAGCCGTTTGGGGTTGAAACCTTGGGGCCGTGGGGTCCGAGTGCTCACAAATTATTTAAACATCTATCCAGACGCCTAGTTGACACTTCGCGTGACCCAAGGGCTGGCTTTTACCTTGGACAGAGGTTAAGCATTGCCATACAACGTGGCAATGCCGCCAATCTTTTGGACATTACCAGTGGACAGCGATGCGCACGAATTTCTGGATGCCATATTTTAGTTTATTTTTAGATGTATATATGTAGTTTAAGGTTCTTATTTAAGTGTTAAAAGTGTTAAAAATTGAATGTTAAAAAGTAATAAATATTATCTAGTGGTCGTGAACTTATAGTTGTTTAATTCAGTTCAATGTCAAGATGTCTGTCAATGGCTATATTTTTTGACAATTTCTTAATAGACCAATATTGTTTTTTTAGGATAAACCCGCTCATGACCTCAACCACACGGCACACCTAATGGTAAACATTACATCAGGACTTTCTTCAAGGATGGGAAATCATCCAATGACTGCCTCCCGGTCTGGGCGAAGCAGGAGGGTGTGTCAGACTTTTACTGACTAAACCCATCCGAGTTCCGCCATTTATCCCTTATCTTCCGAGGCCGAGGTTACTCTTTTGAACAACTCGCAACCTTAGCAGGCATAGATGAGGTCTACGATGGGATGAGTGAGCCCAAAAATGCCTGTTTATTCTTCCTTTAAAAGCTAATGGGTCATATGTGGTGGACAGAAGCCGACACAAAGTTGTAATATTGTTTTTATTTATTTATTTACAACTTTCACACAACGCGATCTAGTCCCAAGCCCGCAATTGCGGCGGTAAGACCCCTCTTTGAGGAGTGGCTAGATCGGCGTCACGGCGTCCTGACCTACCGCATGACGCAGGTCCTCACCGGACACGGAAGTTTCGGGAGGTACCTGTGTCTGATGGGTAAGGAAGAGACGCCTGGGTGTCACCACTGCGAGGGTCGCCCTGAGGACACAGTCGAGCACACGGTGCAGGACTGCCCAGCTTGGGCAGAGCACCGACGTGTCCTCACGGCGACAATAGGCGGAGACCTCTCGCGCCCGGCCTTGGTCGAGGCCATGCTGCGGGGCGAGAGGGAGTGGGAAGCGGTCGCCTCCTTCTGCGAAGCAGTCATGCTTTCGAAGGAGGAGGCGGGCCGCGTGAGGAAGAGGATGGCGTCCTCCCTCCAGCCCAGCCGCAGTGGTAGACGCCCACGGCGTCGGACGTCGGCTGACGATCTCCGGCCACCGTAGGCGCGGGCATGCGGACAGCGAGTAAAGGGCAACTCGCTGTCCGACCATGGACCATGCCCGGGTCGACGGCGCGTTGTGTTCCACGCGCGCCTCAAAGAGCGTCAGCAACATGACGAGGCCCCCTCTGCAGAGGGCCGAAGCCTGCCGGGGTCGTGGGACTCATCCCGTTACCGTGGCCCCGGTATGTAAAGCGTTATTGAAGGAACACCGTGGATTTTAGTCAGTAAAAGTCTGACAGTCCCTCCCACCCTGCCCGGGGTGGGAGGACTTATTTGATAATTTTACCACGTTAAAAAAAAAAAGTCCCAAACTAAGCAGAGCTTGTGCTATGAGTAGAGTACTAGATAACTGATAAACATAATATATATTTCTAAATACATACACATTTTAGATAAATAAAATTACACCCAGACAAAGAACAAATGATCGTGCTCATCACACGAACATTTGTCCTGGGTGGGAATCGAACCCGAGATCTTGCGCATAGCAGTCAGGGCCATTGACTACTAGACCAACAGGCCTGCTAAAGTTTGTCTCAATAGTGGCACTAGATACGCCTTGCATGAGGTACAGAGACTACCTATAAATTTTTATGCGTTGTGGTTTACCGCGTAGCTACGCAAAAGCTTATCGGTTCATGAAATTTATTACACTGGCATTATCTTACTAATATTATAAATGCGAAAGTTTGTGAGAATGAATGGATGTTTGTTACTCTTTCACGCAAAAACTACTGAACGGATCTGAATAAAATTTGGTAAATAGATAGTTGACATTTTGGAATAACACATCGGCTACTTTTTATTCCGAAATTCCCACGGGAACGAGATTTATACGGGAAAACTCTCCCACGCGGACAATGTTGCGGGCAAAACTAGTCCTTCATACTTGTCACAGACAAGTTTCGCCAACTTCGACCTCACTCAAACTAGATTTGTAAAAAACAAACAGCTTTCATCACTTATTAACTGCTTGCTATAAGCAAGCTACAAGTATCATATTATGTTTATGTCATTGTTGTGAAATATTGTAATATTTGACTAAACTAATTGACACTTATTTGCGCTAGATCTAAATTACCTAAGCGGGTGCAGTATGCAAATCAAGTCGATGGTGTTTAAGTAAAACAAGGGGTTAATGTTAGAACGCGAATGAGCTTTCATTAAGTGTAGGGTTCTCGTAACTAGTAGAGAATTGATTCCTCCAGAGTCTTCGAATTAAAAGACACAATAATTTACAAAGTTGTATTTACAAATGGAAACTTATAACTATATACACTAAACCTCAACATCTTTGTTGGTGCACTTATTACCATCCACCGGACCAGCCGCCGTGGCCGCCGGACCAGCCTCCATTACCACCAGACCATCCGGTCCTGCCGCCCCAGCCGCCGTAGCCGCCGGACCAGCCGGAGCCACCTCCCCAGCCCCCGTTGCCTCCCCAGCCCCCGTTGCCTCCCCAGCCGCCGCCGCCGGAGTAGATGACCGCCGGGCCGGACCAGCCTCTCTTGACGTAGCCGGCTGACGCTACGGCCAGCGCCACCGCCAGGACCAGGACACAGACCTGAGGACAAAGGGGAACATTATTGTTGTGCACACAGACATAGGTACTACACTTATACCGTTCATAATATATTCAGCCTTTGAAGTTTCTCAGATGAGACACGGACTACCTCTCTATGAGGAGGATGGGCCGTTATCCACCACTTGGACACAGTACAGGTAGGTGGATGTCGCAAGTTAACAATTTTTTTTCTCCTGTGTCATACCGGTTTCTATCACTGTTTCGAGAGCAGTGTATAAATTTCCCATAGCGATGAGTCAGACTGGGTTCTAATTCACTACCACCGCGTCCTCCTGTGTTATTCTGTAAGACCTCATTCTAAACTTTAATCTGAATCCGCTGTGAGTTTATTGACTGGTATTCTAAAAACTCGGTTGTTAATTCGAATTTACACTAACGCTACCCTTGCGAGCGTGTCAGCAAGTTGAACTAAAGATTTTGACAGATAAAGTATGAGATGACGTGAGAAGTGGCATTCGGTAAGGTAATTCCTCCGTCATTTCGACGCTGTTTACAGAATGCAAAATCAAGGTCACTTTGAACCATAAGCGAAGTGACAGTGAATAGCTATTTACCCAAAGGAATAAGCCGCACTGGATTTGAACCCACGACTGTGAGTTGGTTCCGACGACATGTTCCGTACATAACCACTGGGCCAACACTGCTGAATATTATACCGTTACTTTTTATTATTACTCTATCCTACTGAAGATAAAATAACAATGAAATATGTTTAAATACGTTCATCACATAAAGGAACAATATTGATGTTCCTCGTCCATAGAAAAGACATCAACGCGCGCTAACTTTTCGAGGTTTTTGAGAAAATGTATTGCGTTATATATTTTAACGTAATTAAGTTTTTAATCAATGCTCTGTAGTGTAATTTCTATACATTTCATCTCAATATCTTCACAAAATATTGTGAAATCGTTGATGAAATGAATATTGCTAAGAATTGTACATTGGTACCCACAGTCCGAAATCCCCGCCCTCAAATTATAGGTAAATATTTATTATGTATTTGTGCAAGCTATGTTATATTAGACAGAGTAGCCTGTAGTGTTTCCACACCTCGGAATAAGAGCACTCTCGTTGTTAACCAGTATTTTAACACAATTACTTAGCGTCCATATCACATCATTAATTTCGACATGTACCTCGTAAAGTCTGCGAGCTATAAACATTGTGCATTACTTTCGGTACTACAGTTACATAAAAAGAAGAATACAAACAGATCTAGTAATTTCGAAAACCTTTTATCTCTACAAGTATTTCTTTTTTATTGAGACAGACGTTGAATATGCAATATAGGAGATTCCGTAATACTGCGTATTTTTATAACGCAAAATTAATCATTCCAAAGGCCAGTGTGATGTTTGTTTTGGGTTTGGCAGGCAGATTGATTTGATCTCAGGAATTCAATCATTTGAATTCCATTATATGGACTACTGACAAAACTATTTAAAACCTTTTGATAGAGCCTTTTGTACTTCTCCATAAGAAACGCTCAATTCAAAACGTACTCTAGCTTCTAGCGTGTTACAAGTAATCGTGTAGATCTTTGTGAGATGAAATACTTTGAGTTTGATTAATTTTCATTATCATTTGACATTTATTGGCATTTGTTTGACATTTATTATTTGACATTTATGGGCACTTTAATTATTTTTACGTATTTTTTTTTGTCTTAGAAATAAATAATTCCTCATTTAGATCTGACATAATTATTAGTTACTGTTTAATTTATTATAAATTAATACTAAAATAATGCATGATATTTTTACAATATTTGGAATAATATATAATACTCTCAAGGATTTGCACACCGCATTTGTACGCCTCCTGGCATAACATAGCGCTCTATTTATAAATATAAGATCTGTACTTTTCTACCTATGTTAACAAATGAATAAATAATTTCTAATTTCAAACCGAATACAAATGAGTACTAGTGTTTTACAGAGAGTGGCTGTCTCTCTGACCTCCACAACCAGTAACTGGTTAACACGATACTCCCTGGCAAGACTGCAGTCAGGTTTACTGTTACTTCTTTGCGTAACTTCGACTGCGTAAAAGGTACAAATGAATGAATGAAAGAATTTTGAGTTATTGAGCAAACGTTTAAAAATGTACTGAAATCATGAAAAGTGTTAATTGCAATAGGTACACAATCCTGCGCGTCAGTGACACAAAAATATATTATAAGAGTCTCACGTCTCGCTGTAATGTACAACCATAATTACAGTAATGACCACTAATAAACTTCAACTGAAAGTATGAAACGCTTTTAATTACGACACTTGCGTTTGAGGTAGTCACACCGTAGCTATCATGTACAAATAAATGTACATATGTAAGTTATATGTGTATATGTAGATTTAGACACATTATTATATATCTTGAGACTTGACAACACTTGGCCGAGAAATGTGACAAAATATTTATTTATTTATTTAAACTTGGGCGGACTTAATGCAGCAAGATATTCTCTACCAGTCAACCTTTGGTCAAACAATGTGGTAGGTGTACAAGTAAAATAAATGTCATTATTGAAACAATATACAATATTTTAACTAACAGAGGGCGTTCCCGTTAACCCGCAGTAGTATAGTATCCATACATGCTAAAAAATATTACCATTCGAAAATAAAATGTTTTTATTTTATTAATATTAAAATATATAAAATGTTTTTTATTTATACGTAAAAGAAACTCTCTGTACACGCGTACTTGAAGGGTGGGAACGTCGCAATTTATTTATGAATGCGTACGCATGTATAGAGTGTTTCTTTTAAGTATAAATTAAAAAAAAATATTTAAATATTAAAAAACTAAAAACATTTTGTTTTCGAATGACATATCGGTAGCTCTTAAAGATTTTATATAAACACTGTTAGAAATCGTTTGTATTTTAACACCATTGTTTTTACCGTACCGAGCTCTGTTTAACAATATGTGACAAAATTCAAAGATGAGTTTAAATCGAGGGGGTGGGAATATGTAAACAAATGAAAAATTACGAGGAAAATATTAAAAACATTACTTTTCTTTTCCTATGCAAACTGTTCCTAGTTCATAAACATTACATCAATTAAACAACAAAAGAGAGCTGTTGTAAAGAGAGTATTTGAAAATTCTAGAAAAAAAGGTAATTCGCAGGAAAAAAGTTATCTGACCCTAGAAAACTCTAACTTAAACTCAAAATATCAAAGGGGGCGAAATGAATAAGCTTCAGACGCTAGCACTTAAGAGATTTACGGTAATAATTACTGTAATATTAATTAATGATTATTAAAAGGAACTGGACTTACTAAAAGCTTCATGTTGGTAGGTTGCGTTGCGAAACTGCGCTCGGTATGCAGCTGGTATCGCATCCTCATCCTTATATACCGACACACACCATCTCATCACCGAACACTCCTTGCAGACTAGCTGACATTGCTCTAAACATCAGTGTAACCAGTTCTTCATATCCTTGTTTATCCAAAACATTGAGGAATTAATTTACTCTGTGGCGCATCACGCGGGCGCAGGATACAGCATGTTTGTAAAACACTAACAACCTGTTATACGCATTCAACGCTGGTTTTGGTCATCAATAAATTGTCACACGCCATTGAAAGCCGGCAATGTATAGTGAATATGTATCATCATATCTAAGATTTTAATCTCAATAGATAGTGCACTTTAGTGGTCTCATTGATATTTGGAGGCGAACAGCTATTGAACCCGTACGGGTGGGTCACTGACTGCGCAAAATAGATATTAGACAAAAATTTGGCATACATTTGGATTTGTTATTTTTTTCAAATGTCGATCATAAAACATTCAAAAATTATGTATTTAAATATTACAACTTCCCACTAATGCAATGTATATATTATGTTTATTTATCTTACAATATATACGCGAACGTCTCACAGCTTTAATTAGACCGTGTCAGTGAGACAACAAGCGCAAACTCTTCCTTCTTTCAAAAACATGGTAAGATATTATTACTTTATGTTTCAACTTTTCATATGTATGTCCTCCTACCGATTTCGGCATCGTCGGCCATTCTCATAATTGATTAGCCATCTGCCCATTAGATATTATAGTGCACGAGTATATGCGTAGGTACAAGTGGAATCTCTCTGTCCCTTTACTCTCGGCGTCCGATGGGACAGTAATCTGACACGACCGGAGAGAGATCAGGTGCAGGACCAACGGCTTAACGTGATTTCAAAGGGACGAGGTTACACAACTTCCAAGCTCTGGGCTACTACTGAGAAATTTCTAACAGAAAAACCCAATAAACTCAAAACTCAAACTCGAAATATTTTATTTCACATAGGCCTACGTAGACACTCACAAAACATCAGAAGTTAGTGGTTAGAAAATGGTCGTTTTATATGGAGAAGAACCGGCAAGAAACTCCCCAGTAACGTAATACCTATTGTTCATTAATATTTGTCATGTCTTGTATTTATATTTTGGTGGAGATCCTAATTAATAAATAACACTCTTTGCCCGAACCGGGAATTGAACCCAAAACCTCTTATTCTAATTCCAGCATAGTTGAGTAAAAGGCTAAACAGATGATGCTCACAAGATCAGAATCAGAAGAGCATCAGATGACAAGTAAAATCTATACTAATATTATAAAGCGGAAAAGTTTGTTTGTTTGCTTGAACGCGCTAATCTTCGAAAGTGCCGGGTGGATTTGGATGCAATTTGGTATGGAAGTAGCTTGAAGCTTGAGGAAGGTTATAGGCTACTTTTTACGCGACTGCAAAAAAGGAGAGTTATGTTTTTACCGTGATAGAATCCACGGGAGCGAAGCCCCGCGTGAGTACTAGTTTAAAATACAAATGGAGAAATTTACATACAAAAAGTATCAAAGATATATTAAAAGTCAATTAAACTAATAATGAAAAAAAATCATATCAAATTATCAAATTAAATACAAATTAAAAGTCAAATTCAATTACATCGAACACTGTCAGAACCGCTTGCACAATTTGTTTGCTCCACCGACTTCCAAAACTGTCGCCAGAGCTGAATCCCCAGTATGTCGCACTCTAAGAATGCTCAATGCCTTCTTGACTACCAACCCTGAATGTGATGTGTTTGCTGACGAATGGAGTAAAATTATGCGTGCATGTCTGGTGTTCTGTGAGAGGAAGTATGCAAGAGTGTCTACATCCATTTTAATTTTATCTTATACTAGTACTCACGCGGGGCTTCGCTCCCGTGGATTCTATCACGGTAAAAACATAACTCTCCTTTTTTAAAGTCGCGTAAAAAGTAGCCTATAACCTTTCTCAAGCCTTAAGCTACTTCCATACCAAATTGCACCCAAATCCACCCAGTACTTTCGAAGATTAGCGCGTTCAAGCAAACAAACAAACAAACAAACTTTTCCGCTTTATAATATTAGTATAGATAATTTCAATTTTCAATCACAATTATTACTATTCTTTTCTTAAATGTATTTCTATTTCTATGTTAATTAATGTAATTGGTGTTTTACCGTTTTAATTAACTATAAATAAATAAATAAATGAGTAGGAATGACATACGGCTGCTTGTAAACGGAAACGTCCGATTAGAAAGAGCGAAGTCTACGGGTACCATCTTTCTATAATTTATAATTAACAAATATTTTTTTTTCAGTGGGAAAATTATCAAATGACTTGGAGCGGAAAGGAGTGTCACAATCAACCCTGTTTCTTCAGTTACCTTTATGGTCCGGGACCGCAGTCTCTCATGATAACTTCCCCGAAGCCCCAGCGCCCTATGGGGCCCCGTCAAAGGCCTGGCTGCTTATTATTATTCCTTTGTTTTTCTCCACACGATGTTATAGAACACATTATATATTTATTTATTTATTTTATGTACTCATGTATTGTATATGTATACAACGTGTAACGGAAACCCTATATCTATCCACAAAGGCTGAAGACAACATCTGGTATAGAGACTCTATACACAGTTTCAGCTCAAAATAAGTGACTCAAAAAATTGATACCAAATTATCGGTTTCATATGTTTCTTGATCATAACATCATAACTATAGAATATAAAATCATAACAGACCTATCACAGCACTACGAGGGTTAATAACTTTCCACGTGACTTGGCAATAACACGATAATTCTCTTCGTTCTTCTTAGGTTGAAAGATTCTGTCTCTGGTATCAATGTATTGAAATTTCTAATAAGTTCCACACATAGACATAGGATTACAAAACCCTTGCCATATCATTTGTTATCATCCAAAGAAGCTGTGGGTACGACTTTCCATTGACGTCCGCCGAATTGAGGGTGGTAGGGCGGTGGGGGGAGGGGGGGAGGGGTACTACCCCCCTTTAAAAGGAAAAGTTGCGAAGCCCCCCCCTTTTCGAGTATTTTTTAGTTTTTAAATTTGAGGATATTTTACTCATTTTATGGATTAAAATTAATAATAAGTGTAAAAATCCAGGGGGACCCCTAGAGGGGGGGTAGGGGGTTCTCCCCTACGGAAGGGGGGAACCCGCTTCATTAGAATAAAATAGGGGGACTGATTCAGAGGGATTTCTGTATCTATTTTTAAACTGCAACGTCTCCGGCGCTGCGGGAAGAGCAGCCTCTACGCCTTTGCGTAACAAATCGCAGGCATTCATCCTCGCCTCCGCAGCTTCGGCTTGTTGGTCGCCTTCGGCGACCAGCCTCAGCCGCTCCGGCTACGATTTGTTACAGCAGGCGGAGGCTGCTCCCCCTACGCGCCTCCGGGTCTATAAAAACACTCTAGGGGTAGGACAGACTCGTAACAGGTGGAGTCGGGGTCAATCAATTCGGTTCTTTGACATAAGTTTAACCTAACCTACACAAACGATGACTGACGATGACAGTGACAATACAAAATAGCGTCAGTTTTACGTTTCGTTCCACAAGCCGGCAAAAGACGGTAAACACTACACATTTTAATTTTAATAGCTCTTAATGAAAATAATGCCTAATTTAAATGTAAACTGTTAAATATAATTATGTGTGCATGAAAAGTATAGAAATAAGTACACAATATAATTATTTACGTAAATTTATATAAAATAAAATGTTACCGAACCTAAGACACCATAACTGTAGGTAAAACGAAACGTTCAATGCTGAGAATTCTATATAATCTGTGGTAGGGATTGACATAAATACTGTAAAAATAATTGATTTTCAATAAAATTTTTTTCAAAAAGAACGCGTCTCCGCATGTTGAAACTTTGCGTGTGTGCTTATAATAATGTAACCTTTCTGTAAAAAAAAATATCAACCCCCAACTCGTCGAACGTCAATGGAAAGCTATGCCAAGCTGTGCACTTGATATGTATATACCCTTTAAGTTACACGTTGTATATATATATATATATATATATATATACAACGTGTAAAATACATATATATATATATATATATATATATGTATTTATAAGTTTTTTCCGTTTTGATGAATATTTGGACAGTAGTACACCAATATAGCCCTCCCCATTTTAATTGTAGCTCGTAAAGTCCTTCGAAAAGTTGTCTGGAAGATATCACTCTCAGCGATAAGACCGCCACTGTAACCATTTTTATTTACAAATATTGTTATTTAAGTGTGATTCAATTATTGGTGTACAATAAAGTATATTCTATCTATCTATCTATACACGACCTGGGCTTCACGTCTGTGTCACAACAGTTACAACACGTAGTTTTTGTCGTCAGATATCAGTCAGAGTCAGACGCAACCATTTCATCTGATACCTGCGCACTTCAGAGTGTGCACAGGTAACTCGACACTGCTGAGAGTTTCGCCAGTCTGTAGTAATCACAATTAATCATCATGACCGGTTTAATTCATCAGTTGCGACGTTGTAGCGGATCTAGAAGTAATGGACAAGCTTGTTGGTAGTGAGTAGGTCACAATAATTTCCTCACTGGTTATTACGCACTGGGATAAACCTATATCCGGCTTACGATGGAGTTGAACTGACTTAGTGGACTAACTTAATTATCATTGTAAAATGGTTTTTGACGATCTTCATTTTTGTCATTTTTCGGGACAACTACAAAACCCTACCCTGAGATAAGCCGTACGCGTACTTATCCGGTTTTGTGTATTTAGTTCATCTTCGTGGAGCTTAACGTCAAGAACTGTAAAACAAATAATACCTGTTCATCGCTTATCTTTAGAATCAGCAAAAACCTATAAATACGTATAACTTGTCAATCTAATGATATTCTCTTTATTGTACACCGTAACAGAGACAAATAAGAACCTAACCACTAAAAAGGGCATTCTTATCGCAAAAAGCGATCTTTTACAGACAACCTTTGGATGGATTAGACACAGAACAAGAAACTAAATATACGGCTTTCGTACACCTCACCTCACCTCAAATTAAGGCAGAGATTCAATCCAGATTGCTAACGTATTATATAGTCGTATATGATAGTCAGCACACCAATATGTGTGAATAGTAATGATTTATTGAGTTATGGGATGACCAGACGTGGGAGTCTCTCTGGTAGATTAATAAATCAAATATCAAAATGATAGCTGCGATTATGAAAAATGGCTCACAAATGACTGCTCAGTTAAATACATTCTAAAATAAATTGGTTTTATATCAAACTAGCTTCCGGCCACAGCTCTGCCCGCAGCTCTGCCCGCGTGGGAATTTTAGCGTTTGGGGATATGCAGAACAGGGAGTACTGTCCCGCAATCCCATTGAAAAGGGAGGATCCTCCGACCAGACAGGTGTTTTGTCTGGTGGGCAAGTGCCCGATGTTTTGTGATCGGGTGATTAGTATGAGGGCTAATTGTGCGGTAAACTTTGCTGCGCGATACAGGATTTCTATAATTAGTTTGTACGTTGCGAGATAGATGTCGCTACTAGTGAATAAAAAGGACTTCTGTTCTTTAGTCCTTCGTTATTAAAAACGAACCGGATTAAGAAGTCTCTCGGGTTTATCCAGCAAGACCGCATTCAAGTCAAAGTAGCACACGTCTCCATAGTTATAGGGAAAAGGGATAATTAAAGTCTGCCTAAGCATTGTCTTGGATTTTACAGGAAAGCAGTTCCTCAGACGAGTTCTTGTTGTGATTGCCTTTCACTTAATGAATTTCAACAAAAGTTAATTGAAAGTTTATTTTACTTATAGCCAAGGATAATTATAACGTTTGTCTTGGGCTAAATAGGTAAGCAAAGCTCCAATGGTCGACAGTTGAAAGTGAACGGTAACCAAGCAGGTCAGTCTTACCTAACCGGCGACTATCCCTCAAGTAATCAACCTTACATCTCACGTTTCCTTCTATCTGCTATAAAACGTGGAATGCACGCATAATTGAATAAATAATCTGACATGGAGCAA
Organism: Tholera decimalis; assembly: GCA_943138885.2. Lineage (NCBI taxonomy): Eukaryota > Metazoa > Arthropoda > Insecta > Lepidoptera > Noctuidae > Tholera > Tholera decimalis. The sequence goes on from OW964559.2 coordinate 44,521,443, forward strand.
AAGCTATAAAATATTAAACACAAGCGTTCAAAATTAATACTAATACACAGTTCCGTTCCATCATCGGATGATGGCGATGCGCCATCGTTACATGGTGGACATCCCACACATACGCACGAAACGTTTTGGGAATACTTTCATTGTGCGCACGGTTAAGAAGTGGAATTCCCTGCCGGAGTCTGTGTTTCCCGATAGCTATAACTTGGAGGTCTTTAAATCAAGAGTTACTTACTAGAGGTTACTTCTAGGCAAGCGTGCTCCATCTTCAACCGCATCATCACTTACCATCAGGTGAGATGGTAGTCAAACGCGAGTCTAATAAGAATATAAAAAAAAGTCATCAGTTCATATAAACATACACTACACATATTACTGATCTATTTGAAGGAGGAGCTCGTGGCTGATATACAACGTGTAACAGAATAAACGCAATTCCTGAAAGTAGTTGGTTCAGAATCGGCTTCTGAATCGGTTTTCCGTCATACAAAATAGGTGTTAAATTTTGACGGAAAAATCTTTCATTTAACTTAAAACGGAAACACAGTATCATGACAAATTAATACATACAGAGAGTTTTTTTTTTACGTTGTAAAATCATCAAATAAGTCCTCCCACCCCGGGCAGATCCGGAGGGACTGTCAGACTTGTACTGACTAAAATCCACGGTGTTCCTTCAATAACGCTTTACATACCGGGGCCACGGTAACGGGATGAGTCCCACGACCCCGGCAGGCTTCGGCCCTCTGCAGAGGGGGCCTCGTCATGTTGCTGACGCTCTTTGAGGCGCGCGTGGAACACAACGCGCCGTCGACCCGGGCATGGTCCATGGTCGGACAGCGAGTTGCCCTTTACTCGCTGTCCGCATGCCCGCGCCTACGGTGGCCGGAGATCGTCAGCCGACGTCCGACGCCGTGGGCGTCTACCACTGCGGCTGGGCTGGAGGGAGGACGCCATCCTCTCCCTCACGCGGCCCGCCTCCTCCTTCGATAGCATGACTGCTTCGCAGAAGGAGGCGACCGCTTCCCACTCCGTCTCGCCCCGCAGCATGGCCTCGACCAGTGCCGGGCGCGAGAGGTCTCCGCCTATCGCCGCCGTGAGGACACGTCGGTGCTCTGCCCAAGCGGGGCAGTCTTGCACCGTATGCTCTACTGTGTCCTCAGGGCGATCCTCGCAGTGGTGACACCCAGGCGTTTCTTCCTTCCCCATCAGACACAGTTACCTCCCGAAACTTCCGTGTCCGGTGAGGACCTGTGATCATGCGGTAGGTCAGGACGCCGTGACGCCGATCTAGCCACTCCTCAAAGAGGGGTCTTACCGCTGCAATTGCGGCGTGCCCGGCCGTCGGTTGCGACAATCGTCCCCTCCATACTGCCCTGAGATCGCGCCGGAGCTCTTCCCGCCGCGCCTCGACTTCTCGAGGCATCGGGGAAACGCTCCGGCGCTGCGCCTCCACGCGCCGTTCATAGACGCGCTGGAGGGCAGTCGTCTAGTATATAACCACTTGAGAGAATATAGGCCGATTTCTTTGAAGAACACGACTCACTGTTTTGGGTCGGGCGGGAGACAGGAATGCAGAGTTGTAATTGGTCAGTTCAAGGTCAAGTTGCGTAGATTTGCCTGATTAGGAACCCCTAATCAGGCAAATCTACGCACTACTTCTACTTTATTATATATTCTTCTACTTTCCCTTAAGCAAGTAGACCAACCGGTCTACTTGCTTAAGGGAAAGTAGTCGATATCGATAAAATTGATGTTAACATTGTATAAATACCGATTAAAAACATTTTAATTAAGGCCCAAGTTAATTAGTATTAGAGTCCGCCATACTATTTGAAGCCTAAAAAGATTGAATATAGGTATCTTATTTTCACGATTTGACTCTTCTCAACATTATATCAATAAAAAAAACTAGAAACCAATATCCCCTAGTAATCTTATCTATCCACTGTAATTTTAATTCTGGAATCTTCGGAAATCTTAAATGAAAACATGCATGTAACACAGAACAAAAATCTTTAGAAATTGCTCCTTTTTTTTAAGTCGGTTAATGTAGTTGGTATTTTATGACAACTATCTTGACTTGACTAATTGAATTTAAAAAAAATATGTTTAATTTTGTAATTATCGATATCGTTTTCAGAAGTTAAAGTTAACAGCACAGATTTTTACGAAAAAAATACAAAGGGAAAGAAAGGGATAAAAGAATTAGAATTATTTAATGAAAGAAAGAGACTTTTCCACGCGCGACTCAACCGTGGGCTTGCTCAACAAAGCCACCATTTTAAATAGACCCCTGCGGTGGCTTATAATTTGATTAAATAAAAAAAAAATTCGTAGTATTTCATTACTGATGAATAATTATGTCATCCATTTAGTATCTAGATGTCTGGGAATGTTTTACACACCACTTCAACACGCATGAAAGCATTATTGTGCGTTATAAATTGGATACAAAAATTTAAAATTTGTAATTGTTTAGCATATACACAGGTCTTATACTTGGTCACAACTAAAATAATTCGTGTACCGTAGCCAATATACAAGAGCAAAAAGACTCATAGTTTTCGTGCGTCGGGGCGCTGTATGCGCGGTCAAGTGGTTTTATAGTCTTTGGTCTTAACATATTATATATCGAGATTCCTCCCTGACTTGGAAAGCATGTTAAGATGTTTGTCTCGGCTGTCATTTGTTCATCTTTGACAGTCGTTACGGGTAGTCAGAACAGAAGCTAGAAACTCTGACACATCTTACCACAACATACGCAACTATGTCAGATTATCTGTGAGCATCTTTCCTCAAAAGATCGCCTGAGACGGTAACCTACAAGGTTCCCATATATTTTTAACCAGTATATGTATGGACTAGCGACCCGCCCCGGCTTCGCACGGGTGCAATGTTTATATTAAATACTAGCTTCCGCCCGCGACTTCGTCCCCGTGGAAAAAAAATCCCCCGTTTTTGAAACATTCTTCATTACTGCTCCGCTCCCATTGGTGTTAGCGTGATGATATATAACCTATAGCCTTCCTCGATAAATGGGCTATCTAACACTGAAAGAATTTTTCAAATCAGAACGGTAGTTCCTGAGATTAGCGCGTTCAAGCAAACAAACAAACAAACAAACAAACAAACAAACAAACTCTTCAGCTTTATAATATTAGTATAGATGGAAATATTGTATGGACTTTAAAAGAGACGGACCCCTGAGTTTGTTTCGGTGTTTTTTCTCAGGGTAGTCAGTTAAGAAACACCGTAGCATGGTGGCGATGCGTGGCTGTGGCTATGCTAAAAATCTATAAAAGAAGAAGTTTTTGTGACCGATTACTCCGCCGCATACCCTGTCATAATCCTGTGCACGCGCCTGCCTCATATAGTATAAATTTACATAAAAAATGACGTGTAAAAATGTTATTTAATAATCAATTTGCAAAATAAAGATCATTTTAAGCAGGTGATAATGATGATTACTGAGCTATTTGTAACACATCCTCTACATTTTCTGTGCGCACGGCCAAGGTTTGGAACTCTCTGCCGGCTTCTGTGTCTGCCTTCAAAGCAATAGTGAACACGCACCTCCTGGGCTCGCTGGTCCCATCGTGGACTTCATCTATCGTTTACCATCAGCAAATTAAGTCAAGAGTGGGTTCATCAGTAATACAAAAAAATCCGGTCAAATGCGAGTCAGACTCGCGCACCGAGGGTTCCGTACAAACCTGTAGGTAAATTTTTAAAAATATTTGTAATATATCATGTAACCAAAAATTTATGCTTTTCGCCATTTTTCCTTTATCTGTACTATAAGACGTTGCTTTGTACCAAATTTCAAGATTCTGAGTTCACGGGAAGTACCCCGTAGGTGTTGATTCCCTTGCGAGTGTCGAAAATGCGGCATAAACGGATGTATCTTTTGGTTACGTTGGCTTAGAAGTTTGATTTTTCTACAGCTCCTAGGGATATGAATTTCAGCTTGATACCTCCACGCGTTCTAGAGAAAAAGGGTCTTGACGGACGGACAGACGGACAACAAAGTGATCTTATAAGGGTTCCGTTTTTTCCTTTTGAGGTACGGAACCCTAAAAAACAATCACGCATCACTTAAGTTTGACTCGTCAAGTTCTTTCCATTGTTAATTAATCACTATGTACTTATTCACAATGTAATCCTCTCGAAGTGTTATACAAGTTAAACTTAACGATAGAATCACACATTAGCATATGTAAACAATGTGAACATTACGTAAGGCGAACTCCGCGGAGAGCACGGCACGTTCGCGCATGCGCGTGGTCTGCCGCGCCGGCGCACCGCCACGGTCAAGGTCATGACTACGATGTACGGTACTATTAACCGGGAAAGCGAAAGTTGCTGCGCGCTTCATGTTACGCGCTAATTCACTTTCAACAACAATTTTACTAATATTATAAATGCAAAAGTTTGTGAGAATGCATGGATGGATGTATGGATGTTTGTAACTCTTTCTGGTAAAAACTACTGAACGGATCTGAATTAAATTTGTGTAACAAATTGAAACCTTGATCTCTAAACTAGGAAACTGCTCTCCAGGTACTAAACCTCTCCAGGTACTAAACCTCTCCAGGTTCAGTACCTGGCGGTACCCTCAAGCAGCGGCCCTTCGCAACAACGTTTAACAGTTCTAGGATATTTTTAATTAATATCACAAAATAAAATTACATGTTTTACAAATTCAGATAAGTGTAACATAGTATTATGCTTTTATGTGTGTGATAATTCGTACTTATGTGTTATTTTTTATAAAATACATTGCTCCACACTAGATTTTTCCTGTATTGGGCATTTTTACACATTGTTACACGGTGCGGGAATAGAACCCACGACACGCATTTCAGCAATCGATCACTCACATACTTTGCCAACAGTGGCCTGGTGGCATCGTATTCTACTTTCACTGTTCGGATAGGTACTAAGAAGATACTTTTTGTTATTAGATTCTTGAGGTGTCACTAAGATTAGCAGTATTTTTACAACTTAGCAGTAACAATAACTTTCATGACAGAATATTCGGAAGAGGTAAAAGGCCCTCATAACAGAAAAATTTAAATCTTTATGCGCACACGATGCTAATGCTTGCTATTAAATCGACATAACAATATCAGTCATGCTTAACAAATCAGCTACGATTATAAAATAACTACCTACTTCCGAAACGAACGATAAAATTAAATTGGTTGGCATTTTGTTATAGTTTTTAGAATGTGGATGTGCTCGAAATTACACAGAAGCTCATAACTGAAATGCTAGACGTTCACTTGTTTCAGTTGGAGGCTGTCGCTCGCTGCAGCCACTCGGAACCGAACCTGTGACCTTGATACAACGTGCCAATTAACACATCTATATTACCAAAATATTAGACCAGTTGTTGATTCTGCGATTATGCAAGTCGTTTATATCGTAAATATCGCGATTCGTTTAATAATTCTTCCTCAATGATAGGATGACTCACGTTAAGCAATTTAATACATGTTACACTATTTTGGTATATAGAATGTTTAAGTAGGTAGGTCATATGTTCAAATTAATTAATTTACTAGTGACCCGACCTGGCGTCGCACGGGTGCAAATCTTTGAATTTCTCGGGTTTCCTCTACTATAATATCTAATGTATTATATACATAAAACCTTCTTCTTGAATCACTATATCTATTGCTGAAAACTTAATTACAATCCGTTGCGTAGTTTAATCATACAGACAGCGGGAGCGACTTTGCTTTATATATGATACGCATAATTACATAAACTTGTAAAAAAATAGTGGACAGAAAAACGATAGAAAGAAAATTGCGTGTATTGGCATATTAAAAAAGAAAAACACATCATATTCAACAAAAAAAAAAACGACAGGTTGCACTCCGGGAGTGCCGGCAGAAGTGAAAACTTGAATATTAACGTTGTGCATTTTTAATATTTTGGAATGGTTAGGGAATAATTTTGCACGAATTGCTTTAATTATCAGTATAAAAGTACTATCATTTATGTGGTAGAATACAATATTTATTTATTGCGCTATCGTACACAAACATGACAATTTATATTACATTAAAAAGCTTATCTCTTAGAAAAATCAACTTTCATCCATAATTTCGACGACTTTTTCACCATCATTATTACCAGAACCATCATCGCCAATCTCTAAAACTACGAAACAGCAGGCGCAGGCATACATTTTCGCCGCGCCGTAGAAAGAGAGGGGGATACTTCCTCTCCTACGCCGCGCCGGCTGTCTACTCTCCGTCCGTCTTACGAATTTTCGATCAGGTCACGTGTCGTGACGCGAGTTTAACATTTTTTACCCATTACAAAAAAAGTGCACTACGCCGCTAAAGAAGTTTTCACTTCAAAAATCGTGTGCATTGCGGCATGCACATTTTCAGTATTTACACAAACACACACAAGCTTTTATCAATTTCTTATACAATAATAATTGAAATATATTAGCAAAATAATAATATATAATAAGGTTACTAAAAGAATTAAATATTTAAATATATCATTTCTAGACCTACCTATTATTATTAAATAAATGTTTTTGTATTTATGTATGTGCATATACATATATTTATTGATTTTTGCTATATATCTGTTGCCTGCAATTAACTATAATTACAATATACTATAAATAACTATAATTATAATTACATAGACACCGTTTAATTTATTGCTAACCAGCTTCTGTGTACGGCATTGCTCCCGTAAACAGTTTTTTTTTTATATCAAGATAAATTAGCTTACAGCACGGGTATATCACTCTCGAACCGTGGGTTTCCCGATAGCTATAACCTAGGGGTTTTTAAGTCAAGAGTGAATAGGTTACTTCTAGGTAAGCGTGCTCCATCTTCGACCACATCATCACTTACCATCAGGTGAGATGGTAGTCAAACGCGAGCTTATTATCAATAAAAACAAGGACGAACAAACACACTATCACAGTGTTCTTAATAGTATGGATATTTTGACCTTAACTGTCCGGTCTCGCAAATACATCAATAAATTTATGTGTTAGAATTATGCAGCGCGTAAAAACACTTATTTTATGCATTTTTTTAAAACAATTATTTCTTTTAAATATAAAAAGTTACAACCTATGTTTTTTGCTTATAAATAATATAGCTTTGAAAAGAAATGTATCAATAGTTTTAGTGTTAGAAACATACATAGGTACAATATTTTTTTCTTTATACAATTTATAATATTAGTTTAATTATATTATGTAGAAGCAATTCTGTTAATCTTACGTAGATTTAATAAGTTTAATGGTCCATAGAGCGATTTGCAATATCACGACAATACACAGATATGAATCATTCAAAAAGTATGTAATGTAGTCCTACATTAAACAGCCTAAATGTTTTAATAATTGATTTAGATACGGGTAAATATCCGTTTACAACAAGTTAATTATATCCCAACTTTTTGTTCGTATCTGTTTTTCTTAATTTGAACAAAAAATATAAATTTTAAATGTAAGTTTTTTTTTTTAAGATGATGATAGAATTTTCATTAGTAGCAATCTTGTTAACCCCTCCGACTAAGCTAAATATGCTTGTGTCTGGAGTGAGTTCACGGCAATAGTGTAATGGGTGGGATTCGAACTCGTGACCTCTCGATCACAAGTCCGATTCCTCAGCCAATAGGCCATTGACGCTTCGTAAATTAAAACATGTGCAAGTATAATAATTACTTAAAGGCTAACACAGCATGCAAATTATAAAGTTAACAATATTTAAAACGTTAAAATTATATTAAAACTAGCTGTGCCCGCGACTTCGTCCGCACGGAATAGTGACTTTCGGCAGCATTTTTATTTTTTTAGGCTAATTATTTTGAAAATTAAACACCTACATAATTTGAATGACGTATTTATTAATATCTAATCCAAAGTCTAAAAAATAAGTTTCAAGCTTCTAGCTTTAAAAATGAAGTAATTTCTATACAAACTTTCATCCCCTATTTCAACCCCTTGCAGCCTCTTCTTCGCATTAAAAAGTAGCCTATGTCCTTCTTCAGGCTCTAGACTATGTCCGTACCAAATTTTATTAAAATCGGTTGAGTAGTTTAGGCGTGATTGCGTAACACACAGACAGACAGAGTTACTTTCGCATTTATAATATTACTAAGGATTAAGATTACAGTTCTAATGTGGAAAATAAAATTAATAAAAGATTAATGATACAATATTTTATGAATGATTAACAAATACTAAATAGATACAATTAAATTATAATATTATCTCGCATACTTTTTGTTCACATTAATGTAAACGTTCAATATGTTAGGTATTTTTTTATGTACCTAATAGTTTGTGCATTGCACGCGAAGAAAGCTTTCAATGTTGCTTATGTTACTCGCTAATAATGCCACATTATATTGGTATAATTTTTTTTCGGTCCAAATGTTTTTGGGTTTATAATAACCATGTATGTAGGTAATCGTAGAGTTTCTTGCAGGTTTCTCCATAGGAAACGACCGATTTCAAACCGTGCACTAACTTCTGACGTTTTATAAGTTTTACAAACAAGAAAATATCAAATATTTCCATTTCATAATGTTATAGTAGATTATCAAAATGTATTCAACACGATTGCAGGACTAACAGCTATAATAAAACACTAATTATAGAGCTGTAAACAGAGAGCCAATTAAAACTCCTCACCTTTAGAAACCAAAAAAACTTTAACTGAATACCTTTGTAAACAGCAAAAAATACTTAAATCAATTACACATTTTAAATTAGTATTTTCATTTTAGTTAGTAATTAGTAGTTTCTTAATATTACTAAAATTATTTTATTTATTATTTTAACGGACTGATAACAACTTGTAATACCCGCTGTACAATTTAATGTGATAACCTAATCGCCACTCTGTATAGCAAGTTACAGTATCTATATCTTTCTACAAGCGGATACGAACTTATCTAGTAACGGAAACCTACCCAAGTTGAGTCAAAACTGTTATAAAAATAAATAAATAAACTTTATTCATTGACAGGTGTTGTAGTACAACAAGTAAATACACTTAACTTATATATCACTTTTTGCACTACTTTTAAGCAGATGTCGTATTGCTTTCCTGGCTAGGCTAGTTGAAAGCCCCTGGGTTAAGTTCATAAACTAACTTAAGAACTAAGTGTAATGTTTAAAATTTTTCAAACAGGCACTACACGTTGACAGTGAAGTACTGTATAGTACCGGATAGTAGAAAACGAAAGTAAACACCGTGCATCGACCCGAATTCTCAATGGAGACAGGTTCATTCATGGTCATATTACCTACGATGATATCCGGTCACTCTCTGGGTCACTCACACTCATATAGCCTCCCACAGTAGGTACTTACCACACAAAGGGCAGGTATGTGAACTTTAAACAAATTGTACCACTTACTTGGTCGAAATGGTAATCAGTTTTATATGAGGTTTTCATTAATTGACGATGTCCATAAAATGTAATGAGAGGTATGTTCGCAGTGCTGTAGTGATATATTAACCTTTCACAAGAATGTTCAGAAATTACTCAAGTGTGAGTGCGTAGAATGTCATATACAGTATGTTAGTTTAAACAAGGGACATATTCAAACCTACAATAGTGTATGCTTACATGATACTAATAAAAATATGAACAAAAAAAACACTGATAAATAACAGACAGAACCATACCAAAAGTCCTCAGGGGGACTCCCGCGGGGGCGGAGCTTACACACGAGCTTCCTTTTTTTGGTAGGATCGGGCTGTGTTTTGCCACGTGATTACTTTAGGTACTGTTTACAAGTTCATTGACCTCTTGCGCCTCAGTGTACATGAATTACGTAAAAAAATTAAGTTATAGGTTTTTCACATATTTGGGACGAGAATCGAATACTGAATACCCTCCCTCAATAAGTCCCTCGTTTAACCTAACACACTATATGCTTAGCCTGTTCCCAACTATGTCGGGGTCGGCTTTGAGTCTAACCAGATGCGGCTTGCAGCGACTACCTGTCTGACCTTCACAACCTAGAAGCTGGGTAGCACAATACCCCTTGAGAATAGTGTCAGATTTTCTGGCTTCTAACTATAGTAGTATTCAAATAACCTGGCAAGAGTCGTTCAATGCGCAGAAGTCGATTTTTAGGTGTCAGCGGTTGTTAGCGGGACGCGGGGTATGACGTAGCGCCGCTCCGAGCGCGCGATTGGTGCGTCAGTAGTTCTCGTTCAATTTGCTCCCGAATACACTTGCGTACACCGTAAAGTTGTACCCTTTGTTTTTGTTACGAGTTGTTGTTTTAAATTTAGTTTTTGTTACGTTGATTACAATGCCAGGACCAAATACGCAGACTATTGAAACGTCAGAAAGAACAGTTAGACACTATAGTTAAGGGAGGTTGAAATTCCAAATTCGTCACTGTCTTTAGGACAGCGGGAAAAAAGAAGAATAAAAGGGGTAGCAGTTTTATTAACTAATTGTGACGACGAGAACATATTATTTTTAATGTTTTTTTTTTTTTTTAAATACGTCTTTTTCACTTTTAAATGTATTTATGTATTATATCTATTTTATTTATAATACCGAATTAACGAATAAATTCCTCTTCTTTCTTTAACATTCTTCTGAACAGACATGATTAAAAATAAATGATGGCAATAACCATAGAATAATGGCAAGCAGTAAAAGTGACCACTTTTTTCTTCCACTAAGGTCACAATGCGCGAACTTACCCCCACTACGCCAAAACCTTGCCAACTTACGTGACGAGGACTATACCTGTAACTACTGTTATTTATTTACAAATCAACAACAGCCAACAGCAACGGTTCACCATGCATTCCGAAGCACGGAAGAATCTTGAGATGTTCTCCCATCCACATATCAATCTTCGGCAACCTTTGCCTAACATTGCGCGTCACAAGCACCTTCGAATTAAACAAAATTTTTGTATGAATCATCAATCTTCTAGAAGGTGTTACTATGTAGAAAGAAGTTACGTTTAATAAAAATGTATTGTTGCACTTAGCATTATAATTAATTTAAAACATTTCTACACATTGACAAATCTAAAACATTAATCAAATTCAAGACAATCTTATTGATGATCAGGTATTACAGAGGCAGAATACGAATTATCAGTAATAAATAGCCTTGCACTACTAAAGGTCAATGATGAGACCTTAGTCTTCTACATCGAATTCATTTAATTATTGTAAAATCTCCCATTCTCTATTCATAATATTTTTTATCGATAATAGGCTTGTGTTTGACAATCATCTCACCTGATGGTAAGTGATGATGTGGTCGAAGATGGAGCACGCTTACCTACAAGTAACCTATTCACTCTTGACATAAAGCCCCCAGGTTATAGCTATCGGGAAACACAGACTCCGGCAGGGAATTCCACTCCTTAGCTGTACGCACAAAGAAAGTATTCCTAAAACGTTTTGTGCGTATGGGTGGGATGTCCACCATTCTTCCACAAGTACATTTTATATTGTTTCCAAACTGAAAAATGAGCAAATGGGTATCAGTGTCAATACATTTTATTGATATTTTGAATTTGCCAACTTTAAAACTAAGAAAGCGTATCTTTATAAAACGTGTTATTATTTCTGTCAGGGTTTCTCAAAATTACCGCATTTTGTAATAATGAACTGACCTGACACGAAAGAGGGTAAGGCCCTTACACCCACAGGTCGGAGGCGACGCAATTCGTATTATCTTCGATTGACATATAATTACGTAAACAGGGTATGCATTGCTGGCAGTAATGTCAAACTGATCAGAATCAGAATCTTCAAATTAATTAAACATGATTTATTTGTTAACTGATGAATGTTATACTGTATTTATACAAGCTTTTGCTCGCGACTTTGTTCGCGTGGGAGGTTTTTACCGCGTAATCCCAATCCCGTGGGAATTCTGAGATAAAAGGTAACCTATGTGCTATTCCAGGATGTCAACTATCTACTTACTAAATTTAATTAAGATCTGTTCAGTAGTTGTTGCGTGAAAGAGCAACAAACATACATACATCATCAACTTTCGCTATTATTATATTAACAGGACTAGTAGTTGCTCGCGACTTCGTTTGCGTGGGAAGTTTTTCCCGTATAAATCCCGATCCCGTGGGAATTTCGTAAAATCCCGTCTTAGCGAGCATCTACGTACTAAAAGGAACCCCCATGCAGAATTTAAGAAACCTACTACTTGTAGTTTCTGAGATTTCATGAGTGGTATTTCGCTTTTATACATATATATAGATCATATAGTACTAGCTACCTTTTTTTTCTGGGACTAGCTATCTGGTCCAGCTTCGCACGGTTTCATTCTGCAAATTCACACAAAAACTTAGTAAATTATACTAAAACCTTCCTCGTGAATCACTTTATCCATTGGTGAAAACCGCACGAAAATCCGTCCCGTAGTTTTTGAGTTTATCGCGAACAGACATACACGGCAATATAGATAAAGTCACACGCGAGCCGCGAGCTTGGCCTTGACATCCGCAACACACGAACATCAAGGCCGAACCATGAATCAGACGTATTTTTATCTTCTAACAAGTTTTAACTCTTTTATTATCGCATTTCAATATCATTTTAATGTATTCCTTGCCCTCCGGAACGGATCAGAAAATTATTCGATTGCAAATACCTACAACAACTCTCGTTCGACATTTCCATTAATTGGATCACCGCACCTATAGTGGCAAACCTGATTTGTAATTTTATAGGATTCAGTTGGTAATTCTTACTACACTACAGAACAGAAGCACATTTAAATCGGTGCGTTACAAAATATAGGGCTAGGCTAGAATACGGACAACACTGCATAGAGTTTAAAAAATCTGTATTATTATTGTTTTAGCTTGTAAGGTGTGTTCTTTGTTGGGGATCCAATTCAATAAATAAATAAATATACGTCTGGTTATCTCAAGACCGTGCTGTACTGTTTTTGACCTTCTCTAAAGGAAGCTGTTGTAATCACTCCAAATTTTGTAAGTATGAGGGTTTAGCATTATTACCTTTTCTAAAGCATTTGTCTGTGTAGAAAAGAGTATATTTCAACATGTAATGACTAATCTACTATGATTTTTTTATGAATGGTTACACTAGGTCTGTACTTCGTCCGTTTTTTAATATCTTTTAACACGTTCGCTGACAGTGAGCACTTACCCTGACACCACATTACGACAGTAGAATTTTCCATACTAAATGACAAATCAAGGTAGTACTCGTGCACAAGCAAGCAATATGAAACTACCCACAAAATACTCGTGTTACGGCAGTAAGAAATATGAAATTGCTCATAATATGACAGTGGATACTGCTCTTCATAATACTTATATGAAAAATTATCGTGAGACGACGTACTCTAAAAAATAAGTAGCCCGTCCCTCGCCGTACTGTCATAACGCACTATTTTAATTTCCCGCCTAACGACGTACTGTCAGCGAACGTGTTAATAAAATCCTTGTGTTTATAAGATAGCTACTAAACAGTTATTTTAATTATACATATTCATTAATCTTGTTCCATATAATTGTTTGTTACACTTGTCTTCATTTCTTCTTGTTAGCTTTTTTATATGTTACTACCAGTTGCTCGCGACTTCGTTCGCGTGGGAAGTTTTTCCCGTGTAAATCCCGATCCCGTGGGAATTTCGCAAAATCCCGTCTTAGCGAGCATCTACGTACTAAAAGTAACTCCCATGCTAAATTTGAGAGCCCTACTACTTGCAGTTTCTGAGATTTCGTGATTAATCAGTGAGTGGTATTTCGCTTTTAGGCCGTGCGCGCACTGCCTTGCGGTGGCCACAATTGCGGTAGTTCTACCGCACCGGTAGAATGACCGGGGCCACCGGTGACTCTGCCGCACGCGTTTATTCCACCGCAGTGCGCGCACTTCTATGACACTCCATACTTCACAGATTTTGCGTTTCCAAAACGCAACGCAGTGCGCACACGGCCTTAAGTACTTATACACTACTAATTTTTAATTAGTACAAATACTTAAAGGGCTTATTAGAAAAGGTCTTGTTATTATATATGTAAAGTCTCACTATATAATATTGATAAATAGCAAAGTTATTAGCGTTTGTTTATATCCCAAAATGTCACTCAATTTACGGACATATTGTACAGGCCATTCATGTATTCATTAATCGTGATGTCGCGGTCACGCGGTCTCGCTCAAACTTGCCCCGCCTCCAACAGCTGTTATCGTAATTGTAGGTAGCTTAGACGCATCTTTAAGCTTTACGATAAAAAAAAAGTAAAATAGAAGGTTTACGAAGAATAATAGGCACTTATTCAATTCAAACTTTACCTTCATACTTTTATTGGACTTAGGACCAACAAAATTAGCAACTTTTTTACAAATAAAACAACTAGGTAACTAAAGTAAAATGAAATCAAATCAAATCTTTAAAACTTGTTTGAAAAGTAATTTTGGCGTATTTAAAAGGTTTGAATCATCTGATATTTACAATAATGAACGTTTACAAAACTTAAAAACAACTTACAGGTATTTTAATTGTCCTTCGGAATGTCCACCACCATTATCAATGCAAAGACGGGCACGTTTAATTAAATTATTTTTTAACGATAAAAGTATGTTTCGCTCACTTTTCACTAGGTCAAATGCGTTCAATATGCGCTGTTTTAATTGTTCTAACTTACAGGTATTTTAATTGTCCTTCGAAATGTCCACCACCATTATCAATGCAAAGACGGGCACGTTTAATTAAATTATTTTTTAACGATAAAAGTATGTTTCGCTCACTTTTCACTAGGTCAAATGCGTCCAATATGCGCTGTTTTAATTGTTCTGCACTTGTTGGCTCACTAACATACACTCGTCGCTTAATTTCACTCCATAAAAAAAAGTCCAATGGCGTGAGATCGGGCGAGCGTGGAGGCCATTGGACGGGGCCCCGTCGACCAATCCATTGACTCCCGAACTCCTCCGTCAGGTACTCACGCACTGCGCTATGGTAGTGCGGAGGCGCGCCGTCTTGCTGAAACCAGAGGCCTCGTAAGTTGGCTAATGGAATGTCATCTAACATTGAAGACACCATAGTCCGAAGCAAAGTTAAATAACTTTCTCCATTAAGACGCCCTTCAATAAAATAAGGGCCAACGATATTTTCATTTAGGATTCCTGCCCAGACATTTACAGAAAACCTGTGTTGAAAGGAGTTCTCCTTTGTTAGCATTGGATTTCGTATTGACCACCAGTGTTCATTGTGTTGGTTGAACAATCCAACACGAGTAAACATACACTCATCGGAGTATAACACATTTGCTTCTGTGTTATTCAGTATCCACCTGCAGAACTCCATCCTTGGTTCATAATCCACACTGGTCAATTCTTGACCCTTTCTGTAGTGGTATGGGTGAAATCCAGACGAACTAATGATCGTCCATGCACAGTACTGGCTGATATTAAAATGACGAGCTGCGTCATTCGTACTTCGCCGGGGATCTTCTTCAAAGTAGTCCACTACATCGTCGTAAAGGTTTTGGGAATACGCCGGTCTTCCACGTCCTTGGCTATGGGCCGGTGCGCGGAATGATCCGTGGTCGAGTAAACGTTGGTAAACATTTACCACAGTCCGAACGTTTGGCTGGCGAGCATTTGGGTACTCTTCCCTGTACATACGAACAGCGGCACTAGCGTTTTCACCAGACAAAAAGTACACACGCAACATAGCCACGTACTCCCGAGATGAAAACTGGTAAGCCATCGCGACAGCAAAACGTAACAATTTAGATTAAAAAGCACGCGCACGTTTCCGCTAACAAATTGGCACTGTTAGCTCAGGTTCACTCAGTGTTGCCGTTTAGGAATAAAAAGAGTCCCCAGACGTCGATGCAAAAGTCGCTAGATTTTGAAAAGAACAATATTAAAAAATCCGCTAGAAGTCGCTAAATGGTAGCAAAATATGGTGTAAATAAAAGCAAATTTCTATAATCAAGCTTTTAATCGTAGTAATGAAATCCCTATAGGTTTAAACAACTAAAAATTTCGTTATCTATTGCGTCATTTTCGACTTCGACAACTTCTAATGGCTAGTCTTGTGCATGCTCGGTCATTTTTGAGATTGCTCCGTACTAGTTCATTTCGGACAGTGAACTATTTAATTTTATTAGTTCTAATAGCTCTAATCGGTCATCGCTTTCAGCAGTCAGCGGTCACTAGAAACGTCTCGCGTGTTCGGGTGATAAGCTAAATTAGACATTATGCAATTGAAATAACACGTATCTTATCTCATTCTTGCGAATTCAGTCGGTAGGATTCGGGTAGCATCGTCATTAATCGGCTACTCTCTCCCGTTCTCATTCATTCACAGGCATCGAATGGATTCGTATAACGCTTCTGTCAAACAATCAGTGACTGTATTTCAATTCCCGTTCGCACATTACGATCGCGTGGTTTAGAATGTACATCTGTACGAGTTCGAAAAAAATCGAAAAAAAATGTCGCTAAGCACATCAAAAAACCGCTAGATCTAGCGACAAAGTCGCTAGAACGGCAACACTGGGTTCACTCTGCGATAAAGGATCGCTGGCCAGCCGAAAGGAGGGGGCGTGGCTTGAGCTTAGACGCGAGTTTGCCGGGATCTATGAATGGCGATCGAACTGGACTAGCACTGCGCGTAATATTTTCTAGTAGTAATTGTTATGAATGATTGATTCAGTTATGAGTTTACCAGTTATGGCAAATTTTCGTAGACAATTTTGGGGTTTCGTTTTTTTTACTTTTGACTACATAAATATGATCAGTAAAGTGTACGGATAGAACCCCATTTTTTTTTGTACTAATTAAAAATTAGTAGTGTATAGATTATAGTGGTGTAAAAAATGTTGATAAATAAATAAATAAAGATTACGATATAACGTCATCATCATCTGAGCTTAGCCTTTTCGCAAATATAGTAACAAATATTGTAACGTAAATGCAAAGTAAACCATTTAAGATATTAGAAGACACCTGCACACAAATGAAGAGACCTGCTTATCTAAATAATCTGTACCTATTATATATGATGCAATAGATCTAGGAATTGGTCCAACTGGTTTTTCGTCTGATGTAACGATATTTTATTTTGAAATTGGTTATAAATAACAATTTTAGACATCATTTTTGACATATTACGTTAAATTAGATGAGGCCGGTGTTTCCAATTAGCCTTTGAAGAAACGCCGAAACAAGCTAAAAGGTCAGATCATATGAGAACCATGACCAACTATGTAGGACAGAAAATCATGTTTATTCTGATAATTTAGCCATCAGAATAAACATGATTTTCTGTCATCTGCGGCCTAAATAAATACGCGGGTAGTCCACGGTGTACTATTTATCTATATAAAATACAAAACAATAAATAACGTTCTCAAAACATATACATACATAATACAAACAATTTAAGGAGAGAGATAAAGATCTTTTACTAAGTTTTTGAAAGAAGATAGGGTTTGTGCTTGTCTTACTGACATGGGTAAAGCATTTCACAGCCGTACTGCCTGAGTTGCGAACGACTTACCATAGAAATTGGTGGCGTGACTCAGTACCGCAAGCCTTAAGTTTTCTGATGACCTCAGAGATTTTCCACGTATGTCATGAAGAAACTTAAATCATTATTTAAGATAAGTGGGGGTTTTAGGATTAAACAGCACACTGTAAAGCAGAAACAAAATGTATAAGTTCCGGCGAAGACGTATTGGAAGCCACTTGAGTTTCATACTAAATTCGGATACGTGATCATATTTAAAATTAAAACACTTTTTTTATTTAAATATACACCTACATAGATATGCATACTTAGGTACTATGAGTATGTATGCCGTCTTTCTAAATTTTATCAGGATTTTGACCTAAATAAAAAAGAACATGTATGTAGTTCAGAATAATGTTAACAAAACAAATAACAGTAACAAGTAACAATTTTAACAGAATCGTCTGAGATAAACTCGGAATTTCGGGAAGAGCATCAACGTCGGAAAAGCCAGAGTTGACAATGGCCGACAAAATGATATTTGTTTGACAAGTTGATATACAAGACAAGATGGCTGCCAAGTCTTTTTAACCCACCAAACTTCAGATGTCGCTGTCGTCTATTGAAATTGATGACAGAGTTAAGTGTGCCCCCCCCCCTGTCTAACCTCCACAACCCAGAAGATTCTCTGGCTTCTGACAGCCGGAATCAACGGTTTGACTTGCTTTCCAAGACTCACAGGAATATCGATATGATAAGATTTCCTCTCATGACAGTTAAAATATAACACATATTTTTATATTACTCTAAGTGATCAGTCGGTTACTACACAAGCGTGACGTCAACACATCAAATATCCTGTGAGAAACTGACCACTCCGTACTTGGTAACAGTCAGGGCGTTGCCAGCAAACAGAAGAATGTCGGCTTTAACGAGCAATGTTGACGAAATGATGGCGATCGTCTCGCGGTATTACCACAAACCAAGCAAATAGCGTTCCGCGTTAATAAGCCACGCGCGTAGTAATTAGAGATATGATGATTAGACTACGAACATATATTTAACTAACATTTAGCTTTATTTTTATGAGATATAAAAAAAGGGTTCCGTACCATTGCCTACAAAAAAAAAATATCCCAATATTTGTAGGGGAGCCCCCCTTAAATATTTATTTTTTTGTAGTTTTTGTTATAGAGGCAACAGAAATACATCATCTGTGAAAATTCCAACAGTCTAGCTATCGCGGTTCATGAGATAAAACCTGTTGACAGACAGACAGATAGCGGAGCCTTAGTAATAGAGTCCCGTGACCCGTGTTTATCTTTTTGGTACGGAACCCTAAAAAGAACTAGCAATGTGGAATTATGGATAGGATTCAAATTACTAGCAATAACCCCTTTAATTAGTTAACTCACTCCAGACACAAAGCATATTAAGCTTAGGCTTAATATGCTTTGTGTCTGGAGTGAGTTTTCGGCAATAATGTAATGGGTGGGGTTCGAACTCGTGACCTCTCGATCACAAGTCCGACTCCTTAGCTATTAGGCCATTGACGCTTTAAAGTCAGAATTACATAATTCAGCGTAATTTTGTAAGGATGCTAAAATGGCTATGGCTATCTTCTTTTAACCCGACTGCGCGACGTAAAGAAGGGTAATGTGTTTATCAGTCTATCCATGTATGCATTTAAATGTTTGTATCTATGTGGCGTTGTAGAGGCCAAACGCGTGAACCGATTTCGATCATTCTTACGTCTATCAATTCCTAAAAACTTAACAGTAATCAAATTTAAAACATAAACAACAAAATGCCATATGTATTGGTTAAACTATTATTCTTGTTAATTTTCATATTGATAACAGGTACTTACTTTTTTATTGTATACATTTTCTTATTATTTCTCCCTTATTAATGTTTTGCTTTTCCAGTTATCTCGGTAATGAACTTTTAAATAACTCGAGTGAATTAGCTGGCATTACTAGATGATAACAGTGTGGCGTTTACTGAAGATGCAATATATAATATGCTAATTTGTTAAAATATTAAATTTTAAAAACACTGCTAAACCTAACTATGTACATAAAAAAACTTAGGCGTCAAAGTAAGTCTTGTCTAGTCTATAATTACCTACTGAATACTTACATCAAACAATAAAACGACAATGTAGTTGGACTAAATTGTTTTTTCAATTTCAATACTGTATTTGAAAACCTAATTCATACAAGTCAAACTTACTACCGTAAATTATGTTTACTAATCCTAAACCGACACTCTTAAATCTATAATAATTATCAATAATAACTAACCTATGTCCAAGGCAATATTCGAATGTACTATAGATATTAAAAAAGAAATAAAACACCGGAGGAAGTTTAATACTATGCTCTATTGCAGTTTTAATGGAATTAATTATATATTATATAAACAAGATTCGCTACACAAGTACACAAGCCGTCTATTCTGTAAGCATCGGAACGTGTGAACACTAGTGAAGTGACCTTGAGCTGAAAAGTTCACTTAAACTTCACCTACGTCCTCACAGTGAGTCATACATGAGAACACTACCGATCACACTTAGACCAGTCGGTGTCTTAAGAAGTTAACTGAACGGTAATTAACTAATTAAAGAAATGACCTACTAAAAAAATATTGTAACCGCGACGTTGGTCTAGTGACTACAGAGCGGTCTGGGGTTACACTTTTCTCGTACTTTGTATTTTCCAAATAATTCTGCTCCAGTGAGCATGTTTAAATATAGTATTTAAATTAATGTTTTATTGTATAGGTACTTTGTTTTTTTCCGTTGGGTGGGGACCTGGTGATCTATAATTCAGGCATTTCTATGCCTAACACAGACACCAGCTCTCAGCGACTACAAGTTGTAATCATTATTATAAGATGTACCTACATTTATGATTCACTGTTGTTAGCTTGTAATTTGTGCGGAGAAATAAAGAAATATATTATTATTATTAATTCCCAGGTCGGTCAAAAAGTATTATTTGATATTTCTAGCAGAAATTTCTCAGTAGTAGCCAGGAGTTTGAAAATTGGGAGTGAGACCTGTGCCTCGGTGCGCGCGTTAAACCGTTGGCCCTGCGCCTGAAGACTCTCCAGTCGTATCGGTTTGCCGTCCCATCGGACTATGAGAGTAAAGGAATGAGAGAGAGGAACCTGTACCTGCATATACTTGTGCACTATAATATCTCTTGCGCCGCTGACTAATTTCCGCTGAGATTGATCTCCATGGCTGGTCTAGAGGACTACTTTTATCAATCCTCTGCCGAAGAAAAATGCAGCAATGTAATCGCTACAATGCGCATAAACTCAACGACATTCACACACTTCATTTAGATTCAGGTTTATGTCGTTGTTATGCTGAGCACGGAAACAGAAATAAAATGGCGGCTAGCAACAATACAAACTCCTTTCGGATGCAAACCGGTCCCGCAGTTGTCAAGAATTTACACAACAGTCGTAGAATTCAAGCGCATCTACTCGAAATTAACAGAATTTTATGTGCTGTATAACCTGGCTGTGCGTATTCTCAAAATGTATTTGGATTAACAAAGTGGTCAATAGTGTCTTTCTCTTATTGAGGCCGTGCGCGCACTGCCTTGCGGTGGCCACAATTGCGGTAGTTCTACCGCACCGGTAGAATGACCGGGGCCACCGGTGACTCTACCGCACGCGTTTATTCCACCGCAGTGCGCGCACTTCTATCACACTCCATACTTCACAGATTTTGCGTTTCCAAAACGCAACGCAGTGCGCGCACGGCCTTATTTAATTATGTACACACATGACACTTACAAAAGAAAAACATATAAATACAGAGCACAAAGGTGCTGCTTATTTCCTAAGAAATTTCTTCGGAATGAGAATTAATAAGTGTTCATAATTTAATTAGCCCGCAATGTCCTACTGCAAGTCAACGGCCTTCCTCCATTTCTTCCAGTGGTCACGGTTCTGTTCCTCATCCTTCTAATTCTTAAGGAATTCAAATTCAGTGTTTCAAGATCTAACAGAAAAGACGTTGAAGAAATAAGCAAACCTGATGAACAAGTAAAGATGTTTTGGAAAGCAGGAGGTACCAGGAAGGAATCGTTCAAAGCAAGGCCTGCAAGCCTCAACACAATAAAACGCAGTATTTACACAATTTAAACATAATTGTTAAACAGTGGGATGTACTGATTGCGAGAATATTTTGCAACTTGTTCGCCAAGGTGAGCATAGTATTACAATTTAGTCGTATCCCGAGACTGTGCAACATCACATGTACTGCTGATAGAAGAGATTCTTCACTCCAGAAAGACAGGTACGTACTCCTCAAGATACTAATTACCAATAACACCAAGCTCATTGCCCTTTCAACCACATCTTTGGGCATCACAGCTGTTGTAAACCCCACAATATGATCAAGTTGATTAGATTATTGTAAGTTAGTGAAACTTGTAGATTCTGACACAGCTACTCTTTACAAAAGTCAAAAGTCAAGGTGGTTGTGTGTGAAACTGGTCACAATCGATACGTGTTTTGTGTTGGTGCATCCGTCATCTGGTGATGTCCTAGCTCATATGTTTTTACTTTTATAATTGGTGGTTTAGGTCCTAATTTCTCTATTGTGTAACTCTGGGTACGTAGGGCTCCAGCGGCGGCGTGACGTCACAGTTCCGTGCTATATATGTTGCCACGACCTCGACCGCACATCACTTACACGTCGACATGAGAGCCTTCGTAAGTATTACTCATTATTCCTTCATTAGCGCCTAATTTCATCTCTTCACAATATCAAGTTGGTTATATAACAATTCATTCAATTCAATTCACTGGGATCAATTCTAACGTGCTTTTGCTAAAAGTCAAGGATTTACTGAGTCATCTTTATTCGGTATTCCATGATTTTTCTTAATGACTCCATAGTTGTTAACATTCACTATCACCCAAATATAAGTTGTGTGTTGTTGTTGAAGTAGTGTGTTGGCTGCGCTTGCGTGTTGCAGCCTATGCCCTTCTCCTACCAAGGTTTAATCTATCTCTGAACCAAACTTCATCAAAATTCACTATACGTTTTAGACGTGAAATTTTAACAGACAGACAGAGCTTCTTTAATTTCTTTATATATTTTTCAGTCGAAAGTAAACAAAACATTATCAAATCACCTAACACAGCAGTTCACGCCTCTGTAATTACAATAAATGTGTCGCAATGCTAACATTTTTGTCAATTTCCAGCTGTTACTATGCGCCCTCGTGGCCTTGACATCTGCTACAGAGAAGCGCGTCAAACGAAGCTTCTTCAAAGAGCTGGGCTTAGACTGGCTGAGCGGCGGCTTCTCGGGCTACGGGAGCGGCCACGGTAACAGCTATGCTGGTGGGTACAGCAAGCCTCACAGCACCAGCGCAGGCTGGAGTGGCTACAGCCCAGCTCGCAGCAATGCGTATGGAAGCGGTGCCGGCTACTACAGCAACGCGGCACCAGCAACCGTCACATACACCCACACAGCACCCACCGCCGCTTCGTATCACTACGCGTCTCCCGCCGTATACCCCGCCTCCTCATACGCCGCTGCATCCAGCTACGCCGAACCCGCCACGCGCGTCGTCTCCGTCAATAAAATAGTGAACTTACAGCGCGAGATCACCGTACCGCAGGTCGTCAATGTGCGCAAGGTCATCACCGAACCCAAGGTCATCACCGTCAAACAAGTGGTTCCGTCTACTGGATACACGGGTTATGGTAGCGGTGGATCCACTGCCTACAGCAATGTGGCGCCCGCGTATGTAAGAGCAGGTTCCACTGGCAATTCGAACGGTTACAGATACGCTAGTGCCAACTCCGGGGCGTACTCGGGAGCATACGCCGGGGCGTACTCCGGGGAATACGCCACAGACTACAGCGGTTCCAGTTCCAGTAACAGCGAGGACAAGAGTGGCTGGTGGTGACGATAACGAACTCGTGATAGCTATACTGTACCATGTGACTTTTAAGTGTAAATGTTGTTATTTCGACTACTTGTGCGTACAATGTAGCCAGTCATATACGAAGGAAATGTTATAGGAAATAAAGGAAAAAATGCAAATAAATGGAAATTATTACTACATAGATATTTTTATTATTGGCGAAGTCAATATTTGTTCCCTAATCCATCTAAATGTATTAATGAACAAAATAATAACTGGGTCATTGATATTAATATAATGTGTGGTTACACTTAAGGTTACACGGAGCTTGAGAAATAGGTTCAAATTAATTTACTTAAAAATCGTATCTTATTTTAGACAAAAAGAACAAGTTCTTGCTCAATCCCATACTTGAATTTGTTCAGTAAACAGTCGCGAGCTGTGAGTGCTAATGTTTGTCCAGAATCTATAACACAGATCCGGTATGTTTGTAAGGCCCAGCGCCCACTATTGGCATCGGCACGGCTGAGGATTTTAGGTGATAAAAAGCATTATACATTAACTTCATAGCAATAAAGTAGTAATTTCCATGATATATGATCGTAGTAAGAAAAATACCGCTTCGGTATGCTTGAGGCTACTGCATCGGCAGCTTTGAGGCTGCTTCGGGATACTTCGGGTTCCTTCGGTACGCCGTCGCCCGCCGCGCTGCCGGCGCCGAGGCTCCGTGAAAGGTCGAAGCAAATGAACCAGACTTTCAAAATTTTCAGTCATAAAATTTTCGAACGTCATAACGCAAATGATTGAATAAATTGTTGAATTCACCGGACGTATATCGTTGCTTCCAAAGGCTGTTCACTCAAAATCTTCTCCTTGATTGATTAGATTTCTCTTCTTCTTCAGCAAGAGCTGAGATGAGCACTAGATCCCAATCCACCATATTAAATACAACTCAATAACAACTCTGAGACTGTTTTGAAGAGGAATACGATATTGAGACGCTTCGGCAAGCTTGATGACGGTGCGGCATGCTTAAGGACGCCTCGTCATCCCTAAGAACGTTGCAGCATGCCAAGTCATAGTTTCCGACAGTGTGCGTTTACATGTAGGAATGCCGAAGGATCCCTTTACTTGCCGATGCCGATAATGAGCGCCGGGCCTAACGTAAAATATGCGTACACATTAATATTCCGCAAACGTATACCTCTATACTTGAGTATTTTCATTATAATCTAATGGAACATTCCAAGTGTTCTGCAAGGTTAAGTTACGGTTGCTTAGGTCAGCCCTTGAACGGGTGACCTTCTTTACAAATCTACTTTCCACTGTGCCTCATGCACGTGAAGCACTTGGTCTAGTCACCCAGAATACTACCCAGCTACTGGAGTTCAGTTAGGCAATCGTTCTATTTAACACTAGAATTCCGTTATATATATAGTTAAAAATGCTAAGCTAGTTGAACAATTAATCCTTCAAAATTAAATTTTCACTTCGAATATCTTAATTTTTATCTGCTCTGCCCTGCCAATCCAAACACTGTAACTTTCGAAAACTACATTTGAGATATTTAACGATATAGGGTTTTATTTTAATTAATTTGAATGTGATAGTGTTTCTAGCTTGCCTTATCTTGCAAAATATACATTGTAATGAAAAAATGTAAGTCAGGGGTGTTAAACAGACTTCAAGGAACTTAATATAAAGTTGTTAAGCAAAAACACTGTAAGTCGACTTACAGTATTTTGGATTGGCACGGCTATGCTGGTACATATTCAATAACTCGCGATTGTGACGTGTGTATTTAAGAGATGACCAAAAAACTAGAACATAATTATATTCAGTTAGAAAATTGGAGCATTTTGGCAGAATTAATCGTAGTGATTTAAGTATTATGTAGAAATAAGTTATCTGTAGAGACGGCATGGCTAAAAGTTGGCGTTGCATCTGCAGCTATAGGATTAAATGAATATATACATATATATCTTCTATACTTATAATAAATCTGTAGAGAGGTCAATTCTGTACATGAAATATATTTCCAAAATAACTATCAGGGAGTGATTAAGGATCGATACTCATGCCAAAAATGCAATCAGTTAAATTTTTGTCTGTCTGTCTGTATAACCGTTATAGAAACAAAAACTACTCGACGGATTTTAACGAAACTTGGTACAATTATTTTTCATACTCCTGAGCGGGTTATAGTATACTTTTCATCACGCTACAATCAATAGGAGCAGAGCAGTGAAGGGAAATGTTGGGAAAACGGGAGAAGTTACTCCATTTTTTAAGCTTCCGTCGCGTGTGCAACCTTAATGGTTAAAGCTACACAAATCATTTCATGACGGAAATGTTCTCCTTAAAATTATATAAAAAATATCCCACGACAGCATATGTCTAACTTTTATGGTTGACTCACAATAACACGTGTAACTCCCGATAGCTTAGCAGTTCGAAGCTTTCGGATTATAATATTTGTCTACTCTTACGTTTATAACACTCTCAGTCACCCCTAATTGAAAAAGTTAACATTATTAACTATTCCATAAAAAAATTGGCCAAGTGCGAGTCAGACTCGCCCATGAAGGGTTCCGTAGTAACTATAATATAATATGTAAATTTATTTGACCAAAAAAAACCTTACAAATTTCTTAAAACTAGCTTATTTACATTTTTTACAACTGCGCCAAATAAATTAGTTTTGAAAAAAAAAACCTTACAAATTTCTTAAAACTGGCTTTTTTTCATTTTTTATAACTGCGCCGATTAAATTTGTTTTTCATAGTGTTTGTATGAATTACAAAGTTATATTTGCGGTTTTAGAAAATATGCTGTATCTCAAAAACTGCTGAACTGATTTCATTCAAACTAATTTTGGTTGAAAGTTTATATTAAGATCTACAGACATATATTTTTTTTAGATTTTTCACTCCATTATTATAGAAGTTAGAGGTTGTGTCCGCCACACACACATTTTACCACTTTGGAAGCTTATATCTTTTAAACGATTGACTTTATGGAAAAGTGGTTTTAGAAACCCCGATGTCGTTTTTAAAGAACTGTCTATAGATACCACACATGCATCGATTTCATGAAAAAAAATATTTTCAGGTTTAGTTCCATGTATGGGGAGCCCCCTTTATTTTAAATATTTTTTAATTTTTTTCTTAAAATCGGAAAGCGATTCACAGAATACATCTACCTATCAAGTTTCACATGTATAGTCCTAATAGTTTCGGAATAAAATTGCTGTGACAGACGGACGGACGGACAGACAGACAGACAGACAGACGGACAGACATGTCGAAACTATAAAGATTCCGTTTTTTGCCATTCGGCTACGAAACCGTAAAAAGAATCATATAAATCGGTATAGAAACACCAAAGTTATACATGAAATACGCTTATAATAATAATAAGCCATCGCGCGTGAAATATTAAGCTATAAGGATTATTTTTGAGAATCGGTCGCCGCGCTCGACGCGTCTTGCGGTCGAAGCGTTCTCTAGGTACTTAAGCCTCATGTGAACGTGATCTAAACAATATTACCAATACAATAACTTACGCTGACGGAGTCGCGGGCACAGCTATATTGTATCATTACGCTAAGGCCAATAGGAGCGGAGCGCCAATGAAGAATGCTTCAAAATCGGGGTTAAATTTAACGTTAGCCCAAAGTAACTATTCCACGCGGACGAAGTCGCGGGCAAAAGCTAGTATATATATATATATATATAATGTATAATTACTTGCTTACTTGCTAAATACTTGCTTGCTTTTTTAAGTTACGCTAGACTACAAAACCTTTGTACGCAGAGAAAAACTAATCCTCCAGTCCTGTGTCAAACTCGATCTACCACGGACAGCTGGCAATGAAAACCACTTGTCTTTGGTATTGTTCATCAAATCGTTCGAGCTCCTTTAAGTTCTAAGTTGTGCTACACGATACATAACAAATTCTTTTACTGCCTGAACAGGTCCACTTAAATTTGTATATTTCTGACCTAAAAACAGTATATGGGTAGTCTTTTGATGTAAAAAATACACAGATTTAAACCTACATGTTTCTAACATAATTTGCTCTGAATGTATAAACCTCAAAAGAGACCTGTGAGTTGGTTTCGGTGCTTTTTAGGGTTCCGTAGCCGAATGGCAAAAAACGGAACCCTTATAGTTTCGATATGTCTGTCCGTCTGTCTGTCTGTCTGTCTGTCTGTCCGTCCGTCCGTATGTCACAGCCATTTTATTCCGAAACTACTATACATGTGAAACTTAGTAGATAGATGTATTCTGTGAACCGCTTTCCGATTTAAAAAAAAAATAATAAAAAATATTTAAAATAACCATACATGGAACTAGAACTGAAAATATTTTTTTTCATGAAACCTATACGTGTGTGGTATCTATAGACAGGTCTTTAAAAATGATATAAGGGTTTCTAAAACCACTTTTTCATAAAGTCAATCGTTTAAGAGATATAAGCTTCCAAAGTGGTAAAATGTGAGTAGAAAATATGCTGTAACTCAAAAACTGCTGACTCGATTTCATTCAAACAAAATTGGTTTGAATGTATTTGAATGAAATCGAGTCAGCAGTTTTTGAGATACAGCATGTTTTCTAAAATCGCAAATATAACTTTGTAATTCATACAAACACTATGAAAAACAAAGTTATTTAGCGTAGTTGTAAAAATGTATATAAGCTAGTTTTAAGAAAATTTTAAGGATTTTTTTTATTCGTCAAATAAATATACATATTATATTATATTATTATAGTTACTACGGAACCCTTCATGAGCGAGTCTGACTCGCACTTGGCCAATTTTTCTCAGAACAGTCAGTTAGAAAACACCAGCCTCATCTAATTTAAATCAACGAAAAAAAGAAAAAATTACAACCAATTTGTAAAATAAATATCATTCATTTAACAAAGCAATGTTCTATTTGATCTCATATCATACCTATATTTTAATTTATGTATAATAATAATAATAAATGAAACCGACACAATAGCAGCTATGGAACCAACAGATCTATATAAATATTTAGGATACAAACAACTCAAAGGACTCGACCACACATCACTCAAACAAACACTTAATACTACTAAATACCGGAGACGAATTAACGCAATTTGTAAAACGCAGTTATCGGGAAAGCACCTTATAAAAGCCTTTAACACTCTTGCAATACCAATATTGACCTACTCGTTTGGTATAATAATATGGTCGAAAACCGACATCGAGCAGTTAGAACGAATCACACGCACAACACTAACAAAGCACAACAACCTACACCCAAAGTCTGCAATTGAACGTCTCACTATTAAAAGACAAAATGGAGGGAGAGGCCTAATCGACATCCAGCACTTGTGGGAAAAACAAATTAATGGGCTAAAAACATTTTTCTATTCAAAAGCACGCACAAGTGATATACATAAGGCAATAACATTTAACGATATTAATTATACACCGCTTAACTTAAGTGAACCACATTTGCAAGACACATCCAACACTGAACCCCAACAACAAAAAATTACAAACTGGAAAAAGAAAGTACTCCATGGTAGGCATCCCCATGATCTCGAACAAGCGCATGTTAACTTAACAGCTTCTAATAAGTGGCTTAAAATAGGATATCTGTTCCCGGAAACGGAAGGGTTCATGATAGCTATACAAGATCAAATTATCAACACAAGAAACTACAGAAAATATATTATTAAAGACACTACCGTCATAAACGACAATTGTCGCAGGTGTCATACTCAACCGGAAATCATCCAACATATAACCGGAGCATGCGCAACCCTCACACAAACAGACTACACTCACAGACACAACCAAGTCGCAAACATCATTCACCAAAAACTAGCAATTAAACACAGCCTCATTCAAAACTCTGCCACCCCTTACTACAAGTATAAACCTGAAACTATTCTAGAAAATGACACACACACAAATTATATTATGACCGTGCCATACTTACAGATAAAACAATTCACTATAACAGACCAGATATAACGCTACAGGATAAAATAAAACAAAATACTTACCTCATAGACATTGCTGTTCCTAATACCCACAACCTACAAAAAACAATATCTGAAAAAATTTGCAAATACGCCGAACTTAAAGACGAAATCACAAGAATATGGAGACAAGAAAAAGTCTATGTCATTCCTTTAGTTCTATCCACGACAGGAATAATCCCCAACCATCTTCTCCGTAGCTTAAAATTAATAGATTTAGAGGAATCCGTTATATATCAACCTTCAGAAAGCTGCCATATTAAATACATGTAGGATAGTTAGAAAATTCATGCAATTATATATAATATAACGTTTATTTCTCTTTCACAAATAAATAACAATTTAAATACAGATATTCAGAACATGTACAAACGTAAATAATATTTTATTTGTGAGAGACTGGTGCCTGAACTAAGCCGAAACTTGTATTTCAGGACACCAGGGTTCCCGCCAAATAATCTTGTGACAATGGGTACCAAGCTATGTACAGTAGGATAAAAGTAATATGCGAAAGAGACAGTAAGAATAACATAATATATGGAACAAGTAACTAAAACAAAAACGATGTATTACAGATTCTACAAAATAAAATTAAAATAAAAAGTAAAATTTTAAGTTTTAAATTAATTGATCACGAAGAGTTAGTGCGCGTATGATTTGTGTGAATATCGCATAGCGATTGTGTATGGGTGTTGTGTCATGAGAATGTGTACGTGTGGGAGTATATGAATGGAGTGTTATGACTAATGAGAGTATTTTTATTGAAGATATGTATGATGTGTAGTTAGTGATTTTATGTGTGTTGTGTGGTGAAACTGTATGAGTGCAAAGTTTGTGTGTGCTGTTTGAGATTATAAACATTTCAACATTTTCAGTAATTTATTTTTATTTATTTATTTCCAGGAGTTCTTCAGTGTTTTTGTAGTCTAATCCTAATAACCACTTAATTACTTTCGACTTACATTTTTGTCTTGAATCTTTAAAAATATTTTCTATTTTGTTAATGTGATTATACAATTTAGGTCCCATAAAAAAGAAAAATTTTTGGGCGAATCTAGTTTTAGTTTTATTAGTTTTGCAGACAGCAAAATGTCTTCTTGTGGTTAGAAGATTTAATTAGAAGAAGAAAACACACTCCCATCTTAAATACACACAACACGCTGCATTTACTTGACCTTGTAATAAATGTCCGTAAATGTAGCTGAATTCAGCCTAAAGAGCTGAGAAAAGAAAAACATCAGATAATAATAATAATAATATTCCACAACTTTTCACACAACGCCATCTAGTCCCAAACTAAGCAGAGCTTGTGGTATGGGTACTAGACAACTGATAAACATACATATATATTTCTAAATACATACATATTATAGATAAATTACACCCAGACAAAGAACAAACGACCGTGCTCATCACACAAACATTTGTCCTAGGTGAGAATCGAACCCACGACCTTGCGCACAGCAGTCAGGGCCACTGACCACTATACCAGAGCCTATAGCAGAGGTTCATGTAGATTTTGAAATGTAAATTTTATAAACCTCTATTTATTTTTATTTTAGACTAGCACTTAGCCCGCGACTTCGACTGTGTTGATTTCAAAATAATTACCTCACGGATAATGCACCTTACTATCAAAGAAATATTTTTTTGAATTGGATCATTTGTTCCTCCTAAGACTACCCCGCACATACAAACTTACAAAAAAATTTACCTCTTTAAAATGTTAATATACATGAGCCCGCTCTTTACCTCGATCATTCCTAATCGATAGATGCCTACGATGAAACGAGCGATCCCAGAAGATGCCTGTTCACTCTTGCTTGAGCACACAGTTGCCGGCTGAGAGTTCCACACCCTGGCTGTGAGCACAATATATGTAGAGGAGAAGCGCTTTGGACTACAGGACGGTATTTCAACTGTGAGCTACTCGGCACCAGCTGTGAGCTATTCGGCACCAGCTATAAGCTACTCGACGCCAGCAGTGAGCTCAACCCGCAACGCGCGTTATCTAAAGCCTTCTCTACACGTCTGCAGATGCAACCGCGGACGTCATCTGCGGATGCGTCCGCAGACATATAGAGGGGGTAATTTGTGCATCTGTTGTAGATATTTAACGACCGCAGACGCACGCAGACGTGTCCGCCTCGAATATGATTTTTGTCGGTTTTTGTGGTACAGATCAAAGGGTTTCGGGGCGGACGTCCGGCGTCCGTCCACACGTCTGGCGACGCATCAGTTTAATCGGAGTTGCGGTTGAGAGTGCACGCGTGCTTCTTGCGGTTTAATTCTTGTTGAAATGGCTAATAATATGAGCATCGAGGAAACTTTTAGGTTTATTGAGCTATATCAAGCTGAAAACTGTTTGTGGAACCCCAAAAATAAATACCACAAAAATAAAAATGTTGTAAGTGTACCTACTAGTTTAATACTTATATCTACCTAATTCAATTGTTAACTTATTTCAATTAATTCAATATATTGAGGGTAAATGGATACTGTAAAAGTAATTGGACATTTAAAAGGTGTCTAGCTAAGTAGGTAAATTGAAATAATCCAACACCTTCTTCTTTTCCATTTCTTTTTAATAACTCTACTGCGATGCACACTCACGTAGTACTTAAAAGTACTAAATAAATAAATAGCTGTGGTAGCTACGGTCTCAATATCCATTTTTAAACGTGCGTGTTGCGTCTATCAAGAATGAACCTAGACTGATCAACCTGCAGACGTGTGGACAGCTCGTGGTGATCCATCTGCGGATGCATCTGCGGGCATCCGCGGACGCATCTGCAGATGAGAAAGAATGAGGAGAGGAGGAGGCTTTTTTTAGTCAACAAGGTAGTGAACGTGCGGCGCGAGATCACCGTGCCGCAGGTCGTGAACGTGCGCAAGGTGATTAGCGAGCCCAAGGTCATCGTGGTAAAGAAGCTGGTGCCGGTGAAGAGCACGTACTCGTCCTCGTCCATCGAGTCCCTGTACTCCGCCGCCACCTCCTCCTCGTATGGCACTGGATACGCCAGGGGATGGTGATCGACTGTCTAGTCAAAATATTTATTAACAGCTTTAGTTGAATAAATCATTTTTTATTTTTCCAAGTTTATGTTTTAATAACGAAATAACTGAAAGTCATCACGATATGCAAGCTCTCTCTTTAAGATTGTACCTTGTTTTTGCGGTAATCCTTACTAATATTATAAATGCGAAAGTAACTCTGTCTGTCTGTGTGTTACGCAATCACGCCTAAAGTACTGAACCGATTTGAATGAAATTTGGCACTGACTATGTCCATAGTCTAGAGCCTGAGAAAGGACATAGGCTGCTTTTTAATGCGAAAAAGGGGCTGCAAGGAGTTGAAATAGGGGACGAAAGTTTGTATGGAAATTACGTCATTTTTAAAGCTAGAAGCTTGAAACTTATTTTTTAGACTTGATTAGAAAAATGTACGTAAATAAGCTATTATCAGTAAAATATTGTAAATATAGCTTATTTATGTATGAGTTTTATTTTCAAAATAATTAGTCTGAAAAATTAAAAATGCTTCCGAAAGTCACTATTCCGCGCGGACGAAGTCGCGAGCACAGCTAGTGATGAATATATGGGGATATGTGGTTATTTAAATTTTTTTAATTTATATCAGAAGCACAAAATTAGGGTTTAAATGCAGAAGGGCAATTTCTCTTAAAGCCTAATTCTCTTAATGGCGTACTATTTCAAATCAACTAATTAGTTGTACGCTGGTTGGAATACCAGCTTCAAAAGACATTTTCATATCTTCAAAATTTGCAGTTTAATAGTGCATGATGCATCAATTCATTTATTTCAGGCAAACTTGGTCCGTACAAATAAAATACTTACATACTTTAACAATAACTACAAATAAACTAATCCATAATACTTAACTAAAACCAAAGTTAAATAAAATAATCTAATACTATAATAAACTAATACATATAAAAACCTTATAAAACTACCACTTCACACACAATGTTGCCGGCGTCGTGTTTCGCTGCTTTTACCAACCATTTCGGGTCCAACCAGTCTAACCAGATACAGTTGACTAACAATATTTTACATGAAGTGTATTTATAGCCAACCTGAATACCTACCCTTCGCTTTGATAACCAACCGCACATACAGTGAACAAAGAGGAATACTTTTCTAAATACTATAAATTAAATATAATGTAAACAGTTATATGAGACGCGGGCGGAGGGCCGCGCGCTCACACAGTGACCACTGTTAAACTTATGTAAACATTACCAATTATATATACATAATTCTATTTTAATAAAAAACATTCATTCTACATTCATTACTGCGACTTCACGCCTTGTTATTGTTCTCCCTAACTCATTCTCAAAAGTGCTGTCTAAAGTAAATCTCTGCTACCTTAAAAGTAATCTCTAAAAATAGTGCAAACCAAAAGCACTAAAATAGTGCTCCAACCATAGCACTTAAGTGGGTAGTATTTATAATAATATTCTTTTGTGTATTGTGTGTGCGGTTGGTTATCAAAGTGAAGGGTAGGTATTCAGGTTGGCTACAAATACACTCCATGTAAAATATTGTCGCACACCGTTTGGCAAAACTGTCGTCAGACTTTCTGGCATCTGACTACCTATAACGATTATTATCAAAAATGCACAAATGGGGCGACGGGGAATCTCAATATATTACGTTTGTTTTTGTTACTGATGAGCCCACTCTTAACCTCGATCTCGCCCGATGGTAAGCGATAAATGAGGTCTACGATGTGATGGGTGAGCCCTGAAGATGCCTATTTACTCGTGCTTTAAAGGCTGAAAGGTCATAAGTGGCAGGGAACACAGCTACAGCTTGGCTGTGCGCACAATAAATGTGGATGTAAGATCAGGGTTGTAACGGAATTTCGCCTCCGCCTCCGTTACTACGGAAGTTCCGCAAGAAATAGTATTTTCGCTTCCGCCTCCGCCTCCATACAACTTTTGCGGAGTTGTAACGGAAGTTTATTTACGACGACTCAGCCGTCCGGTCGCGTGTTGGGCGCGAAATGGTCAAGAATGAACGAGTGTGCGGCAGGAACGCGGTTGGGGTGGGGACCGGACGGGCGTATGTCATTAGTCAAATGATACACGACAGGAATCAACCTGTCGTGAATCATTTGTTTTAATAGTTAATAAACCACAAATTACAATTTTTTCTACATCCACTTTCGCCTCCGCATTATTAACGGAGATGAAACTCGTCGCCTCCACATCCGCCTCCGCCTCCGCTAAGAAGGCTTCCGTTACAACCCTAATTAAGATGATCCACAGACTGACCTCGACAACCATTCCTTAATCTTGAAGATCTACCCGTGTGGCTGTTATCAGCCACGAGCTCTTTAATTTCACAAGGACATGAGATGTAGAATGAAAATTAGTAGCTCTTGTTGCGTGATTCCCTCAGATCTTAACAACAACGCATTTCATTTCGCATGCCGTAGACATGTTTTATGTATACAACGTGTAATTTAAAGGGTATATACATACCGAGTGCACGGCTTCTTTGGATGATAACAAACGATATGGCAAGGGTTTTGTAATCCTATGTCTACATGTGTGGAGCATATTAGAAATTTCAATACATTGATACCAGAGGCCGAATTTTTTAAATTAAGAAGAACGAAGAGAATTATCGTTTTATTGGTAAGTGACGTAGAAAGTGATGATCCTCATAGTGCTGTCACACGTTTGTTATTACTGGTATTCAAGAAACATATGAAACCAATAATTTGGGGTCAATTCTGTGAGTCACTTATTTTGAGCTGAAACTTTGCATAGAGACTCCATACCAGATGTTGTCTTCAGTCCTTTTGGATAGATATGGGGTTTCCGTTACACGTTGTATACTAGAGGTCGGGCGGGCCTTCGCTTCCGTGGTCTTCATCACGATAAAACATAACCCCTCCTCTTTTACAGTCGGTTTCCTCAAGCTTCAAGCGAGTCCCATCCAAATCTAACCCCGTCGCGCGTCGAAGATTAGCACGTTTCAACAAGCAAACAAACAAACATTTCCGCTTTATAATATAAGTATAGATATTTCTCTCTCTAACAAAAACTACTCTGTACACAAATAAAAACTTAATCAAAATATTTTTCAATGGAATTTGTTTCGAACAAATTCCATTGCGAGTGGAATACAGTTGTCGACTATTACTCGTAAATTTATGAATTCAATTTAGGTCTGATAGCTTTCCTTTTAACTTCGTTATTATGTAGGCACTACTGCCGTGACTTTTTTATTCCTATCTAAAACGAATTAGTTGGTATGGGGGACAATTGACACTAACGAAAATTAGTTTAATATACCGTCTTATCGTACCAAGCGCTTCTCCTCCACATTTATTGTGCACACAGTCAAGCTGTGGAACTCTCCGCCGGCTTCTGTGTTCCCTGCCACTTATGACCTAGCAAGAGTAAATAGGCATCTTCTGGGCTCGCTCGTCCCATCTTAGACCTCATCTATCGCTTACCATCAGGCGAGATCGAAGTCAAGAGTGAGCCCGTAAGTAATAAAAAAAAAAACGGATCACTGAATCATAAATTGGTTTTCGCGCACTCCCATTCGTTTTGAACGAGTTATTCAACGAAATCCAGACGAGATACAAAAATCGTCCCATGTAAAGAATACATGTATTTTACCACCTTGTCGATGTTAAGAGAATCAGCAACGTGGATAGAATTCACATTACTAGCAACCTTATTAACCTCTTCAACTAAGCTAAATATGTTTGTGTCAGGAGTTCACGACAATAGTGTAATGGGTGCAGTTCGAACCTGTGACCTCTCGATCACAAGTCCAACACCTTGCCAAATTTCAGCATTCTAGTACCAATAGTTTCTGAGTTAAGCCGCGAGCCGACAGATGGACGGACAAACGGACATGGTGAAACTATAAGGGTTCATTTTCGACTACGGAACCTTAAAAAGGTTAAGTGACCTATGATTGATTCATTACAATAACTGGCATTGATTTTCCTCAAATTTATTGATTGGTTAAATAATTTATCAGTGGAATTCCCTGCCAGAGTCTGTTTCCTGATAGCTATAAACTGGGAGTCTTTTAAATCAAGAGAGATTTAAATCAAGAGTGAATAGGTTTCTTCTAGGTAAGCGTGCTTCATCTTCGACCACATCCTCCCTTAACTTCAGGTGAGATGGTGGTCAAACGTAAGCCCATCAATTATAAAAAGAAAACTGATTCTTTTA
The DNA here is from genome assembly GCA_943138885.2 of Tholera decimalis. Taxonomy (NCBI): domain Eukaryota; kingdom Metazoa; phylum Arthropoda; class Insecta; order Lepidoptera; family Noctuidae; genus Tholera; species Tholera decimalis. Next base: position 44,558,107 of record OW964559.2, read on the forward strand.
TGTAATTAATTTGCATGATATGATACTTACGCAAACACAGCGTCCGCGCCGCCGCGCCGCCTGGCAGGTGCGCTGGCGCGAGGACTTCAACTCGTGGCAACACAAGCCCCGAACTGTAGCGACACTACGCGAGGTCAGGCGACGATGACGCGGTTCGATAGCTTTATAAAAACTTTTTACCAAAAAACTAAACCGACTCCCAAAAACACTGGAAAGTGAAAAATAACTTTAATTTCGGTAGTCGGTGTCTTTAGTTTTGTATTTTCGTTTTTGGCACCGACTTCCGAAATTAAAGTTATTTTTCACTTTCCAGTGTTTTTGGGAGTCGGTTTAATTTTTTGGTAAAAAGTTTTTATATCACTCTTTTTAGTTGGTCGATTTTTAATTTACCTAGTTAAAAGAGCCTAAATGTCAACTACTTATAACCTTTTACAAAATATTGCTTTTCCCAATGCTGGGCCGTTAATTTTTGAGGAGTTCTCCTGGTACTTCACCATCAGTTCTACATCACCATAATATGTATTGTGACGAACATAAAGTGCTTAACATCCATATTTAAATGTTCGAATCGCAATCCACGAAATACTTATTATTGAGTAGGTTCGGCAGCCATCTGTGGTCTTCATCATCAGTTCCACTTCCCCAAATGATATTTTTTGAGAGCAACTGCACAAGTTTCTATAAGAAATACCCAAAACGCCATAGGTGTGCCTATAATATTTGAAGAGTTCCCTCGATTTCTCCAGGATCCCATCATCAGATCCTGACCTGGTGACAATGGGACCAATTTCGAAGTATACCCTTTCAAACAAAAAAGAATTTTCCAAATCGGTTCAGCCGTCTTCGAGAAATCGGTGATCATACAATAAAAAAAATATATATATACGCGTCGAATTGATAACCTCCTCTTTTGGTCGTCGGTTGAAAATCGCCTTTCGTAGACATAGAAACTTAAACTTAGAAGATTTAAACATACTTTCAATTTTTTTTTAAATCGATCCATTAGTTATTAGTTTATCTATCACAAACAAACCAAAAATCAAAACTGTCAGCTTTACAATTTATTGTAGTATACATAAGTGTAGATAAAAATTATCGGTAGTTATAACTATCTTAGTCTGTTTAACGAATGCTCATTAACAGTCTTTCATTAATTATGTATTGTATATAGGTAAATAGACATGGACTATTTATTTTCTCCTTCTGTATCATATCTATCCAAAGGCTGTCTGTAAAAGATCGCTTTTAGCGATAAGTCTTCTCATTGTATGAGCATATATATATATACAATAAAGAGTTGAAGTGTATGTTTCTCTCTTATATGTATTAAGTACGCTCATTTAGAATAAAGTATAATTTTAAGTTAAGTAATATTTCCTTTTATTATATTGATTAAAGTACGTTCGATTGAGTTGGTTGTCTGATTTAAAAGACCCTAGGACTCCCAACATTTCAGAGTGCATCTATCTAAACACCGTCCTTCCCATCCTAAGGGATAAATATAAAATAAATAAAAATTAATTATACAAACACTCGCGCTCAACACAAATACAATTTACATTCATAATTAAACATTTAAAATTCCCACTAATTAGTGTACTAATGATACTCGTGTTTTCAATTTCTATAAAATAATCTAGATTAATAAATTATTTGACACTGAGCCGCAAGGTGAGTTTCCTAAATAGGACACATTTTACATAACGTACAATGGCGCAGCATAATATATCAATATATATCAATAAAAGAACATTGACCAACTATTCAGAGGATGAGCATTTAATTTATTTGCATAACGCCTTAATAGCCTTGTTGCAGAAAAACACTTATTATAATTCAATACAATTCAATTCAACACATTTGTTTCGGACTAAATGTTTCTGATGATCAGTTCATAAAGTGTAAGTATTACATTGAAAAGAATGTTAGTAAATTATCCTGCCGGGGCTGCGGGAATGTTTTAACGAGATACCGTGGCCCCGGAACTTAAGGGCAGCTAAAGGAACAGGGTGGAATTTTAGTCAGTAGAAGTCTGACACTCCCTTCCACTCCATCCCAGAGCCGGAGAAGTTATTCGATGATTTTCCCATCCAGAATAAAAAATGTTGATTATAATTAAAATTTATACACACACACATATAAATAACAAATAAAAAAAATAGTCTGCCTACATTACATGCACTTTAATCCAGTGCCTCCATATCGGACTATGGATGTTTTCAGCAATGACCCTCAGGTGTTGGGACTGTCCTTCACACTTCGCATCAGCGATGCTACTCTTTTACGAATTATGGCGTGAAAGCCGTTCGCTAGAGCTTCAGCAGACATCGCTGACGCACTACAGTAACGAGGCAATCCCATCAGCAACCTGAAAGCATTGTTATATTGAACCCGCAGGGTACTGACAGCTCGCTGCGAGTAGCTAGTCCACAAACTACATATAAAATTTAAAAATCTAAAACCCCGACTGCTCAACTGAAATGCAGGAAACAATTTTTTTTTTCACTAAGTGCAATGTCATCGCATAGCCGCCATATGTTTAATTTTTTTTACGTCACCTAAGAACACTTGGGCTACTAAGATGAATCTAACGATACCTCAATTATGTAAATCTCTCTCAATATTACATACATACATACAAGATACGCGCGAAAAACATAATCCTTCCTTTGCAGCAGGTAAAAAGCGGACTTAGTGCCGTAGGAATTCTCTACCAGTCGACTACGAGCGATGAAGAGATAACAACTTTAATTCGAAATTCGGTGTCAAAAAAAAAGGAAATACAAAACCAAAAAATACCGACTACCGAAATTAAGGTTATTTTTGGCAATACAGTGTTTTGTCGGTCGGTGTTATTTTTTGTTAAAAAGTTTTTCTATTATTAAAATATAATTTGTAAGTTTATAAGGTTTATGGAACGCATATTGCCTAATAATAAAAGATTTATGATTATTGAGTCGCTCTCCTTTAATTTTAATGGTCTTGTCAGGCTGAAGGTCAATATTACATAAAATGGAAAAATTCTTGAATGTTTGATGTTATCAGATTCATCTCCGCCTAGCTACGAATCAACATAACAAGCTTGCGAACTTCTTGCCACAGTTTTAACTGACACAGATCAAGGTCCCCGGCGTGACCTCTCGCGGTGCGGACTGCGACACTATGCGATACCGGCCGAGTTCACGTTGGCACGAACTAAAGAGCAACGTGTGCTTTGATGTTGCTTTAGAGTTCGGCCCACTGATCACTTTCCAGTTCATTCTTTTAAATCGACTTATACGCAACAGATAGGCAAAGAAGGATATAATACAATAGACTTTAATTTATTTTCTCTTCACAAATTTCAGGAAAGGCAAATGACCACTCTACGGACACGTTTTAGGCTAAATATATTTTTTGCAAAACCTGTAAGAGGTCATATAATCGAATTTTTAACCGACTTCTGAAAAAGGAGGAGGTTCTCAATTCGGATGTTTGTTTGTTTTTTTTTTTTTTTTTATGTTTGTTCGGGTATAGCTCCGTCGCTCGCCAACCGATTTGAAAAATTCTTTTTTTGTTGGAAAGGGTATACTTCCCAAATGGTCCCATGAAAATTTTATCGACATCGAACAAGCCGTTTCTGAAAAATCAACAAAAGTCTAAAAAAAATATTTACATTGATGATCTTTTCGGTTACTCTATATTGTGTTTTTTGTTCGCGCGTTTTTAGTTTTTTGTAGTTGATATTTTGGCTTTTATAACTAGATTAATTACAAATTGACCCACTAAAAAGCGCGAAACTAAAAACTTTTTTGCAAAAAAATAAAACCGACTTCCATATCAAAACACTACAAAGCCAAAAATAATTTTAATTTCGGAAGGCGGTGTGAAAAAAAGAAAATACAAAACCAATAACACCGACTACCGAAATTAAAATTATTTTTGGCTTTGTAGTGTTTTGATATGGAAGTCGGTTTTATTTTTTTGCAAAAAAGTTTTTTTAATTTTTATTTATAGTTTACTTACTGGAGACGAGCACAATTGTCTCTGACTGGTACCCCAAATACGGAAAACGAAGCAGAGGTCGCCAACAAACAAGATGGAAAGACGATCTAAAGCTCACGGCGGGACATCAGTGTAGACGGGTAGCGCGGGACCGAATCCAGTGGAAAATGTTAGAGGAGGCCTATGCCATGAGGCACGCTGAACTGCGGGACATTTTATAAGGAAATCAAAAATATAAATAACTATAATGATTATAATGTAGTTCAGAATAAAGGGCTTTATTATATTATTACTGGAGACGATATTATTCTAAAACAGTTTTAATTTATAGCAAAATTGTAATTAATAAAAATAAAAAGTTCAGATAAAAATTATTCCTTGATCATCAGGATTTTCGTCTATTTGTAAACAGTGTGAGACTTTGAAGAACTTATCAAACGAACCAAATATAATACAGCAATTTTAATAACACAACAAAGCATATCAACCAATTTTTAAATATTAATATAATATTCGGAAGCATTTTGTGGTTCACAAAAGTATACTCTAAAATAGTTAATTTAACTTTATATATGAAAAAGATAAATACCAAGTATATAAATTATTAGTATATAAGCTGCAACCCAAGCTCTTCCTTAATATTTTAATTTCAGATGACGCTAATTTATCGGAATTGATGACAATTACAGAACAATAATGTAAATGTTTAACGTTTTTATATAACGTTTTGGGAATACCTTCATTGTGCGTACGGCTAAGGAGTGGAATTTCCTGCCGGAGTCTGTGTTTCCCGATAGCTATAACCTAGGAGTCTTTAAGTCAAGAGTGAATAGGTTACTTTTAGGTAAGCGTGCTCCATCTTCGACCACATCATCACTTACCATCAGGTGAGATGGTGGTCAAACGCGAACCTATTTAAAATAAATAAATAAAAAATGTAATAAAATAAATATAAGTGTAGCAATCCAACTGTCTGCTTATCTTTTAGTTATCTTTTCACTTGATAGCTGTTGGGGTAAAGTTTGGCATACGGGTAGACGGTAAGCTGAATAGTAACATAGGTTTACCCCTGGAATATGGTCCCTTGGGACTTGACTAAAGTCTTACACTAAAGTACATACATACAAAACTGAAAACAATTGAAATATACATACATGTTACTGTACAATACAGAATAATATAATCAAACTCCTTGAAGAAGCAGATCAGGTCTAACGGTCTATTCAGGATGCCTGTAAGAGAATTTAATGTCCTGAAGGTTTATCTTCGCATAACGATGATTCGCGTGCACGTGTTCTACCGTTTTCTTCCATCTCCATGCACGCCCTGCACAAGGGTTTCGTTAGAAGTAGTCTGGCAGAACGAAATTAATTAATAACTATTTCCCAATTGAATAAAAAGTAGATGGCGGAGAATAACACACGAGCTAGTGCGTCGCAATAGAACCTGTAGTCTGCTCCTATTGATCAACCGGCCGTCGCCGCATCCGCCACTTGCAAATAAACAAAAACTGACTCTTGCATACTAATTGAGCCTAGTCTAGATTAGTAAATCAGCTTAATTGTGTAATTGCTACACACTGATCGCGACACCGACGGAGATAATTGACATTAACTTTTGTGGCACCGCTAGATCTTGTTTTAATTGTGTAATGTTATGCTGAAACGATCATACATTAACATATGTAAACTAGAAATGTTCTTTCATACATATTGGTCATACTATAATGTAAGCGTGAGAAACGAGTGCTTTATTTATTACGGGTGAGCCCACTCTTTAGCTCAATCTGATGGTAAGCGATAGATGAGGTCGACGATGTGACGAGCGAGCCCAGAAGATGCCTATTTACTCTTGCTTTAAAGGCTGAAAGGTCATAAGCTTAGTGTTATGCGACTAACAAATTAACTACGTAAGTAAATTACTAAAATTTAAATTGAAACACATTTATTCGGAGGTAAACACACACAAGAACATACAATAGAAAATTACAAACATAAAAATATCACAAAAAATTTCGGTGTGCACGTCCACACCGAAAGGGACTGTAACAGATGCGATAAAGATATACGCCGGTCAGTTGTTATGGTGTAAGCTGTAAGCTATTCCGTGATCATGACTCATAAGTAGATCGGAGGGCTAGTCGGTGTACAGGTGTTGTAACACTACTCGCTCATTACTGACACTTGTTTCATATTCGAGAGGCGAGCTTTAGAACCATTACGCAACGCCTGCTAAATACTATTCAGTACCTTTAAAGGAAAATCGATGGGTAGTACATAATGTATATGGTATTTATTATAAATCCTGTCTTACTATTGAATAGGCATCTACGTTACATTCAGATCGATTTTCATTCATCAATTCTAAAGATAATGAACTATCCTTGATATTATTTAAATAAATTCACGACCGATCAGGATAAGGCTTCATGAAATAAATACTGATGCTCCAAAACCAATAATGCAACACTATTTTCCCCTATAAAGTATCTGAAAAATCCGGAATCATGTCTTGTTTCTGCATACAGGTTCAGCATTAGTGATATCAGACAGAGATGTCGCTGAACCGCGGCGCGCTCGAGGTCACCAGCACCCCTCCTGCTTGACGCGCCTGTGGAGGACGCGTTGCGTCAGCATGCGAGCGCGAAGTATATATACGTGGCGACGTGCTACACACATCACACAACAGCAACCCTCCACGACAACAACATGAAAGCCTTCGTGAGTCCATCAAATTATTTTAAGTCTAGTCTCCAAAACTAACACCGAATTCTCTTTGACTGAACTCCTCAGTCAGCACTCGCAGTGTTTGGAAACTGTTAACTTATTGCAGTGTAGAAGTGGTTGCAGCAGTGAGTGTCCGGTGTACTGACGTGTGTGTTCTTGCAGATCGTCCTGTGCGCGCTGGTGGCGCTGGCGGCGGGCGCCGCGGTGCGCGAGAAGCGCGGCTTCCTCGGCGGCTACTCCGGCGGCGGCTACTCCGGTGGCTACTCCGGCGGCTACTCCGGTGGCTTATCCGGTGGTTACTCCGGTGGCTACTCTGGTGGCTTGTCCGGTGGCTACTCTGGTGGCTACTCCGCGCCCGCCGCGCAGGTGATCGCCGTCAACAAGGTGGTGAACGTGCAGCGCGAGGTCAACGTGCCGCAGGTGGTCAACGTGCGCAAGGTGGTCAACGTGCCGCAGGTCGTCACAGTCAAGCAAGTCGTGCCCGTCTCTGGTGGAATCGGAGGCGGCTATGGAGGCGGCTACGGGGGCGGCTACGGGGGCGGCTACGGAGGCGGCTACGGTGGCGGATACGGCGGTGGCTACTCTGGTGGTTACTCCAGCGGCGGTTGGTGGTGAACACTCTAGTCAACAATAGCAAAAATGTGATTTATTTAAAGTTTATCAAATACAATATTTTTAATACAACACAGTATATCATTTTGTTTACCTACCTTTACCTAGTTACTACCTACATTTTTCCTTACTACCTACTATAATTAGTTATGTGAGAAAGGTGAGAAGTTAAAAGAAGGACAAAAGTGTGCAGAACTTAGAGCTCTAATGTGAAAGATGGTCTATTTTTAAACGGTTTTATTTAGCTTGTCATTCAAATCAAGTAATTTAGCATAAACGGCATCACACGGCGATAAATCTTAGATGACTTCCGAAAGAAAATTGCGGATCACCAACAGTAAATTCTAGAACTGAGTAAACATCTTTAAATCAATACAATCATGTGCATTCAATATTATTTTAATCCAAAATGGCCGCTGCTTGAAATTGGCGGAATTCATATTATATAACCTCCTCAATATGGGTATTAAATACTTTAATAATAATTACTACAGGACACGATGAAACAATTACAGGAAATAAAAGGGCAATTCACATCAATTCTGAAATAGAAAGTAAAAACTTGAAAATAAGAGTTATATGATAACTTGTACCTGGTGGAAACAATAATAATGCGGCGAATCTACGAAAAGTAAAAACTTTAAATACATTCACTGTATCATTTTTATGTTTCTTTACAATCAAATTTTATTTTATTTTTGAAGGATTCGCTCACAGACGAGCTGCAGAGCAAGAAGTTGCAGAAAGCTGTCTGAGGCCATAACGTCCGAAAACTACTCTCTTCTCTCAAATTCAAATTTCATTTATTTGCTAATATGGGTTATGGGTATAAAGTTGTTAAAAGAAATAGAGCACAGTTCAACCATATTACGCCTTGCGGCATGCAAATCTCAAGCAATTACAAAATAGTTACATTAATACAAATATTATTTATTGTAAAACATTAGAAAGTAATAAAAAAGCAATAATAATTATAATGTCACTTAAAGAATTAAAATGTGAGAATGTCGAGATATATGTATTATTTGTTGATAAATATTAAAGTAATATATAACAATGTCAATATTTAAATTTATGTATCATATCACGCCAACAGCATTATTTATGGGATTAACATATGTCCTTGCATCCTCCCTTAAGTAGTCCTGAACAGTATAATAACATTTATAAAGCAAGAATCTTTTTAATTTCTTTTTGAACACATCGATGGATGGAGTTTCTACTATAGACTCCCGTAAGTGGTTGTAAATACGCGGTGCCATACTGAAAACACTTTTTCTTACAAAAAAATGTTCCTGAATGAGAAAAAGTAGGTCATCATTGTATCCTGCTTCCTAGCACTAGTACGTGTGCTCTAGTAAGTTCTACGACTGAACTTTTAGGAGTACCTAAAATGAACGTAACGTATACAAACCTTGGACTGTATAAGAAGATTAAACACTCTTTATTTTAAATTATGACATTTTCCGGACAGAAAACAAAAAGATCAAAGATAAAGAAATAATTAAGCCTATTATTTTATATATTTCGACTGCCTGCAAGTGAAGCACTTGCCAAAGCTAGCTAAAGATATTTATTTTGCAAATAGGTTATAAATAAGACGCGCGTCATCTTATTTTGTAAATTTAAACTAGATGAGGCCGGTGTTTCTTAGCTTCCCTGAGAAGAAACACCGAAAAAAACTCAGGGATCAACGTCTGTTTTGAAGTCCATGCAATCCGTACTAATCAAATATTAGTATCATGTAGATTAATGACTGTGGCTGTCTTATCAGGAATTAATCACACGGACCTGTTCTAGCAGTGCAAGTATTTAGCGTACAGCTTAACATAAAACTTCAAACAGCTCGAACGATTTGATGAACAATACCAAAGTGAGGATATTTGGGACGACCATATAGTCATTCTGACCTCAGCCAGTTGACAGTGTACAATCAGCGCCGGTTGTGGTACTCGAACACCGACCAGCGTCGTGACTGTGCTCCACATTTCCTGAACTGCTCTTTTGACACACTGCAATATGATATATGTCTTATTACAAATCTTGGTTTTAATTTTAAGTAATATTATTACTGAACAGTGTTAGCAATAGATATATTTTCCTTTCTTTTTAGTTTTAATTTGTGCTTAACGATTCACTTCGTGGATAAGACGACGAATAAAGTTGATTTTTTAGACTTATTTTAATATGAAGGGTAGTCAGAGTTACTGGCCATGGAAGTCAAAGCATCAATTACAATTCACCTCGTGTGGACAACTCTTTCGTGAATATCATCAAGGTTGAACTATTTGACCACCACGATCACATTAATATATTAACATCAGATCCAATACATTAAGAAGCCATAATGATTAGCTATTCTATTCGCTGTCCTTGATTCTCCTTCAATCATCTAATTACTATATAATGTTACGAACTCAAGTGTTACAAAGTTACTAAAGTGGATGTCTTTAGGCGGTTCTAACCAAACTAGGGTCGTTTTGTCATGGATGATGAAATATGATGATGATTTAACCAGCCAACAATTATTTTCACACCGATAATCATGTTACAATGGACATCACTACTTTATTCAAAAACGGAAAACTGAGCAATACTATAATCCCGCAATTTTCATAAAAAAGAAAATTATTCTGAAATAAATCTTTTAACGAAGCGACTGCTAGTTTCTAAATAAAATAAATGTGAGTTAATGTGCACAACAAATCTTAAAATCGGTCGAGCCGTTTCGAAGTTCGATAACGTAAAATTTCTGGAACATGCAACCTTTATGTTTTGACTTCATCACCTTGACAATTCAAAAGTGCCTCTAAATGTTTTGGGTATTGAGTAAACGCACAATAATCGAAAAGTGCAGACAGAGACGCAATCATAACATTATGATTGCGTCTCTGTCTGCACTTTTCGATTTACCGATTTTTTTTGATTTACCGGTCTACATAGACCGGTACATAATATCACAATACCTACTAACTTTACATTCAAAAGTGAGCCCATCCATAATGAAAACAGCGAAAAGCTTGAGGCAACCAAGTGCTACAGCTATTAAACTTACGTCTCCAGTAATTTAAGCAATAAACGCATATTGTTGCTAAAAATCTACATACTATCTTTGCAAAATATATACACATTACCTGGATTTTTCTTTATTTTTTATATTGACAATAGGCTCGGGTTGACCATTGACCACCATCTCACCCGATGATAAGCGATAACATGTTCGAAGATGAAGCACGCTTACCTATAAGTAACCTATTTACTCTTGCCTTAAAACCACCCAGGTTATAGCTATCAGGAAACACAGACTCCGGCAGGGAATTCCACTCCTTAGCTCTCTTGAAACTCTTCTGCCGGAATGTTCTAACGAGATACCGCGGCCTCGGAACTTAAGGGCAACTGAAGGAACATGGTGGGTTTTTAGTCAGTAGAAGTCTGACACTCCTTTCCGCTTTACCCAGAGCGGGAAAAGTCATTCGATGATTTTTCCACCCAGGAAAGAAAAACAGTGAAAGTATTCCCAAAAGGTTTCTGTGCGATTTTTTACGTAATCTATGACAAACCTATAATATATTTTTAAAATGCAAAACAAAAATTAATGCATCTAAGGGTTACATCAGTGCGTTCGTGGCCTCTGATGTATGCTCCATGTATATATTACAAAAGATAGGTCTACTGTTTTGTTGGGGCCTCTAAATAACAAACTGAAAATTACCACCGTCCTAAAAAACCTTGTATGAAATTATGTTTCTGAGTCTAGATTGCCTCAGAGTGCGCACAGTCCAGACTCAGGATCATGCTTAGTCCATTTCAGATTTATGTGGAAACACACACTCTCATTTTCCACCAGATTATACTCGTAGACATAATATACTACACTATGGCTCTCCAGACGAAGACCTTACCGCAATTTTTTTTTGCGCAATATTTTTAGCGTTATTATTATTTTCTACATCAATACGGAAACGTTATTGAATCGCCTGAGATCTACTTTAGCGCTGCGTCTGTGGAGGACACGTTGCGTCAGCGTACGATCGCTAAGTATATATACGTGGCGGCGTGCCACACACATCACACGACAAGCACCCTCCACGACAACAACATGAAAGCCTTCGTGAGTTCATCATCTTATTTGGAGTCCATAGTCTGCATAAATGATAACGAATTCTCTTTGACTGAACTCCTCAGTCAGCACTCGCAGTCTTTGGAAACTGTTGACGTTTTGTAGAGTGTAGAGTGTAGAAGTGGTTGCGGCAGTGAGTGTCCGGTGTACTGACGTGTGTGTTCTTGCAGATCGTCCTGTGCGCGTTGGTGGCGCTGGCGGCGGGCGCCGCGGTACGCGAGAAGCGCGGCTTCCTCGGCGGCTACTCCGGCGGCGGCTACTCCGGCGGCGGCTATTCCGGCGGATACTCCGGTGGCTACTCTGGTGGCTTGTCCGGTGGCTACTCTGGCGGCTACTCCGGTGGCTTGTCCGGTGGCTACTCTGGTGGCTACTCCGCGCCCGCCGCGCAGGTGATCGCGGTCAACAAGGTGGTGAACGTGCAGCGTGAGGTCAACGTACCACAGGTGGTCAACGTGCGCAAGGTGGTCAACGTGCCGCAGGTCGTTACAGTCAAGCAAGTCGTGCCCGTCTCTGGCGGAATCGGAGGCGGCTACGGAGGCGGCTACGGGGGCGGCTACGGAGGCGGCTACGGTGGCGGCTACGGTGGCGGATACGGCGGTGGCTACTCTGGTGGTTACTCCAGCGGTGGTTGGTGGTGAACACTCTAGTTCACGGCAGCGGAAAATGTTATTTATTCAATAAATATTTTTTAAACAATTCACGTTTTTATTTGTACCTAAAGTTAGTACCTTGAAAATCAGACTTATTTAACTAAATAATTTTTATGACTCAAATAGTGACCTTTAGGTCGGTCTCCATGAACGCTCAAGTATTCACATTGTATTCTTCTGAATAAGTTAGAATTCTATGGCATTAGGGGAAAGGTGTTGAATTTATTCAGATCATATTTACATAATAGAACGCAGTATGTGGAAATTAAATCAGTTCAAGAAGACGGGAATGAAAAGCAACACAAATCAGATACAGTTATAATAAACAAAGGCGTACCACAGGGATCAGTTCTAGGCCCTGTATTCTTTATAATACTCATTAATGATCTGATAGCTTATATGAAAATTATTTCAGATGATACGAAACTTGTAATTTTTGCCGATGACACAAGCGCCATTATAGCTAGTGACAATATAGAAAATTTAGAAAAGAAGATTAATTTTATACTATTTGCTCTTGAGAAATGGTTCACTATGAACGATCTAAAACTAAATCTAAAAAAGACGCTATGTTTATTATTTAAATCAACCGTGAGGAACAAAGATACTCTCAAAGTACATTTATTAGGGAATAAAGTAGATATTGTAGACAATGTAAAATTTTTGGGGGTACAAATAGACGCAGTTTTAAATTGGAAGAAGGAATTGGAAGTGGTCACTAACACTATGAGTAGTGCTTGCTATGCTCTCAGGAGTCTTAGAGATGAATTAACCATTGCTCATCTCAGAATGGTATATTTTGCACTCATAGAGTCTAGACTGAGATATAGCATAAAGTTCTGGGGCAACAGCTACCAATATAATATTAATGCTGCTTTCGTTATGCAAAAAAGAGCCTTGAGAACTATACTTCGCATTGATCAAACGGAGTCTTGTAGAGATCATTTTAAGAAACTACACATTCTCACAGTACCATGCCTCTATATTCTGGTCCTGCTTAGTCATTTTATGAAAAATATCCATAAGTTTGAGGCAGAGGAACAGAGAGATATTAGAATAAAGACGCGAAGAAAGGATCTACCCAATTTTATACAACCGAAGCTTAATGTCGTTAAACATGCCTCAAGAGTGCAATCAGTAAATATTTATAATAGACTGCCTGTACAATTTAAAAACATTATGAATCCAAATGAATGCAAAAGAAAATTAAAGTCGTTATTATTGAAGAAATGTTATTACAGCATAGGGGTCATTCTACATTTAGGGAAAAATAAAAAATAAATAAAAAAACATCGATTTTCATATGCTTATTAGATTTACTGTGTTTAGTAACATAAATAATCAACAAAATAATTAGTAACAGAGGTCATTTATGTATTAATTACGAGAAAATTGACAAAAAATAAAAAAGGACGATAACAGATGTGACACAATACGTAACAGAAATGATGATATTCTAAATAATTCTGGTTTACAAATAACCAAGACTTTATTATGAGCGATAATTGTAAAACCACATTGTTATCAATTAAACCAAAATATAATAATTCTTGAACACAACAAGATGACACAGAAAAAAAATTCTTAAAATATGATCACAGAAGTGACGTCATCATCGTCACCTTCTAACAAATAACTAGCTAATTTAAGATCCATAAATATAAAGGCATTTTTACTTGGAATAATTACTAATCAGGTACAACTTTTTAATACTCATAATTATATAATCAGACTTAACTCTCACTTTCATGATTTTAAAATATGTCTTCATCAGACGAATCAGATGCGAAAATATTAAAACGACTTGTTTTTGTAAAGTCCGAAGCTTCACTAAACACCTGGTCAATTAATTGTTTCTTCTTAATTTCTTCGTTGGAATTATCTTTAGATGAAGAACCATTGATAGATTTGAAATAGAAGTTACGGCTTCGTTTTGTTGGAATTGAGACTGTAACCAAATCTTCATCGTCAGTATCTACGCAGCATGCTGGAGATTCATTTTCAGTATGTGAAAAAAGTCCCGATGGACCGGGCTCCTCGGACATTTCTTGATCAGATTGATGGTGTGATGGGGTAATAGCAAGGATATGGCTTCGATCACAAGACATTTGACTGTACTCTGTATTAATCACACCCATTTCATAATGAGAACAAATTTGATCTGGGCGACATTCGATGCAGCTAAGTTTTCGTGCATGCAAAAGACCGGGGCTGTCTTTATTCCACGTCACTTGATGAACGTTAAGAGTGCCTTTAAATGCCGTTGTTAAGCTTTTTGCCAATAAATTTTCTATTGTTATAACATTATCTTCGTCTATAGGTATAATTTGTACACCATTACTATTTTCTTCCAAACACTGAATCAGTTGTTGGAAATTTGCTACATCCTTGCCCCTAGCTACAGATTGGTCTGCCGTTCGTTTTACTGTTGCACCAATACCGTCCGGTGAACCTTTGCCATGTCCAGCTTCATTATAATGCCAGATTAAGTTCTGAACATTTAAATATACGGCAAGAAAATTAGCCATTAGAAAAAACATGGATTTACTACGATACTGGGAAGAAGGTCCATCACTTACAAAGTGCATTGTCTTTAAGTTCGGATGTAAGGTTTTAATAATATTTAAAATTGGAATTAAATGATTACATATGAAAACTGGATCATGTCTTAGGTTTTCAGAAATAGTACAAAACGGAGTAATTATTGAATCATTCTCTCCAAAGTGGTATAATACTGCAGTATGGAGGGATATTTGAGGCTTAGATGCCCCAAAATGGACCGCTTGTACTTCTTCAGCATATTTGCAAATATAGTTTTCTGCAAAATCTATGTGCAATACTGCTGTTTCTTGACCAACTCTTCTCTTTGCATGATTTATAGCTTGGTATTGATGGTAGATGTTGTTTAAGTGAATCATGAATACTGGTAGCTTTAAAAGCAAATGATTAACTAAATCTGTTCTTGAACTCAAAACCTTTTCTTTGATGGTTTTTTGACATAATTTTTCTGCTCCTTTTATAGTCACTGGAAATTTTTTGGTGATCCATCTAAAGTACGTTATTGGATTATTGTTATTATTGGTATTGAAATGAACTTTCTTGTCTCTGCAATCGTTACATTTTCTAAGCAAACATTTTTCTTTTAATTTTCCTTCACAACAAATTGCCTTCACGAGAGCTACAGGGGTATTTTCATTAATTACGTTAGAAGATTTTAATGCCGTAGTTATTAGTTCCATGTTTGCGTGGTGAATACATAGACATGTGTCTCGCTGTTTTGCGTTAGGAGAAATTATCCAAAAAGGGCGATAGCGACAGAATAGGGAATAAGAAATTTTACGGTTTATTGTAGATTTGAATTTTGCATATAAATTGAGCAGTGAATCGTTTAGTAAGCGTATTTGCTTTTTAATTTTTTTTCTTGTAATCGTTTCTTTGGTCCCTGCTGTCAATCTGCTACATGTATCATTTTCTAAAAATTCTATAATCTGTTGTTTCACCTTATTTACTCTACGTTTTTTGTTACATGTGTTGGACGTAATTTGACCCACTTTTTGTCTTTCAATAGCTCTGTTATAACGCATTTTATACTTTTTTACTCTATTTTCTAATAGACGCAATTTTTCTTTTAGTAGATTGTTCTCCAGCTTTAGATACCTTCTATTCTTTTTAGCTATTTTCCTACCAGATTCGGCTCTTGATCTAGATGTGGACGTAACGGTACTGCCGGGTGGGGTATCATTCTCAATAAAATTTTCAGTCTGTTGATGAATGCGTTGCAATGCTTTTTTATTGTCTCGATATCTTTTAGACCTTTCTTTCCACTGTTTTCTAATTATTTTCTGAGTACGTGGAGTAAATTGATTAATAGTTTTTACCTGTCCATCTTCCTTTTTCCGTTGGTACCTTTCTCTGTCTTTCCTTCTTCTTTCTTCTAGCTGTTGTTCTGTTAACTTCTGTCGATGTCGTCTCATTGCAATTTTCACTTGCTCCCTACGTTTCTGAATTTTTTTTACCTCTAACCTGTTGTCCTTTTTAGATGCTCGGCATGCACGTGGTGCCATGTTGTAGATATAGCTAAAATAAGAAAAGATATATGAACTTAAATGCTTCAGAGTGACGTATTATTTAATCTAAGTACATAGTATTACATTATTAAAGTATCCTGTTCAATTTTGTTTTTAATTTAGCTAATTAGTGAGTGTTATTGATATTTAAAAAAATTAAATTACAATAAAACTCAAATTTCGTCACTTCGGTGATCTTACATCACATCTGTTATCACACTGATAACAGATGTGATGATCACAGAAATGACAAACTTTAATATTTGCGGCCATATTTTTTTACTATTCAAGTTTAGACTTGCTTCTGCACTCAGTCACAATACTGACATGATAATACATACGTGCTAAGCAGTTTTACGATTTCATTAATATGTCTTACCTTAGTACAGCTAAAACAGATGTGATGAGCGAAGTTTTACACCACGAAAACACCAATCAAAACAATTTTTCACAAAACACAAAGACGAACTTTTTTTAATTTGAAGCCGGCATGCGAATGACAGCTATGTGGTGTTGCAATATTATAAAAATTAACCGAATTAAACGAATATTGCTAGATACTTCTTTTGGAATTCTACTAGATAATAGAAGTGACGATGATTTTGTAACAAAAGTAGAATCAAGAGCTGTGACGAATATACATTACTGAATTTAATTTGCTTTACGCAACAGAAATAGTACTATATTGGAAAGCTACTAAAGGATAGATAAGTAATTATCATCCACTAATTGTATTTTTTTAGTACGTCTTAAGTCAACGGTGTGTAAATTCCACAGATAACAGAACATGACGGAAGCCGTTGAAAATAAGTTTTTATTATTTATTTATTATTGTATTACATAATTAGGTATAGTCTATTATACTTGAGGTAGACTTCTATCAAAAGAGCTATGAATGAAACTCTGAATTCCATTCGATTAGTTAATATAGTCAATGCACACTTTTTTGGTTGTAGAATAGAATGACCCATAGAAGAGTTTTTCAAAGATAATATTGGTTCAAACTAATATGCGATTATATGTATTTTAATGACATTATGTAATATCCGACATTATAATCATGACATTACATCTTAATGAATTTTACTGACATTTGTATCATTGTTATTTTTTATTTATTGAATTTACTTATATTGTATAATTATTTTGAATTTTGTTATGTTAGATTATTATAATTATTGATATTAAGACTAATAATGTTGGGACCAATGTATTGTGCAGCTAGTGTTTGCTTTATAAGGACCATTTTTTTTTATATTGTAACATTTATAACCACTGTTCGACACAAATGTAAATTTGTTGAGAAGAATAAATAAATAAATATTGCTTTCTCCCTATTTGGTAACTGAGCCGATGACTTCTTAACTATTTTATGAAACTACATACACATACACTTGCCTTGTAAAGGCTGGAGTTATTTTATGTATTTAAAAGCTTATCAAATGATGTTCGAATAAGGTATATTCGAAATGTTACCATTAAAGTAGTGGTGTGAGTAGAAATAGTTTATCTGTATCAATAGCTAAGCGAAAGATCGATATAATCGACTAATCGATCGATACATGTAGAGTTGGTTTTGTTTTCAACATAATTATTAAATCGCTTCTTTCATCTATAATCAACTGATATCTTTGTAGCAATGCTTCTACTTTTAAATCCAATTAATAATCAAAATATTACAAGATCGTATCAATGTTGTATCGATTCTTAACAAACCCGAATCTAAACGTGGAGCACTAACCGAAATATTCTTTTTCCGGCTTTCCCAAATGAAAATAGTCTCATTTATAGATTCTAGGGCTAATGCCAAATCTTTTAACATATTTTTCATCATGGACGCTTCAATTTGACCCCAGACAATTCTTGGTATGGAGACATGACATTGTTCTTTTCAAATTAAGAAGAACGAACGGAATTATCATATTATTGGCAAGTGACGTGAAAGTTATTGACCCTTGTAGTGCTGTGACACGTTTGTTATGATTGGTATTCAAGAAACATATGAAACCGATAATTTGGTATCAATTCTTTGAGTCACTTATTTTTAGCTGAAACTGTGCATAGAGACTCCATACCAGATGTTGTCTTTAGCCCTTTTGGATAGATATGGGGTTTCCGTTACACGTTGTATTTGCGGTTTTAGAAAATATGCTGTATCACAAAACCTGCTTACCCGATCTCGTTCAAACTAATTTTGGTTGAAAGTTTACATTAATATCTATAGACACATATCTTTTTTAGATTTTTCACTCCATTATTATAGAAGTTTGGGGGGGGGGACATTTTACCACTTTGGAAGCGTATATATTTTAAGCGATTGACTTTATGAAAAAGTGGTTTTAGAAACCTCAATGTCATTTTTGAAGACATTTCTATAAATACCACACAAGCATAGGTTTCATTAACAAGAAAATATTTTCAGTTTCAGGATGGAAGTGAAACTGAAAATACTTTTTACCGAATACATCTACCTACCAAATTTCATACGTGTAGTATTTATCGTTTCGGAATTAAATTACTGTGACATACGGACGAACGGACAGACAGACAGATAGACATGAAGAAACTATAAGGGTTCCGTTTTTTGCCATTTGGCTACGGAACCCTAAAAAGTCATCTATTGAATAAAACCATCTGCCACACAGACAATCGTAAACTGTCCTTCTAATCTATAAGTTATTCATTTTACGCAATTGATCTGGTTTTGCAAATATCTATCGCTATAGTTTTGCAATTGTAAACCGTTGTTTTAGGGATCTGTAGTCAATAAGGAACCCTTATAGTTTGACCATGTCCATCCGTCTGTCCGTCCGTCTGTCTGCGGCTTATATCAGAAACTATTAGTACTGAAACGCTCAAATTTGGCATATGAATCACGCCAACAAAGTGGTAAAATAACCAACCTACCAATTAAGAAGTTAAATGGAAAATTATCTGACCCAAGTTGGCATCACTTTACGAGTAAAAGTCGACTAACAGTATTCTAATCGCTTTCGGAAAAATATTTCAATCAAGTTTAACTTCTATAATAATAGAGCCAAAAATCAAACAAAAATATATGCTGTAGATCTTAATGAAAACTTTCAACGTCAATTGGTTTGAATGAGATCGAATCAGCAGTTTTTGAGATATAACACATTTAAAAACCGCAAATATAACTTTGTATTTCATACAAACACTATGAAAAACAAAGTTATTTTGCGTAGTTACTACGGAACCCTTCACGGGCAAGTCTGACGTGCACTTGGCCATTTTTTTAAATATTACTAGCAATGTAGGTAGATTTCACATCACTAGTAATCTTGTTAACCCCTCCAACTAAGCTAAATATGCTTGTGTCTGGAGTGGGTCCTGGAATTTAGATTTGAAATACATTTGATGTATGTAATAACATTGTTCGGGTCAATCACCGAACTATATTAACATGTCAGCATAATTGCGACACCGCGCACTATGCATTGAATATTTTATGTATCACCTGTAAGCTTAATTAGTATAATGTACGTTTAATTAATATTATTCTATGTGTCTTGGAATTATTATAACTATAATAGATGTTGTATTGACTTTATTAAGTAGCAACGGGTAGGCACATATTAAATATTTTAAGTTATAGGGAAATATATTATGATCTGGATTTAAATGATGATAATTAAATGTATTATTAATTATCGAATAGTTATAGATGAATGATAGTTCGTTAATAGCCATTTTGTTAATTTAAGATAGTGTAGGTAGTCATAGTCGTAGTTAATGTAATAACTGATAGTCGCTGCAATCGGCAGTTGACGTGCAACCATTGTACAAGTTAAGGTGAATTTTGTGAGTAAAGAGCTGTGAAGATATTACTGAATTTTATTTCTACAATCATTCAGAGGCTATCCCGATAGCTTCAGAAGTGGGATCAACGAAAAGTATCACTCTTTTCGACTTACGCCTACGAGAAGGAAAAAAAAACGTAAGTAAATTTATTTTGTACCAACAACTTAATCGGTTGATTAGAATTTTATAACGTGGAAGATGCATGACTGTTATTTTATTGCATCAAAATTACGGTAAAATCGAATTGAGGTTATTTATCTCCTGTTTAAAGTGACAATTATAATGGGTTGTTAGCTGCTAAAAGATTTTACTGTAAATAAGAGTATTTAATAAATAAGCATAGGTACCATTCCACAGTAAGATAAATGGAATTGCCGTTTAACTATTTAACGCTCGTGTAAGTACCTACGCTTGTCTAAAGTAACGTGTTGTTTTTATATAATTTTGGTGCTTGATGTGTAATGCAAGTGACTTAATTATTTTGGAAACATTATTTATCAGAGCCCGCGATTGGCGAGGGCACTGGAGTCGATTCTTGCAATCGCAGAGAGTAAATGTGTTATTTTTATTTCTAAAATATATGCGTATTGCGATTTGAACATTGTGTGGTGTGTTACGGTGGTAGTATCAGCACTACGTGATAATGATTGGTCTTAATCAGGAGTGATTAAGTTACTATTACCGAAAATATTACGGTAAAGATGTTTATTTCTCATAAGAATTACAATGGTATTTACTTACGTGAGAAACTTAAATCTTAACTAACAGTGAGGTTGCTGATGAGTGTAGTACAGAGTCTAAACTTAATTAATTCAATAATCAAAGAACTATTTGCAAACAACCCTCAAATATAAAACAATTTGTTAGTTAATATAGGGTATAGTTTTTTTTTATGGGTATTAGTTAATAAGTACAGAGAATTAGTAATAACTTGACATGAAGCGCCAGGTTCGTCATTACACTGAGCGTACTTGATATTTATATTTTGGTTTATTGTTTTTGTGTAATGATTTCTTTAAGTAGTTTTCTTTTTATAATGGATTACATTCTTTTACATGTTTTGGTAAATTATTGAAAATTTGTGCCTCTTCTCTTCTTTTTTGTCCTGGTGTTAACTTCTTTTTTTTCTCCGTACTTAATTCGATATTAAACAACTATACATATAGCTGCATAAACTTAATCTATCTTAGTAATGTTGACATAATGGGTTACTAAGCTATCATCTGTCAGTTTCAGTGCTTGACATGGAGAGAGAGAAGAGTCAAAACCGAGACCCAGGAGTACCCAGGTTTGAGGGTCAGGATCGAGAAGCGGTTGACTTG
Source organism: Tholera decimalis (assembly GCA_943138885.2). Lineage (NCBI taxonomy): Eukaryota > Metazoa > Arthropoda > Insecta > Lepidoptera > Noctuidae > Tholera > Tholera decimalis. The sequence goes on from OW964559.2 coordinate 44,579,410, forward strand.
AGGCGTGAGTCTAGCCACGCAACTTGGCCAGGAGTACCCATGTATGAGGGTCAGGCTAAGAGGACATATTCGGAGCAACCAGGGGTATCACGGGTGCGTGATACTGAGGTTGAAGATAATTATGAAATTATTGACGGAGAGCGTCAAGGACGAAGGGTGCTTCGTCCACAAAGGGTTAAGGAGAGATCTGTTCGCACGCCTTCGAGTTCAAGGCGTAGCCGTTCGTCGAGTGCTGGATCCTATAGTCGTGAGGGTACCAGAGAGGGAAGTACAAGTCGACGAGGTAGGAGACCAGAGGACGATAAGGATTCAAGGTCGGATTCCAGACATAACCGAAAGAGGAGCCATTATCTTGAGCGAGGAGACGAGGGTGAGCAGCAAATGTCGTTTACTTCTAAGAGACCTAAGATTGTAGATTCCACTGAGAGCATTTTAGATAAATTTATGTCAATTTTGCAATCAGTCAAGAGTTCAGATAAGTCGAAGTTGCCTTTTAATACTAACATAGTTCCCGAGTTCGATCCTATGTCAAAGGAGCAAACTATTTTGACTTGGTTGACCAAGGTAGAAGAGTGTTCAGAAATTTATGGCTGGGAAGATAGAGAAATAATTCACTACGCCCTGCCAAAGTTGACAGGGGTAGCGAAGACTTGGTATCATAGTTTGCCGACAATGATGTATACGTGGGGTGAGTGGAAAAGAAAGTTGATTGAATCATTTCCTGTTCGCGAAGACTATGCTGAGCTCTTGACTGAAATGCTTAGCAAAAGGGTAAAATATGGCGAGTCACTTGAACATTACTATTATGCCAAAATTAATTTGTTAAATAGATGTAAGATCTATGGGCGACAGGCTGTCGATTGCTTACTATACGGCGTTGAAGATAGGGCTGTTAAAATAGGTGCACAGGCTGCACAATTCTTTGAGCCAGAGCAGGTGCTGAAATATTTCAGAACTGTGAAGATAGGGCATGGTCGTGATAATCCGGATTCTAATTTTAAATCCCGAAACGAACGTAAGGGTATAACTGCTTTACCAAAACCAGCGGGTTTGAAAATGACTTGCTACAATTGCGATCAAATTGGTCACCCAAGCTTCCGGTGTGATAAACCCCCAGCTAAATGCGCCACTTGTGATAAATCGGGTCATTTGTCTATTCACTGCTTTAAAAACAAACGCATGAATAAAGATCGCGAAAAGGAAACCAGTCTTAAAAGTAACACAATCGAAAAACAAGTGTCCCAATTATGTTTATCTGAAGACTTGACTGCTAAGTACATGCTTGAGATCAAAATCAATAACCATAACTTGGATTGTCACCTAGACTTAGGAAGTCAATGTTCTCTTATAAAGCTAACGATAGCTAGAGAACTCAACTTAAACATTGTAGTGCCAGAAAATTTACCTGTCCTTAGGGGTATAGGTGCCAATTTGATCTCTCCAGTAGGTATGACGATTGTTTCCGTCGAAGTGCAAGGCATAAAGGAGACGATTAATTTATATGTAGTGAATGATTATGTAATCAACCAGTCAGTCCTATTAGGACATTCCTTTACCGAGAAACCAGATATCGTTATCACAAAAACCCCTACCGCTGTGATATTTCACAAAATTCCGAGCGTTAAAATGCGTCTTTTAACTAGCAACGATGCTGAAATCCCATCAAATACTTTACGCGCTGTGCAAGTCTCTACTGATCCTAGTGTAGATGCGCGAGTTTATGTTAATGGTTCTTTGCGAGGTCCTGAAGGGAAGGAATACTACCTCCTTCCTGGAGAATGAGGTAAAGGGTGGCCGTAGCGCACTACTCATTCATAATGCATCACCCAGTTCGATCACACTCGGAAAAGGAACCCTTTTGACACGAGTACAATTCAAAGATGTTGACACCTCGAAAAATATCTTAAACTCGTGCAATGTCACAATCTGTGAATCCCAAAGTAAAGACGTTTTGAATTGTAACGATGCTCTAAGCGAAGAAGAAAAATTAAATTTAAAACAGCTAATCGATAAATATAGTAACTGCTTTTCAAAGGGACTTAACGATTTGGGGTTCACGGATTTGACAGGGATGGTTATTGAGCTTGAGGATTCGGAACCAGTTGTTTATAGGCCGTATCGTATGTCTTACGCGGACCGCGTTCTGGTAAGAAATATGGTGCAAGAAATGGTCGATCACGGTATTGTTAGAGAATCTACCTCATCTTACGCGAGTCCTATTGTCCTGGTACAAAAGAAAACGGGAGATAAACGCTTGTGCGTTGACTATCGTGCCTTGAACCGCAAAACTAAAAAGGAGCATTACCCTCTCCCTCGGATTGAGGATCAATTAGACCACCTGTCAGGTAACAAAGTTTTTACGTCACTTGATTTAGCCTCTGGGTATTACCAGATTGCAATCGCTGAAGAGTCACGACACAAAACCGCCTTCGTGACACCAGACGGCCAATATGAATATAATCGGATGCCATTTGGTCTGGTAAATGCACCTTCAGTGTTTCAGCGCACTATCAATAAAATACTTCTTGAGGCTAAAATTAAGTATGCAATAGTCTACATGGATGACGTCCTTATTCCAGCTAAGGACGTTACCGAAGGACTACACCGGTTGGAAGAAGTTTTAATACTTCTCCAAAAGGGTGGTCTAACATTAAAATTAAACAAATGCCACTTTTTCCTTAACAAAATAGATTTTCTCGGTTATGAGGTTAGTTCCGAAGGTATACGACCTGGCCAAAGAAAAACTGAGGCGGTATCTAAATTCCCGACACCCAGGAATCAACATGAATTGAGACAATTCCTTGGGCTATCGGGATATTTTAGGCGATTTATTATGAATTATGCCATATTAGCAGCCCCACTAACCGATTTATTAAAAAAGGACATTAAATAGACATGGGACAAAAGTCAGGAATTAGCATTTAATAAAATCAAAGCTTTGCTGGTTGATAGACCCATCCTTGCGCTTTACGATCATAGTGCGGAAACCCAATTGCATACTGACGCTAGCAAAAGCGGACTAGCTGGTATCTTATTACAAGCTAACTCAAACGGCGTGTTCCAACCAGTATCGTACTTTAGCCGAAAAACTAATATAGATGAACAAAAGCTTCACTCGTACGATCTAGAAACATTGGCGGTGTGGCGTAGTGGTTTAGATGGAGTAAATAATAAAAGAGATAGGCCACAGGTTTACAGCATTTATTTGAAAATAGGGGGGTGGGTTCGGTTCACACAGGGTTCCCTCACTGGTCGAAGGTATAGAATGGTACTGCCCTGGGCTCAGGCCGCGACGCACGCAGACCGGCGGGCAGACCCCGTAGCAGGCAGCTCGCGCGCAGACGGGCGCAGAGGTTATGCGGCAGGCCACACAATAGCGCGCAGAGGTTATTCGGGCAGGCCACGCAATAGCCCGCAGACAGTCACAGAGGCAGAGTGACACCCGTCGAGCGGCGTACGTAGAGGTGGTTGATAGTAGAAATCCAAGGCAGTAGAAACGAAGGAGAAGGAAAGAAAAAAAAACCCTGGAATCCAAAAAGGGTGCTTCCGTAAGCGTGGTGCAGGAATCGTGAGCGCCAGCGATGCGTGCGTCTCCCAGCCGTAAGCCCCACGGAACAGTACCCGGGAAAATGGATGGGAAACTCACCATCGCGGCGGTTCACAAAGGTTAAATAGAGATAAGCGTGCGCATACCGCGTGCAACGATATAAAACGTAACCGCGTGCAAGGCGTTTAAGCTCGTAGCTGCTATGACACTGCAGAAAAGTAATACTGCGGCATGCGGACGCTTCACAATTTAGAAACACTAGTGGAAAACAGATGACAATGAAATAGCGTAGTTATGTTCTCGACAGAAGCCATCTTGACAACCGGGCAATTATATTAATTTACAAACACTGCAGATTATGGTGAAATAAGAGGATTACAATTTGGCAAGATGGAGAGAAAATGGCAGACACAATGAGCACTTACCCTTGGCACAGAGGGGTTTCTATATAAGTTACTTGCAACAGTAGGCGGCGAGAAAAGAACTAAGCCAACCGGAGGTTAGAATTTATAGCCAGACGGTCACTGCATAAGTGTTGTCACTCCGTGAAACCATAGACATTAGAGATTAGTGTGGTAGTCGACTTCTAGTTTAATCGACTACAATGCTACAGTACCCCGCCTGTTAGCGAAGGATTTTCCCTAGGATAAATCCGCTAGAAGGCCTAAACCACTATTACTGACTACCTATACGTTCATACATCCCATTCATGTGCTTCCATACTATTAATCATTCATCCATCCATTCTAAGTCCATCCCTGACTTGGAAGTAGTCCTAAGTCAGTGACGTACAATCACATACGAGAGGTAAGCTAATTATAGAGTAGTTTAACTCGAGACAGTCAGTAGGAAAAACAGCAAGATAAAGCAAGTGTATCTCCATAGGGTTAGGTAACCTTGGTGGACTGTTGCAGGCTATAGGTAATGTTAGGTTTCAAAGCAAGAAGTAAGTTCATCGTTGAATATTAAATCATCAAAGTTCTAACAACAATTTAATATTAAGTTAAGGTTCTATTTAATGTTTAGGTTTAAAATTAAATTTTGTTAAAGTTCAAAGCTAAGAGTATTTAAAAAAAAAATTAAAAAAAATTTTTTTTTTTTTTTTTGAAAAGGTAAAAAAAAAATTTGTTAAAGTCAAAAAAAAATTTTTTTTTGTTTGGTGATGGTCCATGTATATGTTCAAATTGGTTTAAGTTTCATTACTGGAATACGCATCATATGTAGAAGTCCATTCGAGTGAGTTTCCGAACGTGAGTGTAATTTATAAAAAATAAATCAAGTCTATATTCATACTGTTGCGAGAATATCCGCACGTTATAGACGAAGTTCTAAAAGACAAGTATCCAAGGTTGGCAACTACGTCGAGATGTCAAAGTCAGTACGTAAACGTCAAAAATATAATATGTCAATGATCTTAAATTAAATAGGTTATGTTATGAATCACGCGGAAATATTTTTTAAGAGAATTAATTAATTTAATTAGGGCAGGCTGAATCTAAGTAATATTCAGGATAGGTTTGCTCAATACCAAAAGGTGTTATGAAGTTAAAGTTAGGTTTCCAGTTTAGTGTTTAGGTAAAAGAAATTAGATAAGTTTGTTGACTAAATGTTGTTGGAATATTTCATGTAGATGCTACTATTAAACGATTAGATGTACCTAGTGCATGTTAGGTTTCGGGTTTAGTGCTTAGATTAAAGTTAGATTGTTACTAGGGTAGAATGGAACATAATTTAACCGTGGTGGTAGAGATACCAGCAGTTATAAAGTTTTATGAATAGTTTAAAAGTTATGTTTTAATCTGGTTTAGGGCCTAGACTAATGTTAGAAATGTTACCAGGGTAGACTGGTACTTAGTTTAACCGTGGTGGCAGATAGGTACCAGCGGTTATAAAAGAAAACAATACAATGGACTACGCTATATATTGTTTTATGAATAGTTTTAAGGTTAGTAGTGAGAAAGATTTTCAGTTGTAATTAGGATATAAAGTTATAGACTACTATGCAAGTAGTTAATGGGTAGGTACGGTATTTGTATAGAATTTTACCGGCTTGAAGCTGTTTTTAGAACAGTAGGTTTAGGAATTAATGTAAATTAACTAGTGTGCGGACACCCATGTTTCAGGGGGCCGTCTTTAAGACATCCATGAGGACATAATACATAAATAAAAGTTAAAGGTAGTGTACTATGGAGACTACTCTGCCATGATACTAAAGAATCGCCCTGAAGGCCCACTATATAGCCTCTCATAGTCACGCCGTAAAGGGAAAAATAATAAAAGAAATTTGATGTGTAGCGTATGTGTGTGTGTGTCTGTGTGTGTTCAGCAGAAAGGTGGTAATGGAACTGAAGTTATGTTGGCTTATAGCCATGCAGTCTAGGTATTTAGTTATGTTAAAAGATAACTAATTATAGTTAATTTTAGAATAATAGTTTGTTAACTTTAGTCAGTAGGTTTTAATTAGGATTACCACACTTTAGGTGGGTGTGAAATATGATAGCTATAACTAGAGTTATAGTTAACTTAGGTAGTTAGGTACAAGTCGACCCTCCACAACCAGTATATTAGGCGGTCGTGGGTGTGTGTTCCCTTGGCATCGTGTGACCCTGTATGGGGTCAAACACTAGTAGTTAGCTAGGCCTACGGGATGCTCTGTCAGAAACTTTTATAAAGATCTAGACTAGTTAGGTATTTAGCATCCTTTAGGTTATCTAGAATTTCAGAGATATAAGGTAAATTATAAGCATCCTTCTTAGTTACTGAATTTAGCTTGTGACTGTCTAAGCAGAACCACAATTTGCCATCCCATTTAGGTGAGAAGTACAGGTGAAGACCAAGGACTTTCACTTGAAAGTTGAGCGAAGGAATGTTGGTGTGAAACCAGTAACTTCACTAGTTGAGTTATTTAGTGCAAATTGAACAACTGGAATATGTAGATCCCAAGAGCGTTGGTCATTATTATTGTAGGTAGAAACAGCTGTTATGATTGTCTTATTTAGAAGACAATACTTAGAGAAACAGCATGTCAGTACAAAAAGATATGCGTTATGGCGTCTAGAGACAGGCAGAGGGCCAACAATGTCAATACTGAGCATCTGGAATGGCCGAGAGCATTCTTTAGGTTTCCCCATGACCTCCAGTGGGGCATGGTTTACTTGTTTATGAGCTAGACAGATTTTACATGAAGTTACAGCTTTCACTACGTCACTGTGCATTCCTGGCCAGTAGTAACGAAGAGTTAGTCTTTTATAAGTTTAAAAAAAAAATGCCTAGATTCATTATAATTAGATTATATTATATTTATTAGATTGTATTATGTTTATCAGATTGTATTATGTTTATTAGATTTAATATATTTATTAGATTTATTAGATTATATTTCTTATTAGATTATATTTACTATTATATCTATTAGATTAGATTATATTTAGAATTGGGGTTCTTGTGGCACTTGCTTCAGCCTGCTGACCACTGGCAGAACTATGTGATGTACTAGGAGTGAGTTTACTCAGAAGTGCTTTGTTAATTTGTTTTCTAAAGTCAGTGACTGTGCCCATTTCACCGCCTCTAATATTGACCTCATATTCTAATTCGGCCTTTGTTAGGTGGATAGAATTAATTGGGTTAGCGCTCATTGTAATCTTTACAATTTACAACAAAACCCTAGTAGCTGACTAAGAAATTATATAAAAGTAACAAATTAAAAAAAAATACAGAAGAAAAATATAGTAATTACCTACTACTTACCGCCACGATGTGTGAGTACAGGTAAATAGCGACCAGTGAAGAAAACCTTGTGAACCTTACCGAGTGGGCGCCACTGTGGCGTAGTGGTTTAAGTGGTGAAATAATAAAAGAAGACCACAGGTTACAGCATTTATTTTAAAAGGGGGGTGGGTTCGGTTCACATAGGGTTCCCTCACTGGTCGAAGGTATAGAATGGTACTGCCCTGGGCTCAGGCCGCGACGCACGCAGACCGGCGGGCAGACCCCGTAGCAGGCAGCTCGCGCGCAGACGGGCGCAGAGGTTATGCGGCAGGCCACACAATAGCGCGCAGAGGTTATTCGGGCAGGCCACGCAATAGCCCGCAGACAGTCACAGAGGCAGAGTGACACCCGTCGAGCGGCGTACGTAGAGGTGGTTGATAGTAGAAATCCAAGGCAGTAGAAACGAAGGAGAAGGAAAGAAAAAAAACCCTGGAATCCAAAAAGGGTGCTTCCGTAAGCGTGGTGCAGGAATCGTGAGCGCCAGCGATGCGTGCGTCTCCCAGCCGTAAGCCCCACGGAACAGTACCCGGGAAAATGGATGGGAAACTCACCATCGCGGCGGTTCACAAAGGTTAAATAGAGATAAGCGTGCGCATACCGCGTGCAACGATATAAAACGTAACCGCGTGCAAGGCGTTTAAGCTCGTAGCTGCTATGACACTGCAGAAAAGTAATACTGCGGCATGCGGACGCTTCACAATTTAGAAACACTAGTGGAAAACAGATGACAATGAAATAGCATAGTTATGATCTCGACAGAAGCCATCTTGACAACCGGGCAATTATATTAATTTACAAACACTGCAGATTATGGTGAAATAAGAGGATTACAATTTGGCAAGATGGAGAGAAAATGGCAGATACGATGAGCACTTACCCTTGGCACAGAGGGGTTTCTATATAAGTTACTTGCAACAGTAGGCGGCGAGAAAAGAAGCTTCGCGCACTAGAGATTAGAATTTATAGCTGGTCACTACTGCATAAGTGTTGTCACTCCGTGAAACCATAGACATTAGAGATTAGTGTGGTAGTCGACTTCTAGTTTAATCGACTACAATGCTACAGCGGTAATTGCATCCCTCAATCGTTTTCGCGTCTACCTCATCGGAATTCCCTTTAAAATACTTACCGACTGCAACGCATTACGGGCAACGTTAATCAAACGTGATTTAATTCCACGAATAGCCCGGTGGTGGATACAGCTACAAGAGTATGACTGTACCATCGAATACCGTTCGGGATTGCGCATGTCTCACGTAGATGCGCTGAGTCGCAATCCGGTTGGAGGCGAACCAGAGGCGCCAACGTGTTTTGATATCCTAACTATCGAAAATTGCGAGCAAAACTGGATTGCTACGGTACAGTCGGCTGATGAAGAAGTCAGGAAGATAAGAGAAACGTTATCGGATCCTGGTACAGAAGAAGTGATGGATATTCACAAGAATTACAAATTGAAGAACAATAGGGTTTATAGAATAGTCGAAGATGAAATGAAATGGCTTGTACCGAAAGGCGTTCGCTGGCAGATTTTAAAAATGAATCACGATGACGTCCGTTATTGTGGTTACGATAAAACCTTACAGCGGATCCGTAAAAATTACTGGTTTGCTAAAATGCGCAAATTCGTAAAGAAATATGTTTCGTCCTGCCTCGAATGCTCACACCACAAAGCACCTGGTGGCAAGCGTGAAGGTGAACTGCACCCTATAGAAAAGCCAAGCATACCGTTTCATACGGTTCATGTTGACCACTTGGGTCCATTCATAAGGAGTAAAAGGGGCAATTGTTATTTACTCGTTTTGGTCGACAGCTTTACAAAATACGTTATCGTAAAGCCGGTTAGAGACACCAAATCGACGACAACGGTAAAGGTACTCAAAGACCACATTGGCTACTTTGGTGTACCAACACGCCTTATCACCGACAGGGGCACGAGCTTCGCTAGCGGGGTTTTTAAGGAGTTTGTGACACTATACGGCATTAAGCACATAATGAATGCCGTGGCAACTCCCAGGGCAAATGGTCAAGTTGAAAGATTCAACAGGACCATATTAGACGCACTTTCTACTTCAGCCCATGGTAAAGACGAAAAGTCTTGGGATGAACAAATTCTCGATATACAATTAGGTATGAATACAACGACTCATAAAACGACGCAAAAGACTCCTTCAGAGTTACTTTTCGGTTTCAACATTAAGTGTAGGAGTGAAAGTATATTGAGTGAGGTTTTAGACGATACCGTGACCGTTACATCGGCGGAAAAATTAGCAGAATTAAGGGACGTAGCTGGGAATAAAATTAGGGAGACTCAAATTAAAGATAGGGAAAGGTTTAACCGCCGTAGGAAACCAGCGAAAAACTATTCAGTAGGAGACTTAGTACGTGTAGAGCGACAGGTTCCTAACGATGGACAATCACAAAAACTGGTTGCCAAATATCAGGGTCCCTACCGAGTAATAAAATTACTTCCCAACGATAGATATATCATCGAAGACACTCCCCTATCGCGCAAAAATAATCGTCGTTACGAAGCCGTAGTAGCAATCGACAAAATGCAGCCCTGGTTAAATTTTAGTAGAAATTTGGAAAGTAGTTGTGAAGAAAGTGGTTCAGATAATGAGTAAAACTAAATAAATAAACTAAATGTATGTCCTTGTTCTTTAGTATTTATATGAACGTAATATAAATAAATTACTATTAAATTTAATGTATTATGATTAAATGATATTATTTAGATTATATTAGATTCATGTGTGTAAATTAGAAGCTTCGAATCAGCATTTGTGTTTTATTTGTCTAGATGTCAGACTCGTCTAAATGTTGTAAGAACATAATTAATACATTTAATTTTTAATTATCAATCTGTGGCACTGACGAGATACAAGTTCTGTTTGGTTTGAGGTCTATGGAAATAATTATTTCATTGCAAATTGTACTGTGGTTATATTGAAAAAAGCAATTTTTCCTTTCAAAATTAAATCATGTAATAAACTTTACTTTTTGCAATCAATATACCTCTACTTGTAGTTTCTGAAATGTATATGGTTATTATAAAGTTAAGTAAAATAAAATTAGTATTATGTAAGCAAACTTATACTAACTTGTAACGTTAGTCTATACTAACTTGGTGAGTTATGGTTAGTAAAAATATAGAGAGACACATTTTGCACATGTAATAAACGTAAAAATGCTCTATTTATGCCGATAATAATAACGTCATTCTTATATCGCGAAGGGACTCGCTTTCACAGGAAGGCCGAGCTGTAAGCTTAATTAGTATAATGTACGTTTAATTAATATTATTCTATGTGTCTTGGAATTATTATAACTATAATAGATGTTGTATTGACTTTATTAAGTAGCAACGGGTAGGCACATATTAAATATTTTAAGTTATAGGGAAATATATTATGATCTGGATTTAAATGATGATAATTAAATGTATTATTAATTATCGAATAGTTATAGATGAATGATAGTTCGTTAATAGCCATTTTGTTAATTTAAGATAGTGTAGGTAGTCATAGTCGTAGTTAATGTAATAACTGATAGTCGCTGCAATCGGCAGTTGACGTGCAACCATTGTACAAGTTAAGGTGAATTTTGTGAGTAAAGAGCTGTGAAGATATTACTGAATTTTATTTCTACAATCATTCAGAGGCTATCCCGATACACCTAAGTAAAATAGTCAGTACGCTTTCGAATAGCATATCGGGTGCGACTCAATCTCATCCCATTCGCCTCATTAATTTTAATTGTTATCCCATTTGTAATACTGAAATCTTTAATCTTTGTATATCTTCATGTCACCGCAACCCCGAACAAACATATTTAAAATATTAATGTATATTTTCCTAATAATTTATGGACTGTCTTCACTATAAAAAGACTGACTGTTTTTTAATATAATTAAATTTAGTGAATTTTGTGTTATTTTATATTTCATGCCTATAATTTAAACATTTGCCGATAAGTCGAAAATAGTAAGGCCTGAATTTATTCATACCAAGTGATTGTACCAATATTTTGGCAAAAATCATACATTCATCTTGCATTCATCATACTAAATATCATTACAAGAAAACCTGGGGACAAAAGGAAATGAGCTTGGTCAACGCTTCCACCAAGATATTATACTACTATTGAAGAACATAAACAAGTCACTTGAACTCTGTTTTATTTGCTGGCAATGAAAGAAACAAAAAAAAAAATAGGTTTTTTCTACGCAAAGGGGACGAAAAAGTGACATGTTCTTTTATATGGGATTTTGAATATCTAATTTGCATTATGACCCGTTTTCTTGAAATCGAAATATTAAAGTTTCTTTCCGAATGACCAAAACATGCGAATTGTAAACAAATCCTACACTACACTCTATGTAGTAAACAGCTGGTCTGTCCCGTAAACATCTCGCCTGGAAAGTTAAGCGGCGAGAGCTTAAAGTGTCACTTCACTAAAGTCACTTCACCTTGATTGCGCGGTTTGAAAGTTCACTTCACTTCGCTGAAAATTACACGGTGAGATTATTAAAGAATAAGCACAATTGATACTTTAAAATTTCTTATATAAGTGTTTGTTATATTGAGCATTATATCACGGAAAGGGCACATAACATAAATTACATAGAGTACAATGAGCTTTTTTCCTGTATTGAAGAATCATGATTCTATTTGGTCCGACGGAGAGTTAAAAAAAAGTTGTTATAGAAGTCACGGAACAATTTTAGTAAAATACCCTAACGTTCTTACACTGGTTTAGAGTCCGGCTGAGCATAATCTTGCATTAAAACATTCTCAGATTAAATAAAAAGATTTTGCCATAATGATATCATAAAAGAAAAACAATCAGTAAATAAGTCGTTTTTTAACATTACTCTACAGTATTCTTTTCAATCCAACGACTCCCTTTTACCTCAAAGAACGTTTTAAGTTCCTTCATGACACACATGTTAGAAATTTGAGATCATCAGAGAATTTGAGACTTTTGATGCCTACGCATTCCACAAAATTTTACGACCAGTCGTTTACGGTGCAGGCCATTCGGTTGTGGAATGGATTGCCGGTGTCAGTAAGACAAGCTCAGTCACTTGCTGTTTTTAAAAGCTCGGTTGCCAATCATTTTATTTCAAACTTATGATTATTCCTTTGCTTTCTCCACACGATGTTAAAGAACACATTATATATTTATATATTTTATGTAGTTATGTATTTGTATATATACATATATATACATATTTGTTGTATTTTTGTTAGTTTTTCCGTTATTAATGAATATTTGTACAGTAGTACACTAATATAGCCCTCCCCATTTTAATTAAAGCTCATAAAGTCCTTCCAAAGGTTGTCTGGAAGATATCGCTCTCAGCGATAAGACCGCCATTGTAACCAATTTTTTACAATATTGTTATTTAAGTGTGATTCAATTATTGGTGTACAATAAAGTACACACATCAAAAGTGTCTAGGGATCAACATATATTTTTGCAATAACTTTTCTCCTGATTGATATTAATTAAAATTTTCTTTAAGGATTCATCAAATAAAGTGTTTTCGTTTGTCACAGTAACGACAAACCAAGTCACCTTTGCATTAATAAAGAAATTTGCCATTTTCCTAATAAAGGGATTTTGGACATTTGAACCACTAACATTAAAGTTCGAAAAAAAGACTGAAATAACAGTTTTCTTTAAAATTTTATTGGGTAACTTAAACAATTAATAATCCGTGTTTCTACCGCGAACACTAACAACACAAGAACATCGGTTTGGCATACTCAAAATGAGTTCATCCAAATCACGCTGTGGAATGGCCGCCCATGTTCGTTGCAACAACAAAAAAAGGTCTTCTTGCGACTGGATACCCTCCATATTCGGCAGAGCTCTTCTCTGTAGCATATCCCATGCATGCTCAATCGGGTTCAAGTCTGGCGACTGAGCAGGCCAGAGCAGGACATTGATGTTAGCTGCGGCGAGAGTCTGTCTTACAACTCTTGCGGTGTGCGGTCGTGCATTATCATGCATTAACTGAAATAAGGGACCGATTTGCACTTGTAGAGGAACGATGACGTCAGATACAATCGTCTCAGCATAAATTTGAGCGTTGAGGTTGCCTCTGATCCAAATCAACTCAGTTCTTCCGCCGATCCAAATACCCGCCCATACAATGATGGTTCCACCACTATAAGGATGGACTTCCTGGCAGGATTTTAATCGCTGTTGGCGTCCAGGGGTTCTCCAGTGTCGTATACGTCTTGTATCCGGTCTCATACCAAAACGAGACTCATCAGAAAAGCACACGAAACGCCATTGTTCTTCTGCCCAATTTCTGTGTTCAAGAGCCCATTGATATCGAATCCTACGATTGTGCATTGCTATAGGTGGTACCCGTAGCGGTCTTCGGGAATGAAGATTCACTTCATGCAAGCGGTTTCTGACTGTTTGGTCGCTAATTAAGTTCCCTGAAGAGTGATGAAGCCTCACGGCTAACATCATGGCGGTTATTGTTGGAGCTCTTCGAGTTAAGATTTGAATGTATCGGACTTGTCTCCGTGTGGTGCAGCGATACCGTCCTCCATGGCGCTCAGCCACGGTACCAGTGCTTCGGTAACGTGTCCAAAGTCGACTGATAACACTCTGACTTGTATTCAGAGCTAAAGCCACAGTACGTTGCCGGGAACCAGCTTCTATCATTCCCACGGCTCTGAGCATTTCTTCCCTGCTTAAATGACGTCGCCGCTCCATAATAACGTTGGTTTTAATCAGTAGTAGGGAAACAGTAGCACTAATAATGTCTTCAATGCGTTGTATGTTTTTATAGGGAAAATATTGACAGCTGATTTTCATCTTTTACTCGAATTTGATTAACAGTTCCTGTTTCAAATTATGAAATGCACCAAAAAGGATCCATATAAATTTATAAATTTATTACAAAGCCACATCTCAATCTCAAGAAATCCGCATAAAAATGCTTGATCCCTAGACACTTTTGATGTGTGTATATTCTATCTATCTATCTACGTGTTCCGGAGAACTCAAAAACAAATTATGAGTCGCGTTAGAAACATCGATCGATTGCAAAGATCTGACGACAAACTGCAACTGACGTGCTGGTAGTTAGCCACCATTAGGCCGCAAACGCACTAGCGGTTAACCGCGGGGGCGGCTAACCGCGCGGTTAGCCGCTTTTCCAGTTTAATATGCAACCGCTTATAATTTTACGCACTACAATCATAAGCGGTTGCATATTAAACTTTAGTGCTTTTGCGGCCTTACTGCATATGTGCGTTGTTGTGGACAGCGAACTTAACCTTCCTTCAATGACTCGATATCAACATGGCAGTGTCATTGAACTGTGCTCGTAATCGACGCTCTCTGCAGCGCGTTGTGTGTGGAGGACGCGTTGCGTCAGCGAGCGAGCGCGAAGTATATATACGTGGCGGCGTGCCACACGCATCACACTACAACCACCATCCCCAACAACAACATGAAAGCCTTCGTAAGTCCATCATGTTATTTGAAGGCCATAGTCTCCATAAATGAAAACAAATTCTCTTTGACTGAACTCCTCGGAAACTGTTCATGTTTAGCAGAGTGTAGAATGTAGAAGTAGTTACAGCATTGAGTGTCCGGTGTACTGACGTGTGTGTTCTTGCAGATCGTCCTGTGCGCGCTGGTGGCGCTGGCGGCGGGCGCCGCGGTGCGCGAGAAACGCGGCTTCCTCGGCGGCTACTCCGGTGGTTACTCCGGTGGCTTGTCCGGGGGCTACTCCGGCGGATACTCCGGTGGTTTGTCCGGTGGCTACTCTGGCGGCTACTCTGGTGGCTTGTCCGGTGGCTACTCTGGTGGCTTGTCCAGTGGCTACTCTGGTGGCTACTCCGCGCCCGCCGCGCAGGTGATCGCCGTTAACAAGGTAGTGAACGTGCAGCGCGAGATCAACGTACCCCAGGTAGTCAACGTGCGCAAGGTAGTCACCGAGCCGCAGGTCGTCACAGTCAAGCAAGTCGTGCCCGTCTCTGGCGGAATCGGAGGCGGCTACGGAGGCGGCTACGGAGGCGGCTACGGGGGTGGCTACGGGGGCGGCTACGGAGGCGGCTACGGAGGCGGCTACTCTGGTGGTTACTCCAGCGGCGGTTGGTGGTGAACACTCTAGTCAACAATAGCAAAAATGTGATTTATTTAAAGTTTACCAAATACAATATTTTTTTTTAATACAACACAGTATATCATTTTGTTAACCTACCTTTACCTAGTTACTACCTACCTTTTTTCCTTACTACGTACTATAATTAGTTATGTGAGAAAGCTGGGAAGTTAAAAGAAGGACAAAAGTGAGCAGAACTTAGAGCTCTAATGCGAAAGATGGTCTATTTTAAACGGTTTTATTTAGACCAAGACGAGACTTAGCCAGTCTTGGTCTTGGTCTTGCGTCAATACAGCTGGTCTTGGTCTTGGTCTTGGTATGCATTCCTAGTCTTGGTCTTGGTCTTGTGCAAGAGTCAATTAACGATTATTCTATTGCTATTTATTACACGTTAGTTTAGATCTTACAATAACGTAACAGAATAGGTACATTTTGAGCTTGAATTGACATAGGCATAGTAAAGGCCAACCAAATTAATAAATTTAGTAAGAAATTCGAAATATCAACTGATACAGATGAGGTGCCGATGCTCTAACCGACTGAGCTACTTACCGTGTCCCATGAAAGTCCGTTGGTTTTTTGATGAAAGTTTACATTTAATAAGCTTACATGTGCTAAAACATGGTTAAAGCATATAAAAAACAAATTAATGACATTAACTTGACTTTATTTGAATATTCGTCACTCATATCAAATTGTAAACTTATCACTCCGAGAACAACAAGGATAAGAGAAAGAAAGAAAGTAAACAATTACTATATTAAACTCAAAGCGAAGCTCAATTTGGAATTACTAAAATTGAAATAAATACTCCTATTTATAAGCACACGCCGAAATATCGATAAAGGACGGCATTCTTTGGTAAAAATATTGATACTTTAGAAGATTAATATAACAGATGCGTTACCCGATAGGTATAGTGTGTCTACGTAGCAATAAAATGTAGATATTATGTAAATAATATTCTGTGTATTATGTTCTTCCGTTGATGGAATTAATCTACATTAATTAAATAAAATTTGCCTAGGTACGCTACCTACTGTATTTATGTTGGTACTTAATAACTACTAGAGTACGATAGAAGTTGATAAACCAACAATACTAATCTCTCAATTTTTTGATTAGTGTGATTTTAAAACACAAAACGCGCGACGTGACGTCACTCATTTGATTAGTATTGTAGACAATTTTTACTCAATACTCAATACTTTATTGCATTCCTTATTATGTACATAAATGGTATAAAATATTGTCAAGATCAATATGGACCCATTCGGGCACAGCAAAGTTAGGAGAGAGGATGAAGGCTATGTAACAATTCATGGAATTAATTATTATTATATATGACGGAGAGACAGCGTCGTATGTGTTTTTAAAAAGTGTGACGTCAGCTCAGCCGACGTCATGAATGTTCTCTTGGTGATCATTCATGTTTGATTTTCAAATAAAAGCACTTGTTAATGTTACCGGAGACTCGTTTATTCAACTGATAGCGTAACGACTTTACAGAGAGGTCCGCACTGTCCAGCGGCTCAAACAAGAATGAATCCATATTACTTTACTCTTTGAATGAATCTGAATGAATCTAGCGCTCACAGTGCGGCCTTATATAGAGGGATTGTCACACATGTGCCCACTTTTTCTAGTTAAATATTAAACTACTTAAATTACAAAGCTTTAAGTTGAAACATGTTAAACATTAATTTTACATCTTAAAAATCAATTAATAGTATGTAAAACAATAAAATTATTAAACTTTAATCATTTCAATTATTTTAATAAACAAATTATCGTATTTGCGCCGATACGGCCATACTGACAGGCGGTGCGCGCTCTGCACCAGCCTCAATATATTCTATTTGACAAAGGCACTTATTAAAAGTTAATATTATGTAAAGCAATTCGTTGACTAACTAAAGAGTCTCGGATAACAATAAAAAAATGAGAAGCTACGCACGGTTCACAAGTGGTTGTTTTCTGTGGAGAAGAACCGGCAAGAAACTCCACAGTTACTCTTTTCAAAACATCATTCATTTACACAATGTAAGAGAAGCTTTATAAAATATTGAAATTGACTTGACAAACGATAACATTAGATTTCACTAATGAAGGATAGAAACTAAAGCATTGTGATACAAAATTTAAACAAAACAGATAATCTGTCATCATCAGCTGTTATACAAACACAAATGTCTTTCTATGTTGTGAAATAATGTTTTAGGAATATCATAACGAGTTCTCGGAGGTTCTCGTAGATTTCTCGGAGGTTCTCGTAGAGTTCTCGGAGTATCTCGTAGAGTTTTCGGAGGTTTTACCTGTAACAAAAGATTAGACTTCTTTTGAGTAGAATATCTGTAAGGAACTTGTGATGCTTTATGTTATTATACAGACTCAGTTATTATAATTTGAGAATATAATTACTTTATATTCTCATTCTGGAGGTTCTCCTAAAGTAAGGAGGTTTTACATGTAGCAAAAGATTAAACTACATTTTTTTTTGTTAAATATTTGTAAGGTACTTGTGTCGCTTTATGTTAATTGTTCAAATCATCCTTTTATGATATTCTCAGACACAACATATTTAGCTTAGTTAGAGGGGTTAACAGGATTGCCAGCAATGCAAATTCCACCCACATTGCCAGTATTTTGGTTTTTTTTTTAAGAAAAAATAAGAAATAAGAAAGGAAAAGGTTCTGGTAGATATCTCGGGGGTTCTCGTAGATATCTCGGGGGTTCTCGTAGATTTCTCGGAGGTTCTCGAAGTTTTTTTTTTGTTTTTTTTTCTTTTTCTCTATCTTTTTCTTTTTATAAAGAGTACTAGCAATGCAATGTAAATAGAATCCACACTACTAGCTTTCCCGTTAACTTAGAGTGGGTTCACGGCAAGTATAATGGGTGGGGTTCGAACCCGTGACCTTACTTTTGTTGTTCGGCCATACTGGCTCGTGGAATAGATCACACCGCCGATACGGTTATCCGGTCTCCAGTTGTTTAGGTGGAAAACGAGAAAACCTTAGCTCGCGAAACAACTACATTGAGTGGGCTACGTTATGTATTTCGGCGCACGATACACTTGTGTTTCGACGCACTAAACAAGGCTATACAAAACTAATACTTGCACTACTACTGTTGGCATTAAATTTCAAGAAATAGAATATTATGCGATATTCGAAAATTTTACGGGAATTAGACAAGATCTATGATAACAGATTATTAATTATAACCTCAAATGAAATTTGCAGGTTACTTTGGTTTACACACTTCAAATCAATTTAAAGTAATCAGAAAATTACAATTTTATGTACACGCTTGCGCGTAAAATTTGACGCAAAATAAATTTTCAGGGAGTATTTGACCCCTGAATCAAAATAAAATGAATACGACTCACCAGGGTTCATCATCTCAATCATAGATGAAATAAATAAGTAAATTTGGTCAACAGACGAAATTATATCGGAACCTTGTGTCTCCAGTTAGGCGCTGGGCGGGGCAACAACTACACATGCAGTTTAATAAAATCAATAGATACGCACTCGCACACACACCCGCATTTCTTAAATCAGAACGTACTATACAATCAATAATAAACCTTATTCCGCCAAACACAGCGTGTATTTACCATGCACCGTAGAACTTACCCACACAAAAACATCGGTCGCTATCGTTGTGCTGTGCAAAAGCAATTTATTTTACATATACGCTAGTGATTGACTAAATCGGAAAGTTATCGATTCTTCCATTTATTATTGTACAATTTTTTTTGGGCACCTGAAAATGAACCAAATAAAAAATGGCATGTCCAGAAAATATTACAATAACAATAAACATATTATTAAGAACATAACATTACATAATTATTATTAAGTACTACCTACTAAGTATTAAGGGCTACCCTGGCGCTTTCGACTTAAATCTTAATATTTAATTATCATAGTGATAGGTCAAATAGAAGTCGATGTTAATTTACATTACGCTCTTGATCGGAACATACCAGCCGTATAGGTTGTATAGAATCCTGAAAAGTTGAATGACTGATTTTATGAATACCCTAAATCATGAGAATAGCTTTCAGTAATAAAATAGAATTTAACACACTTCTGCAAAAATCAGTTGTACTCTTAATTTTGGAATTGTCCATTCAAAAAGCCTGCGACTTTTCTTTAGAGACTAGAACATTTCTGCGTTGAAGTGAACCGAGCATATGGTGCTATTTTTTGTAGGGTACCAGTTAGGTGGCATGCCTGTGGCATCAATCCATTCCTTTTTTATGTTACCATCTTTTGGGAAGCTGAAAAGTACGAAAAGCACTTATTTATCATTTACATACATCCTAAGCTACTTCTAAACGTCACCATATAATAAGCATCGCAATAATTACGTAACACACTA
Organism: Tholera decimalis; assembly: GCA_943138885.2. NCBI lineage: Eukaryota > Metazoa > Arthropoda > Insecta > Lepidoptera > Noctuidae > Tholera > Tholera decimalis. The sequence goes on from OW964559.2 coordinate 44,599,251, forward strand.
TAAATCAAGATCTGAATGATTTTGACGTATATTGCTAATCCATTGCTTCATATGTTCGAAATATTGGTCTGCTCAACAACGTTAATACCGCAGTGAGTGTTGTTGATTTAGCATAATGAAACCGATTCCTACTGTAAGTGTGTTACGCAACTATTACCTGCGGGGTAACCGCAGGTAATAGTTGGTTAGGTAGGTTTAGTAGGTTATAATAGGTTTTTGTTATAAGAAAAATCCTAGTTAGTAGAGAAATTGTTAAATATATGAAAACAAATACACATCCATGCATAACAAATAAATAGCATGAATATATTGACTTATTTTAAGCTCAATTCACAAATATATTATCTGAACCATGCCGATTATTATAACGCATTCGAAGCTTCAATGGAAGCAAAATACAAAAATCATAAAAAATAAAGAAACAGCATGAGGATAAGGCATAACATACGATAATTCTAAACTGAAAAACACCACCGATTATTAACCTAAAATTAAAGTAACTTACTTTACGAATATTGGTTACGCATTTCTCTACTACTCTGTAAAAAAATCAAAATAAGTAAAAAAAACATTATTTACATCGATCTTCCAACCGGGCTAAAACGGTTGACAGATTGAAAAATAAACTATTGTAGCGACGGCGACGTCGGAACTCCTTACGCATGCTGCGGGCGTAAAATAAATTGTTTATTTTTTTTACTTTTTTGTACACTTGACTTTTCAACGTATTTTTATTTCTGTCATCTCATATAAAATAAAAGTTAAACATATTTTCTTAGAGGTTTCCGTATGTTATAAAAAACTTTTTACCAAAAAATTAAACGGACTCCCAAAAAACACTGCAAAGTGAAAAATAACTTATAATATATGGATGAACGTAAACCAGTATGTGCCATATATTGTGACATGACCCAGGCCTTTGATTATATACATTATAAGACTCTCTTGAATAAACTTGAGGCATATGGTATCAGAGGAAATGTCTTAAATTTAATGGAATCATATTTGCGCAACAGAAAACAAATAACTGAAATTCATAGATTTAATAAAAATAATCATGAAGAGATATTTCGATCATCAGAACGTGAAGTTAGCTATGGGGTACCGCAAGGGACCGTGGTGGGGCGTTTAACTTTTATATTATATATTAATGACCTCCCAAAATACATAGATCGACCCGTGACACTGTTTGCTGACGATAGTACCATAACTATACCATGTAACAATGTAGATTTATATGAAACCGAAATAAATAATTCCCTAGCGTCGATTATAACATGGTTAGACGATAATAACTTAAAAATTAACCTTTCTAAAACAAAAGTTATGCATTTCAGTCAACGTATGCCGAGTAAAAATCTCAATGTTAATTTTAATAATCATATTATTGACGAAGTTGAAAGCACAACATTCTTAGGTTTGCAAATTGATAAAAGTTTGAACTGGAAACCACATATAGACGAACTTTGTAAAAAACTAAGCAAATCAGCATATGCTTTACATTCATTATCAGCGAGAGTTTCCACGGATGCGCTTCTTACTGCCTACTACGGTATTGTCGAATCCCATCTTCGATACGGGGTTATATTTTGGGGAAATTCCACTGATAAAGAAAAAGTATTCAAGGCCCAGAAACGGTGTCTCCGCTCGATGTTCAAACTGAAAACTACGGATAGTTGCTATCCATATTTCAACAAGCACAAAATCTTAACTTTGCCTTGTGTTTATATTTTGGAGATAGCTGTGTTTGTTAAATCAAACCCAGCTTATTTTGAACGCGTAAATGATTTGGTTGCACGAAATAGACAACACTGATGCGCAAAAGTGTCTGCTGCATGGCACCGAAAATATTTAATAAATTACCCAAAGCTTGGAAAGATTTAAATATGTTATTATTTAAAAAGAAATTGCGAAACTTTTTAGCAGACAAGACTTATTACAGCATTTCGGATTTCTTAATGGAAAATAAAATTTGTTAATATTTTGGCACTTCCTATTAATTGTGATTTAACTATGATAATTTATTATTCAATTTTAATTGTACAACCTAATTTTTACATTAAATTTTTGACATTCAACATTAGACATTTAAGTTTTGACATTATATTTTGACATTTTTTTTTTGTAACATTTAGTTTAATAATATTTTGGCGCTTCCTATTAATTGTGATTAAACTGTGATCATTTATTATTAAATTTTAATTAAACAACTTACCTTTTTGACATTATAGTTTTGACATTTATATTTTAACATTTAATTTAATGCTATGATTAGATATTTGTTTTTTTTATATATACATTTTATCTGGTAATTATTGTTTTGTTATAATAATCGATTTTGCATTTGATTTAATTTATAATTTTTTGTTATTTAATTGCATTATGTAATTTACAGTTGAATTACTTTTGTGAATTAAATTATTGTACCTTTGCATGCCTTCTGGTAAAATATGGCTGAACTCCCATTGTACCCTTACACCACATGTTATTGTACTACCCATATTTGCAAAATAAAGTATCTTATCTTATCTTATCTTATCTTAACTTTAATTTCGGTAGTCGGTGTCTTTAGTTTTGTATTTTCGTTTTTGGCACCGACTTCCGAAATTAAAGTTATTTTTCACTTTGCAGTGTTTTTTGGGAGTCGGTTTAATTTTTTGGTAAAAAGTTTTTATTTCAGTCTATTTAGTTGGTCGATTTTTAATTTACCTAGTTACAAGAGCCTAAATGGCAACTACTTATATTCATTTACAAAATATTGCTTTTCCCAATGTTGGGCTGTTATTTGTTCAGGAGTTCTCCTGGTAGTTCACCATCAGCTTCACTTCACCATATGCATTGTGACGAGCATATTGTGCTTAATAACCACATTCAAGTAATCGAAGCGGAACACATGAACTACTTATTATTCCTACTTATATATTGAGTAGTTCCAGTGGCCATCGGTGGTCTTCATCATCAGATCTACTTCAAAATGGTGCTTTTCGAATGCAACTACACAAGATACTATAAAAAATACTCAAATCACTATAGGTGTGCCTATAATATTTGAAGAGTTCCCTCGATTTCTCCAGGATCCGTTCGTAATCAATACAAAAATTCTTTAAATAATTTTAAATGCAAAACTGCATTAGTTAGGAAAAGTGTCCTGGGTATGGCACCACGCATTTATAATAAAATACCAGATTCTATAAAAGAATTAAATTTGAAACAATTTAAGAAAAAAATGCAATTATTATTAACCAATAAATGCTATTATACCATTGACGAATACTTAAATGACGAATTAATTTAATACCACAATTATTAGTTTTGGCATTTGAATTATTTGACATGTTAATTTGATTGACTTTTAATTATTTTACGTTTTAATTATTTGACATTTTAATTATTTGACATTCTAATTATTGGCACTTTAATTATTTTGACATATATATTTTTTCTGAGACATAAATAATTCCTTATTTAGGTGTGACAGAATTATTACTTAGTGATTGTTTAATTTATTTTACTGTAATACTATAATAATGCATGATTTTGTACAATGTTTTCTTTCATTTATAATACTCGCAAGGATATGCACACCACATTTGTACGCCTCCTGGCATAACATAGCGCTCTGTTTATTAAAATAAGATCTGTATTGTTTACCTATGTTAACAAATGAATAAATAATTTCTAATTTCTAATTTCTAATCCCATCATCAGATCCTGACTTGGTGACAATGGGACCAATTTCAAAGTATACGCTTTCAAACAAAAAAAGCATTTTTCAAATCGGTTCAGCCGTCTCCGAGTAATCGGTGATCATACATAAAAAAAAAATAATAATATACGCGTCGAATTGATAACCTCCTCTTTTTTATGTCGTCGGTTGAAAAACCCCTAAACTATAATAGCAATATTTCATTCGTCAATCGACATTGCTGTCGATAGCCTACGTTAGTGGATCTGCACAAGCACATCACTAATTCGTCGCAAGAAGTGGCGGCCTCACTACGCGATGAATCCGCGTAATACAGTTTCGTATGTTATGTTTACATTGCTTGTCCAGTTACTTAGTGACAAACTCAGGTAGTGGTTAAGGAGCAATGTATTTATAGCAAAAGGAGTACAGTCGCTCTGATATTTGAAAACAAAAATAACATAGTAAAACCAAGAAATATTTTACGATTTATTGTTTTTCATGATTTTAAAGACAAATATTGTAAAATACTTGTACTTACATATGGTAAGTGATTCCATGATTCACATAGATTTGATTTTGGCTTCGGTTTTTACAAGATACCACAGAACAACTCGGCATTCATATATGTTATCACGATCGCCGTCGAAAGCGCACTAGTTCGCGGAGACGGCCACTTGCCTGTGACATGAGCCCTGTGGCCATGTCGCGCGGACACCGATACGCCCCCTTACCACTTCTCCTGTATTTTTGATTTCTGTGATCTCAATATTTCAGCGTTGACGGCCACTTGATCCGTACGGCTTCTATCCAGGACGGCACGTTCTCTTTTACTTCAACTTGAGTGAGTGAATCCCACTTCTGATGACGGAGAGACAGCGTCGTATGTGTTTTTAAAAAGTGTGACGTCAGCTCAGCCGACGTCATGAATGTTCTCTTGGTGATCACTCATGTTTGATTTTCAAATAAAAGCACTTGTTAATGTTACCGGAGACTCGTTTATTCAACTGACAGCGTAACGACTTTACAGAGAGGTCCGCACTGTCCAGCGGCTCGAACAAGAATGAATCTGAATGAATCTAGCGCTCACAGTGCGGCCTTATATAGAGGGATTGTCACACATGTACCTACTTTTTCTAGTTAAATATTAAACTACTTAAATTACAATGCTTTAAGTTGAAACCTGTTAAACATTAATTTTACATCTTAAAAATCAATTAATCGTATGTAAAACAATAAAATTATTAAACTTTAATAATTTCAATTATTTTAATAGACAAATTATTGTATTTGCGCCGGTATATATATATATTTACACACAAGTATTTACAATATTTCTCAAATGGGAGCGTGGCGCGGCGGTGACGATTGTATTCGATATCAATAGAAGCCGCCTGCGCGTGTACTCCTTCTTGACCTTGTACTTCTGAATAGATGCGAACTTTCTTTGACAAGTTATACTCAATGCCGACAACAAAGCCGCGCACTATTAAAGTGCTGCGATAGTCCAAACTAGGGATGAACTCTTTTTCTTTTAATCGATATTTTGTACAATGTATGTTAAGTCGATATCTTACAAATAATACACACAAGTATTAATTAATCAAAATCACGATAATACAGCACGACAAAAAATAAAAACATTTTGTAATAAAATCCAATGAAAACTGTGAAACAACAATACTGACTTATTTAATGCAGACGAGATAAAAGTATCAGTGTCTGTATTTAGTTTAATTATTGAGAAAATCGATTGTCATTAATTACTTAAGTACTTATCTTAACGAAAAAAAAAAAACATTTAACAAAAAATAAAACCGACTTCCATATCAAAACACTACAAAGCCAAAAATAACTTTAATTTCGGTAGTCGGTGTTATTGCTTTTGTGTTTTCTTTTTTCACGCCGTCTTCCAAAATTAAAGTTATTTTTGGCTTTGTAGTGATTTGATATGGAAGTCGGTATTATTTTTAGCTAAAAAGGTTTTTTTCACGCTTTTTAGTGGGTCGGTTTGTAATTTATCTAGATGAAATAAATCTTTGACTTTGACTTTGGCAAAAACCAGAATGTCAACTACTTATCACCTTTTACAAAATGTTGCTTTTCCCAGTGCCGTTAATTTTTGAAGAGTTCTCCTGGTACTTCACCATCAGCTCTACTCCACCATATGCATTGTGACGAGCATAAAATGCTTAACATCTATATTCAAGTAATCTAATTGTAATCGATGAAATACTTATTATTGAGTAGTTTCGGGGGCCATCTGGGGTCTTCATCATCAGTTCCACTTCCTCAAATGGTGCTTTTCGAGAGCAACTGCACAAGATACTATAAGAAATACCCTAAACGCTATAGGTGAGCCTATAATATTTTAAGAGTTCCCTCGATTTCTCCATGATTCCATCATCAGATCCAAACATCACGACAATGGGACCAACTAGAAAGTATATCTACCCTTTCAAACAAAAAAAGAATTTTTCAAATCTGTAATATACATTAAAAAAAAAGTTCAAGACGAATTGAGAACCTCCTCCTTTCTTTTGAAGTCGGTTAAAAAGGAAATAAGTGACATTTTGGACTGGTATTGTTTTGAAAGCCGACTGTTTCTTGTGTTCTATTATCTTTTATACAACCACTGTGAAAAGTACATTACCCTTCTTTTACTATAACACTTATTCAACTGTTTGATGTTTTAATAAAAAAATACATCAGTTTTTTTTTAATTCTAAACTTTGAATGGCTCTCCTAAACATTTATTTTTTTGTCGCTTATACCCTATTTCCTTTTAACCGTCGATATAGTCATTCTGACCTCAGCCAGTTGGCAGTGTACAATCAGCGCAGATTGTGGTACTCGAACACCGACCAGCGTCGTGACTGTGCTCCACATTTCCTGAACTGCTCTTTTGACACACTGCAATATGATATATGTCTTATTACAAATCTTGGTTTTAATTTTAAGTAATATTATTACTGAACAGTGTTGGCAATAGATATATTTTCCTTTCTTTTTAGTTTTAATTTGTGCTTAACGATTCACTTCGTGAATTGGACGACGAATAATGTTGATTTTTTAGACTTATTTTAATATGAAGGGCAGTCAGAGTTACTGGCCATGGAAGTGATAGCATCAATTATAATTTGCCTCGTGTGGATAACTCTTTCGTGAATATCATCAAGGTTGAAGTATTTGATCACCACGATCACATTAATATATTAACATCAGATCCAATACATTAAGAACCCATAATGATTAGCTATTCTATTCGCTGTCCTTGACTCTCCTTCAATTATCTAATTACTAGACAATGTTACGAACTCAAGTGTTACAAAGTTACTAAAGTGGATGACTTTAGGCGGCGTTCTAACCAAACTAGGGTCGTTTTGTCATGGATGATGAAATGATATGATGATGATTTAACCAGCCAACAATTATTTTCACACCGATAATCATGTTACAATGGACATCACTACTTTATTTAAAAACGGAAAACTGAGCAAAACTATAATCCCGCAATTTTCATAAAAAAGAAAATTATTCTGAAATAAATCTTTTAACGAAGCGACTGCTAGTTTCTAAATAAAATAAATGTGAGTTAATGTGCACAACAAATCTTAAAATCGGTCGAGCCGTTTCGAAGTTCGATAACGTAAAATTTCTGGAACATGCAACCTTTATGTTTTGACTTCATCACCTTGACAATTCAAAAGTGCCTCTAAATGTTTTGAGTATTGAGTAAACGCACAATAATCGAAAAGTGCAGACAGAGACGCAATCATAATGTAGACCGGTACATAATATCACAATACCTAAGTACTAACTTTACATTATTTCCCAAAACACAGGCCTAGGCCTAGTTTGGGAGTTAGCACCAGTTTTTGTGACGATACATTTATAACAACTTTCTAAAATAATTGACTGTGTTATTTACTAAACGTGTATCCTTGCTTGGTGTTTAATAAACATTTTTATTTATTTATTTATTCAAAAGTCAGCCCATCCATAATGAAAACAGAAAAATTGGCCAAGTGCGAGTCAGACTCGCCCATGAAGGGTTCCGTAGTAACTGTAATAATATAATATAACTAGCGACCCGCCCCGGCTTCGCACGGGTGCAATGTTTATATTAAATAAAATATAGGCAGCATTCGCGAGAATCGTTAACGTACGGCAGTTTTTTCGACGCCTTACTCCACAATTTTCACTACCACGAAAAATCCTATCTATTTTCCGGGATAAAATATAGCCTATACGGATTCGACCCCCCTTTATTTTAAATATTTTGTTCTTAAAATCAGAAAGCGGTTCACAGAATAAATCTACCTACTAAGTTTCACATGTGTAGTCTTAATAGTTTCGGAATAAAATGGCTGTGACATACGGACGGACGGACAGACATATCGAAACTATAAGGGTTCCGTTTTCTGCCATTCGGCTACGGAACTCTAAAAAGGCTTGAGGCAAACAGCTAATAAACTTACGTCTCCAGTAATTTAAGCAATAAACGCAAATTTTTACCAAAAAACTATGTACTATCTTTTCGAAATATATATTCATTACCTGGATTTTTTTTAATATTTTATATTGACAATAGGCACGGGTTGACCATTGACCACCATCTCACCTGATGATAAGCTATAACATGGTCGAAGATGAAGCACGCTTACCTATAAGTAACCTATTTACTATTGCCTTAAAACCACCCAGGTTATAGCTATCAGGAAACACAGACTCCGGCAAGGAATTCCACTCCTTAGCTCTCTTGAAACTCTTCTGCCGGGGTTGCGGGAATGTTCTAACAAGATACCGCGGCCCCGGAACTTAAGGGCAGCTGAAGGAACAGGGTGGGTTTTTAGTCAGTAGAAGTCTGACACACCCTTCCGCTTTACCCAGAGCGGGAGAAGTCATTCGATGATTTTCCCACCCAGGAAAGAAAAACAGTGAAAGTATTCCCAACAGGTTTTGTGCGATTTTTACGTAATCTCTGACAAACCTATAATATATTTTTAAAATGCAAAACAAAAATAAATGCATCTAAGGGTTACATCAGTGCGTTCACGGCCTCTGATGTATGCTCCATGTATATATTACAAAATATAGGTCTACTGTTTTGTTGGGGCCTCTAAATAACAAACTGAAAATTACCACCGTCCTCAAAAACCTTGTATGAAATTATGTTTCTGAGTCTAGATTGCCTCAGAGTGCGCACAGTCCAGACTCAGGAACATGCTTAGTCCATTTCGGATTTATGTAGAAACACACACTCTCATTTTCCACCAGATTATACTCGTAGACATAATATACTACAATATGGCTCTCCAGACGCAGACCTTACCGCAATTTTTTTAGCGCAATATTTTTATCGTTATTATTATTTTCTACATCAATACGGAAACGTTATTGAATCGCCTGAGATCTACTTTAGCGCTGCGTCTGTGGAGGACACGTTGCGTCAGCGTACGATCGCTAAGTATATATACGTGGCGGCGTGCCACACGCATCACACAACAAGCACCCTTCACCACAACAACATGAAAGCCTTCGTGAGTTCATCATCTTATTTGAAGTCTATAGTCTGCATAAATGATAACGAATTCTCTTTGACAGCACTCCTCAGTCAGCACTCGCAGTCTTTGGAAACTGTTGAAGTTTTGCAGAGTGTAGAGTGTAGAAGTGGTTGCAGCAGTGAGTGTCCGGTGTCAGTACACCGGACATGATAACGAATTCTCTATGACTAAACTCTTTGGAAACTGTTCTTGTTTAGCAGAGTGTAGAATGTAGAAGTGGTTGCAGCAGTGAGTGTCCGGTGTACTGACGTGTGTGTTCTTGCAGATTGTCCTGTGCGCGCTGGTGGCGCTGGCGGCGGGTGCCGCGGTGCGCGAGAAGCGCGGCTTCCTCGGCGGTTACTCCGGTGGCGGCTACTCCGGCGGCGGCTACTCCGGCGGATACTCCGGTGGCTACTCCGGTGGCTTGTCCGGTGGCTACTCTGGCGGCTACTCCGGTGGCTTGTCCAGTGGCTACTCTGGCGGCTACTCCGCGCCCGCCGCGCAGGTGATCGCGGTCAACAAGGTGGTGAACGTGCAGCGTGAGGTCAACGTACCCCAGGTAGTCAACGTGCGCAAGGTGGTCAACGTGCCGCAGGTCGTCACAGTCAAGCAAGTCGTTCCCGTCTCTGGCGGAATTGGAGGCGGCTACGGAGGCGGCTTCGGAGGCGGCTACGGGGGTGGCTATGGAGGTGGCTACGGTGGCGGCTACGGTGGCGGATCCGGCGGTGGCTACTCTGGTGGTTACTCCAGCGGTGGTTGGTGGTGAACACTCTAGTTCACGGCAGCGGAAAATGTTATTTATTCAATAAATATTTTTTAAACAATTCACGTTTTTATTTGTACCTAAAGTTAGTACCTTGAAAATTAGACTTATTTAACTGAATAATCTTTATGACTCAAATAGTGACCTTTAGGTCGGTCTCCATGAACGCTCAAGTATTGCTTTCACCCTATTTGGTAACTGAGCCGATGAGTTCTTAACTATTTTATGAAACTGCATACACATACACTTGCATGCTACCTAATTATTGAAGAACATAATTTAGTCACACATAATAGTACTTTATTTTCGCGATCTGATGCTTATATGTAAATTATGACCTTATAGCTAGTATTAGAAATAAGTGTTTTACACACACAATCATATCTCCTCAAATAAATCTGAAACAATTTTAATTTTGTAAAAAAAATTGGCCCAGTGCGAGTCAGACTCGCCCATGAAGGGTTCCGTAGTAACCATAATATTATAATATAATATGTATATTTATTTGACAAAAAAAACTTACAAATTTCTCAAAACAAACTTATTTACAGTTTGTACAACTACGCCAAATAACTTTGTTTTTCATAGTGTTTGTATGAATTACAAAGTTATACAACGTGTAATTTAAAGGGTATTTTATTTATCCACAACTTTCACACAACGCCATATAGTCCCAAACTAAGCAGAGCTTGTGCTATGAGTACTAGACAACTGATAAACATACATATATATTTCTAAATACATACATATTATAGATAAATTACACCCAGACAAAGAACAAATGATCTTGCTCATCACACAAACATTTGTCCTGGGTGGGAATCGAACCCACGACCTTGCGCATAGCAGTCAGGGCCACTGACCACTAGACCAACAGGCCTGTCAAATCATACCAAGTGCACGGCTTCTTTGGATGATAACAAACGATATGGCAAGGGTTTTGTAATCCTATGTCAACACGTGTGGAACTTATTAGCAATACATTGATACCAGAGACCGAAATTTTCAAATTAAGAAGAACGAACAGAATTATCATATTATTGGCAAGTGACGTGAAAGTTATTGACCCTTGTAGTGTTGTGACACGTTTGTTATGATTGGTATTCAAGAAACATATGAAACCGATAATTTGGTATCAATTCTTTGAGTCACTTATTTTTAGCTGAAACTGTGCATAGAGACTCCATACCAGATGTTGTCTTCAGCCCTTTTGGATAGATATGGGGTTTCCGTTACACGTTGTATTTGCGGTTTTAGAAAATATGCTGTATCACAAAAACTGCTTACCCGATCCGATATAGACATTTTTTTTATTTTTCACTCCATTACTATAGAAGTTAGAGGGGGGGGGGGGGACATTTTACCACTTTGGAAGCGTATATCTTTTAAACGATTGACTTTATGAAAAAGTAGTTTTAGAAACCTCAATGTCTTTTTTAAAGACATTTCTATAAATACCACACACGCATAGGTTTCATGAAAAAGAAAATATTTTCAGTTTCAGGATGAAACTGAAACTGAAAATACTTTTTACCGAATACATCTACCTACCAAGTTTTATACGGACGGACGGACAGACAGACAGACAGACATGACGAAACTATAAGGGTTCCGTTTTTTGCCATTTGGCTACGGAACCCTAAAAAGTCATCTATTGAATAAAACCATCTGCCACACAGACAATTGTAAACTGTCCTTGTAATCTATAAGTTACGTTAAGTTAGTTAAGTTACTATTTCATTTTACGCAATTGATCTGGTTTTGCAAATATCTATCGCTATAGTTTTGCAGTTGTAAACCGTTGTTTTAGGGTTCTGTAGTCAATAAGGAACCCTTATAATTTGACTATGTCCATCCGTCTGTTCGTCCATCTGTCGGCGGCTTATATCAGAAACTATTAGTACTGAAACGCTCAAATTTGGCATATGAATCCCACCAACAAAGTGGTAAAATAACCAACCTACCAATTAAAAAGTTAAATGGAAAATTATCAGACCCAAGTTGGCTTCACTTTATGAGTAAAAGTCGACCAACAGTATTCTAATTGCTTTCGGAAAAATATTTCAATCAAGTTTAATTTCTATAATAATGGAGTGAAAAATCAAACAAAAATATATGCTGTAGATCTTAATGGAAACTTACAACGTAAATTGGTTTGAATGAGATCGGATCAGCAGCACATTCTAAAACCGCAAATATAACTTTGTATTTCATACAAACATTATGAAAAACAAAGTTATTTTGCGTAGTTACTACGGAACCCTTCACGGGCAAGTCTGACGCGCACTTGGCCAATTTTTTAAATATTACTAGCAATGTGGGTAGATTTCACATCACTAGTAATCTTGTTAACCCCTCCAACTAAGCTAAATATGCTTGTGTCTGCAGTGAGTCTTTTTTTTTTTTTGGGGTGGGAAAATCATCAAAAGACTTCTTCCGCTCTGGGTCAAGTGGAAGGGTGTGTCAGATTTCTACTGACTAAAAACCCACCCTGTTCTTTCGGCTGCCCTAAATTTCCGGGGATGCGGTAACTCGGTAGAACTTTCCCGCAAACCCCGGCAGGCAATGGCCCTATGAGGCCCCGTCACTGGTGTTGACAGCTCTTTGAGGCGCGCGTGGAACACGACGCGCCGCCGACCCGGGCCTGGTCCTTACCGGACGGTGAACGACCCTTGCTCACCGTCCGCAGGCCCGCGCCTACGATGGCCGGAAATCGGCTCGTGATCCCCGACGCCCGGGGCGTCTCCCGCGGCGGCTGGGGCGCGAGGAAGAGAGTTGCCTCTCCCTCGCGCGTTCGGCCTCCTCCTTCGCTAGCATGACTGCTTCGCAGAAGGATGCGGTCGCGCATCCCATTCCCTCTCGCTCCGCACCATAGTCTGAACCAGAGCAGGGCGCGAGAGGTTGCCGCCGCCGACCGCCTCTACATGGACACGGCGGTGCTCCGCCCAAGTAGGGCACACCTCCACCGTATGCTCCACCGTGTCCTCCAGGTGGTCCTCACAATGACGACACCCGGGCGTGTCCTCCCGCTGAATCCGAAACAGGTACCTCCCGAAACAGCCATGTCCGGTCAGCACCTGCGTCAGGCGGAAGGTGAGGACGCCGTGGCCTCTCTCCAGCCACTCCTCAAAGAGGGGACTTATCGCCGCGATTGCGGCGTGCCCAGCCTTCGGTTGCGACAGCCGTACTTTCCATGCTGCCGTGAGATCGCGCCGGAGTTCTATCCGCTGAGCCGCGACTTGCCGCGGTAGCGGAGTTTCACCCCGGCTTAGCACCTCTGCGCGCCAATTATGCACGCGCGCGAGGGCTACCGCCTCCAGATCCCACGGCAGCAATCCGGCAAGGAGGTTCGCCGCCTCCCCAGAGATCGTGCGGTATCCCCGGATCATCCGGATAGCCATGACTAGTGTTGGGTAAATAGCCGGATGCTTTGAGTTATTATTGATTATAATCCATAAGTGTCCATTAATAGCCTTGCAATGGATGATAACCCTGCTATTAATGTATTGTTAAAAAAATAAACGCTTTTTTGTTTTATTATAAAATCTGTGGGTGTGAACATAAATTGGGTACGTGGACGCAATGTGATTTAATGTATTGTTATTCTTTTTATTTATTTTCACTATATATATATGTGAAAAAGTGTTAATAAGAAAATCCATTAGCATCCGGTCCAATCGAAGTACCAAACTTAGTAGATTTTCAAGAATCCAGTGTTTCTAGCAGTAATTAGGATGATAATGATTTTTGAGCAACAAACAAAAAAATAACTAAAAACGAAAATAAAAAAAATCCCAAATAAATGACTGATTAAGAATTAAAAAAAAATAAGTACCTACATAAAAAATCGAATTATCAAAAATCAATGTAAATTGACTGAAATTTTTTAAATGGGCCAGATTAGTTTTAAATTGCACATTTATTTACTACAAAGAAAGATGATGAAACTGAAGTTTAATCTAATAGTCCTAAGCCTGAAAACCATGAAGGGAAATTTTCAATTACTAAAATAACATTAACAGCAGGGTTATCATCCATAATTGCTATTAATGGCTACTAACTGCTTTTAATCGATTATTAGCCAAATGATATTAACCGGATTATTATCATTGCCCAACACTAGCCATGACCCTCTGAGACGCGACCAGCCGGCTAGCTGGTCGCCGCTGCAAATTCAGCGCCCACACAGGGGCCCCATAGAGGGCCATGGACCGCACGATCTCCGCATAGAGCCTCCGGCAGGAGGCGTTTGGCCCCCCTAGATTGGGTAGGAGCCGCTTGAGTGCAGCCCCCGCCCAGTCCAGTCTTGGAGCCAAACGTCGGAAATGCTCGACGAAGTTCCACCGGCTGTCGAGGACGAGTCCCAGGTACTTCATCGTCGTCTCGACGCCGATGCAAACCCCTCCCACCGTTATCTGGGAACCCGAAGGTGGAGCGTTCCGAGGGCCATGGAAACACATGGCCTCGGACTTGTGCAGGGCCACCTCGAGTCCCAGTTGCCGGATCCTCTCTACGACTGTCGCAACCCCTCGCATCGCCAGTTCGGCCGCCGCCTCGTGCGACCCCCCATGTGCCAGGACCAGCGTGTCGTCAGCGTAGCAAACTACACTGACGCCTGTAGGGAGGTCGGCGCGCAACACCCAGTCGTAACCGATGTCCCACAGGGGTGGCCCCAGAACCGATCCCTGTGGGACACCGCACGACATCTCTCGCCGATTCCACTCTCCCTGGTGACCAGGGTAGATGACGGCTCTGTCCGTCAGGTAGGCCTCGACCACACGACAGAGGTAGGTCGGCATCCTGGAATTTAGATTTGAAATACATTTGATGTATGTAATAACATTGTTTGGATCAATCACTGAACTATATTAACATGTCTGCGTAATTGCGACACCGCGCACTATGCATTGAATATTTTATGTATCACCTATGTAAAAAAAGTTATTTAAAAAAGGGGGTCCCGCCTGCTTGTCACTTTTTAAAATAAAATGAGCTTGTTTCTTGCATTTCAGTTGATCAGTCGGGGTTTTTAGATTTTTTAAATAACTTTTTTTTTCAACTTTTTATTTAAAATATTAATTAACGATTTTATAGTTTTTCCCGGTCGTCTCACAATGGCACCCCACCGGATTCAGAAAGTGAAAGAGCTAAGGCAATATTTTTAAACTTTTTCTTTGTATTATGTTTGCTAGTATTACACTAATGATAAACATCATATACCTTTTTGAAATCTTTGTGTTAAGCCCTTTAATTTGATACCCATATAGTAGTATCGAAAAAAAAATTTTTCTTTCATTAAGTATCAAAATTATCAAATGTCACCTATCTAAGAACACTTGGACTGCTAAGACGAATCTAACGATACCTCAATTATGTAAATCCGTTCAGCGGTTCTGGAGATATGAGGTAATAAATAATATTACAAACATATATACATACAGTAGCTGCTGCCCGCAACTTCGTTCGCGTGGGAGGATTTCTCGCGTAAATCCCAATACCGTGGGAAATCCGGGATAAAAAGTAGATAGTAGCCGATTCTCAGACCTACTGAATATGCATATAAAATTTGGTAAAAATCAGTAAAGCCGTTTCGGAGGAGTAAGGTAACTAACATTGTGACACGAGAATTTTATATATAAGATATAAGATACGCGCGAAAAACTAACCCTTCCTTTTCAGTCGGGTAAATAGTCAGTACGCTTTCGAATAGCATATCGGGCGCGACTCAATCTCATCCCATTCACCTTATTAGTTTTAATTGTTATCCCATTTGTAATACTAAAATATAGTATCTTTGTAACCTTAATCTTTGTATATATTTATCTCACCCCAACCCCGAATAAACATATTTAAAATATTAATGTTTACTTTCCTAATCATTTATGGACTGTCTTCACTATGAAAAGACTATGACTGTTTTTTAATATAATTAAATTCAGCGAATTTTGTGTTATTTTATATTGCATGCCAATAATTTAAACATTTGCAAGACTGATAATGCGGCTCTTCACGTTGGCCAACATAGTGGTGATATAGTGGCCAATGCCTATTGGCCAACGTGTAGAGGGGGTGCAATACAACCCTGACCAAGGCCTGAATTTATTCATACCAAGTGATTGTACCAATATTTTGGCAAAAATCATACATTCATCTTGCATTCATCATACTAAATATCATTACAAAAAAACCTGGGGACAAAAGGAAATGAGCTCGGTGAATGCTTCCACCAAGATATACTACTATTGAAGAACATAAACAAGTCACTTGAGCTCTGCTTTATTTGCTGGCAATGAAAGAAGCGAAAAAACATAGATATTTTCTATGCGAAGGGGACGAAAAAGTAGTCACTGACATGTTCTTTTATATGGGTTTTTAATATCTAATTTGCATTATGACCCGTTTACTTGATAAACTTATAGTGTTATTGGTAGAGATCGAAATTTTGAAGTTTTTTAACGAACGACCAAGACATGCTAATTGTAAAAAAATCCTACACTACACTCTATGTAGTAAACAGCTGGTCTGTCCCGTAAATATCTCGCCTGGAAAGTTAAGCGGAGAGAGCTTAAAGTGTCACTTCACTAAATTCACTTCACCTTGATTGCGCGGTTTGAAAGTTCACTTCATTTCGCTGAAAATTACACGGTGAGATTATTAAAGAATAAGCACAATTGATACTTTAAAATTTCTTATATAAGTGTTCGTTATATTGAGCATTATATCACGGAACTGATCACGGAATTTTTTAATGCAAGATTATGCTCAGCCGGACTCTAAATCAGTGTAAGGACGTTAGGGTATTTTACTAAAATTGTTCCGTGACTTCTATAACAATTTATTTTAACTCTCCGTCGGACCAAATAGAATCATGATTTTTCAATACAGGAAAAAAGCTCATTATACTCTATGTAATTAATGTTATGATAAATTACATAGAGTACAATGAGCTTTTTTTCCTGTATTGAAAAATCATGATTCTATTTGGTCCGACGGAGAGTTAAAAAAAATTGTTATAGAAGTCACGGAAAAAGCTCATTATACTCTATGTAATTAATGTTATGATAAATTACATAGAGTACAATGAGCTTTTTTCCTGTATTGAAAAATCATGATTCTATTTGGTCCGACGGAGAGTTAAAAAAAATTGTTATAGAAGTCACGGAACAATTTTAGTAAAATACCCTAACGTCCTTACACTGATTTAGAGTCCGGCTGAGCATAATCTTGCATTAAAAAATTCCGTGATCAGTTCCGTGATATAATGCTCAATATAACGAACACTTATATAAGAAATTTTAAAGTATCAATTGTGCTTATTCTTTAATAATCTCACCGTGTAATTTTCAGCGAAGTGAAGTGAACTTTCAAACCGCGCAATCAAGGTGAAGTGAATTTAGTGAAGTGACACTTTAAGCTCTCTCCGCTTAACTTTCCAGGCGAGATATTTACGGGACAGACCAGCTGTTTACTACATAGAGTGTAGTGTAGGATTTTTTTACAATTAGCATGTCTTGGTCGTTCGTTAAAAAACTTCAAAATTTCGATCTCTACAAATAACACTATAAGTTTATCAAGTAAACGGGTCATAATGCAAATTAGATATTAAAAACCCATATAAAAGAACATGTCAGTGACTACTTTTTCGTCCCCTTCGCATAGAAAATATCTATGTTTTTTCGCTTCTTTCATTGCCAGAAAATAAAGCAGAGCTCAAGTGACTTGTTTATGTTCTTCAATAGTAGTATATCTTGGTGGAAGCATTCACCGAGCTCATTTCCTTTTGTCCCCAGGTTTTTTTGTAATGATATTTAGTATGATGAATGCAAGATGAATCATGTATGATTTTTGCCAAAATATTGGTACAATCACTTGGTATGAATAAATTCAGGCCTTGGTCAGGGTTGTATTGCACCCCCTCTACACGTTGGCCAATAGGCATTGGCCACTATATCACCACTATGTTGGCCAACGTGAAGAGCCGCATTATCAGTCTTGCAAATGTTTAAATTATTGGCATGCAATATAAAATAACACAAAATTCGCTGAATTTAATTATATTAAAAAACAGTCATAGTCTTTTCATAGTGAAGACAGTCCATAAATGATTAGGAAAGTAAACATTAATATTTTAAATATGTTTATTCGGGGTTGGGGTGAGATAAATATATACAAAGATTAAGGTTACAAAGATACTATATTTTAGTATTACAAATGGGATAACAATTAAAACTAATAAGGTGAATGGGATGAGATTGAGTCGCGCCCGATATGCTATTCGAAAGCGTACTGACTATTTACCCGACTGAAAAGGAAGGGTTAGTTTTTCGCGCGTATCTTATATCTTATATATAAAATTCTCGTGTCACAATGTTAGTTACCTTACTCCTCCGAAACGGCTTTACTGATTTTTACCAAATTTTATATGCATATTCAGTAGGTCTGAGAATCGGCTACTATCTAATTTTTATCCCGGAATTCCCACGGTATTGGGATTTACGCGAGAAATCCTCCCACGCGAACGAAGTTGCGGGCAGCAGCTACTGTATGTATATATGTTTGTAATATTCTTTATTACCTCATATCTCCAGAACCGCTGAACGGATTTACATAATTGAGGTATCGTTAGATTCGTCTTAGCAGTCCAAGTGTTCTTAGATAGGTGACATTTGATAATTTTGATACTTAATGAAAGAAAAATTTTTTTTTCGATACTACTATATGGGTATCAAATTAAAGGGCTTAACACAAAGATTTCAAAAAGGTATATGATGTTTATCATTAGTGTAATACTAGCAAACATAATACAAAGAAAAAGTTTAAAAATATTGCCTTAGCTCTTTCACTTTCTGAATCCGGTGGGGTGCCATTGTGAGACGACCGGGAAAAACTATAAAATCGTTAATTAATATTTTAAATAAAAAGTTGAAAAAAAAAAGTTATTTAAAAAATCTAAAAACCCCGACTGATCAACTGAAATGCAAGAAACAAGCACATTTTATTTTAAAAAGTGACAAGCAGGCGGGACCCCCTTTTTTAAATAACTTTTTTTACATAGGTGATACATAAAATATTCAATGCATAGTGCGCGGTGTCGCAATTACGCAGACATGTTAATATAGTTCAGTGATTGATCCAAACAATGTTATTACATACATCAAATGTATTTCAAATCTAAATTCCAGGATGCCGACCTACCTCTGTCGTGTGGTCGAGGCCTACCTGACGGACAGAGCCGTCATCTACCCTGGTCACCAGGGAGAGTGGAATTGGCGAGAGATGTCGTGCGGTGTCCCACAGGGATCGGTTCTGGGGCCACCCCTGTGGGACATCGGTTACGACTGGGTGTTGCGCGCCGACCTCCCTACAGGCGTCAGTGTAGTTTGCTACGCTGACGACACGCTGGTCCTGGCACATGGGGGGTCGCACGAGGCGGCGGCCGAACTGGCGATGCGAGGGGTTGCGACAGTCGTAGAGAGGATCCGGCAACTGGGACTCGAGGTGGCCCTGCACAAGTCCGAGGCCATGTGTTTCCATGGCCCTCGGAACGCTCCACCTTCGGGTTCCCAGATAACGGTGGGAGGGGTTTGCATCGGCGTCGAGACGACGATGAAGTACCTGGGACTCGTCCTCGACAGCCGGTGGAACTTCGTCGAGCATTTCCGACGTTTGGCTCCAAGACTGGACTGGGCGGGGGCTGCACTCAAGCGGCTCCTACCCAATCTAGGGGGGCCAAACGCCTCCTGCCGGAGGCTCTATGCGGAGATCGTGCGGTCCATGGCCCTCTATGGGGCCCCTGTGTGGGCGCTGAATTTGCAGCGGCGACCAGCTAGCCGGCTGGTCGCGTCTCAGAGGGTCATGTCATGGCTATCCGGATGATCCGGGGATACCGCACGATCTCTGGGGAGGCGGCGAACCTCCTTGCCGGATTGCTGCCGTGGGATCTGGAGGCGGTAGCCCTCGCGCGCGTGCATAATTGGCGCGCAGAGGTGCTAAGCCGGGGTGAAACTCCGCTACCGCGGCAAGTCGCGGCTCAGCGGATAGAACTCCGGCGCGATCTCACGGCAGCATGGAAAGTACGGCTGTCGCAACCGAAGGCTGGGCACGCCGCAATCGCGGCGATAAGTCCCCTCTTTGAGGAGTGGCTGGAGAGAGGCCACGGCGTCCTCACCTTCCGCCTGACGCAAGTGCTGACCGGACATGGCTGTTTCGGGAGGTACCTGTTTCGGATTCAGCGGGAGGACACGCCCGGGTGTCGTCATTGTGAGGACCACCTGGAGGACACGGTGGAGCATACGGTGGAGGTGTGCCCTGCTTGGGCGGAGCACCGCCGTGTCCTCGTAGAGGCGGTCGGCGGCGGCAACCTCTCGCGCCCTGCTCTGGTTCAGACTATGGTGCGGAGCGAGAGGGAATGGGATGCGCGACCGCATCCTTCTGCGAAGCAGTCATGCTAGCGAAGGAGGAGGCCGAACGCGCGAGGGAGAGGCAACTCTCTTCCTCGCGCCCCAGCCGCCGCGGGAGACGCCCCGGGCGTCGGGGATCACGAGCCGATTTCCGGCCACCGTAGGCGCGGGCCTGCGGACGGTGAGCAAGGGTCGTTCACCGTCCGGTAAGGACCAGGCCCGGGTCGGCGGCGCGTCGTGTTCCACGCGCGCCTCAAAGAGCTGTCAACACCAGTGACGGGGCCTCATAGGGCCATTGCCTGCCGGGGTTTGCGGGAAAGTTCTACCGAGTTACCGCATCCCCGGAAATTTAGGGCAGCCGAAGGAACAGGGTGGGTTTTTAGTCAGTAGAAATCTGACACACCCTTCCGCTTGACCCAGAGCGGAAGAAGTCTTTTGATGATTTTCCCACCCCAAAAAAAAAAAAGACTCACTGCAGACACAAGCATATTTAGCTTAGTTGGAGGGGTTAACAAGATTACTAGTGATGTGAAATCTACCCACATTGCTAGTAATATTTAAAAAATTGGCCAAGTGCGCGTCAGACTTGCCCGTGAAGGGTTCCGTAGTAACTACGCAAAATAACTTTGTTTTTCATAATGTTTGTATGAAATACAAAGTTATATTTGCGGTTTTAGAATGTGCTGCTGATCCGATCTCATTCAAACCAATTTACGTTGTAAGTTTTCATTAAGATCTACAGCATATATTTTTGTTTGATTTTTCACTCCATTATTATAGAAATTAAACTTGATTGAAATATTTTTCCGAAAGCAATTAGAATACTGTTGGTCGACTTTTACTCATAAAGTGAAGCCAACTTGGGTCTGATAATTTTCCATTTAACTTTTTAATTGGTAGGTTGGTTATTTTACCACTTTGTTGGTGGGATTCATATGCCAAATTTGAGCGTTTCAGTACTAATAGTTTCTGATATAAGCCGCCGACAGATGGACGAACAGACGGATGGACATAGTCAAATTATAAGGGTTCCTTATTGACTACAGAACCCTAAAACAACGGTTTACAACTGCAAAACTATAGCGATAGATATTTGCAAAACCAGATCAATTGCGTAAAATGAAATAGTAACTTAACTAACTTAACGTAACTTATAGATTACAAGGACAGTTTACAATTGTCTGTGTGGCAGATGGTTTTATTCAATAGATGACTTTTTAGGGTTCCGTAGCCAAATGGCAAAAAACGGAACCCTTATAGTTTCGTCATGTCTGTCTGTCTGTCTGTCCGTCCGTCCGTATAAAACTTGGTAGGTAGATGTATTCGGTAAAAAGTATTTTCAGTTTCAGTTTCATCCTGAAACTGAAAATATTTTCTTTTTCATGAAACCTATGCGTGTGTGGTATTTATAGAAATGTCTTTAAAAAAGACATTGAGGTTTCTAAAACTACTTTTTCATAAAGTCAATCGTTTAAAAGATATACGCTTCCAAAGTGGTAAAATGTCCCCCCCCCCCCCTCTAACTTCTATAGTAATGGAGTGAAAAATAAAAAAAATGTCTATATCGGATCGGGTAAGCAGTTTTTGTGATACAGCATATTTTCTAAAACCGCAAATACAACGTGTAACGGAAACCCCATATCTATCCAAAAGGGCTGAAGACAACATCTGGTATGGAGTCTCTATGCACAGTTTCAGCTAAAAATAAGTGACTCAAAGAATTGATACCAAATTATCGGTTTCATATGTTTCTTGAATACCAATCATAACAAACGTGTCACAACACTACAAGGGTCAATAACTTTCACGTCACTTGCCAATAATATGATAATTCTGTTCGTTCTTCTTAATTTGAAAATTTCGGTCTCTGGTATCAATGTATTGCTAATAAGTTCCACACGTGTTGACATAGGATTACAAAACCCTTGCCATATCGTTTGTTATCATCCAAAGAAGCCGTGCACTTGGTATGATTTGACAGGCCTGTTGGTCTAGTGGTCAGTGGCCCTGACTGCTATGCGCAAGGTCGTGGGTTCGATTCCCACCCAGGACAAATGTTTGTGTGATGAGCAAGATCATTTGTTCTTTGTCTGGGTGTAATTTATCTATAATATGTATGTATTTAGAAATATATATGTATGTTTATCAGTTGTCTAGTACTCATAGCACAAGCTCTGCTTAGTTTGGGACTATATGGCGTTGTGTGAAAGTTGTGGATAAATAAAATACCCTTTAAATTACACGTTGTATAACTTTGTAATTCATACAAACACTATGAAAAACAAAGTTATTTGGCGTAGTTGTACAAACTGTAAATAAGTTTGTTTTGAGAAATTTGTAAGTTTTTTTTGTCAAATAAATATACATATTATATTATAATATTATGGTTACTACGGAACCCTTCATGGGCGAGTCTGACTCGCACTGGGCCAATTTTTTTTACAAAATTAAAATTGTTTCAGATTTATTTGAGGAGATATGATTGTGTGTGTAAAACACTTATTTCTAATACTAGCTATAAGGTCATAATTTACATATAAGCATCAGATCGCGAAAATAAAGTACTATTATGTGTGACTAAATTATGTTCTTCAATAATTAGGTAGCATGCAAGTGTATGTGTATGCAGTTTCATAAAATAGTTAAGAACTCATCGGCTCAGTTACCAAATAGGGTGAAAGCAATACTTGAGCGTTCATGGAGACCGACCTAAAGGTCACTATTTGAGTCATAAAGATTATTCAGTTAAATAAGTCTGATTTTCAAGGTACTAACTTTAGGTACAAATAAAAACGTGAATTGTTTAAAAAATATTTATTGAATAAATAACATTTTCCGCTGCCGTGAACTAGAGTGTTCACCACCAACCACCGCTGGAGTAACCACCAGAGTAGCCACCGCCGGATCCGCCACCGTAGCCGCCACCGTAGCCGCCTCCATAGCCACCCCCGTAGCCGCCTCCGAAGCCGCCTCCGTAGCCGCCTCCAATTCCGCCAGAGACGGGCACGACTTGCTTGACTGTGACGACCTGCGGCACGTTGACCACCTTGCGCACGTTGACTACCTGGGGTACGTTGACCTCACGCTGCACGTTCACCACCTTGTTGACCGCGATCACCTGCGCGGCGGGCGCGGAGTAGCCGCCAGAGTAGCCACTGGACAAGCCACCGGAGTAGCCGCCAGAGTAGCCACCGGACAAGCCACCGGAGTAGCCACCGGAGTATCCGCCGGAGTAGCCGCCGCCGGAGTAGCCGCCACCGGAGTAACCGCCGAGGAAGCCGCGCTTCTCGCGCACCGCGGCACCCGCCGCCAGCGCCACCAGCGCGCACAGGACAATCTGCAAGAACACACACGTCAGTACACCGGACACTCACTGCTGCAACCACTTCTACATTCTACACTCTGCTAAACAAGAACAGTTTCCAAAGAGTTTAGTCATAGAGAATTCGTTATCATGTCCGGTGTACTGACACCGGACACTCACTGCTGCAACCACTTCTACACTCTACACTCTGCAAAACTTCAACAGTTTCCAAAGACTGCGAGTGCTGACTGAGGAGTGCTGTCAAAGAGAATTCGTTATCATTTATGCAGACTATAGACTTCAAATAAGATGATGAACTCACGAAGGCTTTCATGTTGTTGTGGTGAAGGGTGCTTGTTGTGTGATGCGTGTGGCACGCCGCCACGTATATATACTTAGCGATCGTACGCTGACGCAACGTGTCCTCCACAGACGCTGCGCTAAAGTAGATCTCAGGCGATTCAATAACGTTTCCGTATTGATGTAGAAAATAATAATAACGATAAAACTATTGCGCTAAAAAAATTGCGGTAAGGTCTGCGTCTGGAGAGCCATATTGTAGTATATTATGTCTACGAGTATAATCTGGTGGAAAATGAGAGTGTGTGTTTCTACATAAATCCGAAATGGACTAAGCATGTTCCTGAGTCTGGACTGTGCGCACTCTGAGGCAATCTAGACTCAGAAACATAATTTCATACAAGGTTTTTGAGGACGGTGGTAATTTTCAGTTTGTTATTTAGAGGCCCCAACAAAACAGTAGACCTATATTTTGTAATATATACATGGAGCATACATCAGAGGCCGTGAACGCACTGATGTAACCCTTAGATGCATTTATTTTTGTTTTGCATTTTAAAAATATATTATAGGTTTGTCAGAGATTACGTAAAAATCGCACAAAACCTGTTGGGAATACTTTCACTGTTTTTCTTTCCTGGGTGGGAAAATCATCGAATGACTTCTCCCGCTCTGGGTAAAGCGGAAGGGTGTGTCAGACTTCTACTGACTAAAAACCCACCCTGTTCCTTCAGCTGCCCTTAAGTTCCGGGGCCGCGGTATCTTGTTAGAACATTCCCGCAACCCCGGCAGAAGAGTTTCAAGAGAGCTAAGGAGTGGAATTCCTTGCCGGAGTCTGTGTTTCCTGATAGCTATAACCTGGGTGGTTTTAAGGCAATAGTAAATAGGTTACTTATAGGTAAGCGTGCTTCATCTTCGACCATGTTATAGCTTATCATCAGGTGAGATGGTGGTCAATGGTCAACCCGTGCCTATTGTCAATATAAAATATTAAAAAAAATCCAGGTAATGAATATATATTTCGAAAAGATAGTACATAGTTTTTTGGTAAAAATTTGCGTTTATTGCTTAAATTACTGGAGA
Source organism: Tholera decimalis (assembly GCA_943138885.2). Taxonomy (NCBI): domain Eukaryota; kingdom Metazoa; phylum Arthropoda; class Insecta; order Lepidoptera; family Noctuidae; genus Tholera; species Tholera decimalis. The sequence continues at coordinate 44,624,332 of OW964559.2, forward strand.
CGTAAGTTTATTAGCTGTTTGCCTCAAGCCTTTTTAGAGTTCCGTAGCCGAATGGCAGAAAACGGAACCCTTATAGTTTCGATATGTCTGTCCGTCCGTCCGTATGTCACAGCCATTTTATTCCGAAACTATTAAGACTACACATGTGAAACTTAGTAGGTAGATGTATTCTGTGAACCGCTTTCTGATTTTAAGAACAAAATATTTAAAATAAAGGGGGGTCCCCATACATGGAACTAGAACTGAAAATATTTTTTTCATAAGAACTATGCGTTTGGTCTTTAAAAATGATATAAGGGTTTCTAAAACCACTTTTTCATAAAGTCAATCGTTTAAAAGATATAAGCTTCCAAAGTGGTAAAATGTGTGTCCCGCCCCCTCTAACTTTTATAATAATGGATGAAAAATCTAAAAAAAATATGTCTATAGATCTGAATGTAAACTTTCAACCAAAATTGGTTTTAACGAAATCGGGTGAGCAGTTTTTGAGATACAGCATATTTTCTAAAACCGCAAATATAACTTTGTAATTCATACAAACACTATGAAAAACAAAGTTATTTAGCGTACCTAGTTGTAAAAATGTAACTAAGCTAGTTTTAAGAAATTTTTAAGGTTTTTTTTGTTCGTCAAATAAATATACATATCTATACTAATATTATAAAGAGGAAACCTTTGTATTTTTGTATGTTTCTATTGAATAGGCTCAAAAACTACTGGACCGATTTCAAAATTTCTTTTACCATTACTTAGAGGGATTCTTCCGAATCCGTATAGGCTATATTTTATCCCGGAAAATAGATAGGATTTTTCGTGGTAGTGAAAATTGTGGAGTAAGGCGTCGAAAAAACTGCCGTACGTTAACGATTCTCGCGAATGCTGCCTATATTTTATTTAATATAAACATTGCACCCGTGCGAAGCCGGGGCGGGTCGCTAGTTATATTATATTATTACAGTTACTACGGAACCCTTCATGGGCGAGTCTGACTCGCACTTGGCCAATTTTTCTGTTTTCATTATGGATGGGCTGACTTTTGAATAAATAAATAAATAAAAATGTTTATTAAACACCAAGCAAGGATACACGTTTAGTAAATAACACAGTCAATTATTTTAGAAAGTTGTTATAAATGTATCGTCACAAAAACTGGTGCTAACTCCCAAACTAGGCCTAGGCCTGTGTTTTGGGAAATAATGTAAAGTTAGTACTTAGGTATTGTGATATTATGTACCGGTCTACATTATGATTGCGTCTCTGTCTGCACTTTTCGATTATTGTGCGTTTACTCAATACTCAAAACATTTAGAGGCACTTTTGAATTGTCAAGGTGATGAAGTCAAAACATAAAGGTTGCATGTTCCAGAAATTTTACGTTATCAACTTCGAAACGGCTCGACCGATTTTAAGATTTGTTGTGCACATTAACTCACATTTATTTTATTTAGAAACTAGCAGTCGCTTCGTTAAAAGATTTATTTCAGAATAATTTTCTTTTTTATGAAGAGTTTTGCTCAGTTTTCCGTTTTTAAATAAAGTAGTGATGTCCATTGTAACATGATTATCGGTGTGAAAATAATTGTTGGCTGGTTAAATCATCATCATATCATTTCATCATCCATGACAAAACGACCCTAGTTTGGTTAGAACGCCGCCTAAAGTCATCCACTTTAGTAACTTTGTAACACTTGAGTTCGTAACATTGTCTAGTAATTAGATAATTGAAGGAGAGTCAAGGACAGCGAATAGAATAGCTAATCATTATGGGTTCTTAATGTATTGGATCTGATGTTAATATATTAATGTGATCGTGGTGATCAAATACTTCAACCTTGATGATATTCACGAAAGAGTTATCCACACGAGGCAAATTATAATTGATGCTATCACTTCCATGGCCAGTAACTCTGACTGCCCTTCATATTAAAATAAGTCTAAAAAATCAACATTATTCGTCGTCCAATTCACGAAGTGAATCGTTAAGCACAAATTAAAACTAAAAAGAAAGGAAAATATATCTATTGCCAACACTGTTCAGTAATAATATTACTTAAAATTAAAACCAAGATTTGTAATAAGACATATATCATATTGCAGTGTGTCAAAAGAGCAGTTCAGGAAATGTGGTGCACAGTCACGACGCTGGTCGGTGTTCGAGTACCACAATCTGCGCTGATTGTACACTGCCAACTGGCTGAGGTCAGAATGACTATATCGACGGTTAAAAGGAAATAGGGTATAAGCGACAAAAAAATAAATGTTTAGGAGAGCCATTCAAAGTTTAGAATTTAAAAAAAAAACTGATGTATTTTTTTATTAAAACATCAAACAGTTGAATAAGTGTTATAGTAAAAGAAGGGTAATGTACTTTTCACAGTGGTTGTATAAAAGATAATAGAACACAAGAAACAGTCGGCTTTCAAAACAATACCAGTCCAAAATGTCGCTTATTTCCTTTTTAACCGACTTCAAAACAAAGGAGGAGGTTCTCAATTCGTCTTGAACTTTTTTTTTAATGTATATTACAGATTTGAAAAATTCTTTTTTTGTTTGAAAGGGTAGATATACTTTCTAGTTGGTCCCATTGTCGTGATGTTTGGATCTGATGATGGAATCATGGAGAAATCGAGGGAACTCTTAAAATATTATAGGCTCACCTATAGCGTTTAGGGTATTTCTTATAGTATCTTGTGCAGTTGCTCTCGAAAAGCACCATTTGAGGAAGTGGAACTGATGATGAAGACCCCAGATGGCCCCCGAAACTACTCAATAATAAGTATTTCATCGATTACAATTAGATTACTTGAATATAGATGTTAAGCATTTTATGCTCGTCACAATGCATATGGTGGAGTAGAGCTGATGGTGAAGTACCAGGAGAACTCTTCAAAAATTAACGGCACTGGGAAAAGCAACATTTTGTAAAAGGTGATAAGTAGTTGACATTCTGGTTTTTGTCAAAGTCAAAGTCAAAGATTTATTTTATCTAGATAAATTACAAACCGACCCACTAAAAAGCGTGAAAAAAACCTTTTTAGCTAAAAATAATACCGACTTCCATATCAAATCACTACAAAGCCAAAAATAACTTTAATTTTGGAAGACGGCGTGAAAAAAGAAAACACAAAAGCAATAACACCGACTACCGAAATTAAAGTTATTTTTGGCTTTGTAGTGTTTTGATATGGAAGTCGGTTTTATTTTTTGTTAAAAGTTTTTTTTCGTTAAGATAAGTACTTAAGTAATTAATGACAATCGATTTTCTCAATAATTAAACTAAATACAGACACTGATACTTTTATCTCGTCTGCATTAAATACATCAGTATTGTTGTTTCACAGTTTTCATTGGATTTTATTACAAAATGTTTTTATTTTTTGTCGTGCTGTATTATCGTGATTTTGATTAATTAATACTTGTGTGTATTATTTGTAAGATATCGACTTAACATACATTGTACAAAATATCGATTAAAAGAAAAAGAGTTCATCCCTAGTTTGGACTATCGCAGCACTTTAATAGTGCGCGGCTTTGTTGTCGGCATTGAGTATAACTTGTCAAAGAAAGTTCGCATCTATTCAGAAGTACAAGGTCAAGGACGGAGAGTTAAAATAAATTGTTATAGAAGTCACGGAACAATTTTAGTAAAATACCCTAACGTCCTTACACTGATATAGAGTCCGGCTGAGCATAATCTTGCATTAAAAAATTCTCAGATTAAATAAAAAGATTTTGCCATGATGATAACACAAAAGAAAAACAATCAGTAAATAAGTCGTTTAGAAGATCTGAGACGGGCAATAGCAAAAACGTAAAGGAACTTTTACGGCTATTTCTGGGACCCAGAAAGTTCGTCGGGAAAATTATAAGAGGGCTAGCAAGATCTCATCAGTAATTAATTTGTTTTAAGCATAAATTTACAATTTTAATTATGTTATAATAATTATATCGTGAACTTTATTTTGAGTCGCGTTAGAAACATCGATCGATTGCAAAGATCTGACGACAAACTGCAACTGACGTGCCGGTAGTAAGCCACCCTTACTGCATATGCGCGTTGTTGTGGACAGCGAACTTAACCTTCCTTCAATGACTCGATATCAACATGGCAGTGTCATTGAACTGTGCTCGTAATCGACGCTCTCTGCAGCGCGTTGTGTGTGGAGGACGCGTTGCGTCAGCGAGCGAGCGCGAAGTATATATACGTGGCGGCGTGCCACATGCATCACACTACAACCACCATCCCCAACAACAACATGAAAGCCTTCGTAAGTCCATCATGTTATTTGAAGTCCATAGTCTCCATAAATGAAAACAAATTCTCTTTGACTGAACTCCTCGGAAAATGTTCTTGTTTAGCAGAGTGTAGAATGTAGAAGTAGTTACAGCAGTGAGTGTCCGGTGTACTGAGGTGTGTGTTCTTGCAGATCGTCCTGTGCGCGCTGGTGGCGCTGGCGGCGGGCGCCGCGGTGCGCGAGAAGCGCGGCTTCCTCGGCGGCTACTCCGGCGGCGGCTACTCCGGTGGCTACTCCGGCGGTTACTCCGGTGGCTTGTCCGGGGGCTACTCCGGTGGATACTCCGGTGGTTTGTCCGGTGGCTACTCTGGCGGCTACTCTGGTGGCTTGTCCGGTGGCTACTCTGGTGGCTACTCCGCGCCCGCCGCGCAGGTTATCGCCGTCAACAAGGTAGTGAACGTGCAGCGCGAGATCAACGTACCCCAGGTAGTCAACGTGCGCAAGGTAGTCACCGAGCCGCAGGTTGTCACAGTCAAGCAAGTCGTGCCCGTCTCTGGCGGAATCGGAGGCGGCTACGGAGGCGGCTACGGAGGCGGCTACGGGGGTGGCTACGGGGGCGGCTACGGAGGCGGCTACGGAGGCGGATACGGCGGTGGCTACTCTGGTGGTTACTCCAGCGGCGGTTGGTGGTGAACACTCTAGTCAACAATAGCATAAATGTGATTTATTTAAAGTTTATCAAATACAATTTTTTTTTTTAATACAACACTGTATATAATTTTGTTTACCTACCTTTATAAATACATTCACATACATTATAGAGTATGGTAACTATGCATAATTAGCTTTAGCTTCCTTATCTTTTAAGATTGTACATACTTGTTTTTTGAAAACATTCTTACTCAGAAACATAATGTCCAAGTTAATGATATAATTACAAAATCTCTAATATTTAAGTACAAGATTTATCAACTGAATCTATATTTTTTTTTATATAGTGATCAGTAAATATAATAAACGATTGATATAATTTTAAAATAACTAATTTTTATAAGCATAACATACATTGAATATAAAACCGTTTGATATACCACTCAAAAAACATAAAACCTATTTAGTATAATATGATAATGCATGCAGCAAGCTTACAAACAAGCATACACCATACATGCATCATGCAAGCAAGCATGCTGCATTCAAGTAAGCATGCAGCATGCAAGCAAGCATGCAGCAGGCAGGCAAGCATGCAACATGCAGCAGGTGGAGGCCGGAGCCGTGACAGACGACCCACGCGAGCTTATCGTCGCAGATGTGTTTCACGCTCACCACCGCAGTTTCGGCTTGCTGGCTGGCTTCGCCGACCAGCCCCAGCCACGGCGGCGAGTTTTAAAACCACCTGCTCCTCAGCTCGCCGGCCGCCTCGCCCCCCTGCGTCTACGCGATATTAAATAACACTCTAGGGGTAGGACAGACAAGACTACGTGGAGTTGGTTTTGCAGCGATTCGTTTCTGTCACGCCGCTCCTGCAGCACGTTCTACCAAATTAATCACAATACTATATATTTTAAACGATAGGCTTAATGATTTTTAATTAAATAAACGTTATATCGAATAACGTTATACGAAATAAGTTTAAGAGTATGTAAATGTTATTATCTAAAGAAATTATATCAACAGTTGGTATTACTCACGTTTATTATATCTTGTGAACGTTATTAAAATGAAAATATACCAAATTACTTTATATGATATGAGACGCACCCTGAATGGAACGTATGCAAACCTTGAACTAGTATAAGAAGAGTAAACACTCTTTATTTTAAATTATGACATTTTCCAGACAGAACACAAAAATATCAAAGATAAAGAAATAATCAAGGCTATTATTTTTATATATTTCGACTTCCTGCAAGTGAAGTATTTGTCAAAGCTAGCTAAATGATATTTATTTTGCAAATAGGTTATAAATAACACGTTTACGCGTCTTTTTATTTTGTAAATTTAAACTAAATTGAAATTGAAAAACATTTATTCGGACGAAAACACACACAACAACATACAATACAAAATTACAAACATTATAAAAAAAGGATAAAAATAATCGTTGAGCATGTCCACACCGAAAGGTTTATCAACTCAGCATTTGCTGGGCGGAAGACACCGAGCGCTGGTTTTCAGTGGCACCCAGCAGTGACACACGGACGAGGGCTAGTAAATTAAATAAATGTTAAAGACACACTCTTTAGTGTTTTAAATACATAAATAAAATAATATTAAACAATGCAATATCGTGTGCGCAAAAACAAAACATGTTTCATCGTACAAAAGGCGCGTTAATTGCCTTGTATCGAGCTGCCCGCTAAGTTATCATTATTATGAAATGAGTTATTAAGTGATCTACATGCAACCTTAAAATTACATCTATAAAATAAATTAATATGATAAATAAATGATTTATTATATAAAATACCACTAGCTTTTGTACACAATGGAGTCCTTGGGTAAATTGCAATTAAACAACAAATCAGTAATAGATAAAGGTAGAATTAACTGTAAAAAATCACCCAAAGATCGTCTCACACATAGTTACATTGAGACTAGATTCGAATCATTAGAGGTACAGTGGAAACAATCGTTTGAAACGTATATGCGCGTTTAGGCGCAATTGGTCCAATTCGCGATTGGTCCAAAATGGCAATGTCCAATGTTTCCGAAATTATACAATATATTATTAAATTATTAGAAATTATACATATGGATGCGCATCATAGAAAAGGCAACCGACGAAGAATTAAAAAATAATGTTTATTTTACGGCAGAAATATATGATGTAACAGAAGAGTTGTACATAACATATAAGTCTGAATTAAAAGAGCGCTTATAGTCAACTTGTCTGCTTAAAAGTGCTAATCCCAGCAATAATACAAAATAATTCAAATGTAAAATTGCCACAAATTTTTTTGACAGTGCTTGATAATAGCCCTGATGATAATTATTTATTAATTGCCTAAAGTATGACAGTTTAACATAATTACAGCATATCATAATTATACATTTTGTTTTCTGTAATTTTGTGCATTGTATGTTCTGTCTGTATTATTGTAACTTAATAATACATATCATATCATTTTAAAATGTGTAAACTCGTTATAAACAAGCTATCGCTTTTTGAACATCTTAAGTCTATATTTAATTAGAATAAAACTAATTCAAAAACCTTGGTAGGTAGTTCCTCAAAGCAAATTAAGAAGAATTGAGAAGCTATTTTACGTAACTACAACACTGTGGCGGTAAAATTTTGCAAAACCAGATCAATTGCGTAAAATGAATAACTTACAGTTTAGTAGGACATTTTACAATAATTGGCAAATGTTTTTATTGAAAAAATTACAATTGAAATTTGAGATCCATTTGATGTATGAAATAAATAACATGTTTAAAATATTAATAATTGCCATTTATTTTCATAATAAATCATTTCTATTTTGAGTGTGATAAAACCTATGGCTGTATTTTAATTTTAATTTAATGAATTTTATAGTTTTATTATGCATGTAATAAGTTTAGTGAGACCCGAATTTATCCCCATTATGCTTTTATCCGTACATTTTGGCAAATAAATCATTAATTCATTACTTCACTACATTGTTAAAAGAAAAACTCAAACCAGTAAGAAATTAGCTTGGTTCCACAACAACATTCTGCGACTGAACAACCTTACCAACTTGAAATCTTGGCTTTTTTTAATTAGAGAAACAGCGACCTCTGTTTACAAAAGGTGAAAAAAATACACATGAAAAATATAAATAGGTATTTTCTATTGGAAAGGTACGTAAGGTATATCTTTTTTTTACAAATAGGATTTTGAGGATCTCATTTGATATCTTTATGACACAATTACTTGATTACCTAATAAGTATACGAAATCAGGACGGTCCAATAATTAAAAGAATAACATAACGACATCGTTTTATATTTTGTATCAAACTGATTTATAAATGCACTCCCACTTGCTTTTATATCTTAAACATTTTACAATAGCGCGCCTACAAAACTAACCAATAGCGACAAACTTCCGTTTAGAATAAACTATATTTTTAGAACAGGAAATCTGTTACCATTCCTTAAAAACTTTTGACAGATGACGTGCCAAGCAACTGACAAGTTAGCATCTGACTTCCGTTTAGAATAAATACAATTTTTAGAACCGGTGCTATTAAATAAAATGTTTACAAATACCTACATAGATAGATACCACTAAATGGTAATACTATATGGCGTCATAATTATATAAAGCTAACATAAGTAGTTATTTTGGAGAGATTAAAGTTTCGTACTGAACGACTAAAACATGCTAATTGTAAACAAATCCTCTACTCTGTTTATAAAACAGCTGGTTCGTCCCGTAAAACGATACGGCGGTGGCTACTCTGGTGGTTACTCCAGCGGCGGTTGGTGGTGAACACTCTAGTCAACAATAGCATAAATGTGATTTATTTAAAGTTTATCAAATACAATATTTTTTTTTAATACAGCATTGTATATAATTTTGTTTACCTACCTTTATAAATACATTCACATACATTATAGAGTAAGGTAACTATGCATAATTAGCTTTAGCTTCCTTATCTTTTAAGATTGTACATACTTGTTTTTTGAAAACATTCTTACTCAGAAACATAATGTCCAAGTTAATGATATAATTACAAAATCTCTAATATTTAAGTACAAGATTTATCAACTGAATCTATATTTTTTTTTATATAGTGATCAGTAAATATAATAAACGATTGATATAATTTTAAAATAACTAATTTTTATAAGCATAACATACATTGAATATAAAACCGTTTGATATACCACTCAAAAAACATAAAACCTATTTAGTATAATATGATAAAATGCCTAGTTTTTATTTCCCTGTAAAAAAACATGCAAACAAGGATACACTATGCATGCAGCAAGCTTACAAACAAGCATACACCATACATGCATCATGCAAGCAAGCATGCTGCATTCAAGTAAGCATGCAGCATGCAAGCAAGCATGCAGCACGCAGGCAAGCATGCAACATGCAGCAGGTGGAGGCCGGAGCCGTGACAGACGACCCACGCGAGCTTATCGTCGCAGATGTGTTTCACGCTCACCACCGCAGTTTCGGCTTGCTGGCCGGCTTCGCCGACCAGCCCCAGCCACGGCGGCGAGTTTTAAAACCACCTGCTCCTCAGCTCGCCGGCCGCCTCGCCCCCCTGCGTCTACGCGATATTAAATAACACTCTAGGGGTAGGACAGACAAGACTACGTGGAGTTGGTTTTGCAGCGATTCGTTTCTGTCACGCCGCTCCTGCAGCACGTTCTACCAAATTAATCACAATACTATATATTTTAAACGATAGGCTTAATGATTTTTAATTAAATAAACGTTATATCGAATAACGTTATACGAAATAAGTTTAAGAGTATGTAAATGTTATTATCTAAAGAAATTATATCAACAGTTAGTATTACTCACGTTTATTATATCTTGTGAACGTTATTAAAATGAAAATATACCAAATTACTTTATATGATATGAGACGCACCCTGAATGGAACGTATGCAAACCTTGAACTAGTATAAGAAGAGTAAACACTCTTTATTTTAAATTATGACATTTTCCAGACAGAACACAAAAATATCAAAGATAAAGAAATAATCAAGCCTATTATTTTTATATATTTCGACTTCCTGCAAGTGAAGTATTTGTCAAAGCTAGCTAAATGATATTTATTTTGTAAATAGGTTATAAATAACACGTTTACGCGTCTTTTTATTTTGTAAATTTAAACTAAATTGAAATTGAAAAACATTTATTCTGACGAAAACACACACACCAACGTACAATACAAAATTACAAACATTATAAAAAAAGGATAAAAATAATCGTTGAGCATGTCCACACCGAAAGGTTTATCAACTCAGCATTTGCTGGGCGGAAGACACCGAGCGCTGGTTTTCAGTGGCACCCAGCAGTGACACACGGACGAGGGCTAGTAAATTAAATAAATGTTAAAGACACACTCTTTAGTGTTTTAAATACATAAATAAAATAATATTAAACAATGCAATATCGTGTGCGCAAAAACAAAACATGTTTCATCGTACAAAAGGCGCGTTAATTGCCTTGTATCGAGCTGCCCGCTAAGTTATCATTATTATGAAATGAGTTATTAAGTGATCTACATGCAACCTTAAAATTACATCTATAAAATAAATTGGTTCATAAATATATAGTGGATGATAACATTTTAAATTAAAATAGCTGTCCTAATAAAAGAGTTTGTCAAATAATTACCTATAATATATTTTGTTTTACTAAATAAATGCAAATGTTTATATTATTGAAATTAATTAGTGATTGTAGGGACTTAAAAAAATTAATATAACTGTTTAAAATGTTGAAGTCCCTAATTAGTGGGGGAATATTATTCCAACATTTGGAGGCTGCGTACGTACGTACGATGATGAGGGGTAGCCAGCTTTTGGGCGCAACTTCTAGCCTTGCACTGCCAGTGATTATTAATCCAGGCCAGTTTCGAGTACAAGTATGGAGGAGATTTATAAGTATTTGATAACGCCAAAAAGAGAGAACGCCAAGAAGAATGCAATACATGAGGCCGGTGTTTCTTAACTTCCCTGAGAAGAAACCCTAATACATGCATTTAAGGGTTAAATCACCGCGTTCACAAGTCTATTATTTTGTAATCTAAATATAAAACTGAAAATTACCATCCTCCTAAAACACCTTGTATGAAATTATGTCCCTGAATCTAAATTGCCTCAATTTGGTACAGTCCAGACTCAGAAACATGCTTAGTCCAGTTCAGGTTCGTGGAGAAACACAACCAGTCACATTATCCACCACATTATACTCTTAGACAAAACACAATTATACTTCACTTTCGCTCTTCATTTATATGATAGTAAATCTTATTTAGTTTTATTCTATTATTAGTATATTTTAATTAAACTTAAACTTTTTTTTTTAAACTTACCAGAATTACACCTTTTTGCATGTCTTTTTGTATCTCTCTCGGTTTCGCAAAATTGTTCCACACTGTCGTAGCACACAGTTATAACATGATTAATTCAATAATATATATAGATAAACGTTTTACATTAAACCTTAACATATTATTGCAAACTTACTGGCTGGCCACATAATTAAGAACGCTGGATAGTTTATTTTATTATTCAAATTTAAATAGAGAACACTCTGTAACTAAGCCATTATTCGCGTAATTTTGGCGCCATTTAGTACTGCAAAAGTCAAGAAGTTGATTATTTCACATAAAAACAATGGGGAAAAATAAAAGTTGTACCACGGTTAAAGAATTCCTTACATCTCAATCAGTTTCTGTCTTACAATGGCCACCAAACAGTCCAGATTTAAATCCCATAGAGCATTTTTGGTGTGAAGTTAAGAAAAAGGTTTCAAATCGACGGTGTGATAACCTAAGTGAGTTATACAATGTTTTTTAGAAGAATGGCGCTCTATTTCTCTTGAAAAATGTAAAAAATTGATAGAGTCAATGCCTCGCCGGTGTAACGCAGTCATCAAAAGCCGTGGACAAGCTATAAACTATGAACTTAGAATAAAATGTATTAAATTGCAATTTTTAACATTATCACCGTCTTATTTAATGAGATTTTTAAAATCTAAGTATCTAGTGAAACAACTCGAGCAGTTTAAGAATCGTTCTTAATTATTTGTCCAGCTTTATTACTATTTGAAATATTGTAACTGTCGATAGTAAAATAAATTTGTAAGGTAAATAGTAAGTGATTTTAATATTCACTCTTAATCCCGTTCACTCTATCCATGTAGCTATTTCATAACATAATTAATCACTTTTGAGAAGGAACATAAAAGTACATATGACAGTGTGTCGTCTGGTGGGGCATAGAAACCAGGGTAGATCGCTCTGAAGTGCCCGTAAATCCCCGTGAGTGTGGGAATCAGCGGAGTACAGCAGCGCAGCAACGAGGTTGCAGCCAGCTCCACCAGGGGGCGTCACTAGCATCGATGCTCACTTCGTGCGACAACGACGACAACAGCAACGTCATCAAGAGTGACGTCACAGCCAGTGACGACACACTCTCAGCTGTACCAGCAGTGACATCAGGAGCAAAGACGTGTTTGGAGAGATTTGGCAGACAAAACCACGAATTTCAACCCAATGATATTATTTGGTAGACTTTAAATTTCTCTCAGTGAATTTTGAAGATCAGTTTAGTGAAAATACAAGTGTTCGAGACTTTTAAGACTTTAGTAGTAAACTTAGAATAAATTACAAATAAGGTGTTCTGACGGGAAAACTATATTCCTATAGCCCGATTTGTCTATACGTAATTAATTCTCAATATTAATTACCTACGTAGTTTATTGTATGTTCTATTTGATTCGTGTTTAATTAAACCCTTTAAATATTTAACGGTTTTGTTTATCGACTTGTAATTTTTCGTCGGTTGCATTGTATTGATTTATTATATAAAATACCACTAGCTTTTGTACACAATGGAGTCCTTGGGTAAATTGCAATTAAACAACAAATCAGTAATAGATAAAGGTAGAATTAACTGTAAAAAATCACCCAAAGATCGTCTCACACATAGTTACATTGAGACTAGATTCGAATCATTAGAGGTACAGTGGAAACAATCGTTTGAAACGTATATGCGCGTTTAGGCGCAATTGGTCCAATTCGCGATTGGTCCAAAATGGCAATGTCCAATGTTTCCGAAATTATACAATATATTATTAAATTATTAGAAATTATACATATGGATGCGCATCATAGAAAAGGCAACCGACGAAGAATTAAAAAATAATGTTTATTTTACGGCAGAAATATATGATGTAACAGAAGAGTTGTACATAACATATAAGTCTGAATTAAAAGAGCGCTTATAGTCAACTTGTCTGCTTAAAAGTGCTAATCCCAGCAATAATACAAAATAATTCAAATGTAAAATTGCCACAAAATTTTTTGACAGTGCTTGATAATAGCCCTGATGATAATTATTTATTAATTGCCTAAAGTATGACAGTTTAACATAATTACAGCATATCATAATTATACATTTTGTTTTCTGTAATTTTGTGCATTGTATGTTCTGTCTGTATTATTGTAACTTAATAATACATATCATATCATTTTAAAATGTGTAAACTCGTTATAAACAAGCTATCGCTTTTTGAACATCTTAAGTCTATATTTAATTAGAATAAAACTAATTCAAAAACCTTGGTAGGTAGTTCCTCAAAGCAAATTAAGAAGAATTGAGAAGCTATTTTACGTAACTACAACACTGTGGCGGTAAAATTTTGCAAAACCAGATCAATTGCGTAAAATGAATAACTTACAGTTTAGTAGGACATTTTACAATAATTGGCAAATGTTTTTATTGAAAAAATTACAATTGAAATTTGAGATCCATTTGATGTATGAAATAAATAACATGTTTAAAATATTAATAATTGCCATTTATTTTCATAATAAATCATTTCTATTTTGAGTGTGATAAAACCTATGGCTGTATTTTAATTTTAATTTAATGAATTTTATAGTTTTATTATGCACTAGCTTTTGCCCGCGACTTCGTCCGCGTGGAATAGTTACTTTGGGCTAACGTTAAATTTAACCCCGATTTTGAAGCATTCTTCATTGGCGCTCCGCTCCTATTGGCCTTAGCGTAATGATACAATATAGCTGTGCCCGCGACTCCGTCAGCGTAAGTTAATGTATTGGTAATGTTGTTTAGATCACGTTCACATGAGGCTTAAGTACCTAGAGAACGCTTCGACCGCGAGACGCGTCGAGCGCGGCGACCGATTCTCAAAAATAATCCTTAGAGCATGATTCAGTATTCACGCACGATGGCTTATTATTATAAGCGTATTTCATGTATAACTTTGGTGTTTCTATACCGATTTATATGATTCTTTTTACGGTTTCGTAGCCAAATGGCAAAAAACGGAATCTTTATAGTTTCGACATGTCTGTCCGTCTGTCTGTCTGTCTGTCTGTCCGTCCGTCCGTCTGTCACAGCAATTTTATTCCGAAACTATTAGGACTATACATGTGAAACTTGATAGGTAGATGTATTCTGTGAACCGCTTTCCGATTTTGAGAAAAAAATTAAAAAATATTTAAAATAAAGGGGGGCTCCCCATACATGGAACTAAACCTGAAAATATTTTTTTTTCATGAAATCGATGCATGTGTGGTATCTATAGACAGTTCTTTAAAAACGACATCGGGGTTTCTAAAACCACTTTTCCATAAAGTCAATCGTTTAAAAGATATAAGCTTCTAAATTGGTCAAATGTGTGTGTGGCGGACACAACCTCTAACTTCTATAATAATGGAGTGAAAAATCTAAAAAAAAATATATGTCTGTAGATCTTATTATAAACTTTCAACCAAAATTAGTTTGAACGAAATCAGTTCAGCAGTTTTTGAGATACAGCATATTTTCTAAAACCGCAAATATAACTTTGTAATTCATACAAACACTATGAAAAACAAATTTATTCGGCGCAGTTGTAAAAAATGTAAGAAAGCCAGTTTTAAGAAATTTGTAAGGTTTTTTTTTCAAAACAAATTTATTTGGCGCAGTTGTAAAAAATGTAAATAAGCTAGTTTTAAGAAATTTGTAAGGTTTTTTTTCGTCAAAAAATTTGCATATTATATTATAGTTACTACGGAACCCTTCATGGGCGAGTCTGACTCGCACTTGGCCTATTTTTTTATGGAATATTTAATAATGTTAACTTTTTCAATTAGGGGTGACTGAGAGTGTTATAAACGTAAGAGTAGACAAATATTATAATCAGAAAGCTTCGAACTGCTAAGCTATCGGGAGTTACACGTGTTATTGTGAGTCAACCATAAAAGTTAGACATATGCTGTCGTGGGATATTTTTTATATAATTTTAAGGAGAACATTTCCGTCATGAAATGATTTGTGTAGCTTTAACCATTAAGGTTGCACACGCGACGGAAGCTTAAAAAATGGAGTAACTTCTCCCGTTTTCCCAACATTTCCCTTCACTGCTCTGCTCCTATTGATTGTAGCGTGATGAAAAGTATACTATAACCCGCTCAGGAGTATGAAAAATAATTGTACCAAGTTTCGTTAAAATCCGTCGAGTAGTTTTTGTTTCTATAACGGTTATACAGACAGACAGACAGACAGACAAAAATTTAACTGATTGCATTTTTGGCATGAGTATCGATCCTTAATCACCCCCTGATAGTTATTTTGGAAATATATTTCATGTACAGAATTGACCTCTCTACAGATTTATTATAAGTATAGATGTAATAAGTTTAGTGAGACCCGAATGTATCCCCATTATGCTTTTATCCGTACATTTTGGCAAATAAATCATTAATTCATTACTTCACTACATTGTTAAAAGAAAAACTCAAACCAGTAAGAAATTAGCTTGGTTCCACAACAACATTCTGCGACTGAACAACCTTACCAACTTGAAATCTTGGCTTTTTTTAATTAGAGAAACAGCGACCTCTGTTTACAAAAGGTGAAAAAAATACACATGAAAAATATAAATAGGTATTTTCTATTGGAAAGGTACGTAAGGTATATCTTTTTTTTACAAATAGGATTTTGAGGATCTCATTTGATATCTTTATGACACAATTACTTGATTACCTAATAAGTATACGAAATCAGGACGGTCCAATAATTAAAAGAATAGCATAACGACATCGTTTTATATTTTGTATCAAACTGATTTATAAATGCACTCCCACTTGCTTTTATATCTTAAACATTTTACAATAGCGCGCCTACAAAACTAACCAATAGCGACAAACTTCCGTTTAGAATAAACTATATTTTTAGAACAGGAAATCTGTTACCATTCCTTAAAAACTTTTGACAGATGACGTGCCAAGCAACTGACAAGTTAGCATCTGACTTCCGTTTAGAATAAATACAATTTTTAGAACCGGTGCTATTAAATAAAATGTTTACAAATACCTACATAGATAGATACCACTAAATGGTAATACTATATGGCGTCATAATTATATAAAGCTAACATAAGTAGTTATTTTGGAGAGATTAAAGTTTCGTACTGAACGACTAAAACATGCTAATTGTAAACAAATCCTCCACTCTGTTTATAAAACAGCTGGTTCGTCCCGTAAAACATGTCGCCTGAAAACTTACGCAGTGAGCTGTCACTTCACCTTCATTGCACGGTTTGAAAGTTCACTTCACTTTTGTTAAAATTGCACGGTGAGATTGTTACAAAATAGCATAACTCATACCTAGGTACTATTCAAAAATATAATCAAATAGTTTGCTTAGAATATTTATTGAATTCAACTAAATTACATGACATAGTTTATGAGACAACATTTTTGTACGTATATAAACTAAACTAGTTGAACACTTTAATATTGAGCACTATCTCATGGAAAGGGCACATAACATTAATAACTTAGAGTACAATGGAGTACTATATTGGAAAATTATGATTCCATTCGGTCAGAAAGTTAAATTTGAAATTAGGATTTCAATATTTTTCTGCAATCTGAGTGATGAAATAAATAAAATTATTTCAGGTTATTTTCTTTACAGTTGTTTAGAGTCCGTTGAGCATAATCTTGAATTTTGAATAAGTAAAAAGATTGAATTTTGATTGATTAAAATTAAATAAAACAAAAAATTCTCTGCTTAAATAAAAAGATCTGATGCAACAATAATAGGTAACACAAAAGTAAAAAAAAAACAGTAAGTAATTCATCTAAAAGTACTGGTATCATTAATGCACTTCTAACTAGAAACGGTCAACTAATATTCAACAAATAACAATCTTTAACTTGACTTATGAGAGCCAGAAAGTAAGTTATATGAGAGCTAGCGAGATATCATCAGTGATTAATTTCTTCTAAGCATACGTTTACAAGTAGGTGTTCTAAAGACCTCAAAGTAATGCTCAAAATAGGTTAAAAGAAAAAGAAAATCAGTGCAAAGTGGGAAAACAGCTTATTTTAACAATCAAGTCAGAAACATCGATTGACTGCAAAGATCTGACGATTAACTGCAAATGATATTTTGACAGTAAGTCACCCTACTAACGGTTACTGCTAACGGTGGTGTGGACAGTGAATTTAGCCTTCCTTCAATGACTTGACATCAACACAAAGTGTCCTTGAACTGCGTGCGTGAATGTCGCTCTCTGCAGCAAGAGTGTGTGGAGGACGCGTTGCGTCAGTGTGCGAACGCGAAGTATATATACGTGGTGGCGTGCCACACGCATCACACGACAAGCACCCTCCACGACAACAACATGAAAGCCTTTGTGAGTCCATCATGTTATTGGAATTAGTAGTATCCATAACTGATATCGAATACTCTTTGACTAAACTCCTCAGTCACTGGAAACTGTTGACGTTTAGCCGAATGTAGAGTGTAGAAGTGGTTGCAGCAGTGAGTGTCCGGTGTACTGACGTGTGTGTTCTTGCAGATCGTCCTGTGCGCGCTGGTGGCGCTGGCGGCGGGCGCCGCGGTGCGCGAGAAGCGCGGCTTCCTCGGCGGCTACTCCGGCGGCTACTCCGGTGGATACTCCGGTGGCTTGTCTGGTGGCTACTCCGGTGGATACTCCGGCGGCTTGTCCGGTGGTTATTCCGGCGGATACTCCGCGCTGGCCGCGCAGGTGATCGCCGTCAACAAGGTGGTGAACGTGCAGCGCGAGGTCAACGTGCCGCAGGTGGTCAACGTGCGCAAGGTGGTCTCCGTGCCGCAGGTCGTCACAGTCAAGCAAGTCGTGCCCATCTCTGGTGGATTCGGAGGCGGCTACGGCGGCGGCTACGGAGGCGGCTACGGAGGCGGCTACGAGGGCAGCTATGAAGGCGGCTACGGGGGCGGCTACGGTGGCGGATACGGCGGTGGCTACTCTGGCGGTTACACCAGCGGTGGTTGGTGATGAACACTTTATAAAGTGGAAAATGTTATTTATTAAATAAATGTTATTTTAAACAATTCACGTATTTTTTTTTTTTTTTTTTTTAGGTAGGGCCACTTGTAGATCAGCACACTAAGGCTGTGAGTCTACTTAACCGGACTTTCCTGTGGTGACCTCTAATAAATTAAAGGCCCCCAGCCAGGGCTTACAAACTAAAGTATACTTAAAAACTAATGACCGCACGCTAAGGGCACTCCCTGTGGAGTACGGGCCTCGGCATAGCGGGGTCATTTTGGGAGGGCAGCAAAGGGACAGGCTGGGTCGTATTATTTTCGGGAGTATTTATTGCTACTGGCTCAGCATCGCGGGCTGGCTCGTTTGGCAAAGGTCGGGGAGGATTTTCATTACAAGTACGCGGACGTCGCGATGGGCCTCGTCGGCGAGGCCGGAATAAGGAACGCGTTCTGTATATGTGTTTTCTAAGAGTGCTGGTTTCCCTACTGCTCTCTTGTCGGATGGTGGTGGGGTCGTCAGGCTCGTCTAGGATGTTACGCGGGCGACGAACCCGAGAAATCTTGGAGGGTCTGTATCGGGCGGCCGATACGATCAGGGGGTTAGTGTGGGTCTCAGCAGAGGTGAAGTAAGGCACTGACATGCGTTTCAACACTTGCTTTATGGTCGGGAGTTTGAGGTCTACGTGGAGATCCTCGTTCCTACAGAACCAGGGCGCGCCCGTGGCCTTTCGGAGAAAACGGTTCTGAACGACTTGCATCCTATGGATCTGATTTGGACTGGCATGAGCAAACACCGGACAGGCATACGTCATGATAGGACGTATGCATGTCGTGTATATTCGGATTTTACATTTAAGGGAGAGCTTGCTGTGTTTATTCAGCAGGGCGTGGAGCCTACCGAGAGCGAAAGCGGCTCGCGAGCGAACCGACTTTATGTGCTCACTGAAGTTGAGGAACTGGTCGAGGATCACACCTAGGTATTTGGCTCGCTTCTCCCAAGGGATTGGCTTGCCGAACATAGTGATCGGGCGAGGGGGGGGTGAATTGTTTATGCTGGCGAGCCCTGCGAAACAGGACTGCTTGACTTTTGTCGGGGTTTACCTCAATCCTCCATTTCCTAAACCAATCGCCTAGTGCGTTGGCTGAGGTCTGGAGGGTATGAGCGATGTTAACGGGATTATGTCCCGAGTAGTAGATGGCCGTGTCGTCGGCAAATAGGGATAACTCTACTGGGGGCTTTTTGGGGATATCGCTAGTGAATAGCGTGAAGAGTGGGGGGGAGAGCACGGCGCCCTGAGGGACGCCGGCTCTGATAGGGCGGGGAGTGGAAAGCGCTCCTTCGATACGATATCTGAAGGAGCGGTTCGACAGGAAGTCTCGAATGATGAGCACGAGACGGTGCGGCACACCTAGTTGGTAAAGCTTATAAATTAAGCCATTGTGCCAGACTTTGTCGAAAGCCTTTGCTATATCAAAGAATAGGGCCCCCGTCACCAGACCGCGTTGAAAACGGCCGCTAATGTGCTCTACGATGCGGTGGGCTTGGTGGACACTGGAATGATGGGCTCTAAAGCCAAACTGTTCGTTAGGGATTAGGCTCTTGGCCTCGACAAAGTCCTTGAGCCGATTAAGAATAATCCGCTCGTAGACCTTGCCGAGGGCGCTGAGCAGACTAATGGGTCTATAGCTAGTCGGGAGGTTCTTGGGCTTTTTGGGTTTTGGGATACCTATCACTATAGCCTCTTTCCAAGCTTGTGGAAATAAGTTGTTGGACAAGGCGCCATTGAAGATGGCAGTCAGTAGGACTATTATCGTACGTGGGAGGAGTTTAAGTGCCCTAGTGGTCAGTCTGTCAGTCCCGGGAGCTTTCCTAGGTTTGAGTTTCTTGATGATCTCCTCCACTTCGTCTTCCGTGACGGGGGGGAGGGGAGCATCAGGGTCCTCGACAGGGGGTAGGGCAGATCTACGTTCGACCTCAGCATCCACGTGGGCAAGGTGGGCTGGGTCGACTGGTTGGGAGCTGGGAGAGCACTGTGCCTCCAGGCTGTCGGCTAGGCATTCGGCTTTGTCTTCGTCGTCGAAGGCAATGCTTTTGTCCGGGCGGATAAGGGGAGGCATTGTGGCAACCTCAGTGGCGCGCATATTCCGCTGAAGTTGCCAGAAGGCATGGTGGGTGGGTTCCAGTTCGCTCAGGGTCTTGTCCCAGCCGGCTTCACGCCACTCTCTGATGCTGTTACTTACTTTGCGCTGTAAGTACCGCATGAAAGTTTTGTTATTCTGGCAGGGGAAAGCTCTGTAGGCACGGACTGCTGCGTTCTTCTCAGTCAGCAGGGCCCGTACATCGTCCGGGAGTTTCCGGCGCCAGTGCTCTGACACCGGAATCTCCTTTGAACAGTCGTTCAAGACAGATTGCACGTGCTCCGTGAGTGAGTCGATCGCAGCCGTCGTGTCGGCGGCGGACTGGATGTGGTCGGGGATCTTGTCCAGGTGAGGAGACGTGTTGGATTTCAGCAATTCGCCTACTTTCCTCCAGTCAGTGATCACCTGTGTGGGAGGGGGGCGGTTAGGGTCATAGGGACCCGATCTCGGAGTTAACTCCAAGATCACCGGTCTATGGTCAGAGTCAAGTTCGTCTACCGTCTCTAAAGAGTGCAAACGTAAGTTCACATTCTTCAGGAGGGCAATGTCGAGTACGTCGGGCAAGTGGGATGGCTCGAACGGATAATGAGTAGGCCGCATAGGACCTATGATATCTATGTGGAGAGGTGTGCAAAGGTCGTATAGTACCTTCCCACGGGGGTTGGTAATACGACTACACCATGCGGGATGTTTGGCATTGAGATCCCCCGCTATAAGGATGGAGTCACTCATGTCAAGAAGGGCTGTAAGGTCGCTTCGTAGTGAGGCGTTTATCGAAGAATTTGAATCTACGTCGCTGTGCGGTGGGAGATACGCGGATACTATTGTGATAGAGGGATGGCCCGTCATGCCTAGCCGGCAAACGGATACCTCTAAGTGGGCAAGGGGCGGCGGATCCATAGGGATGCAGTGCAGGGAGTTCCTATAATATATTAGAGTGCCACCTCTGTGGCATCTAGTCCTATCGTTCCTAACTAGCCGGTAGTTGGCTACCTTGGGATCCCTAAGGTGGGGTTTGAGGAAGGTCTCTTGGACCAGAAGGATGTCGAGACTATGATCGCGAAGGAAAGTCGCGATCTCGTCCCGTTGATTAGTGATGCCATTGGCATTGAAGTAACCTAGCTTTAGGGATCGGGGCTTTAATCTTTTACTAGCCGTGTTATACATTATGGCTGTTTAAAAAGGTTGTCAAAATGGCTTTTTACATCAGGATACTGATAGTATACCTGAATCAGGGATTCAATGCTTTTGCAGGCCACGACCTCCGTTGCCATTTGGATGGCGCGGGGGGACTTGAAGAATTTAAATGTATTCGCTAGGATGAGGAACGGATCGAGTTCCGGCTCATCCGAGCGAGGGAGTGACTGGGGAGGAGGTGGGGGCTGAGAAGCCACAACAACCGGAGCGGAGGGCATGATGGGTTGATCCATCAGCCCAGGGACTTTCGGCCTTAGTGCCGGGAAGTTTTGGGCGTGATTCGCCGCCGTCCAAGGAGTTGGACGCTGGGGACTGAGGGTCTGGGGGAGCTCAGACGAGAGTGTAGGACACTCTCGTCCCTGGCGTGCGCTAGCGCGCGTTGCCAGTTTAGGGGCGGAGGTTTTCGGGGCTTTCGGACAGCCTCGGTAGTTGGCGGGGTGGCCAGATTGCCCGCACAGCACGCAGCTGGGCGGGTCTGGGCATTGGGACCTGTCTTTTGGGCGACTGCACTCGGCGGTGCCGTGATCGCCCAGGCACTTTACGCACCGGGGTTTGCCGAAGCAATTCCGTTGCGCGTGGCCGTATAGCTGGCAACGGTGGCATTGGCCTACCGTGCCACTTTTGTGTGGCTTCTCAATGAGAATTCCTGAAAGACTGCATACAGTCTTCAGCGCAAAGATGGGGTGGGGACCTTCGGAGACGGGGTGGCAGATGACGAGGACGTTGTTAGACGCCCTGCCACCTCTGCCGTGCATACGGTGCACCTCAATCACCGGGATGTTCTGTGACTCTAAGTCGCAGACGATCTCGGTGGTGGGGATCTCACTGGGGATCCGGCAGAGGACCACCCGAACGGGCTTGCTCTCGTGGAGCGTATAAGTGTGGTGGGGGATATTTCGAGCCTTGAGTAGCTTCGAAAGCGCGCGGTGGTCGTTAGCTGTCGCTAACCCTACTTTTATGCCGTTCTGAACGGCGCGGGCATTCGTGTAGGCGATGCGACACGCTTTGGACACGTTTGTCCAAGCCCCCTTGTCATGGATGAAGATGGGTGGGGGAGGGATGGTCTTGCGCACTGAGGCGCTGACGACTGGGGTTTGGGTAGGGCTGGGCCTAGTGGCCGAGGAAGTGGAGGGCTGGCTCTGCACTAAGCGTGCTGGCTCGGGAGGGGAGGGTTTCTTGGCCTTAGGGGCCTGAGTGGAGGACGAGGCCTGCGACCTCTTCTTCCTCTTTCCCTCGACGAGGATAAACTCGTCGGAGGAAGAGGATTGGTCGGAGGAGTGCTCGGACTCCGCTCGCTCCGAGCGCTCAGAGTGTATGCTCTCTGCGCGCTCCGAGCGCTCGCCGTCCGAGCCCTCTTTTTCTTGTTCCTCCTCCTCAGAGTCCATTTCGACGTCTGGGGGGGAGGGGGACCTATCTGCGATGGGCGCGGGGGTGGGACCTAAATCTGGCTGCGGGGTGGGAAACACCGCGGGGGGTATGGAGTCAATCTCCTCCTCATACTCCCTTTTTAGGGCGGGGTTTTTAGATAGGATCTTTCCTAATATATCGGTTGTTCTATTTAACCGAACCGTTAGGGATTCTACTTTGGACATGAGATCCTCTATCCTGTCCTCCATATTGGAGGCGATAATGGTGGGCATCCTAAACTCCTAACCCTAACATAAGCGCCTCGAGGAGACACGTCAAACGTGAGCTCCCCGAGCAGACGGTCCCCAAAGAGCCCTGCCCCGGAGTTTCTCCTAACACTTCGCTACCGAGAAGAGAAACCCAGACAAACTCGGTAGCTGTGTTGCCGTCTGATGTGGCCTGAGGGGCCCTATTTGCCTAACCCTCCGGGCGGGAATGACCCGGAGGTGAGTTCGCTCCCTGCGGGGATAGCAGGGAGGTGTGTGCCTAATGGTGTGCCCTAAGCTTGTAATCCGGTCGCCAATCTTAATGTGCGAACCGGGCCCTATTGGGTCTAGTGCGAAGGGGTAGATACACCCAACCGACACTAGGTGTGTATGCTGTGAAGAGAACTCAGTGACTAGGTTTGACTAGGAGATCCCCCAAGGCCAAAACCTAGCACTCGACTCCAATTGACTGCTTCACCCTGAAGGGGATCAGCGGGTGCGTCGGGTCAGCACCCCCTTGGTATTGTTGACACCGTGAGGTTTCCAACCAAGGACCACGAAACTGTGGTTTTACCCTGAAGGGGCCAAACCAAATTGTTTTGACAATCTCTATTAGAGAAGCACGATATCCTTCACCGCCTCGAAAAAGGCGGATCCGGACCAGGCGTCGTAGTCGGCGACTACGAGTGACGTCACGGCGGGCGTGACGAACGGAGCGATGACTCAGGCACGGAACGATCGAGAGCGCGGAGCGGCACGACTGTCGCGTAGTTCACGTATTTTTCGTACCTAATTATTATAAAGTCAGACTTATTTACGGACTTTTTTTTTTCTTATTTCTTTAATACATTTTTTGTCGTGATTTATCAGTCATCATCATGAATAGTCAATTATTCCGTAACTGAGCATATAACTACTAAACTATTTTGTAAAACTGCTTAAAAGATACAATTGCATGCTACCTAATTATTGAAGGACATTATTTGGTATTCTCACACACAATGTTATTTATTTTCGCGGGCTAATAAACTTCGACCTTATAGCCCTCAAAGTTGTTTTGGGAATAAGTGGTTTACACACACAACTGTAACTCCTCAAATAAAACTGAAAGACTAATACTATTGTAAAAAATCATATTTTTGTGCACTTACATTGTGAATGCTGGCTAAACGTTATGAGTAATAAAGTACTAGACTACAGAATTTTACCGTCTATATCTTAAAATAGTACAAACTACAAATAAGTCTGTGATTTTATATATCTTTCTCCTAATTAATAAATAATCCTAAGATATAAAAGGATAAGGAGACATCAAAATTTTTAGCCTTCCGTACCTCCCGGAGTGGCGAGAATGTCCTAACGAGATACCGCGGCCCCGGAACTTAAGGGCAGCTGAAGGAACAGGGTGGGTTTTTAGTCAGTAGAAGACTGACACTCCCTTCCGCTCCACTCAGAGCGGGAGAAGTCATTCGATGAGTTTTCCACCTGGAAAAAAATTGGATCTGTACCTCAAAAGAAAAAGAATAACCCGTATTGGATCACTTTGTTGTCCCTCTATCTACCTTGTCTTCTGTCTGTCCGTCAAGACTCTTTATTTATTTATTTATTAGGATCTCCAACAAAAGATGTGCATACACAGGATATGACAAATATTAATGTATAAAGTATTACGTTAGTGTACTCCCTCACTTACAGGAGACCACAGCATGCAAAAAATGATAATGCAACGAAGCTAACAAGGTTATCAATAGGCGAAATTTACATATAACATATTAAAAAGAGAATCAATTAAGATAAAATAAAAAAAAAAAAACATTTATAATAATTTAAATTAAAAAAATAATAATAATAATGATAACATTTTCATACATTATGGCCCACATACTAATAAACTTTTAAGACATTTGTTATATTTAAGCATACGTTGCGAGACATCTAAATCAGTCGCTTTAGCCAACGTGTTATATTGCGTTTGATTGAGTCTTGGTAAAGCGGCGTAATGACCTATTGTTTTAGAGCCGGGGATGTTAAATAACTGAAACGTGCTAGGTCTAGGAATCCGATTTGGAATTTGGATGGGTAATGACCTCAGAAGTTCACTGCAATTTATTTATTTTATTTTATTTATTTTGGGGTCGCGTGGAGATATCAAGTTAAAATTAAAATCATGTACTCAAGTCTACAGCCCCTTGAAGCTGTGATTCCAATATATGTTTTGTTCATTTTTTACGACGCACAAATTGTTCATTCATCAAATTCATAATTCAAAATATAAAAAATAGCGTCCCTCTACACTGACATCACTATCTACATACGTACCATGCGACCTATTTTAGTATCGATATACGAGTAGGACCCGTGCAAAGCTAGGGCGATTCGCTAGTGTAACAATGTCTCATTTGAATCACTCTTCCATGGTAATTTAAGAAACATTAATTTTTATTTTGCGCGGTGGACATCCCATACATGCATTGTTCTTAATATACTTACCTATCACTCATACACCATGCGTCAATATAGCTTTCTAAACCCTGATAATAATTATTTTTTAATTGCTTATAAACTATTAAATGATAATGATCTTTATTTTGCAAATTGGTTATTAAATAACACTTTTACACGTAATTTATTTCGTAAATTTAAACTAGATGATGCCAATGTTTTCTAACTGACTACCCTGAGAAGAATAATAATAATATATTTATTTCTCTCCACAATATTTACAATACATTATTTAGATTTGTATATTAACAGCTTTATTATTGTTTGGAGACTGGTTCCTAAACTAAGCTGTAAACCTGTATTTCAGGATACCAGGACTCCACCTTTTCGCAATGGTATTGAATACAGATAGTTGAATCTAAACATAACTAGTATCAATTTTTTGTTAGTAAGTGTTTTGTTTAAAAGTATTCAGAGTGTGTATTGTATATGTTAGTGCATGTTTTTGTGGGTGTCGTGTAAGGAAGTGTTAAAGTAGGTTTTCGGTGTCATCATAATTTAATCATTGCAAAAAGGAAGTTATTTCCTTTTTACAAATGATCTTAGTAAGATTTACTATCAGTAGCATTCTATTTATTTTATTATAAAGAAAACCACCAAGATAGCAGTAGAAGCTCTTCGAGAGTTATGTTGATAGCAGAATTTCTGGGCGATCTACGGGGTTTTAGCGTCTTTTACCTTGTGAAGCCGAAGAGTCGTAAGTTAGCAAAGAATGTTGTTTTAATATAATGCTTGTGATGAAGAATTGACGCACTGGTAGAGCCTTCGCGTTTTTATATAAGATCTCTGTAAAGAAACGGTAAGGTATGAACGAACACAGCTTCAGTATGGCTCTTTGCGTTCTCTCCAAAAGCAGTGTAGACTTCGGGGCTCCACCCCATACAATGATACAGTAGTATAACAATAATTGAGCAAGGGCAAAGTATACTGATTTTTAGGGTTCCGTAGCCAAATGGCAAAAAACGGAACCCTTATAGTTTCGTCATGTCTGTCTGTCTGTCTGTCTGTCCGTCCGTCCGTCCGTCCGTCCGTATGTCACAGTCATTTTATTCCGAAACTATTAGAACTATACATGTGAAACTTGGTAGGTAGATGTATTATGTAAACCGCTTTCCGATTTAAAGAAAAAAATAAAATAAAAATAAATAAACATATTATATTATACTAGCAGTTGCTCGCGACTTCGTTCGCGTGGGAAGTTTTTCCCGTGTAAATCCCGATCCCGTGGGAATTTCGCAAAATCCCGTCTTAACGAGCATCTACGTACTAAGAGAAACTCCCATGCAAAATTTGAGCTCGATCCGTCCAGTGGTTTGGGCTGTGCGTTGGCAGATCACTATGTCAGTCAGTCAGTCACCTTTGGGTTATATACAACGTGTAACGGAAACCCCATATCTATCCAAAAGGGCTGAAGACAACATCTGGTATGGAGTCTCTATGCACAGTTTCAGCACAAAAAAACTGACTCAAAGAATTGATACCAAATTATTGATTTCATATATTTCTTGAATACCAATCATAACAAACGTGTCACAGCACTACGAGGGTCAATAACTTTCCACGTCACTTGCCAATAACACGATAATTCTTTTTCTTCTTCTTAATTTGAAAAATTCGGTCTCTGGTATCAGTGTATTGGAATTTATAATAAGTTCTACACACGTAGACTTAGGATTACAAAACCCTTGCCATATCGTTTGTTATCATCCAAAGAAGCCATGCACTTGTATATTAGGGTGTCCCGTTCATGTATGGGGGAAAAAAAAAATGAGCTACGGCTACGCAAGAGGTGTCAAAAGTTGCGTTTTAACACATATATTACGATTATTATAAAATTTAATTAGATATCCGGCATCTTGAGGCCTCTACAAGTCCTTGAAGTTTTTCAAATTTGCTATTTTTAGGGGTTCCTAATATAAACTATAAATCATACAAAAATAACATTTAAATGGTTTTTATTAAATTGAAGGGTACAACAATGAGTTAAAGCAAGGTTTAAAATAGTTGAAAGACAAAATAAACAATGGCAACTTTAAAAACGGAACTGGTTTTTGTGACCAAAATTAGGCATTTCTGAGCGAGATTTTAATCTGTTCCTAATAAAACCATCCCGAGCTGTAGCGTCCGTGACGCTTTGAGAAGCCTCCGTCACTAGTTTTACACATCTTTCCACTGACTGTGTGTGGCAGGGAAAGTCAATAATGTCGAGGATGTGTTCTTTAGCCTTAATTCTAAGTTCATCGTTGGAGACGTGTCGCAAAATTGGTGGAGCTGATATTTCACACTCTTGCCAAAATATTATATCGGTGTAGTCTCGCGCACAGAAGTTAAGCTTTGGTGCTTTAAATACCCTGCGAGAGTTGCTCTTTTCTGCTTCTCTGGCCTTTAATATTTTGCGAGATGCAAGCTCTCGAATATGCTCTCTATCGTCGAATAACATGGCAATAAGCAAGTTTTCTGGGTGCGCAAAAAAAGCGTTTCTTTCGATCACCGAATTTACAATAGATCTCTGACTATCAGGCAAAAATCGTGTGTATATAACCATTTGAAAAATATGCTTGGCTCCATCTTTAAATGATGAGTTTTGCTTGATTAGGAACCAAACAGGAGCGTAAACTTTGACCACGTAGTTCACAAGCAGCTGCAAATTATTTGACGGCGAAACAGTACTTACGTAAAGTCTGAGTATGCGATTGGCAGTAGTGAGCCATCTCGAATGCGCCATTTTTCCAGGTTGGCGGTTCGCTAGCTCAAGGGAACAGGAACCAGCCATCACAGCATGACACATTTCGTACAGATACTTTTGATCCGTGCTTAGTTCCTTCACAATATTATCAGGTAATACTAGCAAATTGCCAGACACTGCACAAAAAGACGCTAGAGGTTTACTTTCACAAACAGCTAGCTGTTTTCCAATAGGTCCTGAATATTCTTTTGGCCCAGATGTGCTACCATCCAGAGACATGAACAAATGACGAAGCGGTAATTCATTCGCGTGAAGCATACAAACACACCATTGCAACGGTCTCTAAATAGTTTTCCAGGTATTGAATGACACCTCCCTTCCAACCTGTATTCGTAGCAGTACCATCGCACCCCACACAGATCACCTCTTCCAAGTTCAACCCTTGATTTTCTAACAAAGATATGATAGAAGAGACGATCCCTTTGGCAGTGCCACGACTTGGCGTCATATGTCCCAAATAAATAGATCCCGGCTCTGTGAGAACTGAAATGTGTTCTTGCAAGACTTCTCTGCGGTGGTACCGATCGCCTATTTTCTCGTTTATGAGTGTTTTGTCCTTTCGTCCATCAAAGTAGATACTTTTTATTACAATCGTATCAATGTCTTTGCTGGCCTTGGTCCGTGCTTTTGAAACAGCTCTATGAATTTTATTCTTATCAATAACAAGACTTAGATCTTCGGAAGATACCAATCCTACGTCAGCTAAGACCGCCGAAGCGACCGCAGCCGCAGATCGCGTTGATAGTCCATACCGATCACATACCTTAGCTACTGTTGGCAGCGCCAGAGTGTTCCGATTCAACGAAGTAGATGGAGTCTCATTTACAGGCACGTCACTATTCGCAGAAAGCTCTGTTACAGGCGACTGCGGTCGAGACGGCAACTCGCGCACCGGAACAGGATTGGTTTTTAGTGATGCACTGGGAAAACATGCGTGCTCTGACTCTTTCCGATTCAAATTTTCTTGTCTCTGATGTTTCTTTAAAAGTCTTGCTGTTTCTTTTGGGTCTATACCGCTTATGGCCATTTTTCTATCACTTCTTTGATCCAGTAAAAAGTCTCTTTCAGAAATAGGAACTTTCTTAGGTTTTATGCAGGAACAAATGTCAAATGAAGTGCACTTACAAGCAGCAATATCGAAGAGCTTGTTCGACGATTCCAAAAAGCACTTCACTTTGCTTTCGTAACTAAAATTTCTTTTATTTTTGGGATATCTTATCAATGACAGGTATTTGTCGAAATACGATTTCAGCAATTGGGTAACTCGTACGTTGGAAACGATAGGAATCGAAGCTTTGGTCCAAATCGTATCAAGTTTTCCAGAAACGATTGAAAAAACTTTCTGTGTTAGAAGGATCTTTCCCATTCTTCTGTAGTTTTAGTTCATTTTTAACCAACTTGAAAAAAAGGAGTTTTACAATTCGGCCTGAACTTTTTTTTTTTTATGTATGTTACCTCATAACTCGGAGACGGCTGGACCGATTTGGAAATTTTTTTTTGTTCGAAAGGGTATACTTTCTAGTTGGTCCCATTGTTACGAAATCAGGATGTGATGATAGGATCCTGGAGAAATCGAGGGAACTCTTCAAATATTATAGGCACACCTATAGCGTTTTGGGTATTTCTTATAGTACCTTGAGCAGTTGCTTTCGAAAAGTACCATTTGGGGAAGTTGAACTGATGATGAAGACCACAGACGGCCACTGAAACTACTCAATAATAAGTATTTCGTGGATTGCGATTCGATTACTTGAGTACGGATGTTAAACACTTTATGCTCGTCGGAATACATACGAGTATGGTGATGTAGAGCTGATGGTCAAGTACCAGGAGAACTCCTCAAAAATTGACAGATATGCATCGGGAAAAGAAACATTTTGTAAAATAAGTTGTTGACATTATGGCTTTTGTAACTAGATAAATTACAAACCGACCCACTAAAAAGCGTGAAAAAAATTTTTTATCAAAAAATAGAACCGACTTCCACATCAAAACACTACAAAGCTAAAAATAACTTTAATTTCGGAAGGCGGTGTGAAAAAAACAGAAAATCCAAAACCAATAACACCGACTACCGAAATTAAAGTTATTTTTAGCTTTGTAGTGTTTTGATATGGAAGTCGGTTCTATTTTTTGTTAAATTTTTTTTTTTGTAAACTAAATGAATTTGATAACGTCACTTATCACTGGTAACTGGCGATCGTCAAGTTCTTTATATGATCCCAAAATAGCACAAGTAGTCTCACTTCGTCTTGAACCCATTATTATATATAACAAAAACACGTATTTTATCACAAGGAAGTGCAAAACGACACCTTACAGCAATAAAACCGCAATAGAAATGAGACGAACTGCCTCACAGTAGAAGTAGAGAATTTAAGAAAAACGAGTCAAAACATGAATTTTGCGAGTTTGTTCCAAACCAATTCCTAACAGAAAAAATTCTGTCGTTGCCTGCAAATCATAACTTAGGGTTTCACTATCAATGAAATAAATAATTAAAATGGGAATAATGTACATAAAATAGAATAGACGACATTGACTGGAGGGTTATTTAAGTGATAAAAAAATAATAAAAATGCCGGTAGAACCCTCAAGATATTTTTTTATGTTTTTTTTTATTATTTTTACGGTAATCTAAAACTAATAATGCAACTTTTGAGGGGGCTTGAGTAGCGAAAAGCGAAAAAAATATTTTTCGGGACACCCTAATGTATATACCCTTTAAATTACACGTTGTATATTTAGATTATTATAGTTACTACGGAACACTTCATGGGCGAGTCTGACTCGCGCTTGGCCAATTTTTAATATTTTATTGAGCTTCGCATCTGCTACTTCCCTCAATGTTTTAAAGATGAATATCACCTTGCATGACATAGTGTTAAGTGCATCAATATGTTCTTGAAATCTTAGCGTATTATGTATTTGTATACCCAGGTGTTTAACAAGTTGTGTACTTCGCACCCAGAGAAGAAACACCGAAACAAACTCAGGGGTGCGTCTCTTTTAAAGTCCATACAATCTATACTGGTTAAATTATATGGGAACCTTGTAGGTTACCGTCTGAGGCGATCTTTTGAGGAAAGCTACTCACAGATTTGAGTGGGCCTGTCGTAACAGTGCAAGCATTTGTCAGATGACGTATAGGTCAAGTTAGAACAAGGAGCTTAACTTATTACGGTTTAACATGTCCATCATACTGTGGTATAGTAATTTGATATATTAACCATAATACTTTAAACGATATGATGTGTCATATTGTTTTGAAATGTGTGAACTCAGAAACAAACTATCGCCTTTTGAACAGAATCATTTAGGCTCTGATTAAAGTTATGTAACAAAAGTGACACTATGGCAATTAAATTTACAAAACCAGATCAATTGTGTAAAATGAATAACTTAAAGTTTAGTAGGACATTTTACTATTGGCCGTGCGACAGATGTTTTTCAACACATGACTATTTAGATTTGAAATCCATTTGATGTATGTAATAACGTGTTTAAAATATTAATAGTTGACATTATTACATTTATTTTACTAATAATTAATTGCTGCTTTGACTGTGATGAAACCCATGACTGTATAAAATATTATTTTATGAACCGAGTTCAAAAAAGGAGGTTCTGTATTCGACCAGTATGTATGTATGTACATGTATGTATGTTTGTATATCCGCGATTTTCTCAAAAACTCCTAATCTGATTGCAATCGCGTTTTCGTTGTTTGAAAGCATATGTTACAAGGAATGTTTTAGTATATAACACATCAGGTTCTGATAAAGACCTTCGGAGATAAATTATAGAATTCTTCAAATATAAACAGCAAATCTCCCGCGATTGCTGCTCTCGTATATCTATGTACTGTTTAGCACAATCTACCTATGAATATCACGACTGCTGAAGCACAGACATTCTCTACGGATAAACACCATACCTAACGAGAATCGGCTAGGTAGAACCGACTACGCAAGCGCAATACGGATGAGCGGGTGCTGATGACTTCAGCCGAGACTAATGGCTTAACATGCGTTTTAAAGCACAGAAAAACTTCAGACAACAAGTTTTGGATCACCCATCCGATGACCGGCCTCTGCAAACACTGCTTAACTCATCAAACCATGGCTTAAAGCGCTAAGGGATTTACATCATCGAACTCCTCGAGTTTGGTTTAAACCTTTCCATAACATAAAATTGGTCTTAAATATGGTTTTAGGGGATAAAAAGATGTGTACCGCACTCTCTTTTTTAACCGAGTTAAAAAAAGTGAGAACGGTATGTAGGTATCTCAGGTAACACAAAGAATGAGATAAGTACTAAAAAGCATAAAATAAAAACTTTTTTTTACAAAAACTTGAACCGACTTCAAAACAAACAAAACCATTTCTGCACTGCAAAGCGAAAAAAAGCCTTATATATTGTTTCATTGGATGTCTAATTCCGTTTCAAGTAAGGGCTATGTATCGACTCACATGACTGAAGTCGGTGCCAAGATCCAATGAAACAATAAAGGTTATTTTTCGCTTTGCAGTGCAGAAGTGATTTATTTTATTTTGAAGTCGGTTAAATTTTTTGTAAAAAATGTTTTTTATGCATGCCATTAATTTAAATATTTATAAGACTGATAAGTCGAAAATAGGTAAGACCTCAATTTATTCTAAACATGTAATGTATCTATATTTTGGCAAAAATCATTAATTCATCATACTATAATTATGTCATTAAAAGAAACCTCGGAACAGTACGAAATGAGCTCAGTGAACGCGCCCACCACGAAATACTACAATTGAAAAACAATTTTTGATGGTAAACAAAAGAAACACAAAACGTATAGGCATTTTCTATGGTAAGGGGAACAAAAAGTAATCACTGAGTTCGTTCGCACATTCAGTTACGTAGGACTTTGAGAATCTAAATTGATATCATTATGACCCGATTACTTCATTACCTTGTAGTGTTATTTTGGGAAGAACGGAATATTGAAGATTCTTTCTATGTCGTGTTAATTGTAAACAAATCTTCCATTCTGTATAGTAAATATGTGGCCTGTTCTCTAAAACGTCTCGCCTGAAAATTTTCCGGAGAGAGCTTAACGTGAGCTGTGAC
Source organism: Tholera decimalis (assembly GCA_943138885.2). Lineage (NCBI taxonomy): Eukaryota > Metazoa > Arthropoda > Insecta > Lepidoptera > Noctuidae > Tholera > Tholera decimalis. Next base: position 44,657,868 of record OW964559.2, read on the forward strand.
TTTACCTTGAAAGCACGGTTTGAAAGTTCACTTCCCTTCGCTTAAATCTACACGGTGAGATTGTTACAGAATAGCATAAATACCTACTTTCAAAATTATAGTATAATTGTTTGTTATAGAATAGAATATTTATTGAATTCAACTAAATAACATGACATAGTTTATGAGACAAAATTTTTGTACATATAAAGTGTTCAACACTTAGTATAGTTGAACACTATACTACTAACTATATAAAACAAATAACAATCTTGAACTTTACTTTTGAGACCCAGAAAGATTCTCAGTTAAGTTATATAGGTTCAAAGAAAAAGAAAATCACTGCAAAGTAGGGAAACAACTTATTTTAACAATCAGGTCTGGAAACATCGATCCTAACGAAAGTGTCCTTGAACTGCATGCGTAAATGTCGCACTCTGCAACACGGTGTGTGTGGAGGACACGTTGTGTCAGCGTGCTAGCGCGAAGTATATATACGCGGCGGCGTGCCACACGCATCAGACGACAACCACCATCCCCAACAACAACATGAAAGCCTTCGTGAGTCCATCATGTTATTTGAAGTCAATAGTCTCCATAACTGATAACCAATTCTCTTTGATTGAACTCCTCAGTCAGTAGTCGCAGTGTTCGGAAACTGTTCATGTTTAGCAGAGTGTAGAGTGTAGAAGTGGTTGCAGCAGTGAGTGTCCGGTGTACTGACGTGTGTGTTCTTGCAGATCGTCCTGTGCGCGCTGGTGGCGCTGGCGGCGGGCGCCGCGGTGCGCGAGAAGCGCGGCTTCCTCGGCGGCTACTCCGGCGGCGGCTACTCTGACGGATACTCCGGTGGCTTGTCCGGTGGCTACTCCGGTGGCTACTCCGGCGGCTACTCCGGCGGATTCTCTGGTGGCTTGTCCGGTGGCTACTCCGGCGGCTACTCCACGCCCGCCGCACAGGTGATCGCCGTCAACAAGGTGGTGAACGTACAGCGCGAGGTCAACGTACCACAGGTGGTCAACGTGCGCAAGGTGGTCTCCGTGCCGCAGGTCGTCACAGTCAAGCAAGTTGTGCCCATCTCTGGTGGAATCGGGGGCGGCTACAGCGGTGGCTACGGAGGCGGCTACGAGGGCGGCTACGGAGGTGGCTACGGAGGCGGCTACGAGGGCGGCTATGGTGGCGGATATGGCGGTGGCTACTCTGGCGGTTACTCCAGCGGTGGTTTGTGGTGAACACTCTAGTCAACGGCAGCGGAAAATGTTATTTATTAAATAAATGTTATTTTAAACAATTCACGTATTTATTTGTACCAAATTACTTGAAATTCAGACTTATTTATTGAATATTTTTTCTTATTATACCCATATATGAGTTATACCGAAATAAAAAGTAAATAAGATAATCAGTAACCATGAACGGTTAATTATTGCTTTATCCTTAATTAGTAACTGAGCCGATGACTTCTCAACTACTTTTTAAATCTGTTTAAAAGGACGTAACTTAGTCACACCACACACATAATGTTCTTTATTTTTGCGCGATTTAAAACTTTGACCTTATAGGTCTCAAAGTTATATTCGAAATAAGTAATTAGTTTTCCAAATACGCAAAGACATTAAATAACACTGAAACATTTATACAAATTGTAAGACACAACTCTCAACATTTTGCGTAAATTTCCTGGTGTAATACAAAAAATACGATATACCGACTTTTAAACATGTATTCTAAAGCCTGCAATACATGTTGGCCGAGCGTTGTCGAGTGAAGGCCAATACCAACATGTAGACGGTATATTTGCCTTGTCTTGCTATCGCTCGGTGTCACTTGCCTAGTTGGCCGAGTGTAGGCCAGCGCCAACGTGTATAGAGCTCATGTGGTGCAACTTGTCTTCGCTCGCCGTTGCTCGGGATCACTTGCCTCACTTCGGATCGATGTCGGTTTTTGGTCACAAATCAAAGGCGCTCGCCTGCGCTCGGCCAACGTGTGGGCAGCTCTACAGACCCTCTTCTACGTTGGTCGTCTGCATTGGCATTCGATGAACTTGTCGAACATGTGGACATTATTTCTTGCCTTGTACCTATTTGCCAACGCTCGCGTTGGCCTAAGCTCGGCCAATATGTATTTCAGGCTTAAACAAAAGTCGCCTCCCGCTGTCTGTGCGCTTAGATCTTTTAAACTACGCGACGGATTTCAATGCGGTTTTCATTCATTTCAAATGACATATAATAATAACTAACTGTTGCTCGCGACTTCGTTCGCGTCGGAGGTTTTGCCGTGTAAATCCCGATCCCGTGGGAATTTACAAAAATCCTTATTCTTAGTGCTCCCCTACACACCCCAAGGAATATACATGCCAAATTTTAGCTTCTTGCGCCCAGTAGTTTCGGCTGTGCGTTGTCTGTCAGCCAGTCAGTAACGGAAGCGTTTTAAATGTATTGATTAAAAAGGAAAATGTGATGTAGTCTAGGTTGAATTTAAACATCAGGCAATTTGAGTACCTTTGCGGCCTACTCAAACGTCCTTGACTTAGTATTGTTCGTCAAATCGTTGAGCTCCTTAAAGTTCTAAGTTGAGCTTTACTTTTTCTAACAAATGCTTGTACTGTCTAGCTGGACAGGCCCACTCAAATCTGTGTACACCTTTCCTCAAAAGATCCCCTCAGACATTAATCTACAAGGTTCTCGTGTGATTTGACCAGTAATAAATTATATGGATTAAAAAAAGACTGACCTCCGAGATTGTTTCGGTGTTTCTTCTTAGGGTAGTCAGTTTTGATTTATTTTTTGTTTATTCTTTTTTAGTTAGAAAGCATCGGCCTCATCTGTTTTATATTTACGCAAAACAATGACGGGAAAAAGTTTTTTTTAGTAACGAACTTGTAAAGATCATTCATCATTAATCGCGTCAGGCTGTACGTCCGCGCAGGTGACAGCGGCCGTCTCATAATAATATTGTATTAATCACTCCACATTGACTCCAGTTTAGTATCTACATAGGGCCCGTGCGAAGCCGGAGCAAGTCGCTTGTATAAAAAAATTGGCAAAGTGCGAGTCAAATTCGCCCATGAAGGGTTCCGTAGTAACTACGCAAAATAACTTTGGTTTTCATAGTGTTTGTATGAAATACAAAGTTATATTTGCGTTTTAGAAAATGTGCTATATCTCAGAAACTACTTACTTTATCTCGTTGAAACTAATTTTCGTGGAAAGTTTACATTAAGGTCTACTGAATTTATTTTATTTAGATTTTTCACTGTATTATTATAGAAGTTAGAGGGGGGACGCCCATTTTACCACTTCGGAAGTGTCTATGCCTTAAACGATTGATTTTAGGAAAAAATGATTTTAGAAACCTTAATGTCATTTTTAAAGACCTATCTCTATAGATAGGTGTTTAAACTTTTACATCAAACACGTACAGGTTAGATGAAATAATATATTTTCAGTTTCAATACTCAATTATTTATTGCATTCCACAATGTGAACTTAGGTGGTAGGTTTACAAAATATGATCATCATGGACCCGGTCGGGCACAGCAAATTACTTAAAATTATATTATATTATATTCTTATTTGATTTTATTCCAAAGTTATATCACAATATTCATTTACTATAAATTAAATAATTTCAATAAAATACTTTATACTATTATCTTTACATTAACTTACTTTACCATTTACCATTTACTTACTTTAACTTTATATTATTAACATTTTATAGACAATTGAGAAGAAAAAAAAAACTTATTAACAAAACATATTAACAAACTATAATTATTATAGGAGATATTATTTGATAATAATAATAAAAAAATTGGCCAAGTGCGAGTCAGACTCGCCCATGAAGGGTTCCGAAGTAACTATCATAATATAATATAATATGTATATTTATTTGACAAAAAAAAACCTTACAAAGGACATCCTCAATTTTGGTCCAAATTCGAAAAAGGCGGCCAAAGAAAAAAAAATACAATATCTTGTTAGAACGTGTTCTCCTTAACATTTTTTATTATGGCACCAAAACTGTGTGACCATTGCCCTCGGTTTTATTTGAGTTAAACGTCGCACACATTTTTCTTAACATGAATTGTCAAAACAAAGTGAGCAATGACGGACTTCTGTATCTTGTGTCGTGAATCGACAGAGAAATGACGAAGATACTCTTGGAGTTCTCGTGAAAGCGATCATCTTGATATTTCCCAAATAGTGACAGAAGAATTACTACTTCGACAGGTAAGAACGCAGTGCCCTTTATTTATGTCCGTGATATGTATATTATTATATGAAAAAACCTGTATTAGCACATCGTCAAAAAGACCAAGTTTATGTTTGCTTCTATTGAAAAGAAATGGGGTGCAGTATTACATTAACTGACTGTCAACTAAAAATATACGTGCACACGCACTACGCCGTTTCATCTCAAGACCATCCGGCCAGTCCGACACAGACAAAGCACGGTATGCGACCTTGACAACACGATGATTTCAGTCGGCCCAATAATCCTTTAACTCTTCGTACGTCAAGTGAACAACAGGTGTTCCGATAACAATAGAATTTCTATTGAGTCTGCTAATTAGACGCGCGTCGGGAAAGCGTTTATGACCCGACGATTTTATTATTCATAAAGGGCTGTTCATAACAATGATTTTTGTCTGTCAAATACTTAGTGTTTTTTTTACTTTCTAGTTGGTGGCTACAGAATTCATTTGCCGTCCGTGTTGACAAAGAACTGAACGTACTCACCAACGACGTATGCGAGAAACCGAAGAGCAAGTTGATCAAGAAGATGAGCCAGTTGAAAATACAAATCCAAGACCAATTTCCTTGGAATTGCCTGGTCTTCTTCGCGCACCGAATACCTCGAATAGCTGCATTTTTCAAAATTGTTTAAATGAATCTCGTCGTCGGATACCCGAAAATATAAGGTTTCGTATTTTGTGCTGGTACAGTTATTATGTGCCAGAAAGCACACGTGTATGCAAAGAACACATGGAGCAAAACGTGTAGTATTTACTCCCTTTACAAGACAGCTCATCTGAAGAGTTCACTTCTGTTCAAATAATGGACATAGACAGAACATTACAGAGACATATTACTCAGGACCACATTAACTTCGAACAATACGAAAATATGGCACCGGACGTGTTCCATACCTGGACTGGAATACTTCAAGACCAGTTTGTCGAATTGATGGAGGGTTTGCCAAGCTTGACCTCAAGCTTGGCAAACCCTCCATCAATTCGTTCAGTTACTAAAAAAATACTATTTTGGCGGCAGTATTAGTTAAGTTAAGGACTGGAGACTTCAATGTTAGACTAGCAAACATTTTCAAATGTGGTGAATCAACCTTCCAAAGGAGGCTGCAGATTAGACGCGATGCGTTTTTACAGGATTTTGTACCCTTAAACCTTGGTTTTGGAGATTATAAATGAAAACATTAATACGCCAAATGGATTAGCAAACCTGGTTAATTGCCATAATTATAATCGCAGACGAGCTCAGTTCACCATAATGACAGCAGATATGCCAGAGTTCGCAGGTTTTCCTAGGCTGAGTGAAGATGATCTCTTTTTATTCGCTCTTGGAGTATACCAATTAAAACAGGCCAAAAGCTACTATGCTATTGCAAATATAAAATATATTCATAATCATGAAAACAAGTGTAAAGCAACATGGAATGTCATTAAAACCGAAATAAACAGTAACACTCACAATGATAACATAGAAGGTATTAAATTTAATGAAACAATAACTACAGACCCTGTACAAATGGCTACTATATTTAATAACAATTATGTTAAATTAACGCATGTACAAGGGGAAAAAAGCACAAATCAAAACCGCTTCAAAAATACGTGTGTCAACTCTATGTTTCTTAGACCAATGGAGGTTAACGAGGTAAGACAGGAAATAATGTCTCTGTCCAACACTAGGTCGGAGGGCTATGATGAGATCAACACAAAAATCGTCAAAGCATGCTGCAACGAACTGACTGAGATTCTGACGCATTTAATAAACATGTCATTTTCACAAGGCACCTTTACTGAAAAATTAAAACTGTCTTTAATAAAGCCCTTATTTCAAGAAGGGAGATAAATGTGACATCGACATTTACCGACCTATAACTCTTATACCCATATTGTCTAAAATTTTTGAAAAATGTATGTTTAAAAGGTTAACTGACTTTTGCAATAAATTTCATATTATAAGTGACCAGCAGTTTGGGTTCCAAAAGAACAAGTCCACATCGTTAGCTATTTTTTCCCTAATGCAAGCTATACTTTCAAATATTAATAATAATTATATAACTACAGGCCTCTTTTTTGATCTATCGAAAGCTTTAGATCTGGTGTCACATGACATATTGCTACAAAAATTGGAAGCTGTTGGTATTAGAGGACCGGCACTTCAGTGGCTGTCGTCCTATTTAAGCAATAGAAAACAATGTGTCATCATCAATAAAAAAAATTAAAATAATGTAATAATATCCTATTTATCGGAATATAAACATAATAAATATGGCGTTCCACAGGGAAGTGTGCTAGGCCCAATATTATTCCTCATTTATATAAACGACATCATAAAAATAACTAACCATAAATGCGTATTATTTGCTGACGATATATCTATTATAGTGACATCTAATAAAAAACTAAATACCGTTTCAGAACATGAACTTGACATTAATAATACAATTGAAAAATTATTGCATTGGCTTGACATTAACCATTTGATGATAAATTTAGACAAATCCGTTTACATCCAATTTAATCGATCAAATAATTCCAAAAATGACATTATACTCAATATTAATAAAATCAATGAAGTAACGCGTACCAGATTTTTAGGTGTAATTATAGATAAAGACATTAACTGGAAAGATCACATAGACAATGTTAGCACTAAAATTAATAAATTTGTTTATGCATTAAAACAACTAAAAAATGTAACTAATATAAAAACTGCTGTAATGTCATACCATGCGTACGTCGAATCGTTGTTACGTTATGGACTAATAATGTGGGGGAACAGCACCGACTTCCAAAGAGCATTCATCGCTCAAAAAAAGTGCATGAGAGCAATTTGTGGACTTAAGCCGGACGACTCATGTCGACCAATATTTAAAAAACTTGGTTTGTTACCGTTACCGTCGCTTTACATCTACGAAATATGTGTGTTTGTTATGAAAAATAAGCAACTATTTAAGACTGCAAATGATGTCAATCCTCGGAACCGACGAGATCCATATAAGTTGGTGTTAAGTGATTTGCCTAGACTGTCTAAATACAATAGTAACTGCTTGGAAATGTGTGTGTGCATTTATAATAAAATACCAAGGCATTTCAAAGCCTTAAATACAAAATTATTTAAAATTAAATTTCATAAGTGGTTACTCGAATGTAGTTTTTATAGTTTAAAAGAATTTATAGATAAAAAATGTTGATGACGATGTCGATTGTTGTTGCTTAACTTGTCTTTAAAATTTTGCATGCTATGTTTTATCCTAGCTAAACATGCTTGTGCCTCAATTTGTATTTAACACCCTTGTATACCATGTTTTACGCAAATAAATATTCTATTCTATTCTATTCTATTCTATGGTGAACATATCCTTCAAAACGGATCGTTTTCAGTTGAGCTCAGTAATGAAATGCCAAATGAACACTTGGAAGAGTTAGAAAGAACAGATCTGTGGATGATACGAGGACGACTGCAATCTCGACATGTCCGAGCTCGCCAATATTATACCTACATCGTAATAGACAGAACATCATCCAGTCGAAGTGCAATCCGTCACTATTATTGCACGTGCATAATAGGAAAAATAACGATTGGGTGCTGTTCGCATATTATGTGCATAATATGGTACATGAGTTACGCTCGTCATTTACAGGTGTTATTACCCCCAGCTTTGGGATTAGAGAACATTATTGTAGTTCCAGACAAGGATGATTTTCTTGTTTAACCATATGTTTTGTATTAACATTCTTGTAAAACGTACATGTATTTTTGGAAATAATAAAGGGTTCATTAACAATTGAACATATGATACAACTGCACATAAACCACAAAAACCAAAATAACACAATAAAAAACCACTACAGGCAGGCTGTATTTTCTCAATATTGTATTTTTAAAACTATTGTAATACTATAGCAGTACATTCTTTTTAAATTCATTTCATAGAAAATGTATGAAATAAAAAAAAATGAACTCAAATAAAAGCGAGGGCAATGGTCCCACAGTTTTGGTGCCATAATAAGAAATGTTAAGGAGAACAAGTTCTAACAGAATATCGTATTTCTTTCCTTTGGCCGCCATTTTAAAATTTGGACCAAAAATGTATGGAACGTGGATGATGTCCTTTCGTAAAACTAGCTTATTTACATTTATTTACAACTACGCCAAATAACTTTGTTTTTCATAGTGTTTGTATGAATTACAAAGTTATATTTTCGGTTTTAGAAAATATGCTGTATCTCAAAAACTGCTGAACCGATTTCGTTCAAAATAATTTTTTTTGAAAGTTTACATTAAGATCTACAAATGCATATTTTTTTAGATTTTTCACTCCATTATTATAGAAGTTAGAGGGGGTGGGACACACATTTTACCACTTTCGAAGCTTATATCTTTTAAACGATTGACTTCATGAAAAAGTGGTTTTAGAAACCCTTATATCATTTTTAAAGACCTGTCTATAGATACCACACACGCATAGGTTTTATGAAAAAAAATATTGACAGGCCCGTTGGTATAGTGGTCAGTGGTCCTGACTGCTATGCGCAAGGTCGTGGGTTCGATTCCCACCTAGGACAAATGTTTGTGTGATGAGCACGGTCATTTGTTCTTTGTTTGGGTGTAATTTATGAAAGAAGAAAGAAAGAAAAAATATTTATTTGACGTCAGTACAATAAGCACACACACAATAATAATATTAAAAGAAAAAAAGAAAAAAAAAAGTTACAGAAACAGAAAAATACAATCATAATACTATATGCCTACTGTGTGCCTCACGGCTGCGCCAAAAAGGTCCATTTCAGCATTCATGCCAGACAGGTTACGCTGTCTGACGCTGGTCTTCCAATGAACCTTGAGGGGGTAAGTGACAGACAGAAAACAGTTTCAAACATAATAAATAAATAAATGGTTATAATAAATAGATATCGAGTAAATTATTTAAATGTATGAGTTCGGTTTGAGAAAATTTCCAGTAACAAAAGTATTTTATTGTGTATTATGGTCTTATGGGACTGGTCACAATAAACAACATTATAAAATAAACAGCATTTTAATAACAAACAACTATTTATAGAAATAATAACAATCACCACTACAAAAAATATATATTAAAGAAAGAGAGAAAAGTATAAAATTATTAAATTAGCAAATTAGCAGCAGTATTTAAAATATGATATGAATCACGAAGATTAAGAAGAACAATGAACACTGAAAAATATATACATACATATGCGTAGGCCAAACGAAAACATGTTGTATGCATAAGTAGGTACGTACACGGTGCAGTCTGTAATTACTGAGCGTTTAAATGATTGAAACATTAATTTTGACCATATCCAGTTTCTGCTGTGCAGCTATCAAATACTGCCGCAGTCGTGTTCTGAACGTGTGAATAGTGCCCAGTACCCGTAATGGTGGAGGAATATTATTCCACACTTTAGATGCAGCGTATCGGAAACTACCTCTGAAAGCTGCTGTCCTATGAGATTGTGTTGATAATTGCTGCGCACAAAGCCTAGGTGCGCACTCTCGTTTACTAGCCATCCAACTTAACTTGTCGTACAAATACTTCGGCTTCGTAGTCCTAATAACACCAAAAAGAAGACACGCTAGATGTAACTTTCGCCTCGACTTCATTTTGAGCATACAGTGTTTGTTCAGATAAGGGGTGACGTGACTTCTAGGGGGAACCGAGTAACAGAATCGAGCACACGCATTTTGGACTCTTTGTATAAGTCTATCCGCACGGGCCAGCAAGCGTGGGCCGTAAACCGTATCAGCGTAATTTAGTTTGGATAGTACAAGGGTTTCGACTAGCTGTTCGCGTAGCTTTTCAGACAGGTATGGCCTCATTTTATATAGCAGCTTCAGACGGTAAAAACAGTTTTTCACGGAGTTAGCGACGTGTTTCTCAAACCTAAGGGTGTTGTCCATACACAACCCTAGGTTCCGCGCCTCATTAACTCGATCAATAGGCTCGCCCATTAGAGTCAAATTAAGGCTTACAGGTAGCTTCTTTAACTGCTGCCTCGTACCAAACAACAAATACTTAGTTTTCAATGGGTTTAAAGCTAAACAGTTCTCATCTGACCAAGTGGCGATTCTTTCCAGGTCGGCATTTAGGTCTTTAATAGCCGAGTCAATGTCGTCAGGTTTAAAAGACAAATATAGTTGCACATCGTCAGCATAAATGTGATATTTGCATTTCTGCAGACACTTTATTATGTCTGCACAGTATAAAATAAAAATAATCGGACCTAAGATAGATCCCTGAGGAACTCCTCTTTCTATCGAAGTAAGTCTATAATATGTATGTATTTAGAAATATATATGTATGTTTATCAGTTGTCTAGTATCCATATTTCATCCATATATAGTTTGGGACTAGATGGCGTTGTGTGAAAAAGTTGTGGAATATTATTATTATTATTATATTTTCAGTTCTAGTTCCATGTAAGGGGAACCCCCCTTTATTTTAAATATTTTTTGAATTTTTCTTAAAATCGGAAAGCGGTTCACAGAATACATCTACCTACTAAGTTTCACATGTATAGTCTTAATAGTTTCGTAATAAAATGGCTGTGACATACGGACGGACGGACAGACAGACAGACGGACAGACATATCGAAACTATAAGGGTTCCGTTTTTTGCCATTCGGCTACGGAACCCTAAAAAACAACACAAATTAACAATAAACAATTTTAAGAAATATTAATTAATTTAGGTACATTATTAAATTCAGTGAGATCAGTTTGTAATTATTATATCGTTATTGTTTTGTCATTTAAGTACTTGTTAATTAATATATATATATATATAATTTATGTATATTTTTATTTTTGTATAAGAATCAATAAGCGGTTCATAGAATACATCTACCTACCAAATTTCACATGTGTAGTCCTAATAGTTTCGGAATAAAATGGCTGTGACATAAGGAGTGAAAAGAACAAAAATAAGTTTAAAAATAAGTTAAAAAAATATTACTTAGGAATATGTTAAAGTGCTATCATTAAATAAATTATTATTCGCTTTATAAGGAAAGTTTTAACAATAAGTTTTAAAATAAGTTTATCAATAAATAAATAATTACTAGTTTTTAAGTTTTAAATGTATAGTATATTATAGAGACTCATCGATCCCACAGTCAAACCACTACCACGGTTTTGTGGGGCTTAGTTAATAAGTTATTTGTAATTAATGTTTATAAATAAATAATAAATAAATAATAATACGGACGGACGGACAGACAGACATGACGAAACTATAAGGGTTCCGTTTTTTGCCATGCGGCTACGGAACCCTAAAAATGTGTCTCATTTTAATCACTCTTTCAAATTACATTTATATTTTGTGCGGTGGACAACCAATACATGTGTTGTTGTTATTATGTGCATCTAACACCATACCTCAATTTTTGTGCTATCTCTCGGGAGTAATTTCATTACATTATTTCTTACTAGCTTCTGCCTGCGACTTCGTTTCCGGGTGAGATTTCCCACGCAAATTCTGATCCCGTGAAAATTCCAGCATAAAAAGTAGCCTATGGTTATTCAACGATTTCAACTATCTATTTACCGAATTTTATTCAGATCCGTTCAGTACTTTTTGCGTGAAAGAGTAACAACCATTCATACCTCCATACATCTAAACTCCATCCTCACAAACATTCGCGTTTATAATATTATTCAGATTTGAAATGCAAAACTTACAGATTACAGCAAATATTACTTTAGAAGTTAAAGAACCTATCACTTTTTGAACTTGAGGATAAAGCTCCACTCAGAAAGAAGCTAATTCAAAAACCCCTTAGTTTCTCAAAGCAGATGAAGCTTTGTACCAAACATGCAACCCTATGGCAACGAAATTTTGCGAAACCAGCAATATTGCGTAAAATGAATAATTTATAGTTTAGTAGGCCATTTTACAAAAATTGGTCGAGTGATAGTTGTATTTATTCAGTAGATGCCTATTTAAATTTGAAATCCATTTGAATTAAAATAAACCCATAATTTCGTAAACCTATTACTGTTTTTGAATGTGATTAATTTTATGCTTCTGCCCTTGTCTTCGTTCGAATGGTAGGGTTTTCCCGCGTAAATCCCGATTCCGTGAGATTTCCAGGGTAAAATGTGAACTGTGTTATACCAGGATGTCAATTATCTACTTACCATACGAGTATTTCATTCAGATCCCTACAGAAGTTTTTTTTTTTCAAAAAATAAATCTTTAGGAAGGTGACGAAAAATAGTTAAACTAAAAACCGATTATTCCCTAAGTTCATGCCTTATTTGAAATGATTATGGCCCGATTACTTGATTTCCTAATAGTGCTCCTTTGGAAATACCTCACGACCCAAAACGTGGTTATTGTTAAAAAAGTCGACCGCCCTGTATAGTAAACAGCTGTTCCGTCCTGTAAACATCTCGCACTGAGAACTTACGCAAAGTGAGCTTGAACTTCACCTTGATGGTGGATTGAAAGCTCAATTCAGTTCACTTAAGTTTATTTATTTATTTACACTTCGTGCACATAGGTAATGAGGCGGACTTAATGCCGTAAGTATTCTCTACCAATCAACCATGAGTGGTGAAGAGATAGTGTGGAAGGTGCAGCACGTACGTGATAACCAATAATTGTTACAGAATAGCACCATTAATTCTTTTAAACTTGTATTATAAGAGTTTCGTTATATTGAACACACACATGCAAAGGACACATAATATAAATTACCTAGACATTTTTTTATTGTCTCGAAGACAAAACATTACATTTTTTTGCGACTTTCTTTTTACTCAACCTAATTTAAGCACTATATTTCTATTATCAAGCTAATTTTTCTAGACCAATGGCAGATAGATAGATTCATGTGTCTGGCATAATCTAATGCTGAAATAGATACGTTTTTTTTAAGTTTTAGTTTTCACTGTTTATTTATTTGTATTTTTGTACGTATGTGTGCCTGATGAGCTGATGCCAAATAAATGTTTTTCTTTCTCAGAGTCCGGCAGAGCATATTCCTGCTAGTATATTCTCTGTTCAAATAAATAGATTCTAGGCCAAAAATTGTAACGTAAAAGAATAGAAACAGCTAGAAATAACTTCGTCTAGAAGTAGTGAGACGGGAACCGCAGGAAAGTAAAGGAATTAGAATGTCTAAAGAAAACAAGATCAATTTGTCGCAGAGAACATATACCATGCTCCATCTGAATACTGAATACTGAATAATCGAATAACCGACTTGGTATTACATGGATCTCACAACTTTTTACGGTAAAAGAACTGAGTTGCGAGGCTTGGTTTTTTTGACAAGTATTGTTTTTCATGGGATCTCATTTCTTTTTGTAGATAGTCCAATTTTTTCCTTTCCGGTACCTTCTACTTCTTGTATACCGACAACGAATTTTCTTAAAGCCCTCTCTCTGGCTTTTTTATTCTGTTGACCATTTTACAAGTTACCTTTGAACATATATTTTTTTTATATATAGATTATTAGCAATGTGAGTAGAATTCACATTACTAGCAATCTTGTTAACCTCTCCAACTAAGCTAAATATGCTTGTCTGGAGTGGGTTCACGGCAATAGTGTAATGGGTGGGGTTCGAACCTGCGACCTCTCGAACACAAGTCCGACACCTTAGCCTAGACCTAGATACCTATCTACACCTAGATACCTATCTACACCTATTATTCCATTATATTATACATAATTATATACATGTACACTGATTAATTAACTGTAAATGTAACTTTGTAATCCCATGTAAATATATGGGATTACAAAGTTATTTATGCAGTTGATGTATCTAGAAAACTGAACCAAAATTGAAAAATATTTTAGTTTTTCCTTGATTCATACACTAAACACTAATTGTATTCTAAATTTGAAGCTTCTATGTCTGCTAGAAGTGCCTTACACTTTTAATGATCGGTCAGTCAGTGAGTGACAAAATTAAGAAACTTTGACTCATTATAATTCTTAAACTACTGGTTCAAATTGGATGAAATTTTGAATATACTGAGTTTATACAATGCTTGCTTGGTTACTGAAAATTCAAGCTTCTAGTTTTATCCACAACGAAGTTATACGGGGTCGAAAATGGCGTGAACTGCTTCGAGAAAAGTATGGTACGGCTATGCCGCTTTTTGCTCGACATGGCGGGGGCACTGCCGTGCTCCCAGATAAGAGGGCTAGCGAGATCTCATAGTTGCACCTAAGATCTGAAAATAGTACTCACTTTTTGGTTTTACTTTTTAGGCGAAAAAGGTTTCGGAAAACTGGAAAAAAGTTTATGTAATAATCAAATCAGAAAATTTGCAGGGAGGTCTACAGAGATCTAACTGCAAAAGATATTCCAGCAGTAAGGATCGATCACCAGGTTGACTGATGTGGGCAACTCTAATAAACCACTTTCCTTCAACGACTCACCATCAACAAGGAAGTGTCCTTGAACTGCGTAAATGTAACTCTCTGCAGCACGGCGTATGCGTTGCGTCAGCGTGCGAGCGCGAAGCATATATACGTGGCGGCGTGCTACACGCATCATCACACGACAACCACCCTCCACCACAACAACATGAAAGCCTTCGTGAGTCCATCATGTTATTTGAAGTTAATATTCTCCATAACTGATAACCAATTCTCTTTGACTGAACTCCTCAGTCAGCACTCGCAGTGTTCGGAAACTGTTCATGTTTTGCAGAGTGTAGAGTGTAGAAGTGGTTGCAGCAGTGAGTGTTCGGTGTACTGACGTGTGTGTTCTTGCAGATCGTCCTGTGCGCGCTGGTGGCGCTGACGGCGGGCGCCGCGGTGCGCGAGAAGCGCGGCTTCCTCGGCGGCTACTCCGGCGGCGGCTACTCTGGCGGATACTCCGGTGGCTACTCCGGCAGTTTGTCCGGAGGCTACTCCGGCGACTACTCCGGCGGCTTGTCCGGTGGCTACTCCGGTGGCTTGTCCGGTGGCTACTCTGGTGGCTACTCCGAGCCCGCCGCGCAGGTGATCGCCGTCAACAAGGTGGTGAACGTGCAACGCGAGGTCAACGTGCCGCAGGTGGTCAACGTGCGCAAGGTGGTCTCCGTGCCGCAGGTCGTCACGGTCAAGCAAGTCGTGCCCATCTCTGGTGGAATTGGGGGCGGCTACAGCGGTGGCTACGGAGGCGGCTACGAAGGTGGCTACGGAGGTGGCTACGGAGGTGGCTACGAGGGCGGCTACGGGGGCGGCTACGGTGGCGGATATGGCGGTGGCTACTCTGGCGGTTACTCCAGCGGTGGTTTGTGGTGAACACTCTAGTCATCAGCAGCGAAAAATGTTATTTATTAAATAAATGTTATTTTAACCAACGCACTTTATTATTCGTACCTACTAACTTGAAATCAAACATAAAATTATGACTCAAATAAGTGACATGTATAGGTCAGTCACCATGAACGTTCAACCATTACTTACTACTTTTAGAAGGACATTACTTCTCACTCATAAATTCATAATGTTCTATATTTTTTTTTAAAACTTTGAAATTATATTCGAAATAAGTCGTACGTCTTTCAAATATACAAAGACATTAAACCGTACTTAAATAACACTGAAACACTACATAATTATACAGGTTATAATTACAATACTTTTTTTTATTGCTTTAAAAGAGTAACCATGGAATTTCTGGCCGACTCTTCTCTATAGGAAACGACCAATTTTGAGTCGTGTACTAAGTTTTGACGTTTTATAAGTGCTTATGTAGGCCTATGTAAATATTTCTGATTTTGGGTATTTTCATTACGATATTTTTTATTTTAAAGGCAAATCTTACAGCTTTATTATTAGCCTGTGGGTTAGGTATATATGCAAAAGGCTTACAATATTCTGCGCATTCAGTATAATAATGTGTTGAGGATGCTGTTGCCTAGGTTTTGCAGTGCGTGAGGCATGTTTGTTGAAGCACGGTTGGATGACTTCTGTGCCATCATGCGGAAGTGATGTGCCTCGATGCTGCAGCGATTTAGAGTCAGCACCAACAGTATCCTCGCCACCTTGTCGGAAAAATTGATGGACCTTTTTAAGGTACTGGGTGAGTGTATATGTGAGGGCGGGAATTCATGTACCTAACTAGTGTGATAAAAATTTTTTGTGTTATTTATTTTTTATTTCTACTAACATAGGTTTTAAGTTTGTACTAACAATTAAATATGAATCTTTGGTCTGAAATAAATATTATATTATCATTATTACTTATTTACTAATTGCCAATAAAGTTTACGATTTAACATAAGCCCTTGTCACCGTCGGCGTTCCAGCCGTATTGGAACCCAATGGACTGGCGCATGACGATGGCAAAAGACCGGACGGCATGTCATTGTTTCCTTGGAAGTTGGGTAGGCCTTTAGTGTGGGACGCAACTTGTGTCGATACTGTCGCGCCATCCCATCTTCCCAGTTCATCATGTTGTGCTGGCGCTCCCGCTGCGGCTGCGGAAAACCTCAAGCGACGTAAATATAGTCATCTCGGTGATAACTATATTTTGAGCCTTTTGGGGTCGAAACTCTCGGACCGTGGGGCCCGTGTGCTCACAGCCTTCTTAAAGACATATCGAAAAGGCTCGTTGACGCTTCCCGTGACCCAAGGGCTGGCTATTTCTTTGGTCAAAGGCTAAGCATTGCCATACAACGAAGCAATGCCACCAGTATCTTAGGTACGTTGCCAGCCGACAGCGTTGAGGATCAACTTGTTGATGCTTTAATCTAGTTTGTATTTTAAGTATTTTAGTACATAATTATGTATATTTCTTGTAATTAAAAAATTTTAATTTCAAATTTCAATACATAGATACCTTATATTTAACATAATTAATTATGTATTTATTCATTAGGGACAAAAAAGCAGTAAAATGTTAATGTATTGCATGTTAATGTATTACCATTTATTTATTTATTTAAATAGAACGGCTGAAACCAATTACACTACTTAATATAATTTATTTTAATTTAACACCTTCAACAAATTTCAAACATTTTGACAGTATTATCTTCCATTCATCCGTAAACATATCTAAATCCGTGTTTGAGTCCAAGAGAGCGTTAATAACGGCTGGAGTTCGAGGAATAGGCGACTTGGAGTGTGCAACTGTACGGCATATAACATGTAATGTATTAACGTAAATGATGATACATTAATATTCTTAAGATGTAAACATATGATTAAGCGTCAAAAGCCTAATAGATAATGTGTCGGCCTTGTGATCGAGAGATCACGGGTTCGAACCTCATTACACTATTGCCGTGAACACACTCCAGACACAAGCATATTTAGCTTAGTTGGAGAGGTTAACAAGATTGCTAGTAATGTGAATTCTACCCAGGTTGCTAGAAAACTTTAAAAAAAAATATGATTATGCCCTATCATTTTGAAATACGTAAACTCAGAAACAAGTTTATAATTTATTTATTTCTCTCTTAAATTTTTACAATTTTCTCTTAATCTATGTGTAATTATAACAATGGGAACACAAAACAGCTTAAAGAGATAACGTTGCCGACTGTACTAGTATGAACTGTATCACAGTCGACAGCGCCTTGCTTTTGGAACAGCATCATAAGGCTCTGATTAGAAGGAAGCTTGTTCATTGTTGTAAAACTCCCGGTAGTTCCTCAAAGCAGATTAAGAAGAATTAAGAAGTTATTTTACATAACTACAACACTATGGTGGTAAAAATTTGCAAAACCAGATCAATAGTTTTGAACGCATTCAGAAAAAGTTTATAGATCACCTTAATTTCAAATTTCATCACTTCTCACGTGATTACAAAGAGAACTGTCGGATATACAATCTTTTAACTCTGCAGGAGAGGCGTATCCTCATGGATATGGGGTTGCTAGTTATATGATATTTTACGGGGACGGACCGATTACCCTATGCTTTTAAATAATATTAAGTTTAATGTTCCAAGGAAACGCACTAGACACACTACATTATTTTGCACTCCATTTCACTCGAGTTAATACGGTAAAAATAGTGTAATACCACGTTTATTCGACTCTTACAATAAACACTTTAACAGTGTGGACTTATTCATTGGATCCAAGAATGATTTCAAAAAACAAGTTTTTTTGAATTGTTATCATAATAGGCTATTTAAAATCTCAAACATTACACTAAATGGCTGGGTATCTAGTTAATATATATTTTCATTTCTATGTTATATATTCTTCATATATATAAATTTGCATATGTTATTTGTAATTATTTGTATCTATTATATGATATATATTATATCCTTCATGAATATTATATACTGATCTCCTCAAAGACTCATCCACTTTTTTTTAAGCTTGGTTAATCATCCAATGACTGTCTCCCGATCTGGGCGAAGCGGGAGGGTGTGTCAGACTTTTACTGACTAAAACCCATCCGTGTTCCATCATATGCCCTTCGTGTTCTGAGGCCGCGGTTACTCTTTCGAACAATTCTGCAACCCTGGCAGGCTGACACTCTTTAAGGCGCGCGTGAAACACTCGGCGCCGTCTACACGGGCCTGGTTCCAGTCGGGTGGCGAGCTACCCATTGCTCGCAGCCCGCAGGCCTGCGCCTATTGTGGCTGGGTGTCACCCTGCGACTCCCAACGCCCGGAGCGTCTCCTGCGGCGGCTGGGGCGAGCGCGAGGGCTGTGAGGGCCTTGAGACCCGCCTCTAACGCGCGTCCTGCCACCTCCTTCGCTTGCATAACTGCTTCACAGAAAGAGGTGACTGCTTCCCATGCCTCCTCGCTCCGAACCATGGATTGAACCAAGGCCGGGAGCGAGAGGTCGCCGCCTATCGCCCCTACGAGGACACAGCAGAGCTCTGCCCAAGCGGGGCAAACCTCCACTGTGTGTTTCACCGTGTCCTCAGGGCGATCCTCGCAGTGGTGACAACCGGACGTTTCCTCCCGCCGAATCCGACACAAGTAACTCCCGAAACAACCGTGTCCGGTGAGCACCTGCGTCAGGCGGAAGGTGAGGATGCCATGACGCCTCTTTAGCCACCCCTCAAAGAGGGGACTTATTGCCGCAATTGTGGCGTGCCCAAAGACTGATCCACCTTAAGTATCTGTTGTGGATAACTGTTATTGGCTACTCATGTAATTATAGATAAGTACCTATTTAAAAATTGTATGCTGTTGTTGTCCCTAATAATAAATAAATAAATGAATAACTTACAGCTTAGTAGGACATTTTATAATTGCCAAATGCTTTTGTTGAAAATTTTTGAAATTTTCAAGTTGTTAAATTTGTTAATTTAAAATATAAATAATTGACATTTATTTTCCTTGTTATTTATTGACTGTGATAAAACCCATAAAGCTATTTTTTTATAAAGTTTATAATTTGGTATATTGAATCAATGTCAAATGATACTTTACGTCACGAGTAGTCAGAAACCAGTAAATGACACTGGTCTATTCCTGGCTGATTCTTTTTTGTTGTGTTTGGTTTTGTCAAGAGAAGGTTCTTAAAAAAAAAAGTAGGAAAGGTCTCAAGGGTAGGGGTAGGGTAGGGTACGGTACGGTAGGGTAGGGTAGGGGTAGGGTATTGGTAGGGTAGGGTAGGGGTAGTGTAGGTTTTGGGTAGGGTACGGGTAGAGTAAGGTATAGGTAGGGTATCGGTAGGATAGGGGTAGTGGTATCGGTTGGGTAGGGGTAGGATACCACGCGAACGAAGTTGTGGCGGGTCAGCTAGTTTAATAATATTATTATACATGCTGCTAATCTAAATATTTACACGACTGATAAATATAATGAGGCCTGAATTGTTGAAATTGAATTTACCATGGCATTGTCCGTATATTTCGGCAAATAAAACATTCATAAAATATTTCACCACATTATTTAAAAAAAAAAACCTCAAAGCAGTAAGAAATGAGCTCGGTGAGCGCCTCCACCGTGATATGCTGCGTCTAAAGAATAGTACCAAGTCGCTTGAACTCTTAGCTTTTTAGAGAATAAATTAGAGAAACACTTCAACAATATTTCTTTTATTTTATTATAATGATTATTTCATATACATTTTGTTTGTACAAGATGACAATATTATTTTCTTTTTCAAGTATATTTTTTTTTAAAGTAAAAGCTATATTGTGAATGTAAGAGCAATGTGGGATAACAACGAATATTATGAATAGATTACGGCAATGTCTGACAGTTTGAGTGCTTTATACGGCCCACCCAAATGTCCTTACTTTGGTATTGTTTGTCAAATCATTCCAAGTTGAGCCATGCGATAACTGACAAATGCTTGCACTGTTTGGACGGGCCTGCTCAAATCTGTGTGATTCTGTCGTCAAAAGGGCACCACAGCCATTAACCTACATAGCCCTTATATGATTTTATCACTAGAGATTGCATGGATTTAGAAGAGACGTTGACCTCTGAGTTTGTTTCAATGTTTCTTCTCAGAGTAGTCAGTTAGGAAATACTGGCCTCATCTAGTTTACATTACGAAAAAAAATTGAGGTGTGAAAGTGTAATTTATAACCTATTTGCAAAATAAACATCATTAATTCATTAGTATCCCTACTACTTACAAAAGGCGAAAAAAAAAGAAACAAAAAAACTTTTTACCAAAAAATTAAACCGACTCCCAAAAAACACTGCAAAGTGAAAAATAACTTTAATTTTGGAAGTCGGTGTCTTTAGTTTTGTATGTTCGTTTTTGGCACCGACGTCCGAAATTAAAGTTATTTTTCACTTTGCAGTGTTTTTTGGGAGTCGGTTTAATTTTTTGGTAAAAAGTTTTTATTTCACTCTTTTTAGTTGGTCTCTTTTTAATTTACCTAGTTACAAGAACCTAAATGTCAACTACTTATAAACTTTTACAAAATATTGCTTTTCCCAACGCTGGGCCGTTAATTGTTGAGGAGTTCTCCTGGTACTTCACCATCAGCTCTACATCACCATATGCATTGTGACGAGCATAAAGTGCTTAACATCCGTATTCAAGTAATCGAATCGCAATCCACTCAATACTTATTATTGAGTAGTTTCGGCGGCCATCTGTGGTCTTTATCATCAGTTCCACTTCCTCAAATGGTACTTTTTGAGAGCAACTGCACAAGTTACTATAATAAATACCCAAAACGTCATAGGTGTGCCTATAATATTTGAAGAGTTCCCTCGATTTCTCCAGGATCCCATCATCAGATCCTATACATATATCCTACGTTTATGAAAATGGGACCAATTTCGAAGTATACCATTTCAATCAAAAAAAAGAATTTTCCAAATCGTTCAGCTGTCTTCGAGTAATCGATGATCATACATAAAAAAAAAAATTAAAAAATATATATATACGCGTCGAATTGATAACCTCCTCTTTTTGTCGTCGGTTGAAAAACATAGGCATTTTCTATAGGAAGTAGTAAGAGATCACCCTTAGCAAATTAGATCCTTAAATAGGAATTTAAAGGTCTAATTTGCTATCATGACTACAACCCGATTATTTGATTATCTTATACAAGGGCGGATCCACCATTGTGGGCATGATGGGCATGCCCACAACCCTAAAAGACTTGTGACGTCACACTTTCACGGTCTAATGAGATCGATAGGCTGATGATAATAAACGCTAAGTCTTAATAAAATTAAAAAAAACAAAGAATGATGAATCGTGCGTGATTCAAAACGCAGCAAAGAGCCATAGATGATATGCTGATACGTTATGTCACACAATTCAAAAGTCGAGTCGAGTGAGTTCGTACTCCGAATCTCACTTGGCCGATTTTCGGGTGGCTGTGACCACAACCTTTTTTGAGGGCTGGATCCGCTCCTGATCTTATAAGTAATTATTTTATAAAGACCGGATTTTGAAGTTGGAAAACAAATCCTCCACTCTGTATAGTACCCAAACACCTGGTCTATTCTACAAACATCTCGCCTGAAATTTTACGTGAAGTGAGCCTAAAGTGAGCCGCCACTTTACCTTCATTGCACGGTTTGAGTTCACTTCACTTCGCTTAAATTTACACGGTGAGATTGATACAAAATAGTTCATACCTACTTTAAAAAATCTGATGTAACGGTTTGTTATATTTAGCTCTATCTCAAGAGCACCTAACATAAATTACACAGAGTGCAATGGGGTATTTTCCTGTTACTACTGAAAAATCATTATTCTATTTGATCCGTCAATGAGATTAAAAAATACGTAAAGTTATGAGAGGGTAAGCAAGATCCCCTCAGTGATTAATTTCTCTTAAGCATACATTTACAAGTAGGTGTTCTAGTGCCCTGAAAATAACGCTCATAATAGGTTCAAAGAAAAAGAAAACCACTGCAAAATGAGAAAACAGCTTGTTATTACGGTCATTCTCCAATTCGGCGTTCTTTGCCTAATTAACGTAACCTTTTTTATTTTTCACTGATTTGACTTAAACACATTAAAATATGAAACACATCAAAGATACGAATTCAATCATTAATGAGGCATGTAACAATTAATGGTGGTTTTCGTGTTAATGAGACTTAAAAATTTTAAGAGTATGGTAATTAGAAAAATGTAATATTTAATGCAACGGTAATTAGAAAATATCATCAAGTCTATGTAAAATATGATATAATGAAATGATAATAACACACATTAATAATTCGTACACATATAATTATAATTAAAGCGATAGAATTAACTATGTCCCTCACAACCATAACCAATAGTAAAAAAAACACTTTATCATTGCTATAATTTATTAAAAATTAGAAACTTTTAATGTAAATCAGGTAAGAACAAACTAAATAAAACAATATTGTCTTAATTAGTATTTTTTTAGTTTGTTAAAACTCTATTTATTGAAAAGGTAAGTAGGATGGAACTTAAAAGAATATTATTTTAAATCTTCTTGGATATAAGGATAGATCTAGTTTAAAGCTACTCAAAGCTCTTTTAATTTACAGATTTGTTTATATTAATATCACTGAGTACTTATACTCTATAAAGAATCATCATGTCATACATTTGAATCAGTCTTGTTTTATTGTAATTTTCTATTTAAAATAACAAGCAATCAAAAAACAATATAAAAAACAAGGTATAAAAATCAATATTTAAAAAAATTTGTCATCAGAATTAGATAAATCGAAAAATAGACCTGTAGTCTTCTTATCCTTAATACTATTATTCGGATCATTTTTCATTGTTTTGAAGGAAGGCATTGTAAGACTAAAATCAACAGGAGATACAGGAGCCCAAAAACTGTCTGTGTCTGATAAATTTAAGCTACTTTCTGCTTCTTTGAACTTTTTAAACGTCTTAACCATATCATGTTTGGAAATAAGAGACTTTGAAGACCCATGAAATACATAAGCGGGCTTCACTAGCCGATTAGATAAAATTTTAGGTTTTTCTGAAGATTTCTTAGCACTAATAGACCGTGATGTATCGCAATTATATTTGTTTTCGGAAGGTGCAGATAAAATGAATCTGGAAGGCGGAGAAAGTTCAGCCTCTTCTGCCTTTTCTAGATTCAAGGAGTAAAATCCATGATGTCTACCATGTTCACATTCAATAGCTTGATACGTACACTGTTGGGCATTACAGCTTTTGCATTGCAAGTAGGTTCGGTTTTAATGAACTCTAAATGACATGATTGACTTTCATTGTTCCCTTATACTCCCGTATCTCTTTAGGGATCAGCAGATCTTTTTGAAGTATTTCTACTTCTTGTACTATATCTGTAATGACTCCCTTGACATTGGCATTGGCGAGCCTTCTCTTTTCTTTAACTTCCTCTTTGGTCTTTTTAGGTTTCCCATCCGATAAATTAAATAACTTGATGAATGGTCAGCATATAATATAGACATATTTACGGACAATGATAATAATAATCTACGAAAACAGCAGAAAAACTTTCCATTGGTACGACAGCGCGGCTACAGTTAGTAAATAAGTATTAATTTTTCATACAACGGTAATTATAAACGTATGGTAATTAGTATACGGTAATTAGAAAACTATAGATTTTCTTAAAAATTACAAAAACCGATATAGTATGCAAATACTAGCTTATTACAACGTACGGAGGCCAAAGTACTGTCTCCATTTACATGATCAATTTGGGTCTAACTTAAAAAATCAAGTATTAAAATAAGTACAACGGTAATTAGATTTTTTTTAACCAAGGCTACGGTAATTATATACTCACGTGCTTGATTGGTGGTACACTAACGTTAGAGAAGTACAAGTGCTGATGGGCTGCGGCACACACTGAGGAGACGTGACGCGTACTGTACTGATGTGCCAAAAACTGTTATTTAGGGATGTGCACCCAAGAACAGAAAATGTCACGGCAATTATAACTTTCGATTGGACATGCGGTTACTTAATGATAATTATTTATAGACTGGTTCTATTGAGTCGATATTTTGGTATGCGATACACGTTGCTTAATACCGTTTAAAACGTTGAATGGATCAAAGTAAATCTGTACGTTACAAAAATTACAAGCAAGTTTTAGCATTAAGTTGGTGTGCGGACACGCCACGGTAATTAGAGAACAGAGGTTGTTTGAACATAGGTTTAATTAATTTAGTCTTTACTACTTAAAACAGAAGCCTATGTTTTTGTTTACAGCTAGATACGGATGCTATCTAACATATAAAAAAAAATGGATGATTGAATATGATAATATTACGGATTATGCAAGCCCGGACACGTAAAACTTGCTAATCGGAGAATGGCCGTATCAGGATCAGGACGTAATCAGGTCAGAAACATCGATTGACTGCAAAGATCTGACGACAAAATGCAAAAGATATTCCGACAGTAAAGGACTGCGACATACAGACTGACGCATATGCGATGGTGTGGACAGCTAACTTAACATCAACAACGAAGTGTCCTTGAACTGCGTGCGTAAATGTTGCTCTCTGCTTCACGCGTGTGTGGAGGACGCGTTGCATCAGCGTGCGAGCGCGAAGTATATATACGTGGCGGCGTGCCACACGCATCACACAACAACCACCATCCACCACAACAACATGAAAGCCTTCGTGAGTCTATCATGTTATTTGAAGTCAATAGTCTCCATAACTGATAACGAATTCTTTTTGACTGAACTCCTCGGTCAGCACTCGCAATGTTTGGAAACTGTTCATGTTTAGCAGAGTGTAGAATGTAGAAGTGGTTGCAGCAGTGAGTGTCCGGTGTACTGACGTGTGTGTTCTTGCAGATCGTCCTGTGCGCGCTGGTGGCGCTGGCGGCAGGCGCCGCGGTGCGCGAGAAGCGCGGCTTCCTCGGCGGCTACTCCGGCGGTGGCTACTCCGGCAGCGGCTACTCCGGCGGCGGCTACTCCGGCGGCTACTCCGGTGGCTTGTCCGGTGGCTACTCCGGTGGATACTCCGGCGGCTTGTCCGGTGGCTACTCCGGTGGATACGCCGGTGGCTCATCCGGTGGCTACTCCGGCGGCTACTCCGGCGGCTACTCCGCACCCGCCGCGCAGGTGATCGCCGTCAACAAGGTGGTGAACGTGCAGCGCGAGGTCAACGTGCCGCAGGTGGTCAACGTGCGCAAGGTGGTCTCCGTGCCGCAGGTCGTCACAGTCAAGCAAGTCGTGCCCATCTCTGGTGGAATCGAAGGCGGTTACGGCGGCGGCTACGGAGGCGGCTACGGAGGCGGCTACGAGGGCGGCTATGGAGGCGGCTATGGAGGCGGCTATGGAGGCGGCTACGGGGGCGGCTACGGTGGCGGATACGGCGGTGGCTACTCTGGCGGTTACTCCAGCGGTGGTTGGTGATGAACACTTTAAAAAGTGGAAAATGTTATTTATTGAATAAATGTTATTTTAAACAATTCACGTATTTATACCTACTTACTTGAAACTTATACTTATTTTACTGAACGAGTCCAGTATCCAGTCAGCCCATGTTTTGTGATGACAATAAATAAAGCCCAAGGTCAGACGCTGAAAGTTGTGGGTGTAGATCTAAGTAGGTATCAGCTGTTTCTCGCACGGTCTATTGTATGTGGCTCTGTCACGGGTTAGCAATCCTAGGAGCCAGTATGCTTTCATCCCCAATGGCCATACGTCAAATATCGTATACAGAGAAGCATTACTGTAAAGTAAATTTTAGCTACCCAAACGACGGTATATGTAATTCAAAATATGCTGCCCGAAAAGTCACTATTCCACGCGGACGAAGTCGCGGGCACAGCTAGTTTTACTGAATATATTTTCTTGTTTCTTTAATATATTTTTTGTTGTGATTTATTCTAGGTATATACTAACATAGTTTAAGTCATTACTAACTCATATATGGGTAATACCGAATTGAAAAATAAAATAACCTTTAGGTCAATCATGATTAACGGTTATTTATTGCTTTTTTCTTAATCGGTAACTGAACCGATGACGACTCAACTACTTTATAAATCTGTTTAAAAGTTACACTTACCTATCTGTGCTACCAAGGGCGGATCCAGATTTGGCGCCACATCACATAGTCGTGGTCAAGTTCCAAGAAGTTATAATTTAATCTTGATAATAATAGATAGATATAAATAGTACGTATTTTATTAATAAATTTTAGTACTGTACTAAAAAATACCTACCCATATTTAAATAACAAAATATTTTTTCGGTTACGTCTTCTCCCGAAACGCGTTATCACTTCACCTACATCAATAGGTACGTTTTTATGGACGTGTTCAAGCCATTCCGTTTGGAAACTGGCAATTTTCAGCATCTTCAGAAAAGGGAAGCCTATGTTACCAAGTTGAATGTAGCTCTTAATTCCTTGAATATTAAAAACGATGACCCGGAAATCATTTGGCAGTCCGCAGCATCTTTTGTCAAGGAAACAAGCTCTCAAATCTTGGGCCATAGAAACACTACATTGGATGAGTGGTTTGATGAGAATGACAATACAAGCGCACTAAGCGGTCACCGTTAGCTACTTAATATACAGTACAATTAAAACAAACGAATCCAGGAAAGCACTTCAAGATTGAGAAGACTGACAAGAGATGCGAAAGATAAGTGTTGGCAAGAGAAAGCGAAATTCTTACACAACAACTGAGTGCATAATATAACGAGATTCGTAGAGTCATTGGTCCAAGAAAAATTTAAACGTAAAGTCACTAGATGGAGTCTCACCAACAAGGACGATATCTTGAAATGCTGGGCTCAACATTTTAATGACCTTCTGAATGTTGATCGCTCTGCTGTTATAACTTACATTAATCCCCTTCAGCAAACTAAACCTAGGAAAGAGATACTTGAACCTATTACTTTGGAGAAACTCACAACGGCCATTAGGCAACAGCAGAAT
The DNA here is from genome assembly GCA_943138885.2 of Tholera decimalis. Taxonomy (NCBI): domain Eukaryota; kingdom Metazoa; phylum Arthropoda; class Insecta; order Lepidoptera; family Noctuidae; genus Tholera; species Tholera decimalis. The sequence goes on from OW964559.2 coordinate 44,685,374, forward strand.
AAGAAAGCAGTAGGTGAAGATAATATCTGCGGTGAAATACTGGAGTATGGAGGAGAGGAGTTATACCAGATCATGTGGATACTCTTGTTGCCTATGTGGGCGGAAGATATACTGCTGCTTTTATGCTGATAGTGCTTTAAAATCTCTTGCATTTGCTCACTGTATAAAAACAAAGGAGATCGCTCTGACTATAATTCATACCGAGGTATTTCCGTTCTCTCCGTTCCAGGAAAAAAAAATTGCCCGAGTCCTTCTAAATAGATTGCTGCCGATTTATCCGAAGATATACTGCCAGAATCTCAGTTCGGCTTCAGACCGGAGATAGAAACCTGCGAGGCCATCTTATCAATCCACCAGCTTATTGAGAAGAGCAGGGAGCAAGGTCGACCAATGTTTCTGTGTTTTGTCAACCTTGAAAGCACATTCGCACTCTCGACAGGTATCACTTAAAGTGTCTGCGGGATATAATGAACATCCGGAGATCGTGTCCGAAACACGGATGTTCTTCGTCGTGCAAACGTCGGAGGTAACGAGAGCATACCTCATGAGGCGCCAGCTGCGCTGGAGTGGACACGTGTCGCGAATGTCGAACGACAGATTGGCTAAACGCATCTTCTTCTCAGAACTCAAATATGGCCAACGTCAACGGGTTGGTCAATATTTAAGATATAAGGATGTTCTGAAAAAGCATATGAAAAGATGCAAGATCGATCCATCTCAATGGGAGCATAAAGCAACTCAATGTTTGGATTGGAGACATCTCATTAATCTCCAAGTCTGTGATTTTCAATTGCTACGACGATCAGATTTGGACAAAAAACGAGACGAGTTGAATGTCAGTGAACTTAGCAGATCATTGTCCAGCAGATCAAAAACCAAATTGAGTTCTCTTCGCATGCAGCTGATTTCTATAGTTCCTGATACTTTTCAGGAATAGTTCAGGCGTTTTTACCCTGAAAAAAGTCATATGTCAAAATGCTCTGCTAACTTCCCGTAGCAGATCATTTTCCGTCAAATCAAAAATAAATGTGTAATATTTACGCAAGCAGCCGAGTTCTACAGTTCCTGATACTTTTCAGAAATAGTTCTGGCGTCTTTACCCTGAAAAAGGTCATATGTTAAAATACTCTGTAAAACATGTAAACATGCATCCGAAGAGAACTCTTTTTTTTTATCTGCTGGCCAATGCTCTGCTAAGTTTACTGACATACGGACATACGAGTTGAAGGCCAGACCACCAGCGGACAAACACTATTGTGCGAAACGGTGTGTTGACGTGCCTTAAATGCAACATGGTGAGCGAAATGTGGGTACGCCAGTCATCAACGAGCGCACCGTCGCGTTTGAGACCTGAACAACCAAGCTCCAATGTTTAAATAAAATAGCCATGATACAGTCGCCGTAGCAGAAATCGGCTAGGATGAATATCATCATCATCGTGGACGTGGAGAAGTGCCAGTCCGGTTAGACGTTCTTCAACCATTGAAGCTCTTAGCCATGATTTGATTTTTCGTAACGTAGAGAAAGATCTTTCAGCTGTCGCTACACGAACAGGTAGTGTATCCCTAATACATTAAAAAAATCTTACTTTAGGGTACAGCTCAACATCGCAATTTGAAATAAGGTCAGAAGCTTTTTTAACTTAGTTCTTTATTAATAAAAGTTAGTCGAAACAAAGCGTGCGCAAGTGTCGTACGAAATGTGACATAAATGAAAGGTATGAGGTGGCGCGGTAAAATTCAAGTTTTTGATGCGTTCGTTCCCGAATAATGCGTTTGCCGCGAATAAAGTATTATATTAAATCAATTAAATATTGAAAGTACTTAAATAAAATCTATATTGTGACAAAAAAGATATAAAAACATTATGTATAACAATTTTTATTAGTAGTCCACCTAGGTCTGGACCCAGTCCAGGGGGGGGTCATGACCCCCATGACCCCCCTGGATCCGCCCTTGATCGTTCCTACCTAATTATTCAAGGACATTACTTAGTCACACACATAATCTTCTTTATTTTAGCGGGCTAATAAACTTAGACCTTATAGCTCTCGGAATTATTTTCGAAAAAATACGTCGTTCGACGTTGACGCTCAACATTTCGCGTAAATTTCCTGAATACGATATACCTACTTTCAGCACTTATTCTAAACAGAGTCGCTCCTGCTGTCGTGTAGTTTACAAGATCTAAATCTTTTAAACTACGCAACGGATTTCAATGCGGTTTTCATTCATAAACAGTGAAATTATAATAGTAATTAAAGAGGAAAATGTAATGTAGCCTAGGTTGTATAAACATCGGGATGAAAATGACCCAACACGCAAAAAGTGGTTTTTAAACTATCCTAGAACCATCATTTATCGAGGATTATATGAGGCTTTTATCCGCATATAAGTTGCGAAAAGGGCCCACTTTATAAGTCTACTTTTTTTTTTACTTACAACGTATTTATATTAGACCGCTGAAATGTCATACACGCCAATATTGCTCCTGTAATTGAATTACGTCAATACAATTACTCCTATAAATCTCACTATATGTAAATTATAGTAAGAAATTAGATTAATACGCGCCTAGAAATGTTTCTATAAGCTCAACAGTCGAATTGACTATATCGCGCATTGTTGTGCTCTGTAAAAAATATTTTTAACATCTTGAGGGTAAGTATTTATATTATTCATGTCAACCATAGTAGAAAAACAAACTTATTATTGTCAAATTGTTAGTCTTACTTATAGCTTATTCGTAGGGGAACTTGAATTTTCTGTGAAATCTATCATGGTTTCGATAAAAAATTTAAAGCGCCTCTTGAAATTTGCTTATTTACGTTTTAGTATTAATTAATATTAAATAAATATTATGAAGGCAGCTGCAATTTTCTTGGTGAGCATTTCCAAGTATGACATAGTGCTAAAATAAGTATTTTTAGCATTTCCAAGTGTGACATAGTACCAATATATGTATATTGGTTCTATATTGGGTTATCTCAAAACCGAAGAAGATTCTCCATTGTTACAGATTAGGGTTCCGCAATGCCCGATGAAAATCGATTGATATTTATAGATAAGTAAGTTAAAGGAATATTTTAAGGGTTTGTTCTACGTGCTAGGTTAAAGATTAGTTTAAACATTTTTTTATTTACTTAATTATATAATAGGTTGCCGACGATTTAAACAAGACTATGCCGATGTTCCTGGATATCGATAGATTTTTAACCAAAAAGGTTTCCGTTCTTTAAAGAACTTAAAATGGCCTTGGAGTGTTACACATTTCTTGTTATCGGAGATATGTCCTGGTTGTCACAGCATGGTTTCTATTAACACTAGAGATTTACATTTTACTCAGAATCAAGAGCACATCAGATCATTGCTATATCAAGATTGGTTTGTGTAGGTTTTCTCAGCAGCATATTGGCTCTAAAATATTACGGTTTAATGAATCAATTCTACAATATTCATTTTGAAATGTATAAATTCGTCAGAAACAACCTATCGCTTTTTGAACAGTATCAAATCATATAACGTAGTTCCTCAAAGCAGATTAAAACTTCAACACTATGCCAATGAAAATTTGCAAAACCAGAATTATTACGTAAAATGAATAACTTACATTTTAATAGGACATTTTACTATTGGCCGTGTGACAGGTGTTTTTATTCTATAATTGACTATTTAAATTTGAAATTCTTTTGAATTAACATAAATCCATAATTTAATAAATTCATGACTATTTTTGAATGTGATTAATTTAAGCGACTTTTATGTTACACTAGCTTCTGCCTGCGACTTAAAAATTATAATTTAATTATAATTTTACTATGCATGCCACTAATTAAAATATTTGAACGACTCTTAAGCCGAATATAATGAGAACCGAATTTATCCTTACCATATTTTTGTCCGAAAATTTGGGCAAATGCATCATTCATTCATTATTTCACCGTATCATTAAAAGAAAACCTCGAAATGAGCTTGGCGAACTCTCCCACCACAACATGCAATGACTCAAGAACGTTACCAAGGCTCTTGAACTTTACTGGTTTCAATAAGAGAAATACTACTCCCGCTTACAAAAAGTGAACAGAAATTTTAAAAAACATTTTCTATAGGCAGATGACGACAAATAGTAAAACTACGTGCGTAAAGTACATCCCTTATTTGAAATAATTATGATCCGATTACTTGATAACCTACTAGTGAAATTTTGGAAATACATCTCGACCAAAACATGGCTATTGTTGGAACAGAAACCTCCTCCCTGTACAGTAAACCGCTGGTCTGTCATGTAAATATCTTGCCCCGAGAATCTACGCGCAGTGAGCTTGCACTTTACTTTCATTAGGTGGATTGAAAGTCCACATCACTTGGCTTAAATTTATTTATTTATTTACACTTCATGCACGTAGGTAATAAGGCGGACTTAATGCCGTAGGTATTGGGAGAGTGGGAGGTGCCATACATACGTGATAACTGATAATCCAAAATCAGTTTACACCGTGAGATTGTTACAAAATAGCACCATTACTACTTTCAAAATCTATACTGACATTGAAAAGCGGAAAAAGTTTATTTGTTTTTTGAACGCACTTTTCTTCGAAAGTAATAGATGAATTTGGATCAAATTTGATATGAAAGTAGCTTGAAACTTGAGGAAGGTTATAGACTACTTCAAGAGCTTCGTTATATTGAATACTATCTCATGCAAAGCGCAAATAACATAGTTTCGAAGACAAAACATTCAAATCATTCACTTTTCACGTCTTAACTTTAGCATGTTCTTTCAATTAACAACCTCTTTTTTTATTAATGATAATGATGTTTATTTTTCAACATATTTTTCTCGTAAATATAAACTAGATGAGGCCAGTGTTTCCTAACTGACCCTGATAAGAAACATCGAAACAAACTCAGAGATTTACGTCTCTTTTGAAATCCATAAAATCCGTAGTGATCAAACATATGAGAACCAAGAAGGTACCTGTGGTGAATTTTTGGAGGACAGTATCACACAGATCATGCCCGTACAAATAGTGCAAGCATTTGTCAGTTACAGTATATCTCAACTTGGAGCTTTAGGGAGCTTGAATTCTATGTATCTGTTTACTGTTGTTTGTATTTTAATCATAAATTAAAAAGTATATACCAATTTGTATACAATTTTTAAACTTTTGTTCTGTCACTTGTCCTTAAAGATTAATTGATATCAGCGTCAGTATTATCTGTCTTGCATTAATGCTGAAATGAGCCCTTTTTGACGCAGCGTGAGGCACGTCCTGTATTTTTATTTTGCACTGTTTAATTGTTTGTATGCAATCCCAATGAACTGATGACAAATAAATGATTTTTTTTTCTCAGTGTCCGGCAGAGCATATTCCTGCATCAGAACAAATAAATTTATTAAATGATTAGGTACTTAAAAATCTTTAAAACCTAGTAATGATCAACAGACATATAATAAACTGTAACTTGACATGAGACTCGGAAATTTCTACGTAAAAATTATAGGAGAGCTAGCGAGATCTAGAGCCCTGAAAATTTGTTTTATCTTTTTAGGTAATGTTTATGTAAAAATCAAATCAGAAACATCGCAGAGAGGTCTACAGAGATCTGATGACTAACTGCAAAATATATTCCGGCAGTTAGGGTCGATCACCAGGGTGACTGATGTGGGCACTTAAATAAACTACCTTCCTTCAACGACTCACCATCAACAAGGAAGTGTCCTTGAACTGCGTGCATAAATGTCGCTCTCTGCCGCAAGCGTGTGTGGAGGACGCGTTGCGTCTGTGTGCGAGCGCGAACTATATATACGTGGCGGCGTGCCACACGCATCACACGACAACCACCATCCACCACAACAACATGAAAGCCTTCGTAAGTCAATCATTTTATTTGAAACTTTACCCTCCATAAATTCACTGACTATAATCCTCAGTTCATCTCCAATCAATCCAATCACTTGCAAGTTCGGAAACTTGATGTGTAGCAGAGTGTAGAGTGTAGAAGTGGTTGCAGCAGTGAGTGTCCGGTGTACTGACGTGTGTGTTCTTGCAGATCGTCCTGTGCGCGCTGGTGGCGCTGGCGGCGGGCGCCGCGGTGCGCGAGAAGCGCGGCTTCCTCGGCGGCCACTCCGGCGGCGGCTACTCCGGCGGTGGTTACTCCAGCGGCGGCTACTCCGATGGCGGCTACTCCGGCGGCGGCTACTCCGGCGGCGGCTACTCTGGCGGCGGCTACTCCGGCGGATACTCCGGTGGCTTGTCCGGTGGCTACTCCGGCGGATACTCCGGGGTCTCGTCGGGTGGCTACTCCGGCGGATATTCCGGTGGCTCGTCCGGTGGCTACTCCAGCGGCTACTCCGCGCCCTCCGCGCAGGTGATCGCCGTCAACAAGGTAGTGAACGTACAGCGCGAGGTCAACGTGCCGCAGGTGGTCAACGTGCGCAAGGTGGTCTCCGTGCCGCAGGTCGTCACAGTCAAACAAGTCGTGCCCATCTCTGGTGGAATCGGAGGCGGCTACGGCGGCGGCTATGGAGGCGGCTACGGAGGCGGCTACGAGGGCGGCTACGGAGGCGGCTACGGGGGCGGCTACGGCGGTGGCTACTCTGGTGGTTACTCCAGCGGTAGTTGGTGATGAATTCCCTAATCAACGGTAGCGAAAAAATGTTATTTATTTTAAATAAATCTTTTGTACTTAAATCAGATTAGTATTTTTTTCGACTTTACACCTTGTAACAAAGTTAGTGAAAACCATGGAAATAACACAATTTTATGAAAACGAAAATATAATTTGAAGGTTAACGACCAAATTAAAAGTCACCATCTTCAACTCGATCTATCATTGACGCTGTAATAAAATCAATGTTCACAAAATCATAATCTAATAATAAATCAAAATAATAATTCCATAATCTCCAATTTAATTTAATGAAAAGCCTTGACTTGTCAATTCGGCAAAGCTAATTCTTTTTCCGATAAATAATTAGAATTGCCGAATTGACAAACTGTTCGATGCCTTATGATTTCGTCCCTTCACCCTGTGTATCCCGTTTGAATCCAAATCTATTTTAAAGTTAGCTCATATAGAATACAATATCCTTTATATTGGAGTATATATAATGGTACCTACATTGATGTGATTGAGATCCTAAACATAAAATCAGCTTCAAACACTTAAATTACTGTTTCCATTTATACAAACACTTAAAATGAAATTAAATGTTAATATTTATCTATACTATCTATTCTTATACTCGTAAGAAACGTTATATAAGCGGAAAAGTTTGTTGTTACGCGCTAACCTGCGAAAGTACTGGATGGATTTGAATAAAATTTGGTATAGAAGTAGCTGGAAGCTTGTGGAAGGCTATTTTTCTTGACTGCAAAAGAAGTATATGTTATTACCGTGATAAAATCCACGGGAGTGACACGCCGCGCTATTGCTAGTGAGTTATTATATATACAAAGTCGAAACGCACTAAGAAAATTCCAATTAAGTATTATAGGCTATAATACTCCTCCCTTCCTAGCAGTAGCGCGGCGTGTCACTCCCGTGGATTTTGTCAGAGCCGGATTAACCCTGTCAGAGGCCCTAAGGCAATGGCATTCTCGGGGCTCCTTTTCTTACTTTGACTGACCAAATCGTGTGTGAACTGAGGAAACGCACATTAAGGGCTGTGGTTTTTAATATATTGGTTTACTTATTCCCAGATTTGTTCTAAAATTGTTTTAATTCTACTACTAAATGTAACGATTTGTATTTTGTGAGATAAAAGTGAGGTCCCTAAGTTCACACGCACATCAAATTCTCGTTCTAAGAAACGTGTTTTCTTAGTGCGTGCATTGGGCCTGGACCCCTAGTTAATACGGGGCCCCTAGGCAGTTGCCTACTACGCCTAATGGTTAATCCGGCCCTGATTATAGGTAAAGCCAATTAAAATAAAAAATTACAAGTCAAAATTGTTTTATTTAATGTCTAAATGTATTGTTGAACATTCAGAACCTGAGAAACATTACTCTAGATTCCAAGAAAATATGGTTTATATTATGTTCAATTTATAAATGGGCAATACCACACACTATATGTATAAAAGTGTGCGCAATAATTTATTTCAAATGGTAATTTATTAAATATTTTCATTGTTATACAATTTGCATTTCTGCATTACATATACAGCATTTGGTTAGATATAACTAATTGTCTTTGTTTTCGAGTGTGTTACATGGCTTTGAAACGTGTAACACTGAATACCACAGCCTTATTTTATTAATACGAAACACTTAACAACGAATGCAAGCTAATAACGAAAACCTTAACATCATACGATCCAGAATAACCAAATCTCTAATTCACCAGTTCGAATCACTTTTTTTAATTGATCATAGGGTCTCGTTTGACCACCATCTCACCTGATGGTAAGAGATGATGTGGTCGAAGATGAAGCACGCTTTTCTGTCTTTAAAAATGACAGTGAGGTTTCTAAGACCACTTTTTCATAAAGTCAATCGTTTAAAAGATATACGCTTCTAAAGTGGTAAAATGTGTGTCCCCCCTCTAACTTCTATAATAATGGAGAGAAAATCTAAAAAAGAAATATATGCTGTAGATCTTAATGTAAACTTGTAACGAAAATTGGTTTGAACGAGATCAGGTCAGCAGTTTTTGAGTTATAGCATATTTTCTAAAACCGCAAATATAACTTTGTAATTCATACAAATACTATGAAAATAAAACAGTTATTTGATGTAGTTGAAATGAAATGAAATGAAATGAAATATTTATTTTGTAAATTGGTTATAAATAACACTTTTACACGTCATGTTTTTTTGCGTGTTAAGTTTAGCTAGATGAGGCCGGTATTTCCTAACTGACTACTCTGAGAAGAAACACCGAAACAAACTCAGAGGTCATAGTCTCTTTTAAAGTCCAGACAATTTGTATTTTTATATGAGAAGCATGTAGGTTCATGTCTGTGGTATTCTTTTGAGGAAATAACCACGCAAATTTGAGCGGACCTGTCCAGACAGTGCAAGCATTTGTCAGTTATCGTGTAGCTCAACTTAGAACTTAAGGAGCTCAACAATTTGACAAAAAATACCAACGGAAATTTGGGTAGGCCACACAAGTACTCAAACTGCTTGACATCATTAAATAAATTATAGTCAAAGTAAAAACAAGAAGAAAGAATAACCTACATTGTCCTCACATTAACAATAATGAAATAATTATGTTAAAAAAAAAACAAAATAAATAGGTATATACAATACTTAACAAAACAAATATTTTAATCAATAAAAAATAAATCAACTATCAAAATTTTAAAAATAAAAAATGCTCACGTATATCACTGGAGCAGCTCATTCCCAAGCCTTCTTGTCCTCAATATAATCTTTAACAGTGTAAAACGCTTTCTGACATAGCTTACGTTTTATAAATAATTTGAATTTATTAATACTTAGTTCTTGAATATGGCTAGGAATTTTATTATAAAAACGTATACATTGGCATCTAAACGAACCACCTATTTTTTTTAACCTTGTTTTAGGAATGACATATGTGTCTTTGTTCCTTGTATTTACACTATGAATATCACTGTATTTTTTAAACAGATTAATATTTTTGTGTGCATACAAAAGATTCTCATAAATATACTGAGATGGCACAGTCATAATATTAATCTCTTTAAATTTGTCTCTTAAGGAGTGCTTGGGACTTAATTTATAAATTGCACGAATGGCCCTTTTTTGTAATACAAATATTGTGTGAATGTCGGCTGCATTTCCCCAAAGTAAAATGCCGTATGACATCACACTGTGAAAGTAACTAAAGTAGACTAAACGTGCTGTTTCGATATCAGTTAATCCACGTATTTTTCTAACGGCATATGCTGCAGAACTTAACTTTTTTGACAATTTATCTATATGGGGGCCCCACTGAAGCTTCGCATCCAAAGTTATGCCCAAGAATACTGTGGTATCTTCGGGTTTCAATATTTCGCCCTTTATTGATACACTAGTATTCACTTGTCTAACATGAGGTAATGTAAATTTTAGGCATTTGGTTTTTTTCTCATTAAGAAGAAGATTATTAACATTAAACCAGCTAACTACAGTTGCAAGGGCTCTATTTACTTCTTCAATAACCTGCTGTTGACGTTTAATTTTAAATAAAAGAGAAGTATCGTCAGCGAATAACACTATGTCATGATTTTTGATCAGGTACGGCAAATCATTTATATAAATAAGAAACAAAAAGGGACCTAAAATTGAGCCTTGGGGGACCCCCATCTTGACCACAGATCCCGGCGATCTTTTGCCGTTCACATCGACTCTCTGAATCCTTTCACTCAAGTATGAGGTTAAAAGATTCAGAGAGGAGTCCCGGAATCCGTAGTGGTGCAGTTTCCTGATTAATGTCTCATGGGGAACACAGTCAAATGCCTTAGACAAATCGCAAAAAATGCCCAACACATCGCACTTATCTTCCCATGCATTATAAATGTGTCCTAAAAGTTCAACACCTGCATCAGTTGTTGAACGACCCTTTGTAAAACCAAATTGTTTATTATGTAGCAATTTGTGTTTATTAAAATATCTTTGCATCTGCATTAGAATAATTTTCTCAAAAATTTTACTAAAAGTGGCCAGTACAGAAATAGGTCTGTAATTAGTAGGGTCAGATGTACTACCCGATTTAAATAGTGGGATTATTTTACTATATTTCATTAGATCAGGAAACTCACCGCAATCAATACAATTATTAAATATAACAGCTAATGTAGGAGCAATAATGTGTATAGTTGACTTAGTAACTTCAACAGAATTACCCCACAGGTCTGCAGTCTTTTTCATATTCAAAGAATTAAAAGTTTTAATGATGTCATTAGAAGTAACATATTGGAATTTAAACTCTGAACTACAAACTGGAACATTTTTTTTAAGTAATGTTTCTGCAGCAATGGGACATCATTTTAGCGACTTGGTTGTCGATACGGGAATGTCAGTGAAAAAATTTTCAAATTCTGTGGCGACTTGCGAATCTAATGTTATTATATTATCATCAATAGTGAGGGTGTAATCACTATTTCGGTTGCAAGACCTTCCCGTTTCGCTTTTTATAATATCCCAAGTCGTTTTAATTACATTACTACTATTTTTAATTTTAGAACTCAAGTAGCGAGACTTGGCAATATAACAGACTTTTTTAAATAATTTAGAGTAGTTCTTGACATATAAATTAAATTCTACCGAGTTAGTGTAAGTCCGCTCCTCATAGAGTTCATAAAGCCGATTTCTACTTTTATAAATACCAGCAGTGGCCCAGTCACTGAAAGAAGTGTTACTATTTACTGAAGCAATTTTGGGAATAAATGTGTTATCAAATTGTTGGCAATATATTTTGAAAAAATCATTATAATGTTTATTAGGGTCATCATTAGTTAATAAACAGGGCATTTTATTTAAGAGTTTAGTTTTGAATGCTTCCAGGCGATATTTAGTTTTTGGATTTACAGTGATATTCTTTTTTAACATTTTATTGACCTTTTTTGGTAAAGTAATTAATTGCCCACAATGATCAGAGTCTATTAAATTAATTATTTTTTTGTGAGTCGGTACAACATCCGTAAAAATATTATCTAAGCAAGTGGCACTAGTCGGAGTTATTCTAGTAGGCTCCATAAATAGGTTTACAAGATTGTATGATTGGAATAAACTAATAATGTTAGAGCTCAAACCAGAATTTTCTAATAAATTAACATTAAAATCACCACAAACAATGACATATTTACTTGAGTTACAGATTTTATGCAAAACTTCATCCATTACTTTTTCAAAGCAATCGTACAATCCTGAAGGTGGTCTGTACACACTTAATATAATAAACTGCTCCAATTCAATACAGGCTATTTCAATAGATCGTTCAACAGAGAGGCTCACAATATCCATTCTGTTCTTGAATTTAAGATTATTACTTATTAAAATTAAAGAGCCACCATGTATAGCATTTACTCTGCTGAAAGAACTACCAACCTGGTAATTATTATAATTGGAAATAAATTGATGGCTTTGAAGCCAATGTTCAGTTAGGCAAAGAATATCAATATGGTTAAAATTAAGAAAAAACTCAACTTCTAACTCTTTGTTTAAAAATCCTTGAATATTTTGATGTACCAGGTTAATAGTATTTATTGATTTTAAAACTATATTTGTGTCCTCTTTGCAGTTTAAAAGTTCATTACTGCTAGAGATTCCCTCTGTTGTCAAAATTTCTAATTTAAATTCTCAGTAGTAAAATTGTTTGCAACCAAGCAATTGGTTGAGTTATGTAAACTGTCACTGCAATAATTAATTTCAGTATTATTAGATACCCTAGATAATACTGAATATTCACTTAACCTAGGATCAGTAAAATTATCAATAAATGAGTGTATATTGTATGCTAACAAAGTAGCCAATAAATGTCGACTTTTTTTGGGAAGATACATATATTCCCGAATCAAAACAAAATCTCTAACAAAATTGTTAGTATCAAAATACAATAAATGGTCACTATGACGGCATACTAACATATGCATCAAATTATTAAGGCTAAAAATATATTCATTTTCTATACATGTCAAATTATTAGAATAAGGCAATGCACATAAAATTAATTTGCCTAATTTTAATTTAAGGAGGGTGCCAATACCATTAACAATGTCCTTTTTTGTCACATTAAGGCTATTTCCAAATAAAAGAATGACTGTGGTCTGCTCATTCAATTTTGATTGTTTAATTTTATGAATAAGCTCAGTGAAATGCAGGTTATGGTAACAATGACTTACTATGGTATGATCACAATAATTATTTAAAAGTGAGCCAAAACCTGTGCCTAATCTATCTGAATACACTAAAATGTTACTTTGAGCTGGGCTTGTGGTTTCCAAAGTATGAGGCAAAATGGGTGAGGATGCAGGAATAATCTGTGGTAACATGATGGCCGGGTGATTTAAAGCACAACTACAGGTGAGGTCATTAGTCAATGACTCATACCTCTCTGCATTGTGCTTAACCAAGTCCACCAGGTCACAGGCCTCCTGCATGCGCTCATTTAACATTTTCTGGCTAGACTCATACTTACAAAAAATATCCCTTAGTGTATTTTCCCTACTCAATAATTCCTTCTGAAGGTTATTTATGTCAAGATCATACATTTTTCTTTGACTATCCAGCATGCAATTACATTCCTTTAATTGGTTGTTTAGGATAACACGCTGCTTTCTAAGTTCAATGTTATATTTATACACACTTCTTGATTTTAATAGTTTCTTGTACTTTTTAATGTTTTTATTAATTTTAATATACTTCTTTATTTTGTTGTGACTACCTAAAACAGGACCGTTTGTTAATGTATCGTCCCCAGTTAAGTCTATGGTATAGGTGGGCTTCTTACATACTAGTCCGGATCCACTACCCACCAGCTTGTCAAAAAGACTGTTTGTATTGGCCACTTGTTCACTGACTCTCAAGGTTTCTATAGTACAGATTGTGTTATGAGCCTTGTTTAATTCCGCTTCCAGTCCCGATATACGTTTGAGTGCTTGGTCATGTGTGTCGCTGCATTCTTGAAACCCAGATACCAGATTACGGAGATGGTGATGCTGGTCGAGTATATCCATGTGCTGGGTGTGCAGTTCCACAAGCTGTCTCTTGAGTTCCGTGTTTTTGCCAACTTACTTCCTGACTTCCACCTCGCTTTCCTCTCTTTCATGCAGCAGGTCACTGCAGGTCTTCTTTGAGACCTCAAGCTCCTTCAGTGCGGCATTCAGTCTGATATTCATGTCACGTACAGTTGCTCCGCGGGTCATCATATTGAAAAAGTTGATGAAACCGCTCCTGGAATATGACAAGAATCAAGTGAGTATTTGGGGATATACTAAGGAAGTTTAGAACAGTAGTAGATAGAAGTAAAATATATAAATATTAGAATTAAATGAAAAAAGTAAAGAACAACAGACAAAATTTTTAAAATTACAATTAGTTAATAAGAAAGTAGGTAGCAGAAAAAGAGAAAATGATTCTACTATTAACTTCTAATTTAAGTGTATTGTGTATCTAACACATTATTTATTGATTTTCTATACTTATCAGAAATTCATTTGCTCAAAGTTTTTGGCCTAGCTTAGTTGATAAATAGTATGTACCTACCTAATGTTAAATTATGGGTTTCTTGCTTTGACAATAAACAGTTAACTACTAGTTTAAATGAAGTTAATAGATGATTAAGAAGAATGTAATAATAATAATGTATGTGTATTGTAAATATGCAGTGTAACTTTTGTCTGGGGCGAATGTTTTCGTCATCGATTTTGCTTCCACAGTTTGTCAAGCAAAAGGAGACATAAACGGTGCCAATGTGTGCTGGACGTGGCTCAGAAAACTGAGCAGTATTTATAGGTGTTGTGAAGTGTGTAATAGGTAATAATATGAAAAAATATACTCCCCGGGTTTGGTGATTTCAAATCCGCAGTCCAAACTGACAGCCGGTCCAAAACTTATTGTTTTATAGAATTTAGACGTTATTACAACAAAAACACTGACTGGGTCACTTTATACATTGATTCTAAGGTAAATAACACATTTAAAGCTAATTTATACACAATTAATGAATATTTAATAAAAAATTATCTACGAGATCGTTTTTTCACGACCTGTCACCAGTGTTGCCAGTAGCCAAAAAAAAAAAGTTACTACGGAACCCTTCGTGGGCGAGTCTGACTCGCCCTTGGCCGATTTTTTAACATTTTGTACAACTCTGGCAGTCGTTACCGGTAGTCAGACAGAAGTCAGAAAACCAGCCTCTGGTCTTTTTGGGGTATGGTGTTACCCAGTTAGTGGGTCTTGAAGGTCAGATCGCTCGCTCCATTTAAAACACGAAGACTTAGCTGCATCCGGTTATATATCCGGTTATCGGTTATAACTTAAGACCTTTAAGTAAGGGTTCACAGTGATGTAAATATAGATATACCTTCTATGTTATTCAATCATATATTAGCATAATTTAAATATTCGTATTAAATTTATTAACAGCTTAAACGAAGGTCGATGAGATTAGCCTATGAGGCCGAGTTATGTTATTGCAAAATTATAGTGAGACGAGAGTTATGATAATAAAAACAAAAAAGTGGCCAAATACGAGTCGGACTGGCCCATGGAGGGTTCCGTAGTAGTATTTTGCGACAGAAAATAAATACTTTGTTTTTCATACTGTTTGTCAACACTCACACTCGCAATTTTTATAATAAGTAGATGGATAAAACTGTTATTGGAAAACAGACAACACAACATACAAAAGCACAGTTACATAAACATATAAAGTTACACATAAAGCAGATAAAAAGTAACAATGGCAAGGCAAAGTTATAGGTAAGACAGTACTTCGCATCGAAACAGCTGCTTAACCTGTATCAAGCTCAGGTTCGGTCGTCATCTTTGGAAAGGATTTGCAAAATACTATAGAGACTTTCGAGAATTGTGCCAAAAGACATTCATTTATCATTTAATTCCACCAAGCCCGTTCCATCATCGGACTACAAGACAAATGGCGATGCGCCATCGTTACATGGTGGACATCATACCCATACGCACTTGAAAAAACGTTTTGGGAATACTTTCATTGTGCTTATGACTAAGGAGCGGAATTCCCTGCCGGAGTCTGTGTTTTCCGATAGCTATAACCTGAGAGTTTATAAGTGAAGAGTGAATAGGTTACTTCTAGGTAAGCGTGGTCCATCTTCGACAACATCATCACTTACCATCAGGTGAGATGGTGGTCAAACGCGAGAGAGAATAAGTTGGTACTTCGACGCATACAGACGTGCTCAACAAAAATTCCATAAAAAAACAATTAAATAAAAGTGACCTAGTTTAGTGTTTTAGCGTACTATTATTATTATTGTTTTAATTTGGAACAACATAGGAACCATTTTTGTTAATACACACCTTAAATACTACAACTTATACACTAGGGTTATACTTATACACTATGCACATTCTAGTAATTGTAGTAATGAGTTGATAATTCAGACAAAAATTTTGTGTATAAACGAAGAAGTATGAGAGAAAAGAAGTGGTATAACGCGCCACACTCCTCCACCTATGTTGCCTGAAGAAGAAGCCCAAGGATGAGAAAGATGAAAAGATGGAAGTGGTCAGAACTCCCGAAATGCAGAACTGGTTGGGAACTATTGAGCAGTGCTTAAATGAGGTCTGTACTATTGCATCCGATGGGAAACTAAACTCGGATCAAAAAATAAAAATTAATCATTTGTGCCGTAAGATTGCAAGTGGTACTGGAGGACTTTTATTGTAAATATAATTTGCACTATGTCTGTAAATAAACAATTAATTTATTATTTAATTATCAATAAAAAACAAACCGAAAAAGCGTATCAAAGATAAATATGCACATACAGCGTCCTCACAGCGGAATCTATGAACGTAATTACAAATCCACCTACTTTATATTTAACTAGCGACCCGGCCCGGCTTCGCTCGGGTAATAAAGTTTATATTTGCTTATTATATGATTTTGCTTAATCAATTTCTCGTCCAGTAATTTGCCACACACATATATCGGCGATAACTCATAAGATATTGATTTTATTGATATAGTGTAAAAAGCAATTTTGATCTACATTAAATCCTCAACATATCTGACGTATTTAATTGGAAAAGGAATAATACTGTACTGTTAAAAAGAGATTCGTAAAAACTTTTTATAGATCTATAAAAGAGAAACAATCCCGCCATAAATTGTTTTTTTATAACCCAAAAGGTTTTGTCAGCGTTTTCGATTAAAGCTCCCGGTAGGCTTAATTCTTTCCACCATGTGGAAGTAATATCATCGTATTTTATTCAATCTACACAAAACCTTAACTTATTATACACTAAAACCTTTCTCAGGAACCACTCTATCTATTAAAAAAACCCGCATCAAAATTCGTTGCGGAGTTTTTAAGATCTAAGCATACATAGGGACAGACAGACAGGGAAGTGACTTTGTTTTTAATCGACTTCAAAAAAAGAAGGTTCTCAATTCGTCTTGAACTTTTTTTTTATGTATATTACCTCATAACTCGGAGACGGCTAGACCGATTTGAAAAATTCTTGTTGCATTTGAAAGGGTATACTTTCTAGTTGGTCCCATTGTTACGAAATCAGGATTTGATGGTGGGATCCTGGAGAAATCGAGGGAACTCTTCAAATATTATAGGCACACCTATAGCGTTTTGGGTATTTCTTATAGTACCTTGAGCAGTTGCTTTTGAAAAGTACCATTTGGGGAAGTTGAACTGATGATGAAGACCACAGATGGCCACTGAAACTACTCAATAATAAGTAGTTCGTGGATTGCGATTCGATTACTTGAGTATGGATGTTAAACACTTTATGCTCGTCACAATACATATGGTGATGTAGAGCTGATAGTCAAGTACCTACCAGGAGAACTCCTCAAAAATTAACGGCTATGCATCGGGAAAAGCAATATTTTGTAAAAGGTGATAAGTTGTTGACATTATGGCCTTTGTAACTAGATAAATTACAAACCGACCCACTAAAAGGCGTGAAAAATTTTTTTTTGCAAAAAATTGAACCGAATTCCATATCAAAACACTACAAAACCAAAAATAACTTTAATTTCGGAAGGCGGTGTGAAAAAAAAGAAAATCCAAAACCAATAACACCGACTACCGAAATTAAAGTTATTTTTGGTTTTGTAGTGTTTTGATATGGCAGTGAATATTTATTTATTGGGATTTAAAACATTAAATATTAAAAACACTGTTAAACCTAACTATGTACATTAAAAAACAAATATAATACAGGCGAAAATAAAAGAGAAATTATAGGGCATCGAAAAATTCATCAACATCGCTATCAATGGGAAAAGTGCCCAGAACACTGGCCGCATTGTCACATTGAATGGCAATGCTGATTCTCGGTCCAAAGAAAAGGCCAGCCCTCTGGTCACTTGTGGAATCGACTAAACGTTTGCTGATGTCACGAAAGAAGTAGTATATGGAAGACGGTTCTATTTTTTATTTTTTTATTTTATACTATGTAGTGACGCATGCCTTGGCAGACTTTACTAAAGGCAACACTCATCATCAGCTCAGCCTTTTCCTAGCTATCTCGGAGTCGGCTTTCAGTCTAACTGGCTGCACCAGAATACTAATGTTCTACACCAGAACACTAGTGTTCTACATGAAGGATGACAGCCAATCTCTCTTCCACAACCCAATAGAGTCACGCCACCAATTTCTATGGTAAGTCGTTCGCAGCTCAAGCAGTACGGCTGTGGAATGTTCTACCCATGTCAGTAAGACAAGCACAAACCCTATCTTCTTTCAAAAACTTAGTAAAAGATCTTTGTCTCTCTCCTTAAATTGTTGTTATTATGTATGTCTTTGTTTCTTTCTTTTTTTTTTAATATATCGACGGTTAAAAGGTAATAGGGTATAAGCGACCAAAATCAAATTGTTCAGGAGAGCAGTTTAAAGTTTGGAAATGGACATAACTTTCTACAAAACGCAGTTTTTTGCTTGGGCATAAGTGACAAAAAAGTCATCACAGAGCAATGGGAGTTAGCGCATTCGAAAGAGTGGAAAATTTTAAGTAGAATGGCATTCATACGTCAATTTCGACCAAAATGTCGCTTATGCCCAATTACCTTTTAACCGTCGATATATGTTTTGAGAACGTCATTTATTGTTTTGTATTTTATATAGATAAATAGTACACCGTGGACTACCCGCGTATTTATTTTCTCCTTCTGTGTCAAATCCATCCAAAGGTTGTCGGTAAACGATCGCTTTTAGCGACAAGACCGCTCATTGTATCACCATCCATAATTTTGTTTTACTGTTATGGTGTACAATAAAGAATATATCTATCTATCAATATCTGGGTAACACGACACCCCTTGGCTATACTGGTCTCTGGTTTTCATCTTCGACCACATCATCACTTACCATCAGGTGAGATGGTGGTCAAACACGAACCTATTTCCAATAAAAAAAACCTCAAAACGAGTGACAACGATGCTCAAATGACAGCTGGGACCAACGATTTAACGTGCTTCCCGAAGCACAAAGGTATCTTGATGTGTTAAAATGACCCCCCCCCCCCCCCACACGGACCGAACTCGAAAATCATTGCTTAACCTTGAAGCGACAACCCACGCGGATGTTATTATTTAGCCACTGGTTCCTAATTAAGGCAAAACTATTAAATAACAATATCGTAAATTTAATTTATGTTAAGTAAAAGTAATGTACCTATGTAGTTATGTATGTATTTTGGTATCTATACTAATATTATAAAGCGGAAAAGTTTGTTAGTTTGTTTGTTTGTTTGCTTGAACGCGCTAATCTTCGAAAGTACTGGGTGGATTTGGATGAAATTTGGTATGGAAGTAGCTTGAAGCTTGAGGAAGGTTATATACTTTTTACCCGACTGCAAAAAAGGAGAGTTATGTTTTTACCGTGATAGAATCCACGGGAGCGAAGCCCCGCGTGAGTACTAGTTGGAATATATTTGGAAAACCTCAAGCGGCGTAAATATAGTCATCTCAGTGATAACTATATTTTCGAGCCGTTTGGGGTCGAAACTCTCGGACCATGGGGCCCGTGTGCTCACAGCCTTTTTAAAGAAATATCGAAAAGGCTCGTTGACGCTTCCCGCGACCCAAGGGCTGGCTATTTCTTTGGTCAACGGCTAAGCATTGCCATACAACGAGGCAATGCCGCCAGTATCTTCTTCAGTTCTATTTACCCGTACCTCGTGCCTCAACAGGTACGTTGCCAGCCGACAGCGTTGAGGATGAATTTTTTGATGCTTTATTGTAGTTTGTATTTTAGTACATAATTTTGTATATTTGTTGTAATTAATTGTTTAAATATATTTTGGTATTGGTTTTATTGTTTGTACTTTCCTGAGGGAAGAAACTAGGTTTTACAGTGAAAGTTACGACCTTCTGTGGAAAGCCTACTTTAAATATACATAATTATGACAACAGCTACAAATGGCTCGAAGGTCAGTAACTTTAAGAAAACCTTATAATTAGATACACTACATGTTATGTGTAAAATAACATCCAAAGTCAAGTTTGAGATGTTATTCAACGTTCACTAATGAAGATACATAAGTTATGTATGTAGCACCACTGGCGATGTTTAAAACATACCTATATAATTAAAAAACAAACATTAATTACTTTATTAATTCAACATAAATACAATTCGTGTAATATCTAGCCAACAGCAACTATCCCTTTTTTATCGGTGGGCAAGTCATCATAAGTATTCTCCCGCTCAGAACGGAGTGTCAGACTTCAACTGACTAAAAACCCGCCCTGTTTCTTCAGTTCCACTTAAGTTCCGGGGCCGCGGTTTCATGTTAGAGTATTCCTGCAAACCCGGAGCAACAACGATCCCTAATAAGCCGTCAGGGACTTGATGACGATAGTATGTCCATTTCGAATCCTATCAAGAAACATGACGCAGTACTCTCGCTGTTTCAGCGGCTTCAGGGGGACGGAAAAGTATGAATGATAGCAATATACGAAGGGTTGACAGGTAAACAGTTCTGGATTTGGTGGGTTTTTATGGGAGATCTATTAATCGAAAATCCGAATCAATCCCATTACTGGTTCTTGCAACAGACTAGGACTGCTAACTGACCTGGAAAAGGGGTCAGGTTGCCAATAATGAGTGACGTTTAAATCACTAGAAACTTACAGGCGTTAACTTATTTAATTGGGGACAACTTTTTACGGTATTAAATGAAAAAAAAATTAGAAAAAATATAGTTTTCTATAAGGCTTGTTCATACTCTGAAGAAAAAATAAAGAGAGAACGCTATATTTTTATTTATTATGTTTTTCTTAAGGACTTAAGGTTTGATCATAGTCTGGATAAATTTTCCACATGAAAGACATCTTAAGAATATTAGTTAATCATACCTCTTTCACACACTATTGTGTCACCCTCTTAATTTTTTTCAAATCAACAAGGAAGTGTCATTGATCCGCGGCGCACACTCGGCGCTCTCTACAGCGCATCTGTGGAGGACGCGTTGCGTCAACGCAGCATATATAATACGTGGCGGCGTGCCACACGCATCACACAACAGCAATCCTCCACCACAACAACATGAAAGCCTTCGTGAGTCCGTTATATTATTTGTAGTCAATAGTCTCCATAACTGATAACCAATTCTCTTTGACTGAACTCCTCAGTCAGCACTCGCAGTGTTTGGAAACTGTTGACGTATTGCACAGTGTAGAGTGTAGAAGTGGTTGCAGCAGTGAGTGTCCGGTGTACTGACGTGTGTGTTCTTGCAGATCGTCCTGTGCGCGCTGGTGGCGCTGGCGGCGGGCGCCGCGGTGCGCGAGAAGCGCGGCTTCCTCGGCGGCGGCTACTCCGGCGGCGGTTACTCCGGCGGCGGCTACTCCGGCGGCGGCTACTCCGGCGGCGGCTACTCCGGCGGTTACTCCGGCGGCTTGTCCGGTGGCTACTCCGGCGGCTACTCCGGTGGCTTGTCCGGTGGCTACTCTGGCGGTTACTCCGCGCCCGCCGCGCAGGTGATCGCCGTCAACAAGGTGGTGAGCGTGCAGCGCGAGGTCAACGTGCCGCAGGTGGTCAACGTGCGCAAGGTAGTCAACGTACCGCAGGTCGTCACAGTCAAGCAAGTCGTGCCCATCTCTGGTGGAATCGGAGGCGGCTACGGCGGCGGCTACGGAGGCGGCTACGGAGGCGGCTACGGGGGCGGCTACGGAGGCGGCTACGGGGGTGGCTACGGAGGTGGCTACGGGGGCGGAAACGGCGGTGGCTACTCTGGTGGTTACTCCAGCGGTGGTTGGTGGTGAACACTCTAGTCCACGGCAGCAAAAAATGTTATTTATTCAATAAAAGTTTTATAAAACAGTTTACGCTCTTATGAATGATCGACTCCTATGTAAAAATAAAATTCAAAAATATTTTCATTCAGCGCCACATGGGCACTGTAAAAATGTGTGTAGTAGGGTGTTCAGTCCTACAATCAGCGCAACGGTACTGGATGGCCGAACGGTCCACGGTACGTGTTAACGTTGCTCTTCAAACAAACTGTTACACAATAGCCTCTTGGGCTTCCCTTTAATGGTTAATAATTATAATCACTTACCCTTCTGAGCTGGGACGCCTGGCTTCGACCTTCCTGAGGCCGCGTCCGTGTGTGTGTGTGTGTATAGGTAATGAGTAATTGAACGTATAATGTGAGCAAGTGTGGATGGACGAAGGTTCTCAAATATGCAGGTCCTCAGCAATCACAGCACAATTACGTTTAGCAAATCTCGCGTGTCAGACAGGCTGACGACATTCGGCGTGGTAGTTCAAATTATCCCAGGTTTCCACTCAATTCGGGATTCTAGAGTTCAATTAGTCACTGATCGCGATTAATCTATTTTTAACTGCGCAGATTCAACTCGATTTTCCACAAAACCAATAAATCAATCTCAACAAGCAGGCAGTTAGTTTTACAAGAAACGGAAACGTCAAAGTGGAAAAAAGTTATAGACAATAGAATAATGTTGCCAACCAAAGGGTGCGTTCGGTTTCACGTTGGACAGAACAAAGGGCATACGATTCTGAAATAGCGGGAAACCGCACTATTTTTGCAGGCCTCACAACTGATATTCGCGGGACTTGCGGTACTGAAACTAATGAAATGAAACTAATCTCAGAAAAAATGACCGCACACGTTATTTTAAATTTTAAGACTTAAAAAATAGTATAGAATCACACAGTCATGCAAAAAAATAAGTCACAACATGGCCACAACATAATATGCCAGATTGACACCTACTAAATGTGAATCTAATATGCACTGTTAACAAGTCACTTACAAACTAAAACAAAACACCTACAAATTGCCCAAACTTAAATGTCAAAAAGTTACGAAACAATCGACAATTTAGAATAAAAAATAACATAATAAATAAGGTATAAGAAAATATTACACGTGTCTTAGGACCACCTAGTCTAGAGGTCAGGGTTTCTCTACCTTTAATTCTTTACATGTATCCTAGTTTTATGCAATCTGAAAAGATTCTCTTATGTATCTTACTTCTCACTAATATTATAAATGCGAAAGTTTGTGAGGACGTATAGAAAGATATTTGGTACTCTTTCACCAAAAACTACTAAACGGAACTGAATGAAATTTTGTAAGTAGATAGTTGACATCCTGGTATAACACATAGGCTACTTTTCATCCCGGAATTCCCACGGGATCGGGATTGACGTGGGAATCCTTCCCACACGAACGAAGTCGCTTCCAGAGGCTAGTGTATCAATAAATTGCTTTAGTTTTGTAAGGGTCATTTTTTATAAATAAATATAAATAAAATAAAATAAAAATCGTCAATTCGAGAACACTATAGACTCTGAGAATCATTTTAGATTAGTTATATTACATTATATTAAGTCAATTGGTCTATCTGTCCTCTCATATCTAAAAAACGGTATCTATTAGGCAGAGATTGTGAAAATCATTAATATAATTAAATACATAAATATTTTTATAAGTATTTATTTTATTATTTATGTAGATTTGTATAGCCTTTTATGTACTTTTTATTACAACTTCTATGGTTTAAGAACTTTAATTATTCCTCATAAAGAATTACAACAATTCACTTACTGAGAAAACATTTTTATAATATTTGAAGTGTAGTTAAGCATACAGAGATAATGGTTAAAACTACTTTGACACAACTGACGGATTCATTAAAAAAAAAAAAGAAATAAGTGGGTAAGCGGTTATTTGAACAAAGATCTAAAAAGTGATTCTTACTGAATGTGGCATATATTATGGCAATGTACTTTTTGTTCTGGGTGGACTAGTTACTAAGTAACTGGCCTTACGTAGCGAAAGTGAAGTTAATGTTGTGTGTATATCTTTTTTTAATATTTTGTGTATAAGAATACACTTGTAGTACTTATATGTTTGAAATATGTTCATAATTTTAATGTCCTCGTAAAGTTTTGAGTTGGCATTCGAAATTTGTAGTTAAATAGACTTTTGATTAATCTGTTTTGTGCTGTCTGTAGTATTTATAGATTAGGTAATCAATATGCGGTTTAACTAAAGAATTATAAATTATGTATCGTACTTTACTGGAAAGACATTTATTTATACTCTGAAGAGCTCCTGTAAGTGATATTAGTTTACATAATTTTTTTCTATATGTGAATTCTATATGTTATAAAAAAATTTTAGCAAAAAATAGAACCGACTTCCATGTCAAAACACTACAAAGGCAAAAATAACTTTAATTTCGGAAGGCGGTGTCAAAAACGAAATTAAAGTTATTTTTGCCTTTGTAGTGTTTTGATATGGAAGTCGGTTCTATTTTTTGCTAAACATTTTTTTTCACGCCTTTTAGTGGGTCGGTTTGTAATTTATCTAGTTACAAAAGCCATAATGTCAACAACTTATCACCTTTTACAAAATATTGCTTTTCCCGATGCATAGCCGTTAATTTTTGAGGAGTTCTCCGGGTACTTGACCATCAGCTCTACATCACCATATGTATTGTGACGAGCATAAAGTATTTAACATCCGTACTCAAGTAAGTAATCTTATTATTGAGGAGTTTCAGTGGCCATCTGTGGTCTTCATCATCAGTTCAATTTCCCTAAATGGTACTTTTCGGAAGCAACGGCTCAAGGTACTATAAGAAATACCCAAAACGCTATAGGTGTGCCTATAATATTTGAAGAGTTCCCTCAATTTCTCCAGGATCCCATTATCAGATCCTGATTTCGTAACAATGGGACCAATTAAAAAGTATACCCATTCAAACGCAAAAAGGATTTTTCAAATCGGTCCAGCCGTCTCCGAGTTATGAGGTAACATACATAAATAAACAAAAGTTCAAGATGAATTGAGAACCTCCTTTTTTTGAAGTCGATTAAAAATGTGATTTCATCATCAATTTTCAGTTGAATATTATCGCTATTTTTTTTTTTGTTTTTTTGGAATAATTAATACATAGTTCGTTTTATTAGTATTAATTGTCAGAAGGTTTGATCGGAACCAGTCATTTAATAAATTTAAGTCATTTTAAATATGGGGTATCATAGCTTCGACTGAGTGCCCAAAGTAAAAAAGGCTTGTATCAAAATGTCTCCCTTATGGCCAATTGTTGTTATATACTATTTATGTAAATTAAGAACAGACCGGTTAAGTAAAAAAAAAAAAAAAGTAAATTAAGAATAACAGGAGCCCCAGAATTGAGCCTTAAGTAAGGCACACCGAAACCGACAGGATTTGCTTACGATTTTCTAAATATAACCTAAAAATCTGTAGTGTTTTTCCTGTACTGTCGAAATCAGTCAATTTCTGCAATAATATGTCCGGACTAATTGTATCAAAAGCTTTTTTGAAGTCGATAAAAATGCCTAGTGGACTGTTTTTGATCGATTTTATATTTTATTTTAGTAATGATATCGACTGTTGCCGACAGAGTATTTAAATGAGGTCAAAATCCGTATTATTTCTGATATAAGAAGTTTTTAGATTTAAGAAAATTCTCACGTACCTATTGCACTTCCCACGCTATCTCTTCACCACTCATGGTTGACTGGTAGAGAATGCCTACGGCATTAAGTCCGCCTTTGTACCTATGTGCATGAAGATCGAGGTGTAAGTCGAGAGTGTAAATCGATCAAGAATGTAAATCGAGGTGAAAAGCGGGCTCATTCATAAAAAAAAACAATCATTTTTTTAAAGAGTTACCGTGGAATTCTTATTCACTTCAGTAGCTCAAACATGTAGGTTTTGCTGCCTGAAATCAGTGAGCAAAATGCGATTTTGCTCACTGAGTGAGACAAAGTAACTTTTTAATTTTTGTTTTCAGAAAGCCACGAATATCTTATTCAGCCTTGGGTTAATCGTACAATTCGAAACATTCACACTCTATCTCTTTCCCGCCATTAGAAAGAGAGAGAGACAAAGACCAGCCCTTTCGAAGTTCCGATTTTGAATTCAACCTCAAAGACAAACACGTTCGAAATTTCGTACTAACTGAAGAAAGTTTGCAAAAAGATATTTATGTCTTTTGATCAATTTTGATGTAATTTATTGAATTTTTAACTTATTGTTGTATTTGAACGAAAATAGGTATTTAAGTACTGAAAATAAAACTGATATTTAATCTGCAAATATTTATTTCTAGTTTCAATAATTTTACGTAATATATTTTAAATAATAAAATATCATGGGTGCTATTTCCGAACACGCCTTAATTTAAATAGAAGAGCGGGAATAAAATTTCGTGGCTGGCGTAAAGAGTTGAATAAGTTAAAAAATATTAAAATAATCGTAAAATATGAGTGAAACTAGCGACGAGAACAGTCAAATACGGTTGCAGAAGACTCAATAGAAAATAAGTCGAAAATCTGTAAGCGTATAGTGGAAACAATAAATCTGAATTCGATCTCGGATCCTTGGTCTCACGGCCGTCCACTTCCAACGACGCACGGTGTACTTATACAGAAAGCCGATCAGAGTCACCAACGTTTACGTTACGTTGTGATTGAGAACGAACAATGGTTCCTTCTCAATCCACCACCGGAACAGAAACCTTAACCCCAGATAATCAAACTCAACTCAATGCAACTTTAACGTTGCCAAATAAATCTGTTACTTTTAATTTTCAGAATTGCAGTAATTTTACTTTAAACTTTTAAAATGTTCATTACTTTGATTTATAATAAAAACTTATTTCAATCTATTCCTGTTCATTATTTTATCTCCTAAAGTGTTCTCGCTACTGAAGTGAAAAGTTATGTGTGTTACACGAGAGCAAAGTTTTTTGCATCTCGTGCCTTTGAATCCCTCGCCACACTCAGGATTAAAATTTAGAATCACTCGCTACGCTCGTGATTCAATCATTGAATCCTTCGCTTGCTCAGGATTCAAAATTAGCACTCGCAGCAAAAAATGACTTTGCTCTCTTGTTGCACAAATAACTATTGCGGGACTTCTCCATAGGAAGCGACCAATTTCGAACCGTGACTAACACTAACTTCTGACAAGTTATTAGTGCCCTTGTAGACCTATGTGAAATAAAACATTTTTATTACATATTATATCGCAACGCGTGAAGATGTCGCAAGCTGTGCTCGCCACTCGTCCACACCGGCTGGCCACCGTTCGACTCAGTGAATTAATGAGGTTGTGTTAATGAAACTCTACACCACATCTCTCACTCGTCGACATTACTACATTTGAGAGGAGCTTAATTGCGAGATTCGCGTCACACTGGAGCAGTGTGTAACGAAACCAGTAGCTATTCTAGAATCAACATGCATTTGATTGATTATGATTATGGAAGTGTAACGGGTGTGCCGGAAGCCAGATAAGAAAATGGAATGACGACCTGAGGGTGACAGTTGAACTAAAATGAAGAAGAAAACCTCATAAACGGGAACAGAGGAAGAATATGGTTTACGTGAACGCGAAAAAACCGACGTCCAACCTGACCGAACTGAGCATAGAAATACCAACTAAAAGGTGATTGTTAATAAAGGCTAATAAGTAATAATTTTCTAAATTTATAAATGCGAAAATTTTTGAAGATAGATGTATGGATTTTGTTGCTCATTCACACAAAAACTACTGAACGGATCTGAATGAAACTTGGTAATGAAATGAAATATTTATTTTGCAAATTAGTTATAAATAACACTTTTACACTTCATTTTTGTATTTTGGTTTAAGCTAGATGAGGCCGGTGTCTACTCTGCGAAGAAACACCGAAACAAACTCAGAGTCAACGTCTCTTTTGAGTCCATACAATTCGTATTTGTAAAATCATATGAGAAGCATGAAGGTTCATGTCT
Source organism: Tholera decimalis (assembly GCA_943138885.2). Lineage (NCBI taxonomy): Eukaryota > Metazoa > Arthropoda > Insecta > Lepidoptera > Noctuidae > Tholera > Tholera decimalis. The sequence goes on from OW964559.2 coordinate 44,713,301, forward strand.
GTTGTGTCTTTTGAGGAAAGGAGCACGCAGATTTGAGCGGATCTGTCCAGACATAGTAAGCATTTGTCAGTTATCGTGTAGCTAACTTCGATCTAGGAGCTCAACGATCTGACGAACAATACCAAAGTAAGGACATTTGGGTAGGCCACACAAATACTCAAACTGCCATACAATAATCTATAAATTATAATTAAAATAACAAAAAACAAAAATAATAACCTTCACATTCCTCACATTCACAATAATAAAACATTAAAAAAAAACGATAATATATTAAAATAAAAAGTACATACAATACTTTAGAAAGTCAATCATTTACTCAGCAAAATACTTATATAAAAAAGCCCACATAGGTAGGTATATCACTGGAGCAGCTCATTCCCAAGCCTTTTTGTCCTCAATATAATCTTTGACAGTGTAAAAAGCTTTCTGACATCAGCTTACGTTTTATAAATAATTTGAATTTATGAATGCTTAGTCCTTGTATGTGGCTAGCTTGAATATTTTATTATCGTCTTAATATTTTATTATTAAGTCGCGGTTAGTAGCTAATACATAAATAAAAATGGATGCGTAAGCAGATTGTACTAATTGTCGTCGTGCTAGAGTAATGTTGTTGCAACACATTGTCCTAAAAACTCTTTTGTTCCTTTTCTATTATCATGATGAAGTGATCAAGTTATAGAACTTTTTGTTGTTATAAGGTGACATGAGATCGTTGTAATCTCACCGCGATATAACTCACTAACTGGGCCACTAACTAGGCATTGATCTAATCGGTATCTATACCTATTGGATACAATATAAACCACTTTTTGATTAACAAATCAATCAAAGCATGTTAATCTCTCGAGCAACCGCAATGGATCTCTCAATGCGGTTGTCAAATATTGCAATTTAGGTTACTAAGTTAATTAAAACAAAAATTTAAATAATTAAACAAGTTTCATTCGATTTTTGTTGGAAATGAATTCTTTAATTATTCTGTGATCAGAATTGTAGCAGTGGAACCTGTATTTGTTCAAGAAGCAAAATTATTACATAGAGAAGTAACTTAAGTAGTAGATAAGTATAGCTCGCAGGGTTAGTGCAGCACGGGCCGATCTCTGGCCACCGTAGGCGCGGGCTTACGGACTGCGAGTAAGGGTAGCTCACCGTCCGGAAAGGACCAGAACTTAAGGGCAGCTGAAGGAAAAGGATGGGCTTTTTGTCAGTAGAAGTCTGACACTCGGACGAGAGTGTCAGACTACACCCAAAGCGGGAACAGCTATTCGATGATTTTCCCATAAAAAAAGGGTTAATGCAGCTCGTTCAGCTTGAAAGCCTCGCTGGTCATTAAATTCATTTTATTTATTTATCAGATATCAAGACCCATAATAACCTTTAAAGCAAGAGTGAACAGGCATCTTCTGGGCTCACTCGTTCCATCGTAGACGTCATCCGTCGCTTACCATCAGGCGAGATCGAGGTCGAGAGTGGGCTCATTCTGAATAAAAACAAGAAAAGATAGTTATATATAAACTATGTTAGTAGATATATACAAGGTTGTGAACTTTCACCTTACTTCACAGTGCCAACCACAATTTGAACCCAGAGCGAGTGTGAAACAGAAATATATCTACCAAGTATCCGATACACTGATATTTGGTAGATATAGTTCTCATGATGTCATTGCTGCTACGCCGTAGGTACTCTGCCTAACAGAGACAATATAATAAGCTAGATATAATAAGCTGGACGCGCACACTGTCTGTGCATCTGGTAGTTAATTAGATAAGATAATTTTATAAGAACAAAAGACATTTATTCAAAATTCATGTGTACGAAAATAAATAGATAGAATATACTTTATTGTACAATAAAATTTAAACACACCTATTTAACAATATTGCTCATTCTATGGTTACAATGGCGGTCTTATCGCTGAAAGCTATCTTCCAGGCAACCTTTGGATAGCCACATTAGTTCATACATAGACTGTGTCGCCATTTTTAACGTCGAGTCTCCAAATGGGCGACGATAGCGCTCCAAATAATTATTACTGAATAGAATAGAAACTACATATTAACTGAAACTAAAACACTATTTAATAATAATAATAATTAATAATATAGTGCATGTGATGTAAGCCTTTAATTAATTGTTGCATTTATAAATGCTTAATTAATATGTAAGTTAATTTATGTATATGTTTGGTGTTTACAATTGTTGGCTAACTCAAATGAATAAATAAAACAAGGTGAGTGTGGGATTTTGTGCATGTGGGAGTGATATGTGTGCGTGTAGTGCGTGTCGGTCAGTTATAAGTATAGAGTGGGCTTATATGGTACCACAAGAGCACACTCCACGCAACATTTATTTGGTATGCATGTCTACGCAAGGAAGATGGAGCAAATGAGGATTGACTGACGAAGCTGGTACACGGTGTGTTGTCGATGCAGCACACGACAACATCCTCAATATATTATATTATATTATACAGCTTTATGCTGAAAGCTTTAGCCTTATACAACGTGTAATTTAAAGGGTATATACATACCAAATGCATGGCTTCTTTGGATGATAACAAACGATATGGCAAGGGTTTTCTAATCCTAAGTCTACGTGTGTAGAACTTATTACAAATACCAATACACTGATAACAGAGACCGAGTTTTTCAAATTAAGAAGAACGAAGAGAATTATCGTGTTATTGGCAAGTGACGTGGAAAGTTATTGACCCTCGTAGTGCTGTGATACGTTTGTTATGATTGGTATTCAAGAAATATATGAAACGGATAATTTGGTATCAATTCTTTGAGTCAGTTATTTTGAGCTGAAACTGTGCATAGAGACTCCATACCAGATGTTGTCTTCAGCCCTTTTGGATAGATATGGGGTTTTCGTTTGCACATTGTATATTTTAACAGAACCTCTTTGGAATATTATCATTTAATTAATGATTTTTCTTATTTGTTTTTTATTAACAGACAATGGATAGTGCGAGTCAATTTTATCCTACAAAATAGGCGAAGAGTCGAATGGATAACTCGGGCGACATTACCTAAGAGTGTATTTTTGCCGCGCTTATTAGTATGTACATTAGAACCTGTGTCATGCGCTTTAATAAAAAAAAAATACTGTAGCAATCTTTTATAGAGCAATCTGGAAATTATTACTGAAAACTGACAAAAAATATTTTTCCATCGCTAATATGTTATCAATTCTGATGCAAATGAATTCATTTAGCGAAGGCCTTTATAATAATGTTGTATTTCATCACTATTCTCGATTGTTTCTTCGCGATATCTGGTAACTGAACATGAACAGCTCTATTATTTTATTTAACATCACCTTGATACACATTCACTGCACACATTCCTCAATTACATGTAAGTGCCGAATGTGTCTGTCTGTCCGGACATAATGCAATAGTTAACCGGTTGCAGATATCAAGATGTTAAATGCAACAGTGCAGTGCAAGCGTAGTAGAAATAATATATCCTGATTGCAACTAAATACTAACAAACTATCGGTTATATTTCGGGGAGTGTGCGATGGAATTGCACAATCTAATTACATCAAGCCCGTTCCATCATCGGACTACAAGACAAACGGCGATACGCCATCGTTACATGGTGGACATCCCACCCATATGCCCTAAACATTTTGGGAACACTTTCAAAAGGCATAAGTACGGCTAAGGAGTGGAATTCCTTGCCGGAGTCTGTGTTTTCTAATAGCTATAACCTGGGGGTCTTTAAGTCAAGAGTGAATTGGTTATTTCTAGTTAAACGTGCTTCATCTTCGACCAAATCGTCTCTTACCATCAGGTGTGATGTGGTGGACAAATGTGAGCTAGCCATTATCTTTAAAAATACATGTCATTGATCGAGCCGTGTGACGCAGATACAAAGCTTACTTTACTTTGATCTCAAATTTGATTTTTTATTTAGTGAAAGTCATAGTTTTTTGAACTGTAGGTACTCCTGAGCTTCAAGGTAACAATGTGACCATCTCACAGCAAAATAATACCACCCACACCTAACGATAGCTGTTATATTTATTTAATACTAGCTTTTGCCCGCGACTTCATTCATATGGGAGGTTTTTGCCGCGTAATTCCCGATCCCGTAGAGATTCCGGGATAAAAACTACAAATGTCCTACCCAGGATTCTAAACTATTCGCATGCCAAACTTCATCTAAATCGGTTCAGCAGTTTGGATGTGAAAATGTAACAGACAGACAGAGTTACTTTCGCATGTATAATTTTAAGTATAGTATGGATAAGAACAGCCACACGGGTCTACTTTCTTCACGGGTCTAAGCTAAGGCTAAGCAACACTAGCCGAAGTCGATCCATGGATGGGTGATTATTATGTTTGTATGGCTTGATATCTCCATGCCTCGATCCCGGCTGTCATTTATACATCTTTAACAGTCATTACAGATACTCAGAAGCAAGAAAATACTTACATTAATTTTGCCTAAGGGTATCGTGTTCCCAAGCTACTGTGTTGTGGAGATCAGACAGACACTCTCTCCAAGAAAATACTCACTGAATAGATGAATAAGGTTGGAATGGTAATGTGGGCGTGGCGAGCGATTAATTCATTCACAGCGTTTAGTGCGCTTCGAATTACTTCGGAACATAGAGCTCTGCTTTAAAATGCCGTGTTGTGCAATTATAACCTGTAAAACAAAAAGTCAGACCGCAAGTATAGAGCGAGGAGGTATATTTTTCCATAGGTAAGTCGAAAATAACATTTAATTACAATTTTATTTGTAAAAAACATAAAAATATTCTGATCACTATGAAATTCCGAACATAAACAACATTATTGCAACAAGTTACAAAAAGTATACATTGCCCGATGTGTACTCGCTTAATCAACGCAATGGCCAAGTCCGCTTACAATGTACTGCATGCGTTGCGTCCTCCACACTTCAACCATTGACGTTTCGTCCTTTGCCCTGATTGGCCGTGATGCACGGCGTATGTTTATCGACAGTGAGTTACAATCAGTAGTAAGCTCTCGATTTAAGTGTGTGTATTTTATTTGTGTGCGTATTTCGCATACGTAACAGGCCTCTTGCTTGTAGTGGAGCTAAAGAGTGGGAGACAAGCGGCGACACGCGTTCTCATACAAATCAGGAACTATTTCCTTTCTAACCTCTTTTATCTGTTCTGTGAAAATACTAGTACCTATTCAGCTGCATCCAGTTAGACTAAAAGCTGACTCCGACTTAGTTGCGAAAAGGCTAAGCAGAGCAGAGATATCACTCGAGTCAAGAACAGAATTTAAAAAAATTGTCCAAGTGTGAGTCAGACACGCCCATGAAGGGTTCCGTAGTAACTACGCCAAACAACTTTTTTTTTCATAGTGTTTGTATGAAATACAAAGTTATATTTGAGGTTTTAGAAAATGTGCTATATCTCAAAAACTGTTGACCCGATCTCGTTCAAACCAATTTTCGTTGAATGTTTTTATTAAGATCTACATAATACTTTTTTTTATTTTTCACTCTATTATTATAGAAGTTAGAGGGGGGGACACATTTTACCACTTTGGAAGTGTATATCTTTTAAACGATTGACTTTATGAAAAAAGTTCTAGGAACCTCAATATCATATTTAAAGACCTCTCTATAAATATCTCTCACGTAGGTTTGATGAAAAAATATATTTTTAGTTTCAGTTCTATGTATGAGGAGCCCCCCTTAATTTTAAATATTTTTTATAATTTTTTTAAATCGGAAATCGGTTTTCCGAATACTTTTTTTTTTTTTTTTTTTATTTAGAATAGGTTCGCGTTTGACCACCATCTCACCTGATGGTAAGTGATGATGTGGTCGAAGATGGAGCACGCTTACCTAAAAGTAACCTATTCACTCTTGACTTAAAGACTCCTAGGTTATAGCTATCGGGAAACACAGACTCCGGCAGGGAATTCCACTCCTTAGCCGTACGCACAATGAAGGTATTCCCAAAACGTTTGGTGCGTATGGGTGGGATGTCCACCATGTAACGATGGCGCTTCGCCGTTTGTCTCGTAGTCCGATGATGGATACTTGTACTTACCAAGTTTCACATGTATAGTCCTAATAGTTTCGGAAAAAAATTGCTGTGACATACGGACGGACAGACAGACATGATGAAACTATAAGGGTTCCGTTTTTCGCCATTCGGCTACAGAACCCTAAAAAGAAAACATTTCTCCTCAATAGAAATTTCGCCTGTGTCGTGAACGCATTTCTACAAAAACCCAGACAAATACAAATATTGTAGGCCATACAAACATATGTCCCGGAGCGGGCATCGAACCTGCGACAAGCAGCCGTAGCAGTCAAGCGATCAACCACTGTATCAACTGTGTCGTCAAAAAATGATCTAACAAGTATTTTGAGCAGCTCTAACATACTTATTAGATACTCATGATCATATTTCTGTTCAGTCTTTGCGTATCTGTTACAGGTAGCCGTAACAGATAACAGATATTCTCATCAACTGACAACCCTGATGGCCCTCCAGTCTAGCGGGATGCAGCGTTTACCGAGAGGTATCGGCCTTCGGGGCTCTCCCAAATACAGTTCTTGTGCAAGACAACATGGATTGAGTCATTCTTAGCGCTGGATCTGTATCATGTCAACATGTGATAAACATTAACATGTTGCATAATAATCTCTTCGTAAGGTTTGAACAGCGACCTTGTTAGGACTGTATCTCGAAACTAGTGCAAAATAAACATAAAGTTATTTTAAAACCTTACACATAATTTGATGTATAACATGTTTTTCTATCGGTTACATTTCGGGGAGTGTGCGATGGAATTACATAATCTAATTCCGCCAAGCCCGTTCCATCATCGGAATTCAAAACAAACAACAAAAAAATTACATGGTGAACACCCATCCGAGAAAAAGTGCCTGAAATGCTTTTCTAATCTCTGCAAATTCTGCAATGTTTCTCTCTCTTTCTCTCTGGAACTTTGAATCGTCGAGTGTTTCACGCCGACGAGTTTGAATTAACGCGTCGTTTTAGTATGTTGCGATGATTTTTCGTTCGAATTACTAAGAGCATAAAAATGTATTGATTTAATTCGAAACATAAAGAGATTTTCTAGGGAACTTGTGATAACTTTGAATTATAGAGAGGTTCGAATTAACGCAGGTTTGTATTAACGAGAGTCGACTGTATGTAAATAAAATTTAAGTGTTTGTGTTTTCAAACTAACTGTGTTTACTCATGTGCTTATTTACACTACCTACACTAAAACATCAACAAACCTTTTTAAAATTTTGTCAGGCTGGCTGTCATTCTGTCTTTTGTTTGTCCGGGCTATTCTCTGGAATAGCTGGACCGATTTCTACTGGAAAATACGACGAAATTGCGGACACAGCTCGTATACTAATAAAATACTATACTCATCCTAAAATATTTTTGGGCTTTACATAAAATGTCCTAGAATTTAATAATTAAAAACGGGTCAAGTGCGTGTACGGCCAAACACAGTATGGGATTTCGCCATGTCAACAAATGTATCTTCGGAGAATACTTTGAGATATATTTGAAGCCCATTGTGGTTTTTTATTTTGTACCCGACAACCGTAAAAATTCACTGGCACTAGCTTAGATTGTAACATTGAGTTTATTGTCGTCGAATTGGTTTTAAATTTATTTATTTAAACTTTATCAATAGTGGTACAAGGGCAGACTTAATGCAACAATTCATTATCTACCTGTCAACCTTTAAGTTAAAATGTGGTGGTGTAAGGTTAAAATGACCACAATGTGATATGTGTAGAAGTACCTAAATAAAATGTCATAAATTGACGAAAGAGTATACAAATAATATATATATATAATAATAAAATAGACATATATGCTAAAATAAATTAAAAGTAAACAAAAAGGTTATGTTTATAAATCACACCAATAATGAATTAAAGTGAGATTTGCAATTTTCATGTAAGTACACACACTTAATCTTAATGGGTTGTTCGAAAACTAGTTAACTACTGGAGTCGGGTAAAAATAAAAAGCATACTTAGTTCAGGACTTTCCTTTTGAACCTCATTATGCCTATTTATACTACTAATGCATACATTTCATACATCTAAACACAACAGTTATTATAGACCTATCAATCGAAATACAGAAAAAAATATACAGACACAAAGGAATACTAAACTTATTTCGAGAAAAGAAAGATAAACCCTATATATAAAGTTCTGAGGTCCTTAGTTTTAAATGGAACCGAAGTAGGTAATCGCAGTTCAAAGAGGTGCTTCCATGAAATGCTAATTAATACACTTATGGTTTATACCACAGAAATAAAAAATATAGGAGAAGTGGTAAGGGGGCGTATCGGTGTCCGCGCGACATGGCCACAGGGCTCATGTCACGGCGATCGTGATAACATATATGAATACCGAGTTGTTCTGTGGTATCTTGTAAAAACCGAAGCCAAAATCAAAACTATGTGAATCATGGAATCACTTACCATATGTAAGTACAAGTATTTTACAATATTTGTCTTTAAAATCATGAAAAACAATAAATCGTAAAATATTACTTGGTTTTACTATGTTATTTTTGTTTTCAAATATCAGAACGACTGTACTACTTTTGCTATAAATACATTGCTCCTTAACCACTACCTGAGTTCGTCACTAAGTAACTGGACAAGCAATGTAAAAATAACATACGAAACTGTATTACGCGGATTCATCGCGTAGTGAGGCCGCCACTTCTTGCGACGAATTAGTGATGTGCTTGTGAAGATCAACTAACGTAGGCTATCGACAGCAATGTCGATTGACGAATGAAATATTGCTATTATAGTTTAAGGGTTTTTCAACCGACGACAAAAAAAGGAGGAGGTTATCAATTCGACGCGTATATATATTTTTTTTATGTATGATCACCGATTTACCGTTTACTCGGAGACGGCTGAACCGATTTGGAAAATTCTTTTTTTGTTTGAAAGGGTATACTTTGAAATTGGTCCCATTGTCACCAAGTCAGGATCTGATGATGGGATCCTGGAGAAATTGAGGGAACTCTTCAAATATTATAGTCACACTTATAGTGATTTGAGTATTTTTATAGTAACTTGTATAGTTGCATTCGAAAAGCACCATTTGTGAAGTAGATCTGATGATGAAGACCACCGATGGCCACTGGAACTCCTCAATATATAAGTAGGAATAATAAGTAGTTCATGTGTTCCGCTTCGATTACTTGAATGTGGATATTAAGCACCATATGCTCGTCATAATGCATATGGTGAAGTGAAGCTGATGGTGAACTACCAGGAGAACTCCTCAACAAATAACAGTCCAACATTGGGAAAAGCAATATTTTGTAAATGAATATAAGTAGTTGACATTTAGGCTCTTGTAACTAGGTAAATTAAAAATCGACCAACTAAAAAGAGTGAAATAAAAACTTTTTACCAAAAAATTAAACCGACTCCCAACAACACTGCAAAGTGAAAAATAACTTTAATTTCGGAAGTCGGTGCCAAAAAGGAAAATACAAAACTAAAGGCCAATTAAAGATCGATGTAAATAATGTTTTTTTACTTATTTTGATTTTTTTACAGAGTAGTAGAGAAATGCGTAACCAATATTCGTACAGTAAGTTATTTTAATTTTAAGTTAATAATCGGTGGTGTTTTTCGGTTTAGAATTATCGTATGTTATGCCTTATCCTATGTTGCTGTTTCTTTATTTTTGAATGGTTTTTGTATTTTACTTCCGTTGAAGCTTCGAATGCGTTATAATAATCGGCATGGTTCAGATAATATATTTGTGAATTTAGCTTAAAATAAGTCAATATATTCATGCTATTTATTTGTTATGCATGGATGTGTGTTTGTTTTCATATATTTAACAATTTCTCTACTAACTAGGATTTTTCTTATAACAAAAACCTATTATAACCTACTAAACTATTACCTGCGGGGTAATTGCGTGACACACTTACAGTAGGAATCGGTTTCATTATGCTAAATCAACAACACTCACTGTGGTATTTACGTTGTTGAGCAGACAAATATTTCGAACATATGAAGCAATGGATTAGCAATATACGTCAAAATCATTCAGATCTTGATTTATAGTGTGTTACGTAATTATTGCGATGCTTATTATATGGTGACGTTTAGAAGTAGCTTAGGATGTATGTAAATGATAAATAAGTGGTTTTCGTACTTTTCAATTCTTTTTCATACTTTTGCTTCCCAAAAGATGGTAATATAAAAAAGGAATAGATTGATGCCACAGGCATGCCACCTAACTGGTACCCTACAAAAAATAGCACCATAAATGCTCGGTTCACTTCAGCGCAGAAATGTTCCAGCCTCTAAAGAAAAGTCGCAGTCTTTTTGAATGGACAATTCCAAAATTAAGAGTACAACTGATTTTTGCAGAAGTGGGTTAAATTTTATTTTATTACTGAAAGCTATTCTCATGCTTTAGGGCATTCATAAAATCAGTCATTCAACTTTTCAGGATTCTATACAACCTATACGGTTGGTATGTTCCGATCAAGAGCGTAATGTAAGTTAACATCAACTTCTATTTGACCTATCACTATGATAATTAAATATTAAGATTTAAGTCGAAAGCGTCAGGGTAGCCCTTAATACTTGGTAGGTAGTACTTAATAATAATTATGTAATTATGTTATGTTCTTAATAATATATTTATTGTTATTATAATATTTTCTGGACATGCCATTTTTTATTTGGTTCATTTTCAGGTGCCCAAAAAAAATTTACAATAATAAATGGAAGAATCGATAACTTTCCGATTTAGTCAATCACTAGCGTATATGTAAAATAAATTGCTTTTGCATAGCACAACGATAGCGACCGATGTTTTTGTGTGGGTAAGTTCTACGGTGCATGGTAAATACACGCTGTGTTTGACGGAATAAGGTTTATTATTGATTGTATAGTACGTTCTGATTTAAGAAATGCGGGTGTGTGCGCGAGTGCGTATCTATTGATTTTATTAAACTGCATGTGTAGTTGTTGCCCCGCCCAGCGCCTAACTGGAGACACATGGTTCCGATATAATTTCGTCTGTTGACCACATCTCTTATTTATTTTATCTATGGTTTATACAGAATGGAACCATGCGTTACATTGCGAAAATCTATACCAAACTAAAGTGCTTCAGAAAATAGCTAGTATTAATTCCGCCAAGAATTAGATGATAAGCTTCCTGTATTCCCGTTGTCCCCGTAGGCCATGTCCGCGTTAAAGGGCACAAAGGGGATTTAATAAAATAATTAAAATTAGTTCCCGTTGTCCCCGTACGCTGTCCCCGTTAATTTCTTGTAATATATGCTTTTAAAATTATGCCCGTTGTCCCCGTTGAGTTAAAATGGGTATGTAGAACGGATGCAATAAAAAAACACCACATTCAAGCAAACCACAGTCGACACGTGTTTCGCCTCACCATTCAGCATCATCAAGAGATGATGACTCGTCCACTGCTGCGCCGCGATATTAACACACACATTGAACACATTGGTTCTTAGGGCGCGTTTCCACTATATCGTGACGACAGAATATTTATTTTTTTATTTATTAAAAAAAGTTTTAATAAATAAAAAAATAAATATTCTGTACACACATTGTGTAACATTTTGTGTTGCATAAAGATGCAATACAAAATGTACAAAGGTGGACTTAATGCCTTAGGCATGTGAAGGTGGTGATCACAGAACAGATAAAAGAGGTTAGAAAGGAAATAGTTCCTGATTTCTATGAGAACGCGTGTCGCCGCTTGTCTCCCACTCCCACAGCTCAACTACAAGCAAGAGGCCCGTTACGTATGTGAATTACGCACACAAATAAATTACACACACTTAAATCGAGAGCTTGCTACTGATTGTAACTCACTGTCGCTAAACATGCGCCGTGCATCACAGCCAATCAGGGCAAAGGACGAAACGTCAATGGTTGAAGTGAGAGGATGCAATACATTGTAAACGGACTTGGTCATTGCGTTGATTAAGAGAGTACACATCGGGTAATGTATATTTTTGTAACTTGTTGCAATAATGTTGTTAATGTTCGGAATTTCATAGTGATCGGAATATTTTTATGTTTTTTACAAATAAAATTGTAATTAAATGTTATTTTCGAATTACTGATGGAAAGATATACCTCCTCGCTCTATACTTGCGGTCTAACTTTTTGTTTTACAGGTTATAATTGCACAACACGGCATTTTAAAGCAAAGCTCTGTGTTCCAAAGTATTCCGAAACGCACTAAACGCGGTGAACGAATTAATCGGTCGAGCTATGATTTTCGTATCATAAATGTGGCGCGCCCGCTACGCCCACATTACCATTCCAACCTTATTCATCTATTCCGTGGTGGTGATGCATAAAAAAACACTAAGTAGATTATATATTCAAAGTAAAAGTTGTATTACAAGTATATATATACAGGGTTAATTGTAAAACACCGAAAATCTCTCAGGACTATGTTACTAACATCATAATCAACAACTTTTGTTCTATAACTTTTAAAAATTCGTCATATTTTAGTTCACCAGATTTTCATACAAAAATAAAAATATTTAAATTGAACGCCCTAAATGTTACGGAATCTATGCGAAACAAAAGAAAGTGATAGTATAAATCGTTTTCTTTTGCTTCGCGTAGACTTCGTAACATTTAGGGCGTTCAATTTAAATATTTTTATTTTTGTATGAAAATCTGGTGACCAAAAATATGACGAATTTTTAAAAGTCATAAAACAAAAGTTGTTGATTATGATGTTAGTAATATAGTCCTGAGAGGTTTTTGGTGTTTTACAATTAACCCTGTATAAATATAAATTACTTATGTATATATATACACATATATAACTTAAATAAACTTACATACATACGTATCATAACACATACCAATATATATCGAATATCGTGTCGTTAAAAACGACGTGGCTTATATATTTAAATGGAGGCGTTCACACATAGGATAACACAATTTACGATCGTCCACGACTTTTTATGCTGAGAATATAAATATTGAAGGTGGGAGAGCAGCTAGTGACGACGTCCAACGATAAATTAAACGTCACGACATAGTGAAAACGCGCCCTTAGTCGGTTGCGTGGAAGTACGTATCTGCAGCCAAACTTGACTGTCCAATAGTTTATATACTGGTACAGAGAACTAAGTCACTACTGACTTTAGTTTATTAATTATTCACGGTGCAGGACTGCCCAGCTTGAGCAGAGCACCGACGTGTCCTCACGGCGACAATAGGCGGAGACCTCTCGCGCCCGGCCTTGGTCGAGGCCATGCTGCGGGGCGAGAGGGAGTGGGAAGCGGTCGCCTCCTTCTGCGAAGCAGTCATGCTTCCGAAGGAGGAGGCTGGCCGCGTGAGGGAGAGGATGGCGTCCTCCCTCCAGTCCAGCCGCAGTGGTAGACGCCCACGGCGTCGGACGTCGGCCGACGATCTCCGGCCACCGTAGGCGCGGGCATGCGGACAGCGAGTAAAGGGCAACTCGCTGTCCAACCATGGACCATGCCCGGGTCGACGGCGCGGCGTGTTCCACGCGCACCTCAAAGAGCGTCAGCAACATGACGAGGCCCCCTCTGCAGAGGGCCGAAGCCCGCCGGGGTCGTGGGACTCATCCCGTTACCGTGGCCCCGGTATGTAAAGGGTTATTGAAGGAACACCGTGGATTTTAGTCAGTAAAAGTCTGACAGTCCCTCCCACCCTGCCCGGAGTGGGAGGACTTATTTGATAATTTTACCACGTTAAAAAAAAAAAAAAGTTTATTAATTATTAGTTGCTTGTATCGTATATATATTTTATTGTGATAGATTGATTTGTCTTTGTATGAATTAGTGTTGGTCAAAAATCAGCCTTGGTCTTGCAGTCTTGGTCTTGTTCTTACATTTTTGTAAGACCAAGGACCAAGGCCAAGACCACATAATTTTAACAAAACCAAGACCAAGACTTATCCTCCAAGATTTGAGCAAGAACAAGACTCTTGCGTCTTGCAGTTAGGCTAGACTGTCGATTTGGTTGTATTATTATTATTAAAAAACTTTTTACCAAAAAATTAAACCGACTCCCAAAAACACTGCAAAGTGAAAAATAACTTTAATTTCGGTAGTCGGTGTCTTTAGTTTTGTGTTTTCGTTTTTGGCACCGACTTCCGAAATTAAAGTTATTTTTCACTTTGCAGTGTTGGTGCGGATGCGGGGAGATAATAGCGGTAACTTCTCGAAGGACCAATGGCGGGGATATAATTTGGCGGTGAAATATTGACCACACACAGTAATGAGCTGACCAGGATGGGAAGTAGATTGCGAAGGGAGAAGATTTTGCACGCGTGCTGAATCTCTTCCTTCTTGATTTGAGCACTTCACTTTGGTCTTTATTTTGTCACACGTGTGGCCACCACGGATAGTTGATAGTTTGTAGATTTATAGATATATCAGCGGATTTATTATCTCGGCGCGGCGCGGGGAGTCACTTCTCCGGTGGTTTCTTGACGAAGACGATAGACACAATATTGCGGAAGTAATTATACTTTCTCGAATCACAGCATCTGAGCGGTGATTGGTTGGCGATGAATGCGCCAATCAGTGGCGCGTGCGGTGAACATTTCTTCTCTCTCTGATTTATGGTAATAGGATAGGCGGGAAGGAGATATGGTTAGCTCAAAAACTGCGGTCAAGAAATATCTGTATTCTAATATGTAAGATGCGTTCGGAAATATGATGATAACAACATAATTATACCATTAGAGGTGCGTTTCGAAATGTGACAGTAGAAAATTATAAATTTTCGTATAATATGTGTGTGTTTGTCTTTATATAATGAGAGGTGTAGACAGGAGCGTAAGTACTGTATCTAAGTAGCCTCATGTCACTGCGTAGAATGCCAAGCCGCCTCGAACCGCGTTTGTTTTTGTGTATGTTATAAACTTGATGTGAGTATATTGCTTACATATTATTGTATTATTTATAAAATTGTTGTTCATCAAGCTTTTGATTTTCTAAAAGATACTTTTTTAAATGTAATTTAAACATATATCTTGTTTTCAGCGATCTTATGGGAGGCGGTTAATCATTCCAGCAGTGAGTGGCGGCATATTTGAAACATCCACTGAATGCTGTGGTTCTACGTCGAGACAACGAGAGCGGTTTAGACGTGGAACGAGCGGAATATTCATAGCGCTCATGTCTCCATTTGAGCTTTTTAAACAAGTAATCCGGATTTTGGGATTGCATGACACCGAACATTAAGACTGCTAAGTGTAGTTTCCGCCGTGCAGCCATTTTTAGAATCATATTCTTGTTTAAATATGGTGTGATATGATGCCTCCGGGGTATACTAAAATAAAAACGCGCGCACGCATTCTGTACACGCTGTATTACACATTCTGTACGGAAAAGGAGACACGACCCGTATACTATGTCACAATAATTCAGCTTGGATAGTACTAGGCTGTCCACCAATCTCTTCCTCATTGCTACACTAAGGAGGTCCTGTACCCTGTACAGAATCTTCAACCTATAAAAACAGTTTCTTACGACGCCACTGATATGATTCTCAAAACCAAGTTCTGGGTCCATGACTAAATCTAGGTTGCATACAATTTCTACCCTTTGAATGATCTCTCCCCTGATGTCTACCAGAGGTTTCACAGAAAGAATTGAATTTATTTGATTTCTGCTTCCCATGATTATAAACTTAGATTTTTGTGGGGGTCAGCACAAGTGAGTTATCCATAGACCACGAAGCGAATAATCATACACATAGACCCATGTCATTACTTTTTTCCGTCAAGATAAGTACTTAAGTGGATAGATAGATAGATATATTCTTTACTAGCTTATGCCAGCGGCTTCGCCCGTGTCGGAAGTTTTTCCCGTGTAAATCCCGATCTCGTGGGAATTTCACAAAATCCTTTCTTAGCGGATGCCTACGTCATAACATCTACCTGCATGCCAAATTTCAGCCCAATCCGTCCAGTGATTTGGGCTGTGCGTTGATAGATCACTATGTCAGTCAGTCAGTCAGTCACCTTTGAGTTATATATATATAGATTGTATACCATAACAGTAAAACAATAAGGACTTTACAACTAAAAAGGATGATACAATGGGCGGTCTTTTCGCTAAAAGCGATCTTTTACAGACAACCTTTGGATGGATTTGACACATAGGAAAAAAATAAACACGTGGATAGTCCACGGTGTACTATTTTCATCTATATAAAAACATAAAAACAATAAATAAGATTCTCAAAACATATAAATATAAAAAAAGAAACAAAGACATACATAATAACAACAATTTACGAAAAGAGATAAAGATCCTATACCAAGTTTTTGAAAGAAGGTAGTCGTGGGTTCAGACCTCACCTGTGTCAGTTGATATTACGAATTTCTTATTAAAATTATTTATTTGGTTGGTATTTAAAATGTCTATGTGAATTCAAGCTCAAACCTACTCTGTTACGTTGTTCTAAGATCTAAACTAACGTTTAAAAAACAGCAAGACCAAGACTGGATAAGTCTCGTCTTGGTCTTGCATTTGGGCAACACTAGTACGAATAAATATTGAATTAACGTTTATTAACGTCGTAGACTTCGCGTGAATTAATGAATGTTTGTTACTTTATCACAATAAAGCTACTGAACGGATGTTGGTCATAAGTAATATAAGTAATCAGAATAACACATATCAATTATAAGTAGTACTTAAAGATCTTGTGCAGTTTGACATGAGTTACGCCGCGGGCGGCAGCTAGTCATTAGTAGGTATGGCGATCTAGATCAATTAATCGAAGAATCGATTCTCAGAACCAAATAACTATTTTTAAATCGGTTTTAAGCACTGAATCGTTCTCAGGTACACAGAAATCGAGATTTTACTTCCTTTTCTGTTTAAAAATGCAGCCATTTAAAAAACATAAGTTTCGCACGTAATTAATCATAAGCTCTATAAATGACTCGATACTTAACGTATTCAAAAAGAGAAGCCTTTGTTTGCAAATGAATTCAATTCAATTAATTACCCACATTTTACCACTTCATGCCCAAGTGCGGATCCGGGGGGGGTAGGTCATGGGGGTCATGACCCCCCTGGGCTGGGTCCAGGACCTGGGTGGACCGCTAATTAAAATCGTTAAACATAATGTTTTCATATATTTTTTTCACAATATAGATTTTATTTAAGTACTTTCAATATTTAATTGATTTAATACTTTGTTTGACGGCAAACGCATTATTCGGGAACGAACGCATAGAAAATTTGAATTTTACCGCGCCACGGCCGCCACTTTTCATATGTTACATTTCGTGTTACACTTGCGCGCGCTTTTTTTACCCTAATATAAGATTTTTTAAATATATTATGACTACACTACCTGTTAGTGTAGTGACAGCGGAAAGATCTTCCTTTACGTTACGAAAAATTAAATCGTGGCTAAGAGCTTCAATGGTTGAAGAACATCTAACCGGACTGGCACTTCTCAACGTCATTTCGCCGCATTCACGTTTCGCCGCAGATATGATCTACGCCTACTCCTTTCTTAAGGTGAATCCAGACGTAGCCACACCGCACGCGCCGCAGTCTTCGCATTCGAATTCTTTATATGAAGTTCTATGCAACCTCGCACACCCACCCGCGCCGCAGTCGCCGCAGTACCTGAAACGATCGAACTCCCCAAGCCGCAGCTGATGACGTCATTCGCATCCACGGCGCGAGCAGTGTTGCCAACGTAGGCGATTTTTCGCCTTTTAGGCTACTCACGAAGAGAATCGGCGACGAAAAAACATAAAAGGCGACCGGTCGCCTCATAGGCTACATCAGTTCAGGTTCAAGGTTGTCTGGAAAGTGGAAGATATCGCTCTCAGCTAACTAAATTGTTAGCATTATTGCTATTTAAGTGTGTTTCAATTATTGGTGTACAATAAAGTGTATTCAATCTGTCTGTCATAAACGAGCTTAATAAAAAAATTGGCCAAGTGCGAGTCGGACTCGCCCATGAAGGGTTCCGTGGTAACTATAATAAATATAATATACTTAATATATTTAATTGAAAAAAGAAAACAAAAAACTTTAAAAATTTCCTAAAACTAGCTTATTTACAATTTTTACAACTACGCCAAATAACTTTGTTTTTCATAGTATTTGTATGAACTACAAAGTTATATTTGCGGTTTTAGAAAATATACTGTATCTCAAAAACTGCCGACTTGATCTCATTCAAACCAATTTTGGTTGAAAGTTTACATTAAGATCTACAAGATATGGTTTTTTAGATTTTTCACTTCATTATTATAGAAGTTAGAGGGGGGGGACACACATTTTACCACTTTGGAAGCGTATATCTTTTAAACGATTAACTTTATGAAAAAGTCATTTTAGAAACCTTAATGTCATTTTTAAAGACCTGTCTATAGATACCACACATGTATAGGTTTCATGAAAAAAAATATTTTCAGTTTCAGTTCCATGTATGGGGAGCCCCCTTTATTTTAAATGTTTTTTAAATTTTCTCTTAAAATCGGAAAGCGGTTCATAGAATACATTTATCTACCAAGTTTTACATGTATAGTCCTAATAGTTTCGGAATAAAATGGCTGTGACATACGGACGGACGGACAGACAGACAGACGGACAGACATGTCGAAACTATAAGGGTTCCGTTTTTTGCCATTCGGCTACGGAACCCTAAAAAACATGTCCCATGCAAATTAATGTAAAAGGTTTGCGATACTAGGACAGAATGGATGGCACTCACTTTATTTATTAGAAAGCATATTATTTATACGCATAAACTTTGGAATTTTTCAGATTAGAAGCGATCTTCACACAATAAATATACGCAATAAGCGTGAAATTGTTATACCCAAATGCAGGCTAGCCAAGACTAGCAAGTTATTCTTCATAAATAGCATACGCTTTTATAACAAGTTACCAAACTCTGTGTCTGTGTGAAAATTTAAAACCCTTATCAAAAAAGCATATTTTAGATTGAGGACTACGTTGAAGTCATGATTGCTTGGCGATGATTCCTTCCTTCTGCACAATGTGGCTCGGGCTTATTGTGATTGCGTTATCAACTAGTCTCATAAGGCCAGGCAGTGCAAAATAATTTTCACGCAAGATCCGCCCCCATCCACCCCGGTTAGGCCGTTGTATATTAAACGCTAACGCAGCAGTAATAAAATTGAATATCGCGTGCGCTCTTTCACCATGTTGGGTTTCGAAACTGCCGTTGTGTGCTAAACGCTAACGCAGCAGTAATAAACTTGAATATCGCGTGCGCTCTTTTACCATATTCGGGTTCGAAACTAAATGTTGTAAGTCTCAATTGTTATATCGTTTATAACTAAAGTAATAATTGATCTAGAGAAAAAATGTCCTACATTTGGATAATAAACTATATTTTCTTACTGTTAATACTAATTTTAGACATAAAAGCCGAGTAATCTTGACTAAATTTTGAATAATCTTTAAAAAAGACATGATTTTCGATTAAAAAATGAACCAAGCGAAAATGTTCCAATTACAAAACTGGTCTAGACATGGAAAGAAAAAGATCCAATAAATCATATACTAAAGTTATATCGATGCTTCCGACAACAAAGGTCGTAAACACCAAAATAGCACTTTTGGTAATCAACGAAAAACAAAAAATAATTTAGTTTTTGGCTTATATCTTTTTAACTTTAAAAGTTGTAAAATTGTGTTCTATACAAGAAATACGTAAAATACGATGGTGTTTCATAATATATTATTACTATTTATGTCAAAGCCTTATTTTAAAAGTTAGCTTGGACATACACCCCAGAAAATTCAAGAAGTTGGTATTTACGACCACTAACAAATCAATGGAGAACGATTTGTCTAACGGAAGTTAGAAGTATGCACCAGTTTTTAAATACAATAGTTCTGGGTTTGGTTTTAAAAACCATATACTGAAATAAAAATGAGTGTAAACACCACGATCTGATGCGATGGTATGTAACAAACATGGAAATATCTGAAGCAAATCAATGAATTTAAGACTGTAAGTTGAGTTTTCATTATTTGTAATAAAAACAATAAAATAAAACACAAATTGACATAATTAAAAAAGGTTTTTTATTCATTGACCGTCATTGTTTAATCAAAATAATGGTTAAGCAAGGCACTAATATAAATTCAAAGTAAAAAAATGTCTAAACCAATCACTTAAATTTCCATTAGAGGATCTTGTACATCAATCATCATCATTGTTTGTGTCGCGGCTCGAAATTTTTATACCTTTAGGACCTGGCAGGTCCTAAAGGTATAAAAATACACTTAAGTAAGTATATTATAGGCATCGTCCCGTATAATTTAATCAAGCGTTTGTTACAAGATGCCTATAGTGTTCTACCTCCAACGGCGTACCTAACCAGCCAGACATAATTCAAAATGTTAAGTAATCATTTTGTTTCATTGATTTCAAGAAGATTTTATAATCACGACATTTTTTTAAAACGTATTGATAATGAATTACAAAAAAATATAAGTAAACATTCTACCAAGCTTACTGCTCTAATAATTTTAATAAACAATGCCCATTTTCACCAACGCCCTTAAAAATTTAGGTACCTAGTTCATCTTTCTAGATCTTGTTTGTTCGGAAAGCTTCTGTACTATGGTCTACCTAACTTTTAGTGTCGTTGGTGAAAATGGGAAAGTGTTATCGACAAGATAATAAAAAAGTAGATGCAAAACATAATACGACGACGAGTTATAGAAAATCAGGTCTTCAAATTTCTGATTAATAATCTTCTGTCATTGGATAGAAGATTATTAACCAGAAATTTGAAGACCTGATTTTCTGATAGAAGATAATTAATCAGAAATTTCATCTTCCTCGTCAGTCTCAGGAAGAGTATCAATGACATTATGAGACTGACAAGGAAGCTGTTTGTATTCGGCATGAAACCGTTTGTGCATATATCGTTGCAGATCTTTGTATTAAGCTGCGGTAATTGGTAGTTTATCCGCATATAGCTGTTTTGGAGTCAACTGCTTTACTCGATTATATTGTAATTCTAACATTTCTTCTGTATTTTCTTTTGATTTATTCTTCCCTTTTCCCTTTCTTTTACGCTTGACATCTTCGAACAACTTATTCGATGTGTAATTGCATCTTCTTTCATTGAATACTTGAGTTCTATTTGGTTTAAATTGGTCTTTCTGAAAGTTGCTACTCTAATGTTTCTCCAATTAATATTCTTTAAGGTTTCTTTTGTAAAAGTGTTTGATGCTATTTCACTCCAGTTCAAAAAATCTGAGTAGTCCATCACATTGACTATATAAGGCCTTGGCCGCTTTCTAGCTGATTGAAAAAATGAAGGTCACTGATATGGACTCCAAACTATGATTTTTTAACTTCCCTCTCTATTGTAGCGTGCATTGAATCTGCTGGCATATAAATATGTAATATGTGTGTAAAAAGTTTATTTGGATAACTTGTAAGTTTTTAGAAAACATTAAATAATAATTTAATGTGGCTAGAACGGTTTTATTTTTGTTTTGTCCCCCACACGAGTCGCAATAGAACAGTAAATTCCGAATGCCTTTTTCATCAGCAATTTTTAAATATTGATACAAACAAGTTGCGATTTCATCACTGCCCTTTTTTCTTTATACTTTTTGTGTTACGACCCCTTTTTAGTATGAAAATATTAACAAAATTAGGAGTACGACCTACATAATTCAATTTTCAAACCAATTCTCCAAGACCAAGTGTCATTACGACAATTGTTTCTCAGCAGAGCTTACGTTTTAAAAATTATTGTGGGGTGTAATTACAATTAATTATATATTCATGTTTTTACGACCGACAGCGGTTTGTACGTTGTATTATACGACCTGCACGGTTATTCGGTTCTAAGCAATATGAGTTATACATACCCTCTTTTCTAAAAAATCTTGATTATACTAGTAAAAATTTTGGGTGTAAAAGTATTTTTTTTAGGCGAATGTTTTTTTCACATTTTTAGATCGACGCAGCGCCAAAAATTAAGTAGGACTGCATTCTTAACTCATTTTCGCCAAAATGGCGTTTACGACATTTGTTGCCGGAAGCATCGATATTTTGATTGTATGCGTGATTGTTTCAGGATATTAATACAGAATTACATACATTTTAGGGAGCCTCCTCTTAACAACTCCACTTTAGTAAGGGTGTCTTTTTATTTTGTTTGTTTGTACTTTTCCCTACGATAATCCATCCGATTGGACAGATTTTTTTTTAGTTTTTATTACTAATAAATAATAAAAATTATATTGTTTAATTTTACAATGTATTCATTTTTCTTTTTTTTTTAAATTACATTGTTTGGTGTGAATTGGTAACTATCATACCTTTTAAACGAGTATTATAGATACATTATAAAAATGAATGAAAAGAATAACTGGAGTTTCTTGCCGGTTCTTCTCCATAGGAATCGACCAATTTCGTGCCGTGCACTAGGTTGTGTCGTTTTATAAGTTGCCATGTAAAATAAAATATGTTGAGTTGAGTTGAGGCCACCTTTTTGTTTATGATTAGTTAGCTTCGGGGAATACCCTGAATTTATCTTTATCTGTAACCAAATTTAGAATGCAATGATGTGATAAGAATTAATTCTGTGTCGGGGTCTGTGCTTTCTGACAGCTATAACCTGGGAGTCTAAACACTCCCAGATTATAGCTAAGAGTATGAATGAATAGGTTACTTCTAGGCAAGCATGCTTCATCTTCGTCCACATTATCACTTTACATCAGTTGAGATTGTGGTCAAACGCAAACCAATCAACAATAAACTTTAAAAAAAAAATAGTGTAAACGTAATTATCTTATTAAACTGAGTGAATAGTTCGGGCCAATTTCAGTTATTATTTATCATTTTCATTTCGCTTCGTACAGTATTTGTGTCAAAGTATTCGTTTCACGAAAAATTATTGGCGCATACATTATGCCCGATGAGTAGATAAAAAAAATACCAGCATTTAAAGCAAGTAAAGTAGGTAGAAATAAATTCATTTAAACTACATTTTTACTGATATTTTAGGCTACATAATTAGGCTACCACTGACTGAAATTCAGCTATATTAGGCTACTTAAGCTGTGAAAAACGGGCAACATTGGGCCCCGCGTTGTTGGCAACACTGGGTGCGAGCCGAACCGGAGCTGGAGGAAAGAAATCAAGTGCGATGCGTGCGGCGACGGGAACGACTGCAGCGACTGCGGCGCACCTTTTTCACCTTTCTTCTGCTGTTGCCTGATGGCCGTCGTAACTTCCTCCAAAGTAATAGGTTCAAGTAACTCTTCCCTAGGTTTAGTTTGCTGAAGGGAATTAATGTAAGTTATATCAGCAGAGCGATCAACATTAAGATGGTCATTCAAATGTTGAGCCCAGCGTTCCAATATATCGTCCTTGTTGGCGAGAGATACTCCATCTAGTGACTTTAATGGTACGTTTACATTTTCCTGGTACCTACGACTCTACGAATCTCGTTATAAAATACACTCAGCTGTTGTATGTCTATAAGGCAGTTGTCCCATCGCCAGCGAGGAAACGATTAACTGTCGGCTTATTTCTCGCTCAAGAAACGTACAATAGATATACTTTCTGTGTAAACAAGAAAGATGCATATTAATAGTCAATCGCTGACTGTTCACACTGCCGGCGAGTACTCACTTCACTAGTTCCGTCGCTGAGCGACAAGAGCTGTCAAAGATAATACACGCTCAGCGGCTAAACTATCGGAACAACACACTCGCTGCTCACTGCTCGCCAGTTCGTTTTCAGATGCTAGCTCTACTCGCTACTCGTTCATCGTCGGCGGTGAGACAACTGCCTGAGAGACAAACCAGATGATAGCTCAGCGACTAAACTATCGGAACAACACACTCGCTGCTCACTGCTCGCCAGTTCGTTTTCAGATGCTAGCTCTACTCGCTACTCGTTCATCGTCGGCGGTGAGACAACTGCCTGAGAGACAAACCAGATGATAGCTCAGCGACTAAACTATCGGAACAACACACTCGCTGCTCACTGCTCGCCAGTTCGTTTTCAGATGCTAGCTCTACTCGCTACTCGTTCATCGTCGGCGGTGAGACAACTGCCTGAGAGACAAACCAGATGATAGCTCAGCGACTAAACTATCGGAACAACACACTCGCTGCTCACTGCTCGCCAGTTCGTTTTCAGATGCTAGCTCTACTCGCTACTCGTTCATCGTCGGCGGTGAGACAACTGCCTGAGAGACAAACCAGATGATAGCTCAGCGACTAAACTATCGGAACAACACACTCGCTGCTCACTGCTCGCCAGTTCGTTTTTAGATGCTAGCTCTACTCGCTACTCGTTCATCGTCGGCGGTGAGACAACTGCCTGAGAGACAAACCAGATGATAGCTCAGCGACTAAACTATCGGAACAACACACTCGCTGCTCACTGCTCGCCAGTTCGTTTTCAGATGCTAGCTCTACTCGCTACTCGTTCATCGTCGGCGGTGAGACAACTGCCTGAGAGACAAACCAGATGATAGCTCAGCGACTAAACTATCGGAACAACACACTCGCTGCTCACTGCTCGCCAGTTCGTTTTCAGATGCTAGCTCTACTCGCTACTCGTTCATCGTCGGCGGTGAGACAACTGCCTGAGAGACAAACCAGATGATAGCTCAGCGACTAAACTATCGGAACAACACACTCGCTGCTCACTGCTCGCCAGTTCGTTTTCAGATGCTAGCTCTACTCGCTACTCGTTCATCGTCGGCGGTGAGACAACTGCCTAAGCCACTGTAAGAATTACGCCTTCTCTTGCCACCGCTTATCTTTCGCATCTCTCGTTAGTCTTCTCTATTGAAGTGCTTTCCTGGAATCATTTGTGAAGTTTTCATTTCAAGTATTATTGTAAAATTTCATGTTTGTAGCTTGTTTATTTCGTAAGTTATGCAAAAGCAAAGTTGTACTATTTCGACATACATAGACTCACTGACTCACTGATCATCAAAATAGAACTAGTACTTCCCATAAACCTAGGGAGCTGAAATTTGGCATAGAGGTAGGGTTTAGTGCTTATATGAAGGGAAAACTATCAAAACTAAGATCATGGAAGATCTGGAGTACCTTATGACCCTGAGGAGAAACCGTAACAGACCAGCCAAACTATTGAAATTAGCCCTTTCTTTTGAAATTTAAAAAATTGAAGGTCTGAAGTATCTGATGAAGAACCCTAAGAGCTCAGCTGAACTATGGGAGATATGGAAATGCGCTTTGACAAAAGTTATTCAGAGTGACGAGTCCCTTCTACTGATATGTATAAAAAATTTAAGGTCTTAAGTATCTGATGAAGAACCCTTAGAGCTCAGCTGAACTATGGGAGATATGGAAATGCGTCTTGACAAAAGTTATTCAATGTGACGAGCCCCTTCTTATAAATGAATATGGGCAATACGAAAGCTTATAGCCAATATACAAGAATCGGAACCGGAAAAAAAGAAAAGAAAGATTACTATTAAAAAAAAAACTACACCAAAAAAGAAAAAAAATACAATTCTAATAAGAAAACCTATAATAATGAAAGGTATAATTAAGAAACTAATCAAGTAAAAAATAGATTTCTGCAAAAAGAACTGAAATCCCCCTAAAAAAATCCTGTAAAAAACTAGCCAAATCTCGCCTAAGCTGCTTGTTTCTCTATAAAAACTAATGAAATCTCTAAGCAAAGCGAAGCCAAGTCTAAGGATCTTTACTGCGATTTCTTTATTAATACAGTTAGATTTTATGTGACTTGGCCGTTGACTTCGATGTACGAGTATTAACTAGTAAAAGTGCATAGAGTATGTTCAACGGCCGGTTACATAAAATCTAACAATATTAATAAAGAAAAAGAGATTTCATTAGTTTTTATAGAGAAACAAGCAGCTTAGGTAAGATTTGGCTAGTTTTTTACAGGATGTTTTTGGTGGGATTAAGTAGTTGACCGTGACCGCTTAGTGCACTTGTAATTGTATCGTCATTCTCATCAAACCAGTCATTCAATTTAGTGTTTCTATGGCCCAAGATTTGAGAGCTTGTTTCCGTGAAAAAAGATGTTACGGACTACCAAATGGTCTCCAGGTCATCGTTATCAATATTCAAGGAATTAAGAATTCAACCGTTTTCTGAAAATTGTCAGTTTCCAAACGGTATGACTTGATCACCTCCATAAAAACGTACCTACTGAAGTAGATGAAGTGATAACGCGTTTCGGGAGAAGCCGTAACAGAAAAGTTGATTTTGTTATTTAAATATGGATGGGTATTTTTAAGTCCAGTACTGACATTTATTAATAAAATACCTGCTGTTTACTTGTCTCTATTGTTATCAAAACTTAATTATAACTTCTTGTGACTTGACCACGACTGTGTGACCGCCCCCTAGCGCCAAAACTGAATCCGCCCTTGTTCATGCCGTTAAAAACTATATCCCTAAGATCGATTATTTTTTAATTTTTATTATATATGAATATAAAAAATTTTAACAAAAAATTAAACCGACTCCAAAAAAACACTGCAAAGTGAAAAATAACTTTAATTTTGAAAGTCAGCAGTAATTTTTTGTAAAAAAGTTTTTATTTCTAGACCGAGATCGTAACACAACAAAAAAACGTGATGGTGGCGGGGTCCTCATCGCAGTGTTGCGGGAACTTCGCTCGTGTTTGCTTAGCGTTTCTAATCATTTGCATAATAACTCCACCACCTGCATTGAGCATCTCATGGTGGGATTTCCGAGTAAAAATAACAGTGCAAAAATGCACGTTATTAGTGCAGCATACATACCACCATGGGTGACCGCAGATATTTATAGCTCTCACTTCGACATGCTGCAGGACGTACTGAATGAACCTGACGTGATGACTGTACTCATTGCTGGAGATTATAATCTTCCGGATATTACTTGGGAAGTTGCCCTGCCCGGTAGTCAGCAACAAATCACTGGCATGACTTGCACAGGATCTTCCCCTATATGCTCAGAACTCCTTCAGCTAATGTCAACCTTAGATGCCTACCAATATAACAGTATAGCTAATAGTAACGGTAAAATTCTCGATTTGTTCATTTCTAACATAATTTGCACTTTGAGCCCTCCGATAGATCCCTTACTACCTATAGATCCACACCACCCTCCGTTTGTTGCGATAGCCCCCTTAGGTTTATCAATGCAAAACATAAAAAGAAAACCCTTAAAAAAACATGATTTCCGTAAGGCCAATTATGATGTTATCAATGAACAAATCGACGAAATCCAATGGTCCGTCCTGTTGGATCATCTCTCTTCTGAGGAAGCGGTGGAAAAATTTTATGAAGTGTTGAGCAACATTGTCTCAGTGAACGTTCCTCTAGTAAAGTCTCGAGTACTTAACTTTCCTGTTTGGTTTTCTCCTCATTTAATTAAAACTTTCAAAAAGAAACAGCGCCTCTGGATAAAGTGGAAGAAGTTTAAAAATATTAAAGACTACAATATGTTTGCCGAATACCGATCAACCTTTAAGGAAGCTTGTAACTCATGCTATTCCGCGTACATCAAATCCGTTGAGGATAAGCTCACCTCTAATATTAAATGCTTTTGGAGTTATATAGCTAATCGCAAAGATAAATCAGGTATCCCATCTACGATGCAATACCAAAACCTTAAGTCGAGTGCTCCAGACGTGGTTTGCAATATGTTCTCCGATTACTTCCTGTCGGTATTCGAACCCGCATCGCCCACATTGTCGACATGGACCCCGCCAACTCACTGTGACGCTAACATCATAATCGAGAGCCTATGTATCGATGATTCTAAATTACTTCAGGAGTTAAAAAACCTCGACCCGTCTAAAGGGGCTGGCCCTGATGGATACCCAGCACTATTCTTTAAGGCTACCGCTAATAGCATCTACAAACCGCTTCATATAATTTACAATAAATGCCTGAGTGAAGGGGTGTTTCCCGAAATATGGAAACGGGCCAATATAACGCCTGTACACAAGGGAGGCTCGAAACATGATATTGAGCAATATCGACCCATCTCAATTCTATCGACCTTGCCAAAGCTCTTTGAAAGACTAGTACATAACGAAATCTATCCAATCCTGCACAACGTATTAATTCCTGAACAACATGGTTTTGTTAAGCACCGATCTACTGTTTCCAATTTATTAATATTCACCAACTATCTTTTTGAAAACCTGGACAGACGTTTGCAGGTGGACGCTGTTTACACAGATTTCAAGAAGGCCTTTGACAAGGTCGATCATGAAATTTTACTTAATAAAATTGCATTTAATGGCATACGGGGAAACTTGCTCCGGTGGTTTTCATCCTACATTCAAAATAGAACACAAAAGGTTGTTGTGAGTGGCCATCAGTCAGATACGGTATCTATAACCTCCGGTGTTCCGCAGGGCTCAATCCTGGGACCACTCCTATTTAATATATATATAAATGACATTTGGAGATGCTTTTTAAGTACAAAATTTCTTATGTATGCTGACGATATGAAAGCTTTTAAAATTATTAATACAATAGAAGACTGTCTAATGTTCCAGGAGGACTTAGATAGACTCTCAGCATACTGTCTTGAGAACAAATTACACTTAAGCGTCTCCAAATGCCATTATATAAATTTCACAAGAAATAAATGTGTCACAAATTTTAAGTACAAGCTAAATAACGCCTTTCTAAGTAACACCACTATTGTAAGAGATCTTGGTGTTCTATTTGACAATAAGCTGTCACTTAATCAACACGTGGAGAGAATTGTAAATAACTCGTTTAAGATGTATGGTTTTGTCCTGAGAGCAACTACCGAATTCAAACGGCCCTCCACCTATCTTTACTTATACAAGACGCTTGTACGCTCGCAGCTCGAGTATGCCGTCTCTATTTGGAACCCGTTTTATAAGAAATATATAGATATGATAGAGAAAGTCCAGCGTAAATTTCTTCGCTCCATGTACTATAGGTGCTACAAAAGGTGTTTGTCATATTCACAATTACTAGATAAATATAATATGTTAACATTAGAATCTAGACGTAAATTTTTAGAAGCCAACGTACTGCATGGTATAGTTCATAATTACTTCGATTCCATTGACCTCACAAGTAAGTTATGTTATGTGGTCCCCCGCACTGTGCATAAGCGTAGAGTCCGTGCAGGTACATTGTTCGCAGTAAATACCTGTAGGACTAATTCAGGACTGCGTTGCCCTATTCGTCGTATGGTGGAATCTTATAATAGCAACTTCATTGATATTGATATTTTTGTATGTTCCAAATCGAAATTTAAGTCCAATGTTTTTAAAATCTTATCCAATGCTAATAAGAAATAGTGTAAGTCCTTTATTATTATTAACTTAATACGAGTATATGTCAACCGTTTTAATTATTTATATTAATGAATTGTATGAATTTGTAATTGTATTATAATGATGATATATTATAATGATGTGATGTCAATTTCCTTATTTAACATAATTTCAATTCTTGTGATAGTAACGAATAATCCTAAATTTTAATTTTTAGTTTTAATTAGTTCTTTTTTTTAACGTGTATTTCATTTTAAATAATTAATTAATTGTATTGTATTTACTTCATAATCTATGTTTTTTGTTTGTTTCTTTTTTACTTCAATTTATCTACATATCTGAGTAATGCTAAATCTAGTGGCACTTTTTACCTTATCCTAATATTGTTAACATGCGGATAATGTAGTGGGCTGCAATATTGTTAATACTTCATATGTATATTATTGTTATTTGTAGACGTTATATATTGTAGCTGTTTATTGTCCCATAATAAATAAATAAATAAATAAATAAATTTCTTTCTTTTTACTTCCCACGGTTACTTCTATTGTTTTCAGTATATGTGCATGCTCTATCTGTATCTCTATTTTTCAATAACTTGTGTATGTCAATAAATAAATAAATAAATACTTTACCTACACCAGATCCTGACTTGATGACAATGGAACTATCTTTGAAGTATATACCCTTTCAAACAAAAAAGAATTTTCAAAATCGGTTCAGCTATCTTCAAGTAATCGCTGAACATACATACTTACCTACATAAAAAAAAACGCGACGAATAGAGAACCTTTTTTGGAAGTCGGTTAAAAATCTCAACACAATTCGGAAAAACATATATTTTTGACGAATGGATGTTTTAGAAATCGTTATTTGTGTGAATCGATTTACCATCCGTAGTCAGTAACGCCGAGTATATGAGTGACTTATACAACGTGTAACGGAAACCCCATATCTATCCAAAAGGACTGAAGACAACATCTGGTATGGAGTCTCTATGCAAAGTTTCAGCTCAAAATAAGTGACTCACAGAATTGACCCCAAATTATTGGTTTCATATGTTTCTTGAATACCAGTAATAACAAACGTGTCACAGCACAGCACTATGAGGGTTATCACTTTCCACGTCACTTGCCAATAAAACGATAATTCTCTTCGTTCTTCTTAATTTGAAAAATTCGGCCTCTGGTATCAATGTATTGAAATTTCTAATATGCTCCACACATCTAGACATACGATTAGGAAACCCTTGCCAATGCGTTTGTTATCATCCAAAGAAGCCGCGTACTCGATATGTATATACCCTTTAAATTACACGTTGTATAAGAATAATATACATAAATTATTTTGCCGTGGGAAAAAGTAAATCGATCCTGATGAGGACTTCCGCACTTATGTGTGTATGTAGGTACATAGCATGACAAGCGTTCTACACTAACAGCTTTATGAAAAATATTAAAGTATGTACCTTACATTACGGTTACGAAGGAACGGAAGAAGTTAATCAGAACGTTTAAAAAAATATCTTTCATTTGCAAATGTAAACAACGTGCAGTTGAAAACAGCTGTGCGCACGGAATGAGCGGGTGACGTCGCCACACCCGCGCTGCGTTTTGACAGGTTTTGGATTTATCGTTAGGGTTCATCACGCACGGCTGGGTACCATCCACACTTGGTTGATATACCGTCTTGTCGTACCAAGCGCTTCTCTTCCACATTTATTGTGCGCACAGCCAAGCTGTGGAATTCTCTGCCGGCTTCTGTGTTCCCTGCCACTTATGACCTTTCAGCCTTTAAAGCAAGAGTAAATAGGCATCTTCTGGGCTCGCTCGTCACATCGTAGACTTCATCTATCGCTTACCATCAGGCGAGATCGAGGTCAAAAGCGGGTTCATCCGTAAAAAAAAAAATCATTGGTAGGTAATCATAATATATTGGGCCCAGTAGATAGCCACCTTAAACACGACCACAGTGGCGTTTATCAGGTCTTCAAAGGTGCGTATTTGTGCATTTTGGACACTACAGCAGATGGGACATGGTTTGCTCAGGAGCACCGCATTCGCACTGGATGTTAGTGTAGTCTAAGATCCCCCATTTTGCTAAATTGTGCCTGCTGTGGCCTATTTGGGTGCGCAGTCGGATTGCTTTCCAAACTGGCCACTGCGGGTCTCGTCCGGGTGGCAGATGCTCCTGGGACTGAACGAAGTTAGGCGGTGATGGAAGTATTTTTTCCCACAACTCTTTTCTTGCTTGTCAATGTTGGTTTTTAATAGGCTGAGTGCACCGAAGAAAACTTTTCCGTCTCTTGAGTCCACCTTGTTTTGTTGGGTGTCCGGTTAGAGTGTTTCTTATTTGCTTATGAATTTTGATTTATATTTGATCTCTGGTTGCAAGAAAGAACGTTAAATATGATTATATCACGCTCTGTTTAGTATGAGGAAATGAAAAAGGAAATTCTGTTGCCATGGCTATAAAACGTGTAACGGAAACCCCATATCTATCCAAAAGGGCTGAAGACAACATCTGGTATGGAGTCTCTATGCACAGTTTCAGCACAAAATAACTGACTCAAAGAATTGATACCAAATTCTTGGTTTCATATATTTCTTGAATACCAATCATAACAAACGTGTTACAGCACTACGAGGGTCAATAACTTTCCACATCAATTGCCAATAACACGATAATTCTTTTCGTTCTTCTTAATTTGAAAAATTCGGTCTCTGGTATCAGTGTATTGGAATTTGTAATAAGTTCTACACACGGGGACTTAGGATTACAAAACCCTTGCCATATCGTTTGTTATCATCCAAAGAAGCCATGCACTTGGTATGTATATACACTTTAAATTACACGTTGTATAATAAGTTAATGCCCTCTACAATACCTTTTTTTTTCGGTAAGATATTCATCAAATGATTCCCCCCGCTCTGAATGGAATGGAAGGAAGTATTGTACTGACTAAACACTCACACTGTTCCCTCAGTGGCCGTTGCATTCCGGGGCCGGGGCCGCGGTATATCAAAACAAAACATTCGTGCAAACCCGTAGCCTATTAAACATACCTACTATCACGTTTTCACATAGTTATCTAAATTAAAAAAAAAACACTAATAAATATAGATTTTTGTTAAGCTACTAATAAACATAGAGTTTCCTCCTATTGTTGTAGTTTGTAAAGCTTTGCATAATCAAAAAATATACTATAGAACCCTATGCAGGAGAGTTAACGTCACGCTTATTTTTAAGGTTTTAACATTTTGAAAATACCTAAAATATATTGTTACGCAACCAAAGCCGGTTTTGAATGTCATGTAAACTTGACACGTAGGTGCAAGCCAAAGGTAGGCTGCACACCTGACCAATCCGCGTCCGGCGACCAGGGAACAGACCTTTATGTCTATCAGGTCTACCACAACTACAACTCTGTCTTTCATTATTATATATCTTTGACAACGACTAGGCTTAAACGAAGGGACAAGAAAAGAATTGGCTCGAAACAGCAGCTCAAAGTCGCCACGTCGGACTATAAACTGCGTATGCACCGCGTGCATCATCCGCGATGCGCTTGCGTCCGCTGCGACATGTGACAAATGTGCATGCTACTTAATAATTAACTTCAGATCAGGTTCATCAGGATATTAAAACATATATTATGATGCATATCGTACATGTCATTCGAACTTAAAAACAAAAAAATCTCTTCCCTCTGTTGTCAGGTGCTGATGCATCTGTAAGAGGTTATTCGAAGGTTGAAGTAAACCTGTGTAGTGTGTTGATGTGTCATGTCTGTGTTGGTGGTGCGTCACGTGTCCTATATAACGGAGGTCGGCGCAGAGCTGAGCATCAGTCACCGACTACTCATCTCACCATGAAAACCTTTGTGAGTACCTTCTTATTTATAAAATATTACCTATCTAGATTTCAATAAGGCTTTTTGACAAATACGAACCTCCCGCCTCGAGTCGCTGGAGACCTGGTGCTTTGCGTGTTATTGTTATTGGATTTTTTTTAACACCGCCTGTCTCAGGTCGCAACCCCCTAGACGGACAGTGTTTAAGTTTGTGGAAAAATCTTGTATATAATAAGAAATATCTCGATTCCTTAAATTTTCATAGCCTAGCTCGTCGGCGAACCGTTGCTTGCCTATCGGTTTTCTACAAATTGTACTTCGGGGAGTGTGCGCAGGAGCTCCATGACCTGATTCTTCCATCTCCCTTTCACTACCGGTCTACCAGACGCACGGCTGGGTACCACCCACACTTGGTTGATATACCGTCTTGTCGTACCAAGCGCTTCTCCTCCACATTTATTGTACGCACAGCCAAGCTGTGGAATTCTCTGCCGACTTCTGTGTTCCCTGCCACTTATGACCTTTCAGCCTTTAAAGCAAGAGTAAATAGGCATCTTCTGGGCTCGCTCGTCACATCTTAGACCTCATCTATCGCTTACCATCAGGCGAGATCGAGGTCAAGAGCGGGCCCATCGGTAATAAAACAAAACAAAACATCATATTTTTCTCAGACATACCAATAAATAGGTAAAAAATTTAACAGTAGTTTTAATCTATAAATTAAAACTACTGTACTACTATCTATATCTAACTACTATCTATACATATATCACTCCGTAATATCTAAGTTTTCACGATGAAACGCTTTCCGAACCGAATGCCTGGGCTAGCTTCTCCTTCCGGGGAGTTAGAGAGACATTTGGTTAACAGACCGTTATGAGGCTGGGCCTGTATTCCCGCATTCTTTGCTTCAGAGATATTTGCTCAGAACTGACCTGACGGCATCTACGCTATCATTCGGAATAAAGTCGCATCATTGATGCTTCGAGATCTACATGTCTGCGCTCATTTTGATTTAATATCAGTTAGGTATTTTACCAATGTAAGTAAAAATTAAATATAACATCAGTGCTGTCTATGTTTACGAATAAATGATTCTGATTCTGATTCTTATTCTGTCTTTTCCGTAGTGAGAGCCGCACGGAGTAACACCGCCTTGGATGTTCTTTACCCAAGTAGCAAAAAAGTTGTATAATATTAAAATTATACAACTAACAGACATGTAAAGGCTTTATAACAGTTTTGCAGCAACTAAACAGTTGTAAAGTAGTATTCAGTTCGACGTATTAGTTATATATAATATAAATCATGTTAATGTGTCTGGTAAACGTTAATTCAATTATTTTATATGACGGTTATATGACGTTAAGTCGAGTAAACGTTTCAGTCAGGAAATAGTGATGAGTCGCCATGTTTTGTAAATTTTGAACCTTTTATTCAACACTTAAATAACAAACTGTGATGTAATGATTTTATAGCTAACCATTATAAAACCGTCATACTAGGTCGTATACTCCCACCTTTAAGTAACTTTTTGGTTGAAACGTTATTCTAATATAACTTATATACGTCAATTGATAATTTAAACATTAATTAGCAACTTTTAAATAACTCTGTCGACATTTTTCATTAAATATAATATAAATTATGAATTTCAAAAAGTGGAAAAGAATTAAATGAAGTGGTGGTTTTAGAAGAAAAGTTAATAATATTATCAATTATTATTGTTGAATACAGCAACAATACCTACACTTGATCTGGAAGAAACTGTGGCCAGTCAAGAAGAAAGTGGTAAAAATGAAAGTGGTTCCTCACTATTTCAACATTTAATATGGTAAATGCTGGATCCAGTTAGGACAGGTGTTTTACAAATCAAATTTGTTCCCCTCATCTTTTACCAGAAGGCACACTAGATAGCGAAAGTAAGTTATTGCATGAAAAGCTCCTTTAACAGATTCGTTCGTAAGTTTATATCATCCAAATCTTTTATTTTTTTAGACGAGTTTAATAATTCCGATTTCTCTTAAGAAGACAACTCCTCATAAGTGAGTGACGAAAATACTGAAGAAATTAATAAAAATGATCAATTCCGGAAAGATGTATAAAAATGGGCAATCACTTGTAATGTTCCTCATGAAAAAGTAAAAAAAATAGTACAATAATCTTCATTTTGTTCCTCTTCTGTGTCGTTCATGCTTGACATTTGAGTGACCTCTATCTCAGTACTTTCCAGTGTACTAATTCTACTTCTTTTGAAGACACATTGAATTGATGACCAAGATACTTCGGGACATGAAAAAGAATTATTTAATAAATCCTCCACTTTTCTTCTTAGCCAATACAAGATACCATTTCTCTCTATATATACCCTCTGCCAGGTCCTCACCGTAAGACAATTTTTTATTCTTCAAACTATTCTTCGCAAACACAGCCTAATTAAGTTTGATCCTAAATGCTGTACTACACGCCGCTCGAATAGGGTTTGTAATACTGAGTCTCGTCGAACCGTAGCTGCAAGTCGTCATTTCAAACACACAAGCTCAAAATTATACAACAAAAATAAAAACTTACACATCTACCCATTAACTAAAAGCAAATGCAAAATGATAGTAGATTCTTGGTTAAAATCACAAAATTATGCGGAAACTGAGAAGCTCGCGGAAGTGTAACTCTTTCATCACACAGCCCAACAACACTTCACAAATCACATTCCACATACATCCCTTACACACCTCATTTACACTCACACACTTACATTACATTACTAAACACATCTCAATTTCATTATGTCTTTTTTGTTTATTTTTATCTTTTAAATCTTTAGGATTCATCATGAGACTGTCAAAATGTTTTACTAAATCGAAAACCCTTAAAATCCTGTATTGCACTTTCATGAGTAGTAACCTGGAATATGCTTCTGAAATCTGAAATCCAGGTTACAATAAATACATAGACCGAATTGAGGGTATTCAAAGAAGGTTTATCAAATATTTATGCTTTCATCAGAAGATCCCGTATCATTCCGATAACTACCACAGTCTGTGTAGAAAATTTCATTTACTTCCATTAAGTACTCGCCGTGAGATATCTGACTGCATTCTACTGTTAAAAAATTTAAACAATAATATTGATAGCCCCGATCTGTTATCTAAAGTTAATTTAAACATTCTGACTAAAATCCGGTATAATCCACCTTTACGGATTACCTTTCAGCTCAACCAAGTATAGGTAAAATTAATTTATTGTGCGTGCAAGCAGAAGCTTTAATAACCGGTGTAAGCAGCACGATTTTGACCCGTTTATAACAAGTGTGATTGCAGCCAGAAGACGCCTAGGCCTTGATTTTTTTCAAAAATAATTAATATCTGTAGTTACTGTGTTCTCTATTTAGTCTGCTATCTATTTAGTCATTTTAAATATTGTATTTATGATAATGGTTATATTAAGACTACCTTTTAAGTGTTCAATTTAAAATTTTCCTGCCTCTAAACGTGAGGACTTTTAATTGGCTCACTGTCTACTATACTATTTATTTTCTGTATTTAATAGCTGTTAGTCCTCCATACTTCTTAAATAAATAAATAAATTATCGCTTTTTCTGTTTAAATTATTTCATAATTAACTTTTTGCATGGAGCATTATATCATGTTTTCTGTATCCGGAGATGGGCGTTGTTAACTGCGCTACAGTTAAACTTTTGCAGCTAACATCGTTTGACTTGTTGTATCTAGTCTTGTGTTTTTGTTCCTGAATAAACTATTTATTACATTTTGTTCCTATTTTTCAGGCACCGCTGATAAAAATTACTTTCCCCTTTCTAAAGTTTGTACAATATTAAAGGTCATTTCTAAAACAAAACATTGATGGCTACATATTGCTATAAGTACTAACTCAAAAAAAAAAACAAATTACACTAACAATAAATACTAAACAGTATTACATACTTGTACTATAATTATAAATGTTGTATGTGTAAAATTTTATTTAAACTGCTTTACCGAGTATCGATCTATGACTGAACTAAAATTTAACCGAACGCAATGAGAGATTTACTTACGAAATGTGTAGAAAAAAATCAGAAGTACTTCCATGACTATAAACAAAGGTTTTTCTATTTGTTAACAGAATCCTAATTGCAACCGTCTTGGTGGATGGCATAAGTCGTATAAAAACCCGTATAAGACCAGCAGTTATATACATGTCTAAATGCAGTCGCCCAGTGACTATTTGGCAATATGGCGGACATTATTGATAAAAATAATGTATTTAATTTCATAAACAATATTGAAACACCAATATTATGAAGGCCCATTAAAATATTAACAAAGATAGCAATACATATCATCGAAAATTTTAAATTCCCCAGTAGTCACCACTCTTCATCTTCCACCACAATAAGCTTTCTTTACAGTAAATTAATAAATAATAATGATTACTAAAACGTTTGACTTACTTTTTTCTAAGTTTTATCACAACACAATAAATTGTCACACAAATTGTCTTATTAGAACCCTGACCGACCAGTATAAAATGCCTACACGATGATGTAGTTATGTAAGAGTATTATTAGAGACTATTACAATTTACAAACCTTACTAGTTAAACTTACAACGTCTACATGATTTTTACTCAACGTTATTGTCGCTGACGCGACTGCAAAACGACCCTTATACGATTTAAATGTTATATAATCTGCGCCCAAACCCACGTTATATTTACGTATAAAAAACTATTATAAAACCATTTTCAAAAGGCTGAAAGTTAAATAAAAAAACGTTATTATACCATTTATATGACATTATTTTGCTACTTGGGTAAACTAAGTATTGTAGATAGATATATTATTTATTGTACACCATAACAGTAAAACAATAAGGACTTTACAACTAAAAAGGGTGATACAATGGGCGGTCTTATCGCTAAAAGCGATCTTTTACAGACAACCTTTGGATGGATTTGACACAGAAGAAAATAAATACGCGGGTAGTCCACGGTGTACTATTTATCTTTATAAAATATAAAAACAATAAATAACATTCTCAAAACATATACATATAAATATAAAAAAACCGGTCAAGTGCGTGTCGGGCCACACGCAGTGTAGGGTTCCGTAGTTTTTATAACAGCCAAGTGCGTGTCGTATTCGCTGACTGATCGTTTCGTACCATGCTCTAACTAAAAGCCAAACATGACTAACCTAACCTAACCTGACCTGATCCGACAATTTTACACGAAAAGTTTTAATTTTTTTTAGAGATTTGTATAAAACTTGTCATAGCCGGTGTTTTGAATTTAAATACGGACACAGAGCTACACTACTCAATCGTCACAAGAAGCTAGCACGATACAACTGGCGCTTAGCGCCATCTATCGACATTTCTGTAGAGTTGTTCGAGATTTTCGAGTCAAATACAATTGGTCGACTATAACTCGTAAACTTGTAAAGCCCACTTATGTGTGATAGTTTTCCTTTAAATTTCGTTATATATATAGGTACTACTGCCGTGACATTTGAATTTCTAACTACAACCATTTAGTTGATAGAGGGGGGACACTTGACTCTAACGAAAATTGGTACTTTAAAGCTTGATAAGTCACGAACGGTTTACTAAATCAAAAAACGGTATTACCAAACCCCTAATATTTTTGAAAGACCTATCCAACGATATCCCACACTATGGGAAGAACGAAAAAAAATTTTTATCATCCCACTTTACACGTGTGGGAGGTACCCTAAATAATTGTTTTTTTCAAAATTTTATTTTACCACTTTTTCGGCGTCATTAACTTGTATACTCATGCCAAAGTACAACTTTCTAGTACCAATAGTTTTTGAGCTAAACCGCGGACAGACGGACAGACAGACGGACATGGCGAAACTATAAGGGTTCCTTGTTGACTACGGAACCCTAAAAAAAGAAACAAAGACATACATAATAACAACAATTTAAGAAGAGATATAAAGATCCTTTACCAAGTTTTTGAAAGACGATAGGGTTTAATTGTGCTTGTCTTACTGACACTGGTAGATTATTCCACAGCCGTACTGCTTGAGCTGCGAACGACTTACCATAGTAATTGGTGTTATGACTCAGTACCGCAAGCCTTAAGTTTTCTGATGATCTCAGAGATTTTGCATGCGTATCATGAAGGAACTTGAATCGTTCTTTAAGATAAGTGGGGGTTTTGGGATTAAACAGAACACTGTGAAGCAGAGACAAGATGTGTAAGTTCCGGCGAAGACGTATTGGAAGCCACTTGAGTTTCGTACGAAATTCGGATACGTGATCATATTTCCGCAAGCCAAATATAAATCTAATGCAAAAATTTTGGAGTCGCTCAAGTTTATTTAAGCTCGTATTGTATTCGAACCGTTGCGGTTTTAAATTTCCAGATCGTGTTGTTCGCGCTGGTAGCAGTGGCGGCCAGCACAGCAGTGCGTGATAAGCGCGGCTGGGGCCACGGCTGGAGCGAGCAGCCCCATGGCTGGGACGGAGGCTCCCACGGCTGGGACGTGCAACATGGCTGGGACTCAGGCTGGCACGGCGGCTGGCACGACCAGCCCAAAACCAAAGTCATCACAGTGAAGAAAGTCGTGCATGTGCCTCACGAGATCACCGTGCCACAGGTGGTGCACGTCCGCAAGGTCATCTCCGAGCCCAAGGTCATCATCGAGAAGAAGGTGGTGCCGGTGGAGCACGGCCACCACGGACACTACGGCCACCACGAACACTACGGCCACCACGGACACCACGGCCACCAGGGCTGGTGGTGAACACCGCACCCTACACGATGCTGTATATAATGTGAATGTTTGTGTTTAGTTATTTTTTATATCGTATATACTTAATAGCGATTTATCGTATTTTTATTTTCATAGTACATAAAATTATTAATATTAAAATAATCATAAGGATGACAAATCATCCCAAGCTTATCTACGTACATTTAGAGTATGTATGTATAATCATACTTTTTTCGGGTGGGAAAATGATCGATTTACTTCTCCCGCTGTGGGTAGAGCGGAAGGGAGTGTCAGACTTCTACTGACTAAAAACCCACCCTGTTCATTAAGCTGCCCTTCCATTCCATTGCCTCGATATCTCGTTAGAAAATTTCTGCAACCCTGATAGATAGTATAATCGTCCTCCCGACCTATTTCCGCCATGTTGTGTTGACGAATTCAACGGAGACTACTGTGTGCGTTAAGGCACTCCATCTGTCATCACTCACACACTCTCATACTCTGCTTGGATGGCAACCCGACAAAGAGTAAAAGAACCAAGCAATGTCCTGAATCTCATCAATTGTTTATGGTCTGTGACAAAAAGTGCTAGAATTTGTTAACATTGCTTCAAGCGCCTGTATTTATTAGCCTACTCGCAGCATCGCGACTCGTTGCGGTCTGCAAACTCATCGTGAATGGACAAGTAAAGCCAAACATCGTTTAGTAAAA
This sequence comes from Tholera decimalis, assembly GCA_943138885.2. Taxonomy (NCBI): domain Eukaryota; kingdom Metazoa; phylum Arthropoda; class Insecta; order Lepidoptera; family Noctuidae; genus Tholera; species Tholera decimalis. The sequence goes on from OW964559.2 coordinate 44,753,960, forward strand.
CTATTAATATCACTCAACAGTTTGAGACACACTCACGCTTCATTGTCTGCAACTGAAATAAACACGCTACTATATAGCTCGGTTCAAGAAGTGTGTTCATCCTTGGCATGCATATTTAATCCTTGTATTCGTATTTACAAGCTCTCTGTGTAGCCACTAGGCAGCGTCTCGTCCCTGAAATACTTCCGTGCTGAACATTGTACAGGTCTGCATCGTATAGGTCAGACAATGGACATCATTATACATGTAATATGTGACTTTTCCCATGAATACAGCACAGGCGCCTTCTACAATTCCGCCTGAATTGAACTTTTCAACGACTTGTTGCTCAAACCTTTTAAGATAAAAATGTTGTCTTTTTATGTTCAGAATTAACATAGTTTACATCAGAGAGGGAACAAGTAACTACTACTATGGTACTGAACACAATAAATACCTTCTTATAGAATACTAAAGTATTTTGGTCATGTAGCACGCCGAAGTACAGAGAACCAACAGGACGCAGCCCCAGACGATGGTCTGATCAGGTGTCCGACGATCTACAGATGCCGATATCCTGGGCTCTCCAATCTGAAGTCCTTAGTACATGGAGAATTATATTGGAACATTCCGTCGTAGTCACAATCCTCAGCACTGAGGGAGCAACTTAAGGAGGGTCTATGCTACTGAATTTTTAATTATAATTCATCTTTACGAGCAGTAAACCTTCTACTTGCTAGACCATTTATGTCGATATAAACTAGAACAGTTACTCGCAGCACGTCCACATGGTGGCACTTGGGCATCGCAACCAGGCACTCCAGGTAGCAGGGTTCTTTTGTTTCCAATTGTATGAAATTATATCTACTTCGTGCCTTCGATACATGTTTATACCATTTCAGAGCTCGCTTTTCTTGTGGCAAGCAACAGATGGCGCTGACGTCAACCTTATTATTTTCGTTTAACATGATAAAGGAAACCCAATTTTAAAGAAAATGAAGTCCGTAGGGAAGGTCGCGTATAGCGCGGGCACTTAAGCCCGATTTACACTTCAACAAGTACAGTAGTGAGTTAAGAACTCAGACAGTTAAGTAATAAGTAGTAAGTTGTAAGTAGCGTCCAAACGTAGGCGAGTGAGTAGTCATAAGTTGCCCGAGAAGAAGAAAAGAAAATAACACGTGTACGCGGCCGCAACCTACAAATTTATGGACTGTACTAGGGATGTTAAATAATAATTGATAATGGAAATAATCGATTAAAAATAGATTTTTATCAAAAGAAAAAATCGATTAATATAACAAAATCGATTATTTTCTTAAGAAAGATCGATTATTAATTAATCTATTTTTCATGCTAAATATGTAATCGATTAATTTAAAATCAATTTTTTATGTACATTGTTACATCCCTAGTAGGGATGTGAAATAATAATCGATTAAAAATCGATTTTTATCAAAAGAAAAATCGATTAATATAACAAAATCGATTATTTTCTTAAGAAAAATCGATTATTTATTCATCGATTTTTCATGCCAAATACATAATCGATTAATTAAAAATCGATTTTTTATGTACAATGTTACATCCCTAGTAGGGATGTGAAATAATAATCGATTATGGAAATAATCGATTTAAAATCAATTTTTATCAAAAGATAAATCGATTAATATAACAAAATCGATTATTTTCTTAAGAAAAATCGATTATTTATTAATCGATTTTTCATGCGAAATATATAATCAATTAATTAAAAATCGATTTTTTATGTACAGACGCCAGCACATGAAGCTACCCGAAACTGTCAAATTTTTCCAATCAACCTTGAACCTAATTCCTACAACAATAAAGTTTAAAATCTATTAAAGAAATTTGTCAAATTGTTGTAGCTTTATGTGCTGGCGTCTGTACAATGTCACATCCCTAGACTGTACTAAACTCGCCCGTCTACATGCCAGCCAGTTAAGTTGGAGGGGTGCGGGAGACGCGAGAGAGGGGGCTACTTCGCACTGGACTCGCCGAAAAATAGGATCGCGATCTATTTAACTCAACTTAATCAACAACTTACTACTTAACTCGCTTTTGCCGTTCAAACTACAATAACAACTTAACTCGCCGATGACGCAAGTTAACTCGCTACTGTACTTGTTGAAGTGTAAATCGGGCTTTAGGGCGCTTTCAATTTATGCGTTTCTTGACGGCCTGCTGCGGTGCCGAAGCGGTGCGTTAGTCGTACAGCGCACGGACGATCCTTTTTTTTTTCACACGCAACGCGCGGCGCGGCAACAGTACGGCGCGGCGGCGGCAGTACCGCGAACGCTCGACAACAGGACGGCAACGTCGCAAGCATCATGTGTTCATTTCGGTATTGAATAGTGCGGTGAATTGACGTCAGAGCTAATTGCATCAAATTTTCATTTACGTATTTGCAAAAAATGGATGATAAACGAAACGATAAATGATTAACGTGGAAGATTTTATAAATGAAATTGAAATAGTAGTTACTCATATATGACATGACATGAGATTTATAATATTTTACAGATGATATTTCTAAATAATAATTTTTGTTTTGCTTTTTCTTTCCGCGGTTTGTCAGGGATTTCTATTTGAAAGTTGTTTGTATTTAATTATTGATTAACTAACTGTACTAATTATATATTGATCATAGGTAAGTACTGATTCTTCTTAATACTATCTTATTTATTAAAATATTTAAAAAAAGAAATAACCATAAAAATAATTGTAGTAATAAATAATAACTTTTTTTTTATATAGTTGACAGGCTTGCGTTTGACCATAATCTCACCATAACTCAATTACAAAATACAAATTGTTTACTTTACTTACCTCAATGTTATTACCAGTCTTTCTTCAGCTGATGTAGTATGCTTGAAAACAGATTCTTGCCGCTGAATTTTACTTTTAACTAATTCAAGTAGTTCGTAGAAACATTATCTAGACTGCTAGACATTCTTAGATAATTAAAAAAAATGCTTGGATCTCGTTTTAACCTAGGGTAAAGATTATGGAAATCACCGGAATTACATGCTGCTCTTTTACGGAGGCGTCGTTTTTGTTTCGCTTTGATGATTTTCAACAAGAACACTAACAGTAATGTTTCTTCGTCAGAGTCCATGGCTTGATTGATGTTACATCACTGGGATAAAAACGCACAGCAGTAAAATACGCTTTCAATTTAGGCGTTCGGTGCCGGACTGGTACCGTACTGCAGCGGCCCGACAGCGAGTCATATCCTGCGGTACGTTAAGCGTGCGGCAGCGGTCCGACACGAAACGCATACATTGAAAGCGGCCTTATGGATAAGAAATATAACAATGATACTTTTCTGTTACACCGTTAGTACGGTAAGCGTCTCAAATCGGTAAGGCTTGTGGGTTGTGGCTTTGATTAATACAATCATTAATGATGACGTGCTAGTTATAACCTTATTAAATTAATAAATTATTAACATGCGGCAACCAACATGCATGCATTGCTGCTCAACCTGTCAACCAGCCGAAACATATACAAATTTAACAACTTACGAAAAGTTAAGCCACCTTGTCTCACACATGAATTTAGTTTGTATTATTCCAGTATCAGAAAATGCCTACTTCTGGAGAGATACACATTTTATTTACACGATATTAAAAGTCAAATATTTTACAAAAACATTGTCGGTCTGTCTGTCTTTATGTTTGTACGCGTTATTCTCTAGAAAGGTTGAACTTCATTGTAATTTAGAGGAGGTTATAGGGTAACAATATAGATATACTTTTCATCCGGGAATTTTTATTTCGGTATTTATGCTGGAAAAATTCCCAAGCAAACGACGGCTTATGCATTTACCTGTTCTGTAAATTTGTAAATTTTATTTAAAACTGTATCTTATTAATGATACCGATTCGATATTTCGCTATCTTTTCACCACTCATGGTTGACTGGTAGAGAATACCTACGGCATTAAGTCCGCCTTTGTACCCATGTGCATGAAGTGTAAATAAATAAATAACTTGTTTCTTTAACTTGATCCAGAGCATGTCATAGGTTAGGTCCCTATAGGATCGAACACCTTGGATAGACAAATTCTCAAGGTGTGGAACTCTCTGCCGGCTTCTGTGTTCCCTGCCACATATGACCGGTCAGCCATTAAAGCAAGAGTGAACGGGTATCTTCGGGGCTCGTCGCCCATCGTAGATCTCATTGATCACTTACCATCAGGGGTGATCGAGGTCAAGAGCAAACTCATCCGTAAATACAAGTAAAAGTTTAACTAGATAGCTCGGACCAATAAAACAGTACTAGATAGTTTGTATAATAAATACTAAGTAGGCTGGCAGCACCACCACCAGCCATGTACCCTACGCACGTAGGTACTACACCGTAGTTACACCAGACTACAGCACGTGGCTGCTAGCTTAGAAGTTAGACATCACACACACATAACTAGTCTACAGTCAGTCTGACACGTGACTTGCATGTGTGTATCACAACAAACACTCGTTTACATACACACTTATTCATAGTCAAGAACCAGGTCAGCTCAGAAGCGGGGCCGAGGTTGCGGTAATCTTCTAACGAGACCCGAAAAGTAAGGGATCAGGGTGGGAAGAGCAATTTGACAATTTCCCCCGTCTAAAGAAAGGATAGGAAACATAACACAACTATTTATTGTACAATAAATAATAACAATATGGGTCGATCTTCAAAGTTATGTAACGCTGGCCAGTCCGTGGATGGGTGAATATACCGAGATTCCTCCTCGCCTGGCTGTGAAATGGAACAGAAAATCTGACACTGATTTTCCAAGGGATATCGTGTTACCCAGCCACTGGGAAACTACTGCTGAAGTCAGACAGAAAGTCGTCGCTCCAAGTTAAACACTAACTTTAACTACGCTTTTCTCTTTGCTGAACTCTCCTACCCCTCCCTCTTACCTTAATTCTCATTTTCAATTTCTATGTTCCTCACACACTAAAAGTCTGCGCTCTTCCAATAATTTTCTCTTACTCTGTCCTTCTCATACTTCTGGTGTTATTCATTCTTCCTTCTAATGCACTACCTCTCGATATCAGGACGGCCACCAATCAATATGCACTTAAGAGAAAGTTGCGGGATTATTTTCTTAACAAATAGTGGAAGCAGAGTTTTCATAACCCCCTTTCCATAGCTTTTTATTAATATATATATAATATATTTTTGGTATGTATTATGATAAATATGTATGTAAGTTTATTCTAGTTATATATGTATATATACACTTGTAATAAAACTGTGACTTTGAATATATTATCTACTAAGTTTATTTTTTTTATGCACCTGCCATGTATCTCTTCACCACCCATGGTTGACTGGTAGAGAATGCTATGGCATTAAGTCTGCCTTTGTACATTTTGTGTTGCATAAAGTTTCAATAAATAAATAAATAAAATAAACCAATACTCAGCTGCATCTAGTTAGACTGACAATGATGTTTGTAGCGCAGTCTAGAGCCATCTCTCGTTGTAACATTATGAGTAGAGGGCGAGACGAATGAACGATATACCCGTACAACTAAGTAATTATGAGCATGCTTAATTAGGAACATAAAAAGTTATAGCAAAAGTATGACGTACTTCCTACGTCGCGTCGTCGTCGGCTCCGGCTTGACTTACTGAAACTATGCATGCGCGGTTTCCGATATGTAGGTATAACCGTGGTATAACAGTCATAAATCAATTGAGCAGCCGCTAGACACGCGTGAAGTCTGCGCAGACGCAGGCGCGGGTACAAACTCGTGACTTTATTAGTATTTTATAATGACAAGTTAGCCTTACTCGTATAGGTATTTATTTTAAGAGAGATTACAGGCTGGTAACTAATCTTGCCAATATTTTTATTAGCTACTAGCTTTTGCCCGCGACTTCATCCGCGTGGAAAAGTTACTTTGGGCTAACGTTAAATTTAATCCCGATTTTGAAGCATTCTTCATTGGCGCTCCGCTCCTATTGGCCTTAGCGTAATGATATAAATGACTATTTAATTAAAAAATAATTTTTCAATTCGAACCAGTAGTTCCTGAGATTATTGCGTTCAAATAAACAAACAAACTCTTCAGCCTTATATTATTAGTATAGATAGCCGTTGCCCGCGACTTCGTCCACGTTTCCGTCGTTTTTCGTAAAAAAAGAAGTAGCCTATGTCCTTCCTCACGGTTCAGTGATTTTGATGTAACAGACAGATTAACTTTCGTAATTTAGTAGGGAAATATAATATGTCAATCTATAATACTGTTGAAAAATATCGCAATACCGAACCACACAATATTATTGTTAATAGCTGTGCCCGCGACTCCGTCAGCGTGTAACTCCTTGTGTGTTATTAAGTTAATGTATTGGTAATATTGTTTAGATCACGTTCACATGAGGCTTAAGTACCTATAGAACGAAAATACTTCAGCGCAAAGCTTCCAGGTAAACTATGTTGAAAGTTGACCCGTCCGGCACGTGAACATAAAGATTTCTAGAACTGCTAACCCGGGAAAGAGTGACGTACAACTGACCATGCGAGAAACAACAGACACCGAGATCTACTCCAGCAACACGAAAAGTCTGCCCTTGAGCCTTATTAATTGTCATTGCATAACACACCGATACTGGGAATTGCGTTCCTTTAAATTGGAATGGAAAATTATTTGGTATTATGGGAATTCTGGGAATAAAGACGGTTTCTCCTGCACCGAAACCTGTTAAAATTTGAGCCTCGATTATATTTTGTTGCAACTGGGTTACTATTAGCCGAGTTCCATTGCAAAGTTGTGGTGGTTTTAAATTTCGGAGCAGAATAATAATCAGAAAGCTTAGAACTGCGTCGCTATCGGGAGTTACACGTGTTATTGTGAGTCAACCATAAAAGATAGATATATGCTGTCGTGGGATATTTTTTATATAATTTTAAGGAGAACATTTCCGTCATAAATGATTTCTGTGTAGCTTTAACCATTAAGGTTGCACTCGCGACGGAAGCTTAAAAAATGGAGTAACTTCTCCCGTTTTCCCAACATTTCCCTTCACTGCTCTGCTCCTATTGATTGTAGCGTGATGAAAAGTATACTATAACCAGCTCAGGAGTATGAAAAATAATTGTACCAAGTTTCGTTAAAATCCGTCGAGTAGTTTTGGTTTCTATAACGGTTATACAGACAGACAGACAGACAGACAGACAGACAGACAGACAAAAATTTTACTGATTGCATTTTTGGCATCAGTATCGATCCCTAATCACCCCCTGATAGTTATTTTGTAAATATATTTCATGTACAGAATTGACCTCTCTACAGATTTATTATAAGTATAGATCCTAGATAAAATGTATTTTTGATTTCTGTGGTATAGATATAGATTGCCCATGTGCGTCGGAGGGTTTCCCCGCGTAAATCCCGATCCCGTGGGAAATCCGGGATAAAAAATAAATCCATGTGTTATTTCAGGATGACAAATATTATTATTTTTATTTTTGTGTATACATTTTTGTATCTCAGCAGTTTTCTGCCGGTTTTATAGAATAACACGGGCCAAAGCCAAGTGCTACCCTGAAAATATAAACCTAAGTGATGGGTGACTGTCTATTGTTGAGGAGTCTGATGTCAGTGCATGTGGTATAGAAGTGTCATTTTGCAGGAATTTTCTAACAATTCTACAGGTGTTCAAAATAGCAGCTTTCTGTAAAGTGTGGTAAGTGGAAGGAGATACATCAAGCATTTTTAAAGATTGGTGCAGTTGTTTTGGAACGACTCCCGTTGTTGATACGACTACAGGAATAATGGAGACTCTGTCTAATCGCCACATTCGACAGATTTCAATTTTTAAATCTGTGTATTTTGACAATTTTTCTGCTATAGTATTTTGTAGGTTGTGTGTGTTTGGTACCGCTATATCAATGATTTGTGCAGTTTTATTGATTTTATCAAGTAAAGTAATGTCTGGCCTATTGTAATGTATAATTCTATCTGTTCGAGACTACAAGAAGCCAGTGCAACGATACTGGTGTGTCCGTACTTGTCCACGGTTCGTGGAGCCCTACCGTTGCTTTCAATGAACAAAACTACAGGCTCTCCGGCCGACAACAATCTATAGCCTCTGAGGCTTTATCAATACCTAATATTACCACTAACCTTTTGTGCTGGGTACGCCAACTTCGACCTTCCTAGGTCACGCCCAAGTGTGGTATGTATGTAAATATGAGGTGAGTAATTGAAAGGTGTCATGCAAGTCAAGTGTTCTAGAACGTTCACAAGGCGCCAGTCTCCAGATGGCGCGGTCCAGATGAGCATCACAGCACAACTTATTTCCAACAACTCCGCGTGCCATGCGGTGGCAACCAACCGGCGGTAAATCCCAAAATATCCCAGGTTTTTCATCAAATGGGGATTACAAATTCCAATTAATCGTTACTCGCGACCCAATTATCGGTTTCAACACGCGATTGCACACGATATTTCTATTACAATAAAATCAAAGTCCCAAGAGCGGACATTTTCCAACAACGGAACCAAAGTCTATCTGTCAAGTGAAAAAGGTTATGTCAAGCCCACAGATAATTAATGTTGCCAACCAAAAGGTGCGTTCTGTTTCACGTACGGGACGGAACACTATCTGTAAGAATAGCACGATCAAAATACAACTTGTGTGTTGTATTTTCTAACACTGTTTCTGCATGATATTTGTAGTAAGGTACAGAGGATGTGGCAATTAATTTATATTTAATAGCAAGTTTCTGGTGAATTATGTTGGCTATTTGATCGTGTCTGTGCTTGTAATCTGTCTGAACTATTGCTTTACATGCTCCAGTAATGTGTTGTATTGTTTCAGAAGAACTTTGGCATCGTCTACAAATGTCTGTTGAAAGGGGTGACCGCATGATGTACTTTTGGTAGTTACGGGTTTCAATTACTTGATCTTGTATGGCGGTCATGAAAGTAGGTTGAAATTGGGGTTTCTGGATCAGATAAGATCCAGAAACACCCAATTTCAACCATCATTATTCCAATATTTCAACCATTCAGTTATTGAAATCCAGAAACAGCCAATTTACACTATTTCATCATTCTAGTATTCTAATATTCCAATCATTCAAATCAACTCAACATTCATAATTATTTGTATTCTAATTTTTCCTCGTTAAAATTACATTTATTCAACAATTCTAAGACACGCACATGAAATTCGAGCGACATTCGGTATAGTCTATTCGACACCACAGCCTAACGAAAGTGGAATGCGCTCGCTATTGTCCATCACGCTGCCTTATATTGTATACAGTGCAGTGGTTATTAACATTTTATGATTTAGAAATAAAAAGCTAAATAATGTTTATAACGATTATATTTTTAATATCAATTATATGGAGTTGAACTTAACTTTTTAACTATTTTAGTAACTAAATACTCAGTTTCACTTATGATTTCATCAAAATCACTTTGCAGTTTTTGGATCAGATGAGATCCAGAAACACCCAATTTCAACAATCATTCATTCATAGTGTGGTCATTTCGCACCCCCCAGTTTGTGATCGAATCTTAAAAAATGGGATCGAACTCAAGACCTGATGCTCAGTAGTCATCATTCCACAATTCAAGTGTGTATAATTAGGTACCAGTAAGTAAGTGCAGTGCCTACTGAATCCGACACGACAGATTATTGATTATGGAATGCGCTCGTATGTTGTCCACCGCTGTCTTATAAAGCGCAGTGGCTTTCTACTTGTGCTAAAGTTTATATTTTATGGGTTAGAAATGAAAATGAATGAAATAAATGAATTAGTAAGTAATCATTTTATTTTAAAAATAATATTTTAATTATAACATTTTAAACTTGTCGACACATATTTATTACTACATACACTTAGCCACTTAGGTACACATATTTTGCAGAACGGTAAGTCTATGCTTTTGGGTCGATGTCCTCCTGAATTCTGGCTATTAATTCTCTCGTGCTGGAATATATATCATCAAATAATATGGTTTTTACAACATGCTGAACACACACATCAGCTTCACAATTACACATCGGCTGTCCGGATTTCGGAAAACTGTCCGTATCGTAAATTTCAATCTTGATTATTTTTGCCCCGCGAGTGACAGGTTTCTTTATATATTGAAAGAACGTTTGATCTGTTTTTGGTCTCTTACGAGCAAGACCCAGTGTTTTCTGTGCAGGTATTTGTTGAACTGCTGGTTGATTCATAGGTACAAAATTGACAAGATCTTCTGAGTCCTGAAAAAAAAAATACAAATATCAACTGCTATAAATAAGTCTCAAATCTCAATAAAAACACGGCAACTAAGCGTTATGTTAAAATAAATACTGACTGATGTAAATATTTTAATTGTAAGATAAATACTGTTACAGAAAATATTAATAACACTTACCGACATTACGCGATAATAAATTTCTACCCAGTCAAGACTCAGGTGCAGAAATTTAATGATCGATTTTAAGGTCTTTTTTGTCATTTATATATAATTTAATTTAATTCAATAGAGTTCAAAGTCGTAGGTTTTTGTTAGATGTTGATATCCCAGACAAAAATGGAATGGTGAAATTGAAACCCTAAGACACCATGACGCCAAACATTTTATTGTTTACCATAAATTTATATGATGAAATAAATACTACTGTACGTTTGTTCACTGTAATTTTTTCATACATTTTATTGAGAAGATTCGACAGACAAAATCATCGCATGTAAGTAGTATATCATTGATAATGGTTTTTGCAAAGTAAGCTGTAAGACTTTATATGGAGACAGATCAAAACAAAATAGCAGATCGATATACTATTGCTACGCCTGGTTTTGGCTACTATTATTATGTCGTTATTCAAACTTATATTTTTAATCACCAAAGAAAGGCTATGTTTTATTAGTTATCTATTAGTTTATTTTTATAGTAACGTAGGTAGGTATATATGTATGCTGGAAGTTGGAATTGAACATAAGTTTTATAAAAAGTAATAAAATTAATTACGGGTAGCTATCCCGATACAAAATGGTTTTTATACTGTAAATATTGATTTTATTATTACAGCAAGATTATAAAACTGTTTAATAAATAGATTATTTAACAGTAGATCTTGAGTCACAACAATAGCGGCTAGAGACACATTCTCTTAAAATAATAGTTGATAAAAACATAACCGTCTTTTCCTTGACAATCGGGTAAAAAATATTAAAGTAAGCTAAACTAATTGTAATCACAAAATAGATAGGTACAGAAGGCCAGCTCCATACAAAGAGCGATAATGCACGCCCATATAGATGCGTACCTACTCACGAGACACGATGATTTCGGATCAAGTCGGTTGAACCGCGAATGTCAGTCGTATCGATCGATAGCAGCTAGCCGCGAGCGAGGGCCCGCGGTTCACGTCTACGAGTACATTATCACTCACTGAGGGAGCCAGCCTTCTGTACTTAACTATTTTGTGTTGTATTAGCGTAGTATTACAATATTGAAGACAATGTAAACTATCGTATTTGGATACAGTCAACTGATACAGCATTTTGACAACGCGTGCCCTTTTCCATATTTGGGATAATATGACGTCGATTTATCACTATTTAAGAGTCTAGCAGCTGAAGTTCGAGCGCAAAACACTTCTTTAAGAGCTAGTGGTATCATCTACATATTAGCATATCGACAGTACCTACAAGCATTAGCAGATCTTCTATAAGATGTAAGTGACTTTGGATTACATAAGTTTATTCATCTGTGTACACACCGTTATTTTATTATTCAATCATTCTACTATTAAATCATTCTTATATTCAATCATACTTCTATTCGATCATTCCGATATTCAATTATTCTACTATTCTATTATTCATCATATGAGTAATGTAAAATAATAAGTCAATCGAATAAAGCAATGAAGTGATCTTTTTAATTATTCATCTATTGATAAATGACTGTTACTCATTAATTAATTAATAAAATTCTCTTTATTTTCAGGTCCAAGCAAATGGCTGACCAGTTGTTCCCGTCTTCAGATGAGTCTATAGTTGGCGCTCCAGCCAAGGCCGGCAAAAAGAAGCGAAAGATGGCAGAGAAGGCATCGGGCAGCCAGCCTACCACTAGTAAGAAGGCTTATAAGTCGAGAGCTACGGTGCGTGATCTCTTCGGCACGGATAGCGACGATGACGAGCAGGATCACAGCGCCGGTAAAAAACCAGCACCTATCTACTCCTACGTGACGCGTAGATTAGCCAACGGTTTCTCACGACAGATTGACGAAGAGAAAACTGGGAGCTTTTATATTGAGTTAAAAATTTATAATTGTGACGAAATCGAACGGGTGCCACCAGTCAATCGATGGCGGCACTCCGTAATAACTATTAAAAATAAAACTAATTCAGACACCGAGCCCTGGAAGCATTTAAATGCATTTATAAAGGAAACGAGAAAAGAGTTTAAGAACCGTTCAGCCACATTTATAAGCTCGTATCAATAATAAAGTGGCTTTATATAACTTAATCATCGTACCTATTTAATCGAATGACTTTCTATTAATCATTAATCAGACCTGTATAATCATATACTATATCTATCAATTAACCTAAGACCAATGTGTAATCATAAACTATATCTTATGACCAATATGAATTTTAAATGTAGTTTTGTTTAATGAAATATATTTTTATACTATGCATTAATTTTCTTTTCAGTGAAATCACCCTCTTCTGGTTCACCATCAAGTTATATTTATTGTGATAAATGTAAAATTGAAATACTGAAACATGAATACAGATATCATAAACGAACTAATATCCATAAATCGAATTGTTTGATAAAATCAAAGTTTGAGCATATTGATATAATAGCTACAGCATTCAAAAACAGAATAATGACATATCGCTTAAACCCATCCATAGAAGACGAGTACCTACTATTAGAGACGTTCTTGGATGGTAAGCGAGACGATGTTTATAAACTAATTGAGTTATCATTATTAAAACACAAATGTATTAAAGTTAACTTTGAGCTGTTTGCTTACTTTGATTTACCTAAATCAGGTGAGCAGCAGCTGAAGTCATTTAATACAAAATATGAAGTTATTTATAAAAGTACTGATTTGAACGATATTTACTTAAATTTAAGAGAGACTTTTAAGATAAAATTAACTGAATTTGAGCATTGTGAATCTGGATGGTCATTCACGTCACTAAGTCATTTAGAAATAAATATAAATAAGTATTCTCCCATGCGAGGTGGTTCTTACATAGAACTACCATATGTTATTAAAAATACAAAAAGCTGTATAAATATTAATAATAACGATGAATATTGTTTTTTATGGAGCATCTTAGCAGCATTATTTCCTGCTAAAAATAATGTCTGTAGGCCAAGCTCATACCCAGATTTTAGTACGATATTTAATATGAAAGGGATGACATTCCCGCCAACCGTTAAAGACATCAGGTTGTTTGAAAAGAATAACAGTGATCTAAGTATCAATATTTATGGATTGGATAAAGATTACACTGTAACTGGCCCTCTTTATGTGACAAATTGTAAGAAAGATAAACATATTAATTTATTATATTTCGAGAAAAATAATAGAGCTCATTATTGTTTGATAAAGGATCTTTTGCGCTTAGTGAGACGTCAGGTTTCCAGCCATAAAGGTCGAATGTATTTATGTGAGATATGTTTGCAATTTTTTACTAGTGAAATGAAATTTCACTCTCATGCCTGTTCTAAAATTTTAACATTATTACCAGATAAAAACAGCACGTTACAGTTTAAACATTTTGAGAGACAACAAAAAATCAACTTTGTTATATACGCGGATTTTGAAAGTCTATTAAGCAATTTTAATGAAGAAAATACTAATAAAAATACTATAAAAAATAAATTGCACCAGCCTTCATGTTTTGCATATTACGTGTGTTGTTCACATGACAGTAGCTTAAATAAATTTGTTACTTATCAAGGAACAGACTGTGTACAAGTGTTTGTTAAGAAATTAATTGAAGAAACAAAATCAATACATGAAATTTTGAAGACTGAAAATGTTATGAAACCAATGACTCCAGAACAAATGAATAATTATCGTAATGCAAGTACATGTCATATTTGTAAAAATTTATTATTTGATGACAAAGTGCACGATCATGATCATATTACATCAGAATATAGAGGTGCAGCTCATTCACACTGTAATTTAATTTATAAAGTCTGTCCATTCATACCTGTCATATTTCATAATTTATCTGGCTATGATTCCCATATTTTTATCAAGGAATTGTCAAAATATGATGGTGAATTAAAAATAATTCCAAAAACAAAAGAAAAATATTTATCCATTACAAAAATCATTAAAACTGGGTGTAAGAAACCTTTGCAAATTAAATTCATAGATTCATTCCAGTTCCTTAGCACAAGTCTTGATAATCTAAGTAAAAGTTTAACAGACAGTAATTTTTTAAATTTGAGATCACATTTTCCTGACGACGCAAAATTCGAATTAATACGAAGGAAAGGTATATATCCATATGAATATATTGATTCATGGCGTAAATATGATGAGACAGAACTCCCTCCAAAACATTGTTTTTACAACAGTTTGCAAATGAGGCATATAACTGATAGCGAGTATGAACACGCGCAAACCGTTTGGAATTACTTTAAAATTAGTAGTCTTCGTGAATATACCGATTTATATGTAAAGTGCGACGTATTATTACTATGCGATATATTTGAAAATTTCAGGAAAATATGTCTTCAGCATTATAATCTCGATCCTGCATACTATGTAAGTTCACCTGGTTTAAGTTGGGACGCTATGCTCCTTTACACAGGTGTTCAACTAGAATTGATTCATGATTTAGACATTTATAAGATGATAGAAAAAGGAATACGCGGTGGATTAGCACAGTGCTCTCACCGATATGCTAAAGCCAATAACATTTACCTCTCTAATTTTAATGATTCTAAACCGTCAACATATTTAGTATATCTTGACTGTAACAAACTTTATGGATATGCAATGACAAAAAAATTACCTATATCAGATTTTAAATTCATGACAAGTTCCGAAATTGACGATTTTTGTTTATTTGAGGTACCTGACGATGCTGAGTACGGTTTCATTTTAGAAGTTGATATCATGTATCCAGATAATTTACATGATTTACACAGTGATTTGCCTTTCGCTCCAGAAAAGTTCATACCCGTAGGAGGGAGGACAGAAAAGTTAATCGCGAACTTATATGACAAATACAACTATGTTATACATTATATACATTTAAAAGAATGTCTCAGAAATGGCCTTATTTTAAAAAAAATTCACCGTGTAGTTCAATTTAAACAAGAAAACTTTTTAAAAAAATATATTGACTTAAATACTCAATTGCGTCAATCAGCTAGAACACTATTTGAGAGAGATTTCTTTAAACTTTTAAATAATTCAATATTTGGGAAAACAATTGAAAATAAACGAAAACAGGTTGATGTTAAATTGGTAACAAAGTGGAATGATAGTAAAAATAGAACAAATAAAACAATAGGTGCAGAGAAACTAATAACAAAACCAAACTTAAGAAGTATTTGTGTTTTTAGTGAAGATTTTCTTGCAGTTCAATTGAATCATGAAAAACTTGTTTTAGATAGACCTATATATATTGGATTTGCTGTACTGGAATATGCTAAACAACACTTATATAATTTCCATTACGAATTTATTAAAAAAAAGTACGGTGAAAATGTTAAACTGTGTTATACGGACACTGACAGTTTATTATACTTAATAAACACACAAAACTTTTATAAAGATTTGAATGATAATATATTGAAATTTGACACTAGTAATTTTGATTATAATAATCCTTATTGTATACCAAAGTTAAACGATAAAATTCCCGGCTTGTTTAAAGATGAATTAGGTGGTGATGTAATAACCGAATTTACTGGCTTAAGAGCAAAACTTTATTGTATTAAATCATTAAAAACACAGATTAACAAAGCTAAAGGAGTATCAAGGCATATTACAAAAAAATTGAATATATCTAACTATAAGAAAGTTTTATTTAAGAATATTACTTTTAAATGTAAGATGAATATGATAAAGTCAAGCAAACATGTACTATACTCACAGGAAGTTAATAAAGTAATTTTAAATAGAATAGATGATAAAAGAATAGTTCAACGAAATCAGATAACCACATTACCATGGGGTCATTGTGATTGTATATGTTAGAACTCTTATGTTATACAATGTATATTGCTATGACTTGAAATACACAGTTTTATGTTAAAATAGATGTATAATTTGTAATGGTATTGCATATAAGTTACAATGTATGTACAAGTTTTACCTAATAAAGTATACATTTTACTCATAATAATTGACTTTTCATTCATTTTCTTATGTAAATCATATTTATAGCGTAAAATTATCATTTTGCAAACGTGAAGTAGGTTAAACAAATATTGGAAGTTAAGAAATATTAATTTAAAAGAAAATACAATACCTTTGAAACATAGAATGCTTCATTCTAATAATATCCGATGCATAATATTGTGGACTCAAACTGTGGGGAGGCCAATTTTATGATTTTAGATTTCATTTATACTTTTATTTGTAGTGTGGTGGTAATTAAGACACTGTATGTATAATAAATTTGAACTTTATTGGTCTTTTAATTAAACATTATCTTATAATTACACTGCACTTACGATCTGTATGTAGCTGAACTTAATTTTTTAACAATTTTACCGACGAGATATTCTGTTTCGTCCATAATTTCATCGTAAGTGTCCTTGACTTGATACTGAACATTCACACAAGCACTGTCACTGTGGTCAATATTATTATCACTTAAATCATAAATACATATTTTTATTAAATGGTGTGCTTTTCCTGGCTCCTTGCGAATCACAAAAGATGATGAAGGTGTATCCAATAATTTGGAAAAAGTAATTTTAGAATTTAATTTCGACTTCTTGTTTTTTCCTTTTATTGATCTTTCTTGAGTATCCTTGACTTTATCCTGTTGACTTTCCTGGAACTCAGTTTTTTCCATATTGTTTCCAATTATTTCATTTGTAAAATAGAATGACTTAACAACATCATCCACAATATCAAGATCTTCCATTTTCTGAAATAAAAAATAATGTTAAATTAAGTTACATTTTATCTAATATTAAATTAATAATTATATTAGCCTTGGAAACAATTTTAATTGAGTAGTTACTTACGATTATAAACCATAAGATAATTTAAGGTTAAAAAGAAACTCGCTGTTCAACTCAGTTGATGACATCAAGTCGTAGATTTCTCATGTAAGTCCGCTTTATATAGGTAACATAAGTTGAAAACCATCTCAGCTTTCAATGCATAGCGATGATAGTGTTTATATTTAATTGTATATATGCGTATGTAAGGCAGAAATTAAATTAAAAGACATAATGAAGTTGATCAAACAACACACATCACTAAAGGTTAATAATATAAAACTTGATGACTCTGCTCCTCAGATAAGACATAGCGTTCTATTACCTAATTCGATTCGCTGTATAATATGCGGCCCATCGAATTGTGGTAAAACAAATGCAATGATCAGTTTGTTATTGCATGAAAATGGACTCAAATTTATGAATCTTTACTTGTATTCGAAGACAACTTTTCAACCAAAATATCGTTTTTTACGAGAAGTCATAATGAGAGTGCCTCAGATTAAGTTTTATGAATTCAATGATGGCAAAGATGTCATAGCTCCGAGTGAGGCTTTAACCAATTCTGTTTTTATTTTTGATGACGTTGCATGTGAAAATCAAATAAACATTCGTAATTATTTTTCTACGGGTAGACACAAGCAAATTGATTGCTTTTATTTGTCTCAAACCTCCTCAAAAATTCCGAAGCAGTTGCTACGTGATAATGCAAATTATATTATATAAAGCTAGATTACCACTCACTGACTCACTCACTGACATAATTGTTCTCCCAGATGGTGGATGGGGAGGTGGGTATATTTTGACAGATTCGTAAACAAGTAACTCTCAAACCTACGGGAAAAGTGCCAAACCTCCCCTTTTCCCCCCCCTTCTCACCCCCCCCTATCGTATCTCGGAAACTACGAGACCCGTATTTTTTTCTTTTTACGGATTCGTATAGAAGAGGCTCGGTAAAGTAAAAACCATTTTTCAAAGTCCCCCCCCCCCGCCCCCCTTCTCCCCCCCTTTAGGCGGATCTCGGAATCTAAGAGACTTGGAACATTTTTTTTTTCAGATTCATTTAGAGGGGCAATGCTTTAGTCGAAATACTTGTGCAACCCCCCCCCCATCACCCCCCCCCCCCTCTTTTTTTTTTTTTTTTTTTTTTCACAAGCTCGCGAGGTGCTTGCACCTCGCGCAACACGCAAATACTTGATTTAGAGGGGCAATGCTTTAGTTTTTTTCACAAGCACGCGAGGTGCTTGCACCTCGCGCAACACGCAAATACTTGATTTAGAGGCGCAATGCTTTAGTTTCTTTCACAAGCACGCGAGGTGCTTGCACCTCGCGCAACAAGCAAATACTAGTTTTCTTATAATTTTTAAACAAGATGATGTTAACTTAAAGCAAATTTACGAAGAACATGTTAGTTCTGATATGTCATGGAATCAGTTCAAAAATATTTGTAAAACAGTTTGGAGTAAGCCATTTAATTTTGTTAGTATTAGCAAAGACTCATCATTAAACAATGGAAGGTATAGAAAAAATTTAGATCATTTTTATTCACTTTGAATAAAGATATAAATTAATTTCGTACATCAAATTAAATTAGTATTAGAGTGTCCTTAGTCGAATACAGTGTTATCTAACAATTACTTAATAACATGAATAAAAATATTAAAATGGAGTTAATGAAGTCTGTCGACTCAATCAAAAACAAAATAAAACAACTGAAAAATCAGGAACATGAAACTAACTTATCGTTTGATAAAATGCTTAAACCTGTTTCGGAGCCTCTTAAAACCCTAGTGAATTCTAAAATATTTCTAGAACATATAAAAAACAACGGAACTAAAACATCCGAAAATTCTGAAGCAATCGAGTCGGATGGAAATAGTACAAGCTCTTCTGCTATGTGTGACGATTTTTATGACACTGAATTAAAGACTACAAGCTCTCCTAAAACTGAAGTAAAAGATAAGTTAGAAATTTCACTAGAACGCGATGATATCTATGATATTCACGAGGGTTTAAATATACCATTTGGAATAAGAAAAGAAAATAAAACTTTAATGATGGGTAATTCAGTAGTAACCATTTCTAAAATTGACAGTTTGAATAACGAAAACGTATTACTGATTAAAATCGGAGACAAACCTTACAATTTAACACCTGGCCTAAAAGAACTCTTACTTCGAACAAAACCTAATTTAAAATCAATATCAAGCAGAGATAAACTTGTCTATAAAGACATATTAGATCATACAAATGCCCATAAGAGAGATTTTAACCCTACAGGTCAAATAAGAGGTGATAAAGGATTTAAGTATCGTGAAATAATCAAACCCTTATTTTCCGATACTTCAAACGATAAAATTCAGGCAAAACTTGGAGGCAGCTTGCCAAAGCTTAAAAAATATAACAAAGACACTGACTTGGTTTATTGGGACGACCCCAATGAATTAGTTGAGAGATTAAAATTATTAGTAGCTTCAAGAGATGCCGGTAATACAAATCATGATAATGAAATTTTATCAATAATTGAAGAATTAAAAGAAGCCAACATAATTAAGGAATAAATACTATTACTAATAAGATTTTGATTCAGTATCACATAGTCATTCGGAATGAACATAGACCAATTTGTAATTATCTAGGTACCTGCATGAATGATGCAAATAAAATGTGATGTTACAGCATAGTTGAAATAAAAGCGAACGATCATTGAATTTTCAATACAGAATAATTTTAATCACTAGTAAAATTCCTTTACAAGAATCTGAGTCGTAGAAAGTAAAGGTGATACAGAAAACTTCTGAGCATGAGCAAAGCCGATGTGGTAAACGAAATTCATAAAAATGCTAGGGTGAATTTTACGCGAAGAAATGTAATTATGAAAGATATAGATGACCTATGGCAAGCAGACTTAATTGATATGCAATCAATTTCTAAAGAAAATAAAAAAAATAGGTTTATTCTTACAGTTATCGATACATTTTCAAAATACGCTTGGGCGTTCCCTTTGAAAAGTAAGAACAAAGACGATGTATGTAATACTTTTAAGCTTTTGTTGGCTAAGGACCGTTTTCCTAAAAATCTGCAAACTGATAATGGAACAGAATTTTATAACAAAAAATTTCAGAAACTAATGAAATGTTACCACATTAATCATTATTCAACATACTCAACAAAAAAGGCATCGATCGTTGAGAGATTTATCAGAACATTGAAATCTAAATTATACAAGGAATTTAGTTTAAAAGGCAACTATAATTGGATAGATAATACCCTCAATAATGTTATTCATAAATACAACCACACCCACCACAAAACGATTGATGAAATCCCAGCAAATGTAAATAATAACAATAAAAAACGCATATTAGAAAGGTACGTGCGGTTGATTAACAAAGTTGAAAAAAAAAGAAGTAAGTTTCAAGTGGGGGATTATGTACGTATCAGTAAGTATAAGGGAATATTTGAAAAAGGATATACTCCCAGCTGGTCGACAGAAATATTTAAAATTCGAAAAATACAAAACACAACTCCTATCACGTACTTAATTGATGATACAATTAGAGGTCAACCTATTTTAGGAGCATTTTATGAACAAGAACTTCAGAAAACCAAATAACCTGATGTATATCTAGTCGAAAAAGTTCTAGGAAGGAAAGGAAATAAGGTTTTAGTGAAATGGTTAGGTTTACCTTCTACCGAAAACAGCTGGATTAATAAGTCTAATATATTATAATAAAAGTAAAGGAAAATTAACTTAATAATCACGTATTTATTAAGAGTTCTATCCATGTTTCTTCAGTCTTGTCATGTGTATTGGGGAGAGAAGTCTTCTCAATTGGCTTATAAATCATTCACCATTTGAATTACACTTACCAGGATACAATTATTGTGGTCCTGGTACAAAATTAATTAAGAGGTTAACACGTGGAGAAAAAGGTGTTAATAAATTAGACGAATACTGCAAAGAACACGACATTGCCTATCACAAGTCTTCAAACTTAGACGATCGACATAAAGCAGATTTCATTCTGTTAAAAATGGCAAAAAAGCGAGCAGTTGCCTCTGATGCGACTATAGGTGAAAAAATTGCAGCACATGTAGTAAGCAAAGCTATGTTAACAAAAATTAAAACTGGTACTGGTCTAAAAAGTCGTAAATGTAATTCTTCAAGCAAATTTACGTCTGGAAATGGCATTAAAAAGAAATTAAAAAATATTATTACTAAAACGAAAAAACAGATGCGAAGATTGAAACCAAAATGCAAGAAAATGGCGATAGAATTAGCTATGGCTGCTGCTAGAGAATTAATTAATGATTCCTCTATAAAATTGCCGCGGATTATACCTGTACCAAAAACCGGTGGAGTGTTACCCTTGATACCTATTTTCGCTGGATTATCAGCTGCTGGAGCTTTAGCAGGTGGTGCTGCCGGTATAGCAAAAACTATAAATGAATTCAAAACGGCTAAAGAACGTTTTACTGAACTGAAAAGACATAATGAAAAAATGGAAGCTCTTTGTATCGGAAAGGGACTGTATCTTAAACCTCATAAAAACTGGCTCGGAATTTACGTATCGAAAGAAAAAAACTAAAATATCGGCTACCCAAACGAGCCTTAACTAACATTGATATTTTGAAGTATGGAAATAATATTCCTTATTTTAGAGGTGTCTTTATGAGGGATGAGCTCCCAAAGCAACATTTTAAAAAGGAATGTGGAGTTGTTAATTTAGATAGTTCTAAAAGTTCAGGTTCTCATTGGGTAGCCTATGCAAAATACAATGATTATGTTGAATATTTTGATAGTTATGGAAATCTTAAACCACCAAAGGAATTGATAAAATACTTAGGTTCTAAAGTTCACTATAATTATGAAAATATACAACGTGATCACCCTTACAATTGTGGACACTTATGTTTAAACTTTTTAGAGAATTTTTGGTGTAGTCAAGGAATAAAATAAACAGGATCTTCTAAAAGTGTTCAGTATACAAGCATGTCTGTAGCTGTTACCATCTCTGGAAATAAATCAGAATTGGAAACATTCTTTCATCCACCTCTGAATTTATCTGGTCAATACGAGTGCTGTTTACTATACTTTTCTGTATTAAATTCAATACCAAATGTACACATTAATAACAACTTTCTCCCTGTGATCAGAATCGAATGTGATCTTGTACATGGTTCATACTGTAACGGGTTACCAAGTCATATTATTCATGAATTTATATATAATACTGCTACAGGACATCAAATCATAGAAACACCTCAAAACATTATTTACTTTCCAGTGAACAAAAACATTATTTCATCTATATCTATTAGGATAGTTGATCAATTTGGGTACTGTATTAAATTTAGAGAAGAACATAATATTCAACTACGCCTTCATATAAGAAAAACAAAATGATATTATATTATTATAAAAACCCCATAGTTAACAAAAAACGTCCTATTTCATCCATAACCACTAAAGTGCAAAGACGTAAGAAAAAAGTTATAAAATTGACTAAAACAAATCAAGATTTTCTTAAAGCCTTAGGATTCAAAATATGAATATTCTACAGATTAATGAGTTACCACACTTCGATACTTCGATTGAAAGTTACGAAGTTCATTCTTACAATCCCTACAATAACAGCTTTAGAGAAAACGATGAAATCAGAATTCCCATACACCAACAAGACATATATGTGTTACCGTCAGCCAGTTCAATTTACGTCGAGGGTCAAGCAAAGTTCTTCGACAAAGAGGGAAAACCGATTAAGAAAAATATTACTTTCAGTAACAACCCTGTTATGTTTTTGTTTCAAGATATCAGATACGAAATAAATGGTATTGAAATAGATCGCATTAAAAATTCTGGAATTACGTCGACAATAAAGTCATACGTTTCAATGAATGATGGGGAAAATAAAGTTGCAGCCTTGTGGGGTTGGAACATAGATGGATTTAAAAATGATGGTCATTTTAGTGCTATTGTACCTCTTAATAAGATTTTAGGGTTTGCGGAGGATTACAATAAAATTGTGATAAATTGTAAACATGAACTTATCCTGAATAGAAGTAACTCTAACTTAAACAGTATCATAGCGACTGATGAAGTTGTGCATTGTCAAATAGACATACAAAGATTACAATGGCGTGTACCACATATAAAAGTGTCAGACCGCGAACGATTGACACTTCTTAAACACTTGGAAAGAGATAAACCTATTCAGATAGCGTTTCGAAATTGGGATTTATATGAGTATCCTTTGCTCCCTAAAACTACAAAACATTCTTGGTCAGTTAAGACTGCATCACAATTAGAGAAACCTCGATACGTCATTTTTTGCCTGCAAACCAACAGAAAAAATAATAAAACCAAAGACAGTTCCCTGTTTGATCACTGTGGGGTTACCAATGTAACACTATTTTTGAATTCACAATATTATCCTTACGAGCCTCTAAGCTTAAATTTTTCCGAGAACAAATACAATACATTATATGAAATGTATGTGAAATTTCGTCAGTCGTATTACAACTGTCCTGCAGACCCCTTGCTTGATTTGGTCGGTTTCAAGGAGAAGGCTCCTCTCTTTATCATAGACTGTTCAAGACAAAACGATAGTTTAAAAACAGGTCCCGTAGATGTGCGGCTGGATATTGAATGTTTAGCACCAATGCCAGATAACACAACTGGATATTGTTTAATTATTAACGATCGACTTGTGGAATATAAACCCTTGAGTAACATAGTGCGCAGGTTATCATGACTGTCATTGTAGATGTACAAGGTTTTAAAACAGAAAATAATGAATTTATCATGAAAGAAATTGCTGTATTATGTAATAACAAAATTCAGGTGTTTTTAATTAAGCCACCTTTTCCATTTTACGATTTGACGAAACTAGAAAAACGGCAAGTCACTTGGATTGAACGTAATAGAAACATATACTGGAGTGAAGGATTTGTGTCCTAATCAAATCATCAGAACTTGATTGTAGATATTTTAAGAGATAAAAGTGTTTACACCAAAGGTTTAGAAAAAGTGGTGTGGTTAAAAAATATTTCGAATAATAATAATATAAATAATTTAGAAGATATAGGTTGTCCTAACTTATTAAGCTTGTACAATAAATATGAATACTCTCGTGATGTGTATAGTTGTATTTATCATGATAAAATATGTTCTTTAAAAAATGTAATATGTTTAAATAAATGGTGTATAGATAATAATATATTTTTTAAATAAATATTTTCTTGTTTGATTTTTCACAAATGGGTAATATGTACCAATTTCCTATCCCTACCAATCCTGTCGAATAAGACGTTATAAGTTGCTGGCAACAGCTGTACGGGTCATTATACTTTTAAAATTATTTGTATCAAGAACTAAGAAGTGAATAAACAGAACATGTCTCAAAATAAAGATAATCCTCGATATGACATGTATAATTCATATAAAATGCGTGAATTTTCATTTAGACATTATTGGGCAACGGCTGATTCAAGGAGAAGATTAGTAACAGAAATGTCTGACGCTGGGTTTTTTTATTGTGGAAATAGTGTAAATGATAAAGCAGCATGTTTCTCATGTGGAGGTGTTATCGAAGATTGGGAGATTTATGATGATCCTTGGATGCAACATGCTATACATTATCCTGAATGCGTTTACTTGAACGCTGTGAAAGGAAAAGAATATTTAATTAAATACGCATATTTACATCATAGCATTAAACTCTAAAGTATAATGTGAATAAATTAATATTATTCACATTATGCTTCATTCATAGACATTTTAATTTGGAAGGCATTCATTAAATGAATGATGGTTGAAATTGGGTGTTTCTGGATCTCATCTGATCCAGAAACCCCAATTTCAACCTACTCATGAACCCTTCAGTCTCAGGGAATAAATCACCGCGCCTAAGCCATTCGTTCGACGCTAACTTGTCGACGGTAAGTTGGCTAAGGTCTTGGCGATGTCTTCCATAAAGTGACTTCTGGGTCCATTCTAGGATTTTTGTCTTAGTGTCAGTTAGTTTTTCATTAATTTGAGTGTTTTTGTTAGACATAAGGTTAGTCTATGGACGCGTACAGAACAACACCTTGTTTGTTTCTTCCCTGATTTTATCGCGATAGTAGTGGTTCAAAGTGTCGTTACCAAAGTAAAACTAACATATTTACGTGACTAGAGATAATGTGTGTGCAGTGAAGTTTATTTGATTTAAATCGATCCACAAACACCTGAGATATAAGCAAAAACTTTTAAAATAATTTCTTCAACGGCGGTGTCACTGACCTAGGGCAACACGCATATCGCTCGCTTAGTGCTCGCTGTGACAAGTGACTCACATACCATTGTTACTTTAAACACATTTACCTACACGGCGCGTTATTATTTAAGAAATACCTAGTTAAATAGTCGGCTGATTGGTACGATGCAGTGTGCAGCATGCAACAAAGTTATTGATCGCGGAGAGTTATTGGTCTGCACTTCATGTAGGGGTTTTTATGATTATAAATGTCTGAATATGACCCAAGATTACTACACAAGTCATGCACATGAACTTAGACGTAACTGGACCTGCCCTGTATGTAGCAACATAACTCGTCGTAAACACGACAATACACCGGTGCGGAATCAATTTGATATTTTACGGGAAGATGTTAATATGTCTTGTGACTATTTATCGGACATTCCCGACGGCGATTCTAAGGCGTCAACGTCACAGTCTCCACTTCAAACGCCTCGAAATAATACTGGATCGCTTGTTAATCCATCAGGTACCTCTGGTTCTATTTCATATGAACAGTTCAGCCTGCTTCTGGATTCTAAGCTTGAAAGCATTAGGGCTGCCCTAACTGCTGATATAAAGAAGGAAATAGCATCTGCGATCGATAGTTTGAGGGACGATTTCACCCGCACTACTGATTTTTTAGCGGCTGAGCAAAAAGACCTCAATGTCCGTCTTGTTTCGGTTAAGGACACTATTCAATCGCTTGAGTCAGAGAATATTAAACTTCGTTCAGATATTACCGACCTCACACGACGTATGCAAACGCTTGAAAAGATATCACGAAGCCGCAATATTGAAATTCACTGTGTGCCAGAAAGAAAGAATGAAAACCTGATTACGATTTTTAAGAACTTGTGTAACGAAATTAAAGTATCAATTCCTGACACAGATTTACAAGCGATTCGCCGGGTTGCTAAGATGAACAACGAATCGGATCGTCCCAGAAATATACTGGCTACATTACCATCTGAAAGACACCGTGATAATCTTCTCTCAGCCATCACTCAATATAATAAGAGCAATAAAAATAGCGTCTTGAACTCGTCGCACCTAGGTGTGCCAGGAGAAAAACGTACTATTTACTTGGCGGAACATCTTTCACCGGAATGTAAGAAACTTCATGCCGCAACTAAATTGGCAGCTAAGGAACGGTCTTATAAATTTGTATGGGTTAAATATGGTCGAATTTACGTTAGGAAAACTGAGCAGGACCAGGCTATACAGATAAAACACATCAGTTGTTTAGCTAAACTCACTTAAACGGACACGTGTATTGTTTACTATTTGGATCTGTTTTCTGTAATATCTTATGTTAATTTATTATCAGAATGTAAATAGAATAAGATCAAAACTAGAGGATTTTTATGTTAATTCACTTAATTGTAATTATGACATAATTTGTTTAACTGAGACGAATTTGAACTCGGGTATTTTTGATAATGAACTTTTTGATAATCGGTATAACGTGTTTCGAAGAGATCGCGAAAGTACATGTGTAAATAAGGTTGATGGAGGAGGTGTTTTAATAGCTATTAAAAACAATACAAAGTGGTAAGGCATTCCTCATGGGACAGCAGAGTGGAGGATATTTGGGTGAGTGTTTTGCCTAGCAACTCGCGTGAGTGTCAGTACAATCTTTGTGTATGTTACCTTCCCCCAGATTTACCTATCAATGATCTCGATGCTTTTTATTCGAATACACAAAAGATTGTCACAGATTCCCATAACGATTGCTCAAATTTAATTATTGGGGATTTTAATATTCCGGGTTTACTATGGACTCAAACGCCATCGGGCAGCGGATTAGTGAATGCTGCTATAGCTAATGATAGGAAGTCTTCTTTCTTACTGGATCTATTGTCATTTTGTCAATTGTCACAATTTAATCACATACCTAACAAAAACAATCGGTATTTAGATCTTGTCCTCTGTAGTTCAGAAAGTGTCCAAGTTTTGCTTAATGATGATCCGCTCAGTAGGGTTGACAATCATCACCCACCTTTGAGTATAATTATGAAAAGCAGTGTTCCTACCAAACAAATGAAACCGAATAACATTAAACGGTTAAATTTCCGAAAGTGCGACTATGTTAAGGTAAGGGCGGATCTCGCAGAGGTTGATTGGTCTTGGTTAAAGTTGTCGACTGATATCGACCATGCACTAGAAGAATTTTACAGGGCTCTGAACACTATAATCAGCAAGCATACTCCTACAACCCAGCTGTGTGAGTCTGCACAGCCACTATGGTACTCGCTATCTCTTAAAAAATGTCTCAAGGAGAAAAATAAATATCATAGACGCTTCAAAAAGTATAACAACCCTCGTGATTATGACACTTTTTCAATGTTGCGTAGTAGGTGCAAAACTCTTACAAAGGAATGCTATAGCTCCTTTATAAAGCCCACTGAGGATTGCTTGTCTGACAATATCAAATCATTTTGGAAGTTTGTCAACAGCAGGAAAAATGCGAATGGTTTACCTCAAACGATGCAGTTTCGTGGGGTAGTTTCATCGGATAGTCAAGATATCAGCGAATTATTCTCGAAATTCTTTAGCTCCGTATTTGATGACACCGCTAGATCTCCCCCTAGTACCGAAGTATTTGCCGGTGTAGAATGTAACTCTTCACTATCGGAGATTTATATTGAGCACGATTCTGTTTTACGTTCATTAAAATGCTTGGATCGCAATAAATGCGCTGGACCGGACGGAATCCCTTCTCTTTTTCTAGTCAATTGTGCTAATGAACTGTCATTGCCTTTGTATTACTTGTTTAATCGATCACTAAAACTGGGTGTGTTTCCTAATTTTTGGAAAAAGGCGCACGTAGTGCCCATTTATAAGGAGGGTGACAAATCTGATTGCGCAAATTACAGACCCATAAGTTTACTATGTGGTTTGGCAAAACTTTTTGAAGCGTCCTTATATGAGCATTTTTATTCACACATAAAACCGTATCTTTCCCAATCCCAGCATGGATTTGTTCGAGGAAAATCAACCCTTACAAACTTACTCGAATATAAAAACTATCTGTGTACTGCCTTCGCGAAAGGTGGTCAGGTTGACTCAGTCTATACTGACTTTCGTAAGGCGTTTGATAAAGTTAACCACGAAATACTGCTTTTGAAGCTCAAATCGTACGGTATACATGGCTCCCTGCTTCGATGGATACAATCTTATTTAAAAAATAGAAGCGTACTCGTGTCGGTTAGAGGATACTTGTCGTTGCCAGTTAACATTACGTCGGGCATTCCACAAGGCTCGCATTTGGGACCCTTACTTTTCATCATTTTTATTAACGATCTTGTGACAAAATTACAGTGTCCCTGTCTGTTATATGCCGACGATCTGAAGTTATTCATGTCCATTAATAATATCTCCGACTGTGAGTTCCTTCAAAATGATCTGAATATTATTTCCAACTGGTGCATTCTTAATCGAATGAATTTAAACATTAATAAATGCTTTGTTATAACTTTCACAAAAAAAATGATTAAGAATATATATGACTACAAACTCGAAAGTCAATCATTAGAACGAAAGCATGTAGCCAGAGATCTCGGCGTGTTGTTCGATGAGAAACTTTCTTTCAGAGAACATTACGAAAGCATCACGAATAGAGCATTTAAGCTTCTCGGATTTATATACAGGACTACCAAAGGATTTAAAAACCTTAATAGCTTCCTATTACTTTACAAAAGTCTTGTAAGAAGCATATTGGAATATTGTTCGGTAATTTGGTCACCGTACTATGCAGTGCACTCTGACAGAATCGAGAGCGTTCAAAGAAAGTGTTTAAAATGGGTCTCGTACCGGTTTGGCTTCGCAAGAACACTACAAACTTATTCGGATCGCCTTAGTAAGTTTAATCTGATGCCTTTGCATGTTCGTCGCAAGCAGCAAGATTTAATAAACCTTCATAAGATCCTACACTCCACACTGAACTCATCCACCCTGCTGTCCTCTATTAATATTAATACTAGGTATACCTCCAGAATGCCAAGAACTTTTTCACTTCTGGTATATAGAAATAACACCTCTTATTATAACCCTATCGTTAGAATGTGTCGTCTTTATAATGAAATATCGAAAGATACCAGAATTAGTATTGACATCTTCGATGCTCGTACAACAGCTTTTAAAAGACTTGTAAGTGCTCTTACTCTCTGTTAATGTTTTAATATATATGCTTAACACTGTTTTACACTAATTTAATTTTTAAACACGTTTCACCTATTGCTTGTAGTTAAATTTATATTTCTTTTTTGTTGTTGTCATGTTGTGCGATTACGCTCTGGGTCACAATCAGCCCAAAACATATTATGTATATTTGTTATAATAAGTGGATTGTAACCTGTTGTAATTGCCTTGAGAATAAATAAATAAATAAATAAACATATTTAACGGAGTCAGTTTTCGGTCATTATAAACTGTTGCTTTGTGTAGTGAAGAAGTTGTACTTTTTGTATTGAAATATTGCCTAAGAGTGTTTATTTGTTTATTGTGCAGGTTGGTAATATCTATTAAGCCTCGTCCTCCCTCCTTCCTTGGTAAAGTTAATCGCTGTATACAAGATCGCGGATGGTGTTTTCTATATTTCGTCATTGTGGTGTTGATGACGCGTTGTAATTTTTTAAAGTCGCTTTTTGTCCAGTTTATTATACCAAACGAATATGTTAGAACAGGGATTGCGAAGCTATTAATAGCTTTAACTGTATTTCGTGACTGCAATTGTGTATTAAAAATGGATTTAAGTCTGTGCATAAATTGTTCAGTAAGTTTAGTTTTAACCGTTCTGTGTTTAATTAACTGATCTTGAATATAACCTAAGTACTTGTACGTTTCGTTTTCATTCGGTTCCACATACATGAGCCATGTATGTGGAACCGAGTCATAGGCCTTCTTATAATCTATCCAACATGTCGACAGATTCCTTCGGGAACGACGAACCTGTTGGTTTATGGCAATATCGATTAGGAGAAGCTCCTTAGTACCGCGGGACCCGTTCCTACATCCATTCTGAGAAGCAGACATGATTGAATTTGTATCTATGTGATTATTAATTTTGGCTCTCAGAATGGATGTAAGAACTTTATAGACCGTCGGTAAGCACGTGATCGGTCTATAATTTTTAGGTTCCGAAGTACTGCCTGATTTATGGAGCAGGTGGGTTATTCCTGTAGTTAGGAATTGAGGTAGCGACCCTAGCTCTAGGGTAGACTGGAACTGAGCGGCCAAGCGAGCGTGCGAGCTTAGAAACCATTTTATCCAGAAATTGTGCAGCCCGTCCGGCCCTGGAGATTTCCAGTTGGATAACGGACGGACTGCACGGGTTACATCTTGGGGGCTGATCGTAATTGCCCCCATTTCTCGTATAAGATCGCACGTGCGCTTGATCTCACTCATCCAGTCACCTTCAGTGTGACTGACAGGAGCCGACCAGATGCTGCGCCAGAACGAACACATGGCGTCATGATTCGGTAGGCACGTATCAGTCACACCTTGGTCAGGTCGCTCCCAGGCCCTATAAACCCACCTTTCATTGCTTTGGAATGTGCGATTCTGAGTGTATCGCTCCACCCGCCGCTTATATCGACGAAATCGATTTGCCCATGCATAGACTTTCTGCTTCAGGAAGTCGATACGCTCTGTGACGTGGGTCAGATAATCCCGAGGACTGATATCAGTCCCCGCAAACGCCCGCCTCACAAAGCGCATCACTCTAGGACGAGTGTTGCCCTGCCTGAAGCAGATAAGTTTACCAATGAGTGCTCTAGCCTCAGCAATACGACGTTCGATCCTGCCCTGCCAAGCTGGTACAGCTGGTCGAATAACTCTGTCAGTCTTTGGAAACTTGACATGAGCTACCCGACAAGCCACTACAGCTGCACAGTATAGGATCGAATGAGTATCGGTGAGGTCTTCACTATTGTCAAAATAATTTGACAGCAGTGAATCTAGAGCACACACTAGCGCCCTATTTTTCTTATGCATGGGTAAACGAGGCAGACGAGGTCTAAGCTCAGGCGGTGTGGAGCGATACTCCCGTAATGCACACTCCAAAGCACTCCTCAATCGTTCACTGCACTGGGTACTCACGGTTATAGCCTCGTCATCATCATCTTCACCGACGTGGTCGGGTCGCGGTGAGATACTGGGTTGTAGTTGCACCGCGGCCAGTGGCGAAGCAGATGAGACACGGCTGCACCGTGATTCGAGGCGTAGTCTATCAAGTACGGCGTCATCCAACATACGGTTACGCTGGATGACCCGCACCTGATCCGACAGTCGTTGAGCCGAAACGTTGACAGCTGGTTCAAGTACCTGAAACAGAGAGAGCATCCGACCACGGTACGCAGTCAGGTTAGTTCCCCCCTCTGTAGCCCCATAGTATGACCGCATGACGTTCTCATTAATGGAATGTGTCCATCGCATGCGCTGCACACTTCCACCGGCAGCGGGGACCCCATTGGAGGCCGGAGGGCCTCGAAGTCCTAAGCCAACCGGAGGGCGGCCTCTTCCTCGCCGACGCGCAGGTGGTGGTGTCGTCGGCGGCGAGAAGTACTCGTCGCTCGAGCTCGACGCAACTGCAGCGGCCGGAGTCTCTTCACTCACGGCTGGAGCTGGTTATTATTATTATTATTATTATAACTCTAATCGTCTCTGCCATTTAGGTTTTTTATTGTTCTGATTGATGCTAGCTACATGTTCAAGAGTGGCATATGAAAGTTTACTTCCATTTGTTTTAGCAGCTGTCCAAGCAGCACTATATATGACTGCCTGTAAGGTTTCAAAATCTGTATCTGCACTAACGTATTTTGGAAGAATATTGTTATTAATGTTGCGTCCAAAACGTATTTGAACGCATATTTTTGGTGTGGCAACATTCTATTGTCTTTGATGTTGACACTTGACATAACTTCTTGACTTGACAGTTAACCTTCCGCTTGAAAAAATGTCCAACCTTTTGGGACCTTTGATTTTGTTGTAATTGGAAATATCGTGTTCAATCGCCCGTTGTAACCGATAATTGGGTCGCGATTAACGATAACTTGAAATTGTAATCCCGAAGTCAGACTGACTGACCCGCGAGTTTGTTGAAACTGGTTGTGAATTGGTGATAAATAGCTGCTCCAATCTGGTGCGAAGTTTGAGCTACATCCCGGCCCGGACCACATATTGAAGCTTGCGTCCGTTGTGACTGCCGTGACACCACTTTCACAACATTACACAATCATACACGCTAACGCATTCCGCACGGTCGTGATCATCCAAGGTCGCACGCTGTCGTCAACCAGCCACATGTAAGTGCGCATGTTGGAATATCTAATTGTGTAAAGTTTAATTATGTATTAGTAAGGCCGGAGAGCCTATTGTGTTTGAAAGACAACGGTACAGCTCCACGAACCGTGGACAGTTCAGCATACCAGTTACCGTTGGCTGGCTTGGGACTGAACAAACTGGTAGCAGAGCGTGGTTTTTATAATATAAAATCCACTAAGTAAATTGGAAGTTTTGAACTTTGGTAAAAATAACTTAATAAGTTTGAATATATTGTCTTGTCAGCCGGGCTCAAATGGCATTTGTAGTTTGTACTGTAATTTGTAGTGCTAGTCCCTTGTTATTGCACTGACAAGTAAGATTTATTTGTGAAATTAGGAATTATTAGGTTGTATTTGGTACATAATTTGGTATATTTGTTGTAATTAATAATTTAATGTCGCTGATCTGAATTTAAAAGTTTATCTAAATAATAATCACACATTTGTTAACATAGCAAGACTTGAATTGTGTATATTGATTTATTGTTTAGTGTGATTATTGGATTGTGTTATTGGAGATTGTCCGGCTCAATATTATACATTCAACTGTTGTATTTAATTGGTGTTGATCCCGCACAATATATACATTAAATTGTTATTTTTTCAGTAACTAGCCATCTGTAGCAAGCTAGATTCATACTTGGAATAAGTACAGGGTCGGATTTGGACCTGAAATAAATTAAATTTAAGTTTTATTTTGTTGAAATTGGTCGGTTGGCTAATAAGTCATTGTTTGTTTGTTTGATTAATTTTAGCCTGTTGGTATTGATATTTGATTGTTGCAATGGCCTCATTAAAGGCAGTCAGGGAGTCTGCTGCCGGATTGGCCTCACAGTTGAGATGGTTCACATCGGCAGCAACAACGGTTGAGCGTTTGGACTTGGAAGAGCTCACCCTTGCTCGGTACGGGCGCTTGAATGACAGGATCAAGTCAGCTGATGCTGCGCTCACACGCTTCTACGAGTTCATCATGGACGTGGATTTGGGGGTGATGGACCAGGCAGCCCGTGATAAGGTTTTGGGTGACTATGACCAGATTGTCCACCTGGGGGATGTCATAAGTCTACGAGCCCGGGAAATTTTGAAGAGCCGGGTGCCTGATGCGGCCAAGCCGCAGACCCCCGTTGTTGCAGGCCCTGGACTATTGGGTAGGCTGCCCACCTTGGAGCTGCCACAGTTTGACGGTCGCTTGGACCACTGGCTGGGCTTCCTAAATCTCTTTGAGGGTCTTGTCGATGCACGCTCGGACCTCGGACCTGCCCAGAAGCTGGCCTATTTATTGTCTGTCCTGGAGGGCGAAGCCAGAGCCTTGGTGCAGCACTTGCCGGTGACGGATTCCTCCTACCCGACCGCTCTGAAGCTTCTCTCCCGACGGTATCAGAACAAGCGCTGCCTGGCTGATGTGCACATCGGCCAAATTTTGGGACTACCGGCCATTGCCAGCACGTCGACGTTGCGCACTGACTTGCTGAACCCGTTGGTCTCAGCGACCAACGCCTTGAGACGCTTGGAGTTACCGGTAGAACATTGGTCCTACTTGTTGGTGCACATAGTGCTGCAGTTGCTCCCCGCGGAGTTGACGTCACGTTTTGAGCAGAAGTAAGGTGGGGATAGTGCCACCCATCTTCCCCCCTTTGACGACCTCCTCAAATTTTTGGAAGACGAGTGTCGGTTCTTGGATAACACTCGTGGCGCCACGGGGTCACCCCCACTACCTTCTCGGCCTAGAGACCAGGGACGAACTAGGGCTAGGGGGCCTGTTGATGTTCGCCCCGCCCCCCGTTTTGCTGGCGCCCGGAGTCCTCATCATTGTGACTTTTGTAAGGCAACGGGGCATGTCACGGCGCGTTGCCCGGCCTTTTTGAATTTGCACGTAAGTGCCCGCCGCCGCATTGTCAACGCACGCCGTTTGTGCTTCTCGTGCTTGGGGGCCCACTTTCATCGGGACTGCCCCGACCCCCGCCCGTGTAGAATTTGTAAAGGGTCCCACTTGGAGATTTTGTGCGCCAACGCGAACCGCTCCAGCAGACCATCTTCTGAGGAGGGTTCGCACAGGGGGGGGTACCCCGGAGACGAGCACCGGGCTGAGGCCCGCAATTCTGTTCGCAGCACTCCACCCCCCGCGCAAGTTGAACGGGAGCCCCGCGAGCGCCATTTGGTCTCCCCTCGTCAGGGAGAACGCGCGTTGGCTGCTAGGCAGCAGGGGCCGGATCGGCACCGCTGCCTTTCCCCTCCGTTGGCGGAACGTCCCCGGTTGGAGTCGCGCCCTCCGCCATTCAGGCATCCGGTGGGATATGGATATGGGATATGGAGGGTAATGGCGAGCGGCTCGGGACACCGCGCGGACGAATATTTTGAATGTTGGCCTCGTCGTGAACGAGGGCAGCCTGGATGCGGCGATCGGTCGCCGCCCAGGCATTGCTAAGAAATTGGCGCCTGCCCGCTAAAGGACCCCCCCCCGATCAAGACGGTTTTGTTGCCAACGGCCTCGGTCAAGGTCTGGGGACCCTTGGGTGACTTGATTGTGGTCCGTGCCATTTTGGACACGGGAGCCCAGGGTTGCCTTTTGTCGTCTTGGTTAGCGGGACAGGTTGGCCTGAAGGTGAACGACTTTTCAGGCAAGATTTGGGGAATTGGCGAAACGGCTGTCACCACTGTTGAGGGAAAGACCTGGTTTGAAATCACCCCGTTGAGTTGTCTGTACCCTAAAATTGGTGCTCCTGCCCTTGTTATAACTGAACTTGGTTGGGACGAGCCACTTCGGGAAACCCTGTTGGAAGACTGGCTCCAATTTGTCTCCGCACTCCCTGCGGTGCTTCTTGTGCGTCTCTTAAGCCACGTTGCGCGCACTGTGGGTGGAACTGTTGACATTCGGGCTTCTTACGCCTGGACGGACAGTCAAATTGTTTTGTGTTGGTTGAAGACGTCCGTCCACTCTTTGGAGATCTTTGTTGCGAACCGAGTGTCGCAGATTCAAGGTTCTGAAACGCCTTTGATTTGGAGGCACGTGCCTGGTGACCTGAACCCGGGCGACGTGGCCTCACGCGGGTGCATGGCCCCCCACTTGATTGCTCACCCCCTCTGGTGGGGACCGGACTGGCTGACTCGCCCCGAGGACGATTGGCCTCGAACGCCAGTCTTGATGTCGGATCCTTTGCCCGGACTTAAGGTGTTCGCTGTTGGGACGAAGGATCCTCCGTTTGATCCTGATTTTTTGTTGAATCGATACAGCTCCCTCGACAAATTGTTGAACGTCACCTCGGGGATCAGGCGTTTTGGCCATAATTCTAGGAATCCAGGGGATAAGCGCCTGTCACCAGTTCTCTCTCCTCAAGAGCGACAGGAGTCACTCCTCCTTTGGGTCCGCTCTGTGCAGGCTGCACACTTTGAGAAGGAGATCGAGGTCTTGAAGTCTGGTAGGGTTAAGTTGTCGGGAGCCATTAGTAAGCTGAATCCCTTCTTGGATAAGACGGGTCTTTTGCGTGTTGGAGGACGGTTAAGGCACTCTAGCCTTCCTTATGGGGCCCGTCACCCCCTTTTGTTGCCCAAGGAGGGCCACTTGGTACAATTGTTGGTGACTGATCGTCACGTTAAGAACTCGCATGCCGGTTGCAATGTGCTGTTGGCCATTCTGCAGCGAGAATTTTGGATTTTGCCGGCTGATCGTGTCAATGAGGCGAGGCCCTTTGCTGGCGTCGGAACGGACTTTGCTGGTCCCCTTTTGTTGAAGACGTCCACACTTCGAAATAGTGAGAATGTTAAGGCTTATTTGTGTGTTTTTGTCTGCCTGTCAACCAAGGCAGTACATTTGGAGCTGGTAACCTCCCTCTCGACAGAGGCCTTTGTGGCGACTTTGGACAGATTTGTGTCTCGCCGTGGGTTACCTTCTTTGATTAGGTCTGATTGCGGTACGAATTACAAGGGTACAAGTAACTATTTGAAGGAGGTATACGCCTTCCTAATGAGAGCCAGGTTGACATTGGTAATAGTTTGGCCCACCGAGGGGTCACTTGGTTGTTGTAGGCCGCGGTGAAAGCGGCAAAGGGACACTGGCGGAGATTGTTGGGAGACACCGTTCTCACCTTTGAGGAACTAGCTACGGTATTTTGCCGCATTGAAGCTGTGTTAAATTCGCAACCTTGTCAAGACTTCCAATTGATTAGCGGACGGGTAGGCCCGTCCGGGGGGGGGTAGATGTTGCGTCCAAAACGTATTTGAACGCATATTTTTGGTGTGGCAACATTCTATTTTCTTTGATGTTGACACTTGACATAACTTCTTGACTTGACAGTTAACCTTCCGCTTGAAAAAATGTCCAACCTTTTGGGACCTTTAATTTTGTTGTAATTGGAAATATCGTGTTCAATCGCCCGTTGTAACCGATAATTGGGTCGCGATTAACGATAACTTGAAATTGTAATCGCGTATTGACGAAAAACCTGGGATATTTTGAACCATAACGCCGTATTGAAATCAGACTGACTGACCCGCGAGTTTGTTGAAACTGGTTGTGAATTGGTGATAAATAGCTGCTCCAATCTGGTGCGAAGTTTGAGCTACATCCCGGCCCGGACCACATATTGAAGCTTGCGTCCGTTGTGACTGCCGTGACACCACTTTCACAACATTACACAATCATACACACTAACGCATTCCGCACGGTCGTGATCATCCAAGGTCGCACGCTGTCGTCAATCAGCCACAGGTAAGTGCGCATGTTGGAATATCTAATTGTGTAAAGTTTAATTATGTATTAGTAAGGCCGGAGAGCCTATTGGGTTTGAAAGACAACGGTACAGCTCCACGAACCGTGGACAGTTCAGCATACCAGTTACCGTTGGCTGGCTTGGGACTGAACAATTAATATAACTTACTATTTCCGCAATTTTTTTAGATGTTCTTTGTTTTTTTGGTATGTAATCTCTTTTAGTGGGATGAATTTTTGTGTAGTACTGTAGTGTGTGTGAAAATGTTTCCTCTAGTTCTTGATATCTTTCCTGATTCTCTTCAATATTTGCGGTATTATGTTCCATGTTTATAGCGTTGCTTGTAAAAGTAGCTAAGTCAATGCTGTTTAATAAATTTGGCTCATTTTCTACTTCGTTTTCGTGAGTTTGATTTACGTATGTAACTACTGTGTTATTAATTGTTAATGCTTGTATGGAGGCATTTCCTGCAGTTGTAATTGAATTGGTAAAATCTGCTTGCCTACAAGGATTTGCTTGGTTTAGTATATTCTCTGCATATGTTTTTAGATCCTGAAGTCGTGCCTCAGGTATCATTTTATTATTCAGAATGACTCTTTTTTGGTCAGAAATTCTTTGTTCAGATAGGTGCGCGAATTGTGGAAAGAATTTAGTGAACATTTCTCTTGTATTTTTTCTCCAAGCAGTCATATCGGATTCCATTTTCGTAGAAATAAAATAGCATTTAATCAGTGTCTCGTTCATTTCGTTTGACCACCTAATACTACTCTTTGATTGCGTTTGCAAATGTTACTTTGATCTGCATTAACATGTGTTGTTTGAGTTTGTGTATTTAAATTAAAGCTGTCAATTTGTAACTCTTGGCTTACTTCTAATCTAATTTGGTCTAGTGTAATGGCTGAAAGTAATTTATTATTAACTATTGCTCTACGTTGATCTACAACCCTCTGTTTTGAGACCTGCATTTGAGGAAATCTGGTAATGAATTGTTGATGTAATGATGTCAGATATGATGTATTTTCAGTTTCTAACTTGGTGATATTTAGATACATACGCCAAATGAATTGATTCATTTCTTTGCTCCATTTTTTACGCGTATTGGTCGTGCCAGTAGCGGGTGAAGGGTTTATGGCAGTAATAGCCTCCGACACAACATCTACCGACCCTACTGATAGTATTGATGATGACCTTGATGAACGTTGTAAATACGATGGTGGTGATGATGGTATTGATGAAAAAAATGGACCTCAAAGAGGATGAAGATGAAATCGGTGATATCGGCTGGTTAGCCTGTATATGATTTTATGCTTTTGATCTTGTTATCATAATTATTCCCACGAGTAGCTAGGGACTAATAAGGTCGACCACAGCAGAGCCCTGCGTTCAGTGTGGCAAGGGTAAATAAAACTGGAGGTCCCCTTTTCTCCAGAGTTTGCACACTAACGACTAGCGCCTTCCCCTAGCCATGCAGCCCTGGCATGTGCGACCCTAGCTTGGATTGTATCTCTCATAGTTTGGCCCCTCATCCTAAATCTATGTCGGTAGAGTTTTTCTGTCGTCATAGATTTAGGGTTCACTGGGGCATGCAAGCCCCACCACGTCGTGAACGTAGAGATACAGCGATGGGTTTCCAGAGCCACGTTAGCCACGCCAGTAATTTCTCATTCGTGTGTCCGCCCCCACGTGAATTGGTGTTCAATCAGGACGTGTGGTTGTTTAGGGGGCTATTATTATTATTATTATATACTTTATTGTACACCTTACAATATTTCTATGGATACAAAAAAATTAAACTAGTGTACAATGGGCAATATCTACTTGACAAACATTCAGATCTGTTCTGTAGTTTGTACGTGAAAGAGTATCACAAGTTAGTGAGTTTGTGGGGATTTTATAATTTTAAAAAGATTAGCAAGAGTAAAATACAAGTACATGTTGATGATGCTGTATTGTACCAGATTCAAATATTTTATTGCGTTGCTATTACAAATTAAATATAAATCAACACAAATCCAAAAACAACGTCACCCGCCGCCCGCGCCGCGTCTGTCTGTCTGTTGCACTGCTGCTTCGCGCTTGACCTGGCGAGGGCACTACCGTACCTGTTAAGACTATGTTAGCAGGTACGTTCCTTATTCAGCATTGATTAAATTAAGAACACAAAATAGAATGTATTCAATTAAAATGAGATTGAATTGAAATATGTTTTTCCTATTTTTTTTTTTTCAAAGTGAACTAACATAGTGGGTAGAATCTACATTATTAGCAATCTTGTTAGTCCTTCCAACTAAGCTGAATATACTTATGTCTGGAGTGGGTTCATGACAATAGTGTAATGGGTGGGGTTCGAACCCGTGACCTCTCGATTACAAGTCCAACACCTTAGCCATTAGGCTATTAATTAATAACAATTAACTGAAACTTAATTTGTGAAAAAAATATTAAATTATAATGTCATCAGGTCACTTGAAGCCTGATTAGCCTCCCCGCTACTGCCGCGTCTGGTCTATCTGCAATTATCTTTAGGATTCCGATGCCACTCCCTCGGATTCTGCGAATTAGTGAGGCTGACTTTTTGCGCATTAAAGCAAAAATGTCATTAAAGTTCGGCCGTTCAGAGAATGCGTTCCTGACACCTATCAGTTAGTCACGACTAGTGATGGGCACAACATAACACTGAGTTCGTTACCGTTCCTCCAAAATGAACCGCCGCATTATTTTAAGATTATTTTCGTTTTAAATTGGCGGAATCATTTAAAATTTATATTTTAGTTATTTAAGTGGAAACCAAAAAAAGGTAATATTCATATAATAAAATTGTTTTATTTATTCTTTGTTACAAAGTTACAATCTGTATTTCTATGCAATAAAGTAAGTACATTGAATTGAATGTGCGTACAGAATATGAATCAGACTCCGATTCGCTTGAGGAGGTGGTGTCTTCATCATCTTCGCCTACATGTATAATTATATTATTATCAATAACAGAATCAATCCTCATATCTCGGTCAAAATGTTCCAAAATCAGGTTTTTAGTCTTCTCAACAACTTTTGCCCAGTCATCTCTTGTGACTTCCCCGCAGACTTCTTTTAATAGGGTCATCATCTTTTTCGTGCTGAATGGCGGGGAAGTATTGTGGCGGGCGGCGTAACCTTTTATTTGAACCTAGATTAGCTCGATCGCGTTATATTGGCAATGATACGGTGGAATTCTTAGAACGCGATGACCATACTCCAGAGCCAGTTCATCGATTTTGTATCGCACATTTGCCGCTTTATTTTCTTTAACTAATTTAATTAGCTCTGCTTTTAGCATCTGCATATTTGCGTCAATGCCTTTTGCTTGTAACCAAGCCACCATTTCTTCTTTTTTATTAGCTTGGGTAGGTGGGTTCTGTATTTGAACCGAGTGATAGGAGGCATTATCCATGAATATTACAGAAGGCTCTGGTAGGCTGGGCAAAAGCACGTTCTGGAACCACTCTTTAAATGTAGTGGCATTCATTTCCTCGTGGTAGTCATTTGTGGTTTTTGATTGAAATGCCAGTAACGCGTTCTCCACAAAGCCGTATTTTGCAGAACCTGCGTGGCATATTATCAGACGGGCCCCCTTACCCATTGGTACTTTTGACGTCGACGCTTGTGTATCATCCGTCCAAGAACGGGAAACCGTGTGATTGGCGTTTAGCCATGTCTCGTCAATGAACACGACATTATCCCAGTTATCAATTATTTTGCTTCTCTCAAAAAACTTATCCGTTTTAAAATTATGTCGTATCGTTCTAATAAAATTTTTCTTTTGTCTGTTTTTTTATACGAAAAACCAATATCTTTTAAGATTTTGGTTAAAGCAGTTTTACCCCCGCTAAACAGTCCAGCTTCTCTTAACGATGCCAAAAGCTTCTTCCTGTTGAGATTTGATTGCATCGGCGTCAAAGGTGTCAATATCTGTCACGGGTTTAGTTCTACGTTTCTTCTTCGGAGTACGTAAAATATTATCTTCCATGCCAGTAGAGCCGAACTTTTCTTTATTAATATTTGTTATCGTTCCTTTGCGTTTCGGTCCGCAATTTTGCCGCTCCCGCTCAAAGTAATCTTGCAGCTTGATGATTAACTCACGGGCTCCACTTTTCAATGTTTGTCCACTTTTAGGCATTATTATGCACCAAAAGTAAAAAGAACGCAATACAAAACACAATCGAAGTCCGATTTAGCGCCGATGTCAGTTTGAAAAGCAAAAACAGTCCATTAAACGAAAGCCGGGTAATCAAATAAAAACACATCGAAAACACTTGAAGAACGTGGTCTATGCGCACGAAACGACAACAGACGACTGTTTTAGCGTCACAAAATGGCGGCCCAACGCCATTTGGGGTTACCATTTTCAACCTAAATATAAAAATGCTACTTTCTTTCGCGCATTCGGTTTGGTCACAGTTTTATTTTTATAATTCATAAAACTTATCTTATAGTCCATTATTTTCAAATTCTTAAAAAGAAAAACAAAGCGTATTATTTTATATTATAAGTATAACTGTATAAGAACAGATTACGATACTTGCCTGTTATTTTTAGCACAGCACTACAAATATAAAGCGCTGACATAACCTTGTAATAGCGCAGTATAGATTTAGAAAAATATTGTTTACCAAGTTATTTGACACTCAGTTTGGCACAAAATTATAACATTCATTGGTTATTGATATAATAATGTTGTGTTAATGCTCATCAATTGTTAAAACGGTAAACAACCAGCAAAAATATTTTTATCGTAACTGCAACGCCATTACAAAGTTACGTCGTCAGTTCAATCGCGACGTGTCAGGAACGCATTCTCTGAACGGCCGTAGTATACCTCTTAGCAGAGTTTAAAAAACAACTAATTTTAGTACTTGTTCAGGACTGCAATAGGCCCAGTGCAACGGTAACTGGGGTGTCCCAAACTTGTCCGCGATACGCGGATTCTAAACGTTGCTTAATAATGATAACAAGGTTACACAATGGCCTGCCTCTACTAGGCTTCGGCCTACAACAATAAAACAAAATGTACCACTAACCTGAGTGCTGGGGACGCCAAGTTCGACCTTCAAAGGTCACGCCCTAAGTGTGGTTTGTATGTGATATGAGGTGAGTAATTGCAACGTGTGATGTAAGTCAAGTGTTGTAGAACGTTCCCAAGGCGCCGATCTCCAGATGGCGCGGTCACAACAGCATCACACCTAACTCGTTTCCAGCAAGCGCGCGCTACGCGTGGTAGGCAATAAGGCGATATGTTCCAAGAAATATCACTGGATTCTTGTTAATCCGAGCTTACAAAGTTCAATCAATCACTGAACACAATTAATCTGTTCATATCTCGTGAGATCCAATACGATTTACAACAAATTCCGCGTGCCGGCCGACCGACGACAAGGCGGCGTATAATTCAACAATATCCCGGGGTTTTCAACAAATGGGGAATACACTTCAACCAACAAATAATTCGCGACCCAATTATCGGTCTCAACAGGCGAATTCAACAATATTTTACCAATTACAATCAAATCAAAGTCCCAAACGTGCGGACATTTTTCCAACAAGCAAAGACAATCTGTCAAGTCAGAGAGGTTATGTCAAGTGTCAACATCAAAGACAATAGAATGTTGCCACATCAAAAAGAGCGTTCAAAATTACATTTGGGACGCAACATCTACCCCCCCCGGACGGGCCTACCCGTCCGCTAATCAATTGGAAGTCTTGACAAGGTTGCAAATTCAACACAGCTTCAATGCGGCCAAATACCGTAGCTAGTTCATTAAATGTGAGAACGGTGTCTCCCAACAATCTCCGCCAGCGTCCCTTTGCCGCTTTCACCGCGGCCCCAAAAATACCCCCCCAATGGGGGGCAGGCTGGCGGGTCAAACAACCAAGTGACCCCTCGGCGGGCCGAACTATTACCAATGTCAACCTGGTTCTCATTAAGGAAGGCGTATACCTCCTTCAAATAGTTACTTGTACCCTTGTAATTCGTACCGCAATCAGACCTAATCAACGAAGGTAACCCACGGCGAGACACAAATCTTTCCCAAGTCGCCTCAAAGGCCTCTGTCGAGAGGGAGGTTACCAGCTCCAAATGTACTGCCTTGGTTGACAGGCAGACAAACACACAAATAAGCCCCAACAATCTTGCTATTACGAAGGGTGGACGTCTTCAACAAAGGGGGACCAACAAAATCCGTTACGACGCCAGCAAAGGGCCTCGCCTCATTGACGCGATCAGCCGACAAAATCCAAAATTCTCGCTGCAGAATGGCCAACAGCGCATTGCAACCGGCATGCGAGTTCTTAGTGTGACGATCAGTCACCAACAATTGTACCAAGTTCAGTTACAACAAGGGCAGGAGCACCAATTTTAGGGTAAGGACAACTCACAAGGGTGACCTCAAACCAGGTCCTTCCCTCAACAGTGGTGTCAGCCGGTTCGCCATTCCCCAAATCTTGCCTGAAAGGTCGTTCACCTTCAGGCCAACCTGTCCCGCTAACCAAGAAGACAAAAGGCAACCCCGGACTCCCGTCTCCAAAATGGCACAGACCACAATCGAGTCACCCAAGGGTCCCCAGACCGTGACCGAGGCCGTTGGCAACAAAACCGTCTTGATCGGGGGGTTCCTTTAGCGGGGCAGGCGTCAATCTCTTAGTGATGCCTGGGCGGCGACCGATCGCCGCTTCCAGGCTGCCTTCGTTCACGACGAGGCCAACAATCAAACCATTCGTCCGCGCGGTGTCCCAAGCCGCTCGCCATCACTGGAGGGGCATATCCCACCGAATGCCCGAATGGCGGAGGGCGCGACTCCAGCCGGGGACGTTCCGCCAACGGAGGGGAAAGGCAGCGGTGCCGACCCGGCCACTGCTGCCTAGCAGCTAATGCGCGTTCTCCCTGACGAGGGAAGACCAAATGGCGCTCGTGGGGCTCCCGTTCAACTTGCGCGGGGGGTGGAGTGCGGCGTACAGAATCGCGGGTCTCAGCCCGGTGCTCGTCTCCGGGGTACCCCCCCCTGCGCGAACCCCCCTCAGAAGCTGGTCTGCTGGAGCGGTTCGCGTTGGCGCACAAAATCTCCAAGTGGGACCCATCACAAATTCTACACGGGCGGGGGTCGGGGCAGTCCCGATGGAAGTGGGCCCCCAAGCACGAAAAGCACAAACGGCGTGCGTTGACAATACGGCGGCGGGCACTTACGTGCAAATTCAAAAAATCCGGGCAACGCGCCATGACATGCCCCGTTGCCTTACAAAAGTC
This sequence comes from Tholera decimalis, assembly GCA_943138885.2. Lineage (NCBI taxonomy): Eukaryota > Metazoa > Arthropoda > Insecta > Lepidoptera > Noctuidae > Tholera > Tholera decimalis. The sequence goes on from OW964559.2 coordinate 44,798,740, forward strand.
ACAATGATGAGGACTCCGGGCACCATCAAAACGGGGGGCGGGGCGAACATCAACAGGCCCCCTAGCCCGAGGACTCCGGGCGCCAGCCAAACGGGGGGCGGGGCGATCATCAACAGGCCCCCTAGCCCGAGGACTCCGGGCGCCAGCCAAACGGGGGGCGGGGCACTGCCCTTAATGAGGCCATTGCAACAATCAAATATTAATACAAACAACAATCAACAATCAACAATCAAATATTAAACAAACAGCAATGACTTGTTAGCCGGCCAAATAGTTTCAACAAAATAAAAATTCAAATTCAATTATTTCAAGTCCAAATGCGACCCTGTACTTATTCCAAGTATGAATCTAGCTTGCTAAGGATGGCTAGTTACAAATAAATAACAATTGAATGTATAATACAATACTGGATCAACCTCAAATTAAACATCAATAAGCACAACAATTGTCTGCATAATATTGAGCCGGAGAATCTCTATCAACACTCCAATAATTACTATAAATGCAATAACCAATACACACAATTCAAGTCCTATTATGTTAGACTATGTGTAATTATTATTTAGATAACCTTTCAAATTCAGATCAATGACATTCAATTATTAATTGCAACAAATACCAAACAACTTTTACAACAATATACCAACTTATGTACCAAATTATGTACCAAATTATACCAAATTATACCAATAATTCCTAATTTCACAAATAAATCCTACCTGTCAATGCAATGAAAGAGGCTACAGTACAAATTACAAATACAACTTCAATTGATTCAACTTCAATTAGATAGCCCGGATGACATGGTAATATATTCAAAACTTATCAAGTTATAAGTTGTGTTAAGTAATTAAACTCAAGTTTTAAGTTTTCAACAATATTCAAAACTTCCAATTAAACCAGTGGATCTTATATTATAAGAACCACGCTCTGCTACCAATTTGTTCAGGACTGAAATAGGCCCAGTGCAACGGTAACTGGGGTGTCCCAAACTTGTCCGCGATACGCGGATTCTAAACGTTGCTTAATAATGATAACAAGGTTACACAATGGCCTGCCTCTACTAGGCTTCGGCCTACAACAATAAAACAAAATGTACCACTAACCTGAGTGCTGGGGACGCCAAGTTCGACCTTCAAAGGTCACGCCCTAAGTGTGGTTTGTATGTGATATGAGGTGAGTAATTGCAACGTGTGATGTAAGTCAAGTGTTGTAGAACGTTCCCAAGGCGCCGATCTCCAGATGGCGCGGTCACAACAGCATCACACCTAACTCGTTTCCAGCAAGCGCGCGCTACGCGTGGTAGGCAATAAGGCGATATGTTCCAAGAAATATCACTGGATTCTTGTTAATCCGAGCTTACAAAGTTCAATCAATCACTGAACACAATTAATCTGTTCATATCTCGTGAGATCCAATACGATTTACAACAAATTCCGCGTGCCGGCCGACCGACGACAAGGCGGCGTATAATTCAACAATATCCCGGGGTTTTCAACAAATGGGGAATACACTTCAACCAACAAATAATTCGCGACCCAATTATCGGTCTCAACAGGCGAATTCAACAATATTTTACCAATTACAATCAAATCAAAGTCCCAAACGTGCGGACATTTTTCCAACAAGCAAAGACAATCTGTCAAGTCAGAGAGGTTATGTCAAGTGTCAACATCAAAGACAATAGAATGTTGCCACATCAAAAAGAGCGTTCAAAATTACATTTGGGACGCAACAGTACTTGTTATTTTACAAATATATATAATTATAGTACTTGTTATAAAACAGTACTAAAATTAGTTGACAGATCTTAGCGAGGGAAAGTTTAAAACCCATATTAAACGTGTCCTTTTGAAAAAACAATTATAAGATTACACAACGTTGAAGATAATCCTGCTTGGCAATGATCCCTTCTACACATCATGTGGCTTCCTTGGCTTATTGTAACTGCGTTATCGTATAAAGGGCTATTAAAAAAATAACAACTCCACTTTTTTGTGTGTGTGCTTGTTGTTGTTACTTTTATTTTATTTTACTTCTATATAGGTATATATTTTTTATGTTATTGGCTTTAGTTTGTTTGCAGTTTTGAGGTGAACGCAGACCTAGCCGCACCGCACGCGCCGCAGTCTTCGCTTACGAATTCTCTATATGAAGTTCTATGCAACCTCGCACACCTACCCGCGCCGCAGTCGCCGCAGTCCCTAAAACGACCGAACTCCCCAAGCCGCAACTGATGACGTCACCCGCACGCAGCAGACGCTGCGGCTAGCGCGGCGCGGATGACGTCATTCGCATCCACAGCACGAGTCGAATCGGAGCTGGATTTAGAGGAAAGAAATCAAGTGCGATGCGTGCGGCGACGGGAACGACTGCAGCGACTGCGGCGTGGATAGATGTGCGAGGCCATTAACAAAAAGTGATGACTGCGGGGACTGCGGAGACCGCGGTGCAGCTAGGTCTGCGTTCACCTTTGTAAAGCTAATTTTTAATGTGAATGCGAGAACACTATAGACTCTCTGACATTCATTTCTGATTACTTATATTATATTACATTGTATTATGTCAATTTGTCTATACTGTCCATAAATACCAAAAAAAAATTGTATCTATTATGCCAAGATTATGAAAATCAAGAAAAGAGTAACTGTGGAGTTTCTTGTCGGTTCTTCTCCATAGGAAACAACCAATTTCGAACCGTGTCGTAACTGCTGACGTTTCATGAGTGCCCATGTAGGCCTATGTAAAATAAAATATTTTAGATTTGCTTAGTAAAAAACAACAAAGTACTTTTTTAATCGGCTTAGTATGTACATGCAAGTAGTTATTTTTTCTCTACATACCTACTGTGTATCTAACATTTTGTGACTACCCAAGAAGCAAAATGTGGTCGAGTAATTGTCCTGGAACCACCATTTCATCAGGACTATAACGGAATAGTAAACGATTATAACCACGGAAAAGGGCCTAATTTATAGGCGTATATTATCTAATTAAATATCTATAGTAGACTTGTTGAACACCACTTCGATCAATAACGACCTCATAGTTAGACTGCGTAGAACTATTTGCTCCCGCGAAGCTAACTATTAGCGCTTAATGGAACCAAACACGACAATAACGTAAACAGTGAATCTCTTAAAAGCTCATACAAAAGTGTTGTGAACTGGTGAATAGCTATTGCTGACATTTTTTTTTTAATAAAGGTAAATTATTGATCCATTTCTTATTATAAATAATATCTAAAATATTAAAAGTGTAGTTAACAGTCAAGATGTTATGATGTGTGTATAAATGTGCATGGCGCACGTATATTTTTGGTGAAGTATTATCAGATTTCATCAATTTTTTTACGCGCCACCTGGAATTCGCGTTATCGATAAGTTGATTTTTAAAATAATATTTGGTTCAGTAAGATATACAATAAATTAAAAGTCGCCATTTTCACAGAGTTGGTTTTCAGAAATACATTAAAAAACCTTTATAGGCGTACTTTTCTTTAAAATGGTGACCATAAGAACCATTGCTTGGCCATATTGTTTAGAATTAGGGTTCCGTTAATGTTTCTATAACCTGTCTCATTTTAATGTCATACATGCCAATGGACCAGCTGGTTCAAAAGAGAAATTAAAACTTAAGTAAATCTTAAATTAACTTATATTGTTAAAAGTTTTCTGTTTTGTAATTTATTGTTTTAGCTAATTATACAATTACCTACGTTTCAAGCTCGCCACGCCATGTGCCACAGAATTTTTTATGTAGTAATACTACTACCCTCGGTAGTTGCTTAAATTATATTATAGGTATATAAAGCAAGAATACTCTGAGATTTTGTTTTGAAATTTAGATTCTAAATAAATTTAGAACAAAATCATTAGTTTTTGTTGAATTGTTTAGTGTTATTACCACATTATATTATTATACTATATAAAGCTAAATTACCACTGACTGACTGACTGACTCACTCACTCACTCATTGACATAATTGTTCTCCCAGATGGTGGATGGGGAGGTGGGTATATTTTGACAGATTCGTAAACAAGTAACTCTCAAACCTACGGGAAAAGTGCCAAACCTCCCCTTTTCACCCCCCTTCTCCCCCCTCCCTATCGTATCTCGGAAACTACGAGACCCGTATTTTTTGTTTTTTACGGATTCATATAGAGGAGGCTCGGTAAAGTAAAAACTATTTCTCAAAGTCCCCCCCCCCACCCCCCTTCTCCCCCCCTTTAAGCGGATCTCGGAATCTAAGAGACTTGGAACATTTTTTTTTTCAGATTCATTTAGAGGGGCAATGCTTTAGTCGAAATACTTGTGCAACCCCCCCCCCATCACCCCCCCCCTCTTTTTTTTTTTTTTTTTCACAAGCTCGCGAGGTGCTTGCACCTCGCGCAACACGCAAATACCAATTTCTTTTTTCACAAGCACGCGAGGTGCTTGCACCTCGCGCAACACGCAAATACTAGTATTATATAAAGCTAAATTACCACTCACTGACTTACTGACTCACTCACTCATTGACATAATTGTTCTCCCAGATGGTGGATGGGGAGGTGGGTATATTTTGACAGATTCGTAAACAAGTAACTCTCAAACCTACGGGAAAAGTGCCAAACCTCCCGTTTTACCCCCCCTTCTCCCCCCCTCCCTATCGTATCTCGGAAACTACGAGACCCGTATTTTTTTCTTTTTACGGATTCGTATAGAGGAGGCTCGGTAAAGGAAAAACTATTTTTCAAAGTCCCCCCCGCCCCCCTTCTCGCCCCCTTTAGGCGGATCTCGGAATCTAAGAGACTTGGAACATTTTTTTTTTCAGATTCATTTAGAGGGGCAATGCTTTAGTCGAAATACTTTTGCAACCCCCCCCCCCCTATCACCCACCCCATTATTTTTTTTTTTTTTTCACAAGCACGCGAGGTGCTTGCACCTCGCGCAACACGCAAATACTAGTTATACTATATAAAGCTAAATTACCACTCACTGACTCACTCATTGACATAATTGTTCTCCCAGATGGTGGATGGGGAGGTGGGTATATTTTGACAGATTCGTAAACAAGTAACTCTCAAACCTACGGGAAAAGTGCCAAACCTCCCCTTTTCCCCCCCCTTCTCTCCCCCCCCTATCGTATCTCGGAAACTACGAGACCCGTATTTTTTTCTTTTTACGGATTCGTATAGAGGAGGCTCGGTAAATTAAAAACCATTTTTCAAAGTCCCCCCCCCCCGCCCCCTTCTCCCCCCCTTTAGGCGGATCTCGGAATCTAAGAGACTTGGAACATTTTTTTTTTCAGAATCATTTAGAGGGGCAATGCTTTAGTCGAAATACTTGTGCAACCCCCCCCCCCATCACCCCCCCCTCTTTTTTTTTTTTTTTTTTCACTAGCTCGCGAGGAGCTTGCACCTCGCGCAACACGCAAATACCAATTTCTTTTTTCACAAGCCCGCGAGGTGCTTGCACCTCGCGCAACACGCAAATACTTGATTTAGAGGGGCAATGCTTTAGTTTTTTTCACAAGCACGCGAGGTGCTTGCACCTCGCGCAACACGCAAATACTAGTTATATTATATAAAGCTAAATTACCACTCACTGACTGACTGACTCACTCACTCACTCATTGACATAATTGTTCTCCCAGATGGTGGATGGGGAGGTGGGTATGTTTTGACAGATTCGTAAACAAGTAACTCTCAAACCTACGGGAAAAGTGCCAAACCTCCCCTTTTTCCCCCCCTTTCTCCCCCCCCCCTATCGTATCTCGGAAACTACGAGTCCCGTATTTTTTTCTTTTTACGGATTCGTATAGAAGAGGCTCGGTAAAGTAAAAACCATTTTTCAAAGTGTCCCCCCCGCCCCCCTTCTCCCTCCCTTTAGGCGGATCTCGGAATCTAAGAGACTTGGAACATTTTTTTTTTCAGATTCATTTAGAGGGGCAATGCTTTAGTCGAAATACTTGTGCAACCCCCCCCCCATCACCCCCCCCCTCTTTTTTTTTTTTTTCACAAGCACGCGAGGTGCTTGCACCTCGCGCAACACGCAAATACTTGATTTAGAGGGGCAATGCTTTAGTTTTTTTCACAAGCACGCGACCTATAAGCGTCACCTATACGTAGTACGTACCTATACATAAATTATTAATTTCCTATTCTTTGTTACGTAATTAACTTACCTATTTGAAATACCTCTCGTAAGTAATTTATTTTTATTGAAATCCAAAGGATTTGGAAAGACTTATTAGTCAACTACTATGTTAATAGAAAAACACCTGTCTATTATTGTTTCCTGGACCTGGTGGATTACAGCAGGCTCTGGGCCAAACTTGGAGAGGTAGGGACTCCCACTGAATTTATTAACATCTTGTCCTTTTGGTGGTAACCATCAGAAAAATTATGTAAAGTGGAAAGTCGGATGAGTATGCACTTAAATGCGGTGTCAGACAGGGAGGCCTGTCCTCTCCAAGACTATTTATCTTGTATGTTAATCAGCTGATTGAGGGGCTCAGTAACACCCACGTTGGTTGTCATATGGATGACGTCTGCGTTAACATCAGTTACGCTGACGATATGGTGTTACTGAGTCCGTCGCTCAGTGGATTGAGAAAACTGCTCGGTATCTGTGAGTCATATGCGAAAGCTCATGGTCTGAAGTACAACGAGAAGAAAAGTGTGTTTATGGTTATTATAGGTAAGAATAAGTCTCCGGAACATGTACCCAGTCCGTTTAAACAGAGTACCTCTAAATCGTGTCTCTAAATTTAAGTACCTAGGACACATAGTAACTGAGACCGAGCGAGAGCGAAGGGCGTTGTCGGTTCGTGCTAATATGTTGGTGCATAGATTCGCAAGGTGTACATTAGACGTAAAAGTGACACTGTTCAGGGCCTGCTGCCAAAGCTATTGCACTAGCGCTCTATGGGCCAGCTATACGCAACGGACCTACAACGCTCTTCGCGTACAATATAACAATGCTTTCAGAATTCTGGTGGGGCTCCCACGTTTCTGTAGCGCTTCAGCCATGTTTGCTGACGCAAGAGTTGATGATTTTTATGCCATAATACGTATAAAAGCAGCATCTCTGATGTGTAGGATCCGGGGGAGAGAATTCTGAAGATGATATTAGAAATATGCCGGAGTATGCAGTGCTAGGGAGGCTTATTCGACTTCACATAACGAGATGACGCAATTTTTTGTTTTTAAAAATATCATTGTTGTTTTATTTTTTGACATTATTGGATTTTTATTGGAATTTATTTTATTTTATTTGTATGTGAATTATTATTATTCTTCTATTATTGTGATAAATAACATGTTTAATAATATTATTTAAAACTATTTATGAAGTTTGACACTGACAGCCTTATATCGTGTCTCCTCATCGAAAGGTTGTCTGTATGTAATAGATCGGCCTGTGCGATAAGACTGCCCACTGTACACTAGTTTTACTTTTTGTTTTCATAGAAATATTGTATGACTAGCTTTCTGCCCCCGACTTCGTTCGCGTGGGAGGATATTCCCGCGTAAAATCCCGATCCCGTGAGAATTCCGGGATAAAAATCAAACTATGTGTTATTCCAGGATGTAAACTATCTACTTGCCAAATTTGATTCAAATCCATTCAGTAGTTTTTGCGTGAAAGAGTAAACATTTTTATTAGGGATCCTATTATTTTTTTTTTTTAATATGTGATATAGCCTATGTCACTCAGTGAAGATGCAGCTTTCTAATGGTGAAAGAATTTTTGAAATCAGTCCAGTAGTTTTTGTATGAAAACGTTATATACATACAAAAACACAAATGTTTCCTCTTTATAATATTAGTTTAGATGTAAAATAAATTATGAATGAAAGTATAAATGAATAAAAGATATCTAAGTTACCTATTTAAATAAGTAATTCAAGCACTGGTATGATTGTGAAATTGAAGACTGTTGATTAAGTATTATAACATAAGGAAAAAAGCCCAACTATTATGCAAGATTAAGGTAGCGAACCTATTTTAAGAGAGAACTTTAAATAATTTCAATTAAAACATTTGTAAGAAACATTTGCTTTTATTGATATCCTGTTGTCGCTCAGTTTAGTTCTACATTTAACATGATCGGTAAGTACTTTAGCAGTATACTTTAAGAATAGGAGTTAATGAGAAAATCGGATCAAAAGAGAATTAAATCAACCGATCAGTCAAAGGATAAGGCCAAAACAGTTGTTCTAAAACTTATATTATTCCGCTCAAATTCTCACATGCACTTTAATTTCTCTTTATAATTTAGTTGCTAATGTAAATCCATCTTGATGTGGAATCATTTCTGTCCCAAAAATGCGTCCAAATCAGGCTTAGGTAATTCAAAATTTCTGATGAAGAATTTACCGTCGCATGTCGTCGCTCGTCGCTTATATTGTACGATAAAACACCGTTTTGTTCAGAATTATTCATATAAACATTTTGTCTCAAAGTTTCGCTGGAACTAATGTGTACGGATCCTTCTCCTATATCTACGATACGTTCTTCGCCAAATACGAAGTTAGAAACCGACACTTGAATTATTTGGTTATGAACTTTTTGTTTGTAAGAACCTCTTCTTTTCAGTCGTTTACATTTATTCAGATCCACTTTTGAAAGAAAAGTAAATAGCACGACACGTCGGCAACAAATCAAAATGTGCTTACTGAGACTACTCGTATAACAGCATTAGCAAAACTATTATAAACCGATGTATTCTTGTACAGGACACCACGGATATAGTTTAGGATACTAAAGTATATTATACCGAACCTTTACAATCGTGTTAAGATTATAATAGTATTGGTTTAAACCGCTATAAAGCCGCTCCATTTAACTTATAATTGTTCTATAAAGTGAATTTATAAACCCTTATAAAACCAATTAATAAATACATATGGTTTCCAGTATGTTTAGTTCTGTGCATCACTCTTATTGCCGTATTTTACTTATAACGGTTCTGTAATGCTTCTTGTTAGTAGTTATAAGTATAGCTTACCAGTTTAACTACTCTTGAGTACGTTTACACCCTCATGATACTTTTATAGGTCACCTAAGCTTATATTGCACCCTTAATTTGTATCTATAAGTAATTATAAGTTAATGTATAAGATCAGATATACTATTAAACCCAACTAACTCCATGGTTGCTATTATAAGCATGGCAGCCGATACTAGAACCGTTAAGAGATAATTATAAGTGCTGGAGGCGTATAACACCTGAACTATAGGATTATTTTGCTTCTTGGGTACTAAGTCTGTAGGACCTGCAGAACTTTTAGTGCTTTTATCAACTTTTAAAACCTATATCAAATCTAACTTCACTGTATTTAACAGATTATTAGTATTTTTCAGAGCCAAAATGGCCCCCATAAAACGAAACCGCAGAAAACTCAGTCAAATCCTAATGTGACAGAAATGGGCTTGAACCTAAAGTTATATTACTCTTAGACAATGCCCCAGGACATCCAACCCAGGGACTTAAAAGTGTACGTGAAGTTCCTTCCACCAAACACTACGTCAATATTAAAACCTATGGACCAGGGAGCAATAGCAAACTTTAAAGCTTATTATCATCGCCGCACTTTTAGCCAACTAATTCATGAAACTGATAGGGAAGGAAGACAGTCTGCGAGACTGGTGGAAGTCATACAATATTATGAAAGCTATTCACAACATAGAAGAGGCTTGGAAGGAAGTTAAAAAGAGTTGTATGAACGGGGTGTGACGTAATCTTTGGCCAGATGTAGTGGAATCACCTAGAACAATTGTCCAGATGCAGAGACAAGTGCTTGAAGACATTGCTGTAATGATTGAGGGGTCTGAACTTGAAGATGTCGCGGTAGAATATCTCGTAGAACTTGTAGCAACGCACGACGATCCTCTCAGCAATGAATATCTGATCGAGTTACAGAATAATCCTATCTATGATGTGGAAGAACAAGTAGAAGAGAAAGTTTTATCTTCAGGGGGAAGACAAAATACTCTTTCAAAAATTTATTCAGGTTTGGACATATTGCAGAGTATAGACAATAATGATGACCGTGTCTTGACCGTGTGTCAAACAATTAAAAACAGTGTTGGGTGTTATGAACGTATTTTACAAGAATGTAAAAAAAACGCTACCCAAAAGACAATAGATGTATTTTTCCGTAAAACATAATTAATAGTATGTATTGCATAAAGTGCTCTTAGAATTAAAGTGATTGATTAAAATGATTCATATTTTGTTTTGTATTAAATTTTGACTATGTTTAATCATAAACCTCGATATACGCGAATTTCAGTTAACGCGATTTTTTCCGGAACGTATCCCTCGCGTAAAGCGGGGTATTACTGTATTTCATAAAAACACTTTGTTTTTTGACAACCCTGAGCGTTACAAATTATTTGTATGTAGATTACAATGAACCCCATGGCAACTTTACCTACTATCTGTGTTGCGGTTACCGTTATTGATTTCCACAAATTCTTTTCATTTTTAAAAGTAGTCATCGTAATTTAGGCCATCTTTACCTCAACTACCCTTTAATATGCAATACATGATGAATACGGTGCGTAGGTAGTTGCCAAAAATTTGGCATGTTTACCCATGTTGTTTATTCCTTTCTACAGGTTAAAATAAGTGTTTTTATAGATTGACGATTACGGTAAAGTGAGCCAAATGTATTATAATTATAAACAAATAGTTTTAGTTTCTATGCGTCTTATGGTTAAAAAAATAATTCGTTTTTTGTTATGAAATATGGTCAAGTTGCCACGTTTTACGGTAAGTACTTAATTGAATTAAATTTCAAGGTACAACCTTCTAGTTTTGGTGAAATTAAATTATTACTAAATGGGCGCCAGGGACTCTAATAGTCCCGGATCCCTGAGGCGACGAAGATCTTCAAATATTCTTCCAGTTAAGTATAGGTGTCGACCCTAGGGTCCTTCAATTAAATTTATTGTAGGACGGCTTTTTTATTTGAAAACCGGACAGGTGATAAGCAGGCTACTTCATGAACTGGTAGAACATGTGTGCGTAGTTAATTTATCTATATAAAAATGAATAAAAAGATAAAAGAAAAATATAAGAAAAGTAAGGAAAATAAGAAAAACCGCCCCGTCTGCGCTAAAACGCTAACGCGAACACTGTCACCGCACAGCCGTCTCCGCAGGAGGCTTTTGGAAGGGCTCGAGGAACGACGAAGGCCCTATTATATAGGTAAGGTTAAACCAATGTACTTTCCCCAAGAAGGGAGTGAGATGACCGTCTGATCGAGCTAGGAAATCTAAAGGTCTAAACCTTGGCCGGTTAACATGGCCCTTTGCAAAAACAATAAAATGAGAAATGACCTCTGCTTGTCTTATCCCACGTGGTGGGACAATATGAAACAAGATTTCCCACGAGGTAACATGTAGTAATACTCACGGATGATCAATGGCGAAAACACATTGCGGCAGGCCTCTTCGACTGGCGGAAGAAAGGTGCGCCACCTCTTCGGTGAATCCTTATAAAACGTGGAGTCCTTTTAAAACATGGGCTTAAGTTTCGTAGCGTGCTCTAGTGTCAAATCTCGGTAGACATGAATATTCTCTGCTTGTTGGCCGAAAAACCACAGACTAAAAATAGACTATGTTCCTTTCGAAACTTCTGGACTAATGTCTATAATGAAAAAATTAATTTCACTTCCGTTTACTAAGTATTTTAACCAAAAGCTGAAAACTATTAAGGATTGGTATTTTCGATATTAGTTCGGGCTTCCAATCAATTTGCTAAAATTAATTAATATCGATCAGAACTAAAACTGCAAATCGGCTAGCGCCAGATGTCGCCACCAACTGTCAGAAACTGACCTACAATTGAATGACATTTAGAATGTAAACATAACCACAACTTGATTACGATTTAATCCCTATAATTTATTGTGATAGCTTATAAGAGAAGTGATTCAACGTCAGAAAGTGTTACCCACGAGTTCTAAAGTCCATTGTACAAACTACAGGGAACAGTTCACTTGGAAACCTTAAGCCTGCAATACATGTTGGCCGAGCGTTGTCGAGTGAAGGCCAATACCAACATGTAGACGGTTTATTTGCCTTGTTTTGCTATGGCTCGGTGTCACTTGCTAGTTGGCCGAGTGGAAGCTAGGTGCCAACGTGTATAGAGCTCATTTGGTGCAACTTGTCTTCGCTCGCAGTTGCTCGTGATCACTTGCCTTACGTCGGTGTAAGTTTTTGGTCACAAATTAAAGGCGCTCGCCTGCGCTCGGCCAACGTGTGGGCAGCTCTACAGACCCTCTTCTACATTGGTCGTCTGCATTGGCGTTCGACGAACTTGTCGAACGTGTGGACATTATTTCTTGCCTTGTACATATTTGCCAACGCTCGCTTTGGCCTACGCTCGGCCAATATGTATTGCAAGCTTTACTATTTACAATGCAGGTAAGCTAGGATAAAAAAAAAGCGTAACACAATATAGTGCAAAGCTTTCACATTTATAATATTACATAATATGGTTTTGGAAGGTAAGGTACATAGTAAGGTAACGTTTTGGAAGCTGAATTTCAGGAAAATCTAGAGACTCGATTCCAAATTTATTTCTAACATAAAATAATTGTGTACGGAACCCTCAGTGGGCGAGCCCGACTGGGCGACCGCACATGTACGGTTTTTTTTTTCTCTTTTTAAGAATCTTTAAGTAAATAAGAACCCTCCCTTAACGAAAATACTTAAAAAAACTGAACTGGTTGAGTTTTGCGCTTAACAACACACTTGGCGATTCATTTAAATTTATATAGGTACATATATTTATGTAAAAGATAATACGACACGCACATCGCACATGCCGTGAGTCGTGCTCGCGCGGCTGTGGTCACGGAGCTGGTACTTGCGCTAATTACAATTAACGATTCATTACTGCACGATCGGTATCCAATCCACATGTTCATACAAAACAATTTAATTTACTTTCTACTGTAAACTGATCGTTACAACTGTATAATAGGTATATTGGCATGTATGTAAGTTCTCGCATCAAAACTTTATTCCAAAAAATCGAACCATTACTGACTATCTAGATTGATTATGTAAGTAGTCGGTCAGTCAGACAACGCAAGTTACACATTCCAAAGCGAAAGTGTAACTCACTCGCTAACAGACAGCGCTTGCTCAGTATCAGTTCCCGCTGCTATTAATCCTGACGGACACGTGTTCACCAGTTTTTGCCGCCGAGCTGTCACTCTCACTGGCACTAGCGAGCTCGGACGCGTGCGCCGCCGCCGGCGCGTGCTCACTGCTCTAATTAATGGCTCCCCACGACGTTTCCTACTTCCACATTACTCCACATGCAAGCGCATAACACATTTGGTAAAACACTCTTATTACGAATACAATATATTTCAGCCCCTATCGACCATACAGTGAATGACCTGCTGTCATTACTGCGCTATGCAGTGCAAGAATAGAAATATGCTCTGTTTAGCCCCACCAGATATGCCACCTACGAAACCAATCAGTAGTTTAATTATGACGGTATTTAGTGGAGCATTGCTTGATTAAAAATTTAGTACCTACCTTCGACCAGTTTCTACGACCTACACATGGACATATATGAGATGCTTTAAAGTTGAGCTACACGATAACTGTGCAACTGTGTACAAATGCTTGCACTGTCCGGACTGGTCCACTCAAATCTGTGTGCTTAATCTTTCCTCAAAAGGGCCCTACATACATAAACCTGCATGGCTGTCATTTGATTTAACTAACTAGTAGGGATGTATGGACTTCTAAGACCCGCCGCCCATTACAACTTTTTGTCACCGTGACTTATTGTTACTGTCGCCTGCTGTCACCCTCGATGCGCTCACTGAGGTGACTTCTTGGGTAACAAATCACGTTCTAGACATGGGCGTTACTAGTTATTTTTGATAACCGTTATCTAACCGGTATTTAGTTGCAATAACGTTATTGATAACGGTTACTGAATAACGATATCACAAATTCAGTTAATCTAACTATTCAGTTGTTGTATCTCTATAGTTATTACAACAACTGGATAGCTAAAATAACCACAGTATGAATATAACAAGGAGTGGAGTAAAGGGATTATAACGATAGTGGTAATTTCCCTTCATAGCTTTCTTCTAGGCTCAGGACTAGCACATTTTTTATATGAAAAATATACAAAAAATGCGGCGCATTTCAAAATCATCATATTCGCATTGATTGATTAAATTAACATGGCTTGCTAACTCACCTTCACCTAATAATCACTATCATCTTAATTATACTATTTACACAATGGTCAATTAATCAATCCTACTGTTATTATAAATGCGAAAGTTTGTGAAGATGTATGTATGTTTGTTGCTCTTTCACTTAAATACTACATAACGGATTTCAATTAAATTTGGTAAGTAGATAGTTGAGATACTGGAATATCACATAGACTACTTTTAATCCCAGCATTCCCACGGAATCGGGATTTATGCGGGAAAAACCTCCCACGCGATCGAAGTCGCGGGCAGAAGCTAGTATCATCATATTATTACAGTGTTAGCTCTATATAACTACACTCAAGGGATTTCGTGTATTTTGATATTATAGGAAAAAAACTATATTAGAAAATAAAAAAGAAATATTTCAGACTAGTGTTAGAAAAAACAAATCTTATTTGAACGCTATTTCGTAGTGTGTTTTTTGTCATTTTCATCTGACGTCTTTTGCTGCATCAGTAATTTTGTTATATTTTTTAGTTTGTAATCCACGAATCCTACTAATTACCGTCTACACGTGCAATTTGTGAATAAAAGAACAGATGTCGTAAAAAGTTTAGTATTTATGATGCCGACAGTCGAGTTTATTACGTACTAGAATAATAAAGTGACAAAATAACCTATAGCTCCGCAGTTTTTACTAATTTCGGCCACTTAAAAAGTACATTTTATTATTTAATTGCTGTCGTTATTGAGACTGGGTGTAATGATTATAGAGTGTACCATTATATGAAAGACAAGCTAAGCTTTAGGGAGTTGAACGACACTCGATTTATATCATTTAATTCATTTTTATAAGTCAGTTTATGTCTACACAAGTATACCTAGCACTAAATACTATTATTTAACTGTGTTTGCATTGTCTATTTACATACTTAAATTTAATACACAACTACGATTACGCACCTAACTTTTATAAACTAAAGAATTTGAATAGTCTCTTCTCAGAAAAATAATAAATCGTCTCAAATCTCCAAAATCAGAAATCATAAAACAATTAACAAGTTCTTCAAATAACCAACAAGAAAACCGACAACCGACACTGGTACTAGTATAATTCACTCAATAATTCGAAACATACACACACAGAAACATGTTGGAAAAAACGTCATTACATTAAACATAATAATAATAAGTAAGTTATAACAAAAAAAAACAATGTAATCACAACAACATTTTCCACATATTAGCTAAGAGGTATGATGCGATGAGGAGTCAAGCTAGTTTAGTTCAGTTTAGTTCACATTCAAGTAAACTATTATATTTTAATAACTCAACAAACTTTCAAATTAGTCAGCAACTTCAAAATGACTGGTATCTAATATATTCAGTTCCTTAATAACTTTAGTTCTAAAAGTATTTCTATTTAGTAAAAATATCTGTGATAATGATAACCGACAAACACTTCAAAACTGTTCATCATTAGACTAGCAATTGGTATATACGACCATATTATTTCCTTAAGATATCCATGATAACCAATGCATGCCAACAAAACGATAATCGCATCTTCTCTTTCTTGCACCTAATTATCGGCTAAGTGAGAGAGGGAAGGCATGGTTGCCAGTTGCCGGTTGGTTATCAGCGGTTTCGGTTTCAAATTTTTCGTAGTTGCGCGTTGAGTTGTAGCTACTCGCTCGCTACTCGTACTCTGCAGATTGATAACCGTTGTCGGTTGAGATGATACCGATACCTAACGTTATTGCTAAGGCAACCGTTTTCAGTTGCGTTTTGTTATAACTGACACATGTCTATCGCGTTCATTTTTGTAATGGACTTCAACGAGGTTGTCAAACTAATCTGCTTATACGCTTATTTTAAATAACATGTTTTATTATATGCTTTTCGTTTAAACGCCCATCTTTACGGCTGAGTGACAAAAAGTCACCAGTGAGCGGACTCCCATAGTAATGTATAGGGCGAGTGACAGTCACGTCACTCCGGTACTGCCTGTCGCTGCAACTTTTTGTCACCGTCTTATCAAGTCACCATAATGAGCGCACTCAGTATAGTTTTCATAGCACTTGACTAAGTGACAAAAAGTCACGGTGACAAAAAGTTGTAATGAGCGGCCGGTCTAATAGATAACAAAATTATTGTGTAGGTCTAAGACCGGCCGCGCATTACAACTTTTTGTCACCGTGACTTATTGTTACTGTCGCCTGCTGTCACCCACGATGCGCTCACTGAGGTGACTTCTTGGGTAACAAATCACGTTCTAGACATGGGCGTTACTAGTTATTTTTGATAACCGTTATCTAACCGGTATTTAGTGGCAATAACGTTATTGATAACGGTGGCTGAATAACGGTATCACAAATGCAGTTAATCTAACTATTCAGTTGTTGTATCTCTATAGTTATTACAACAACTGGATAGCTAAAATAACCACAGTATGAATATAACAAGGAGTGGAGTAAAGGGATTATAACGATACTGGTCATTTCCCTTCATAGCTTTCTTCTAGCCTTAGGACTACGGGCACGCCGCAATTGCGGCGGTAAGACCCCTCTTTGAGGAGTGGCTAGATCGGCGTCACGGCGTCCTGACCTACCGCATGACACAGGTCCTCACCGGACACGGAAGTTTCGGGAGGTACCTGTGTCTGATGGGGAAGAAAGAAACGCCTGGGTGTCACCACTGCGAGGGTCACCCTGAGGACACAGTAGAGCATACGGTGCAAGACTGCCCCGCCTGGGCAGAGCACCGACGTGTCCTCATGGCGGCGATAGGCGGAGACCTCTCGCGCCCGGCATTGGTCGCGCGAGGCCATGCTGTGGCGCGAGAGGGAGTGGGAAGCGGTCGCCTCCTTCTGCGAAGCAGTCATGCTTCCGAAGGAGGAGGCGGGCCGTGTGAGGGAGAGGATGGCGTCCTCCCTCCAGCCCAGCCGCAGTGGTAGACGCTCACGGCGTTGGACGTCGGCCGACGATCTCCGGCCACCGTAGGCGCGGGCATGCGGACAGCGAGTAAAGGGCAACTCGCTGTCCGACCATGGACCATGCCGGGTCGACGGCGCGTTGTGTTCCACGCGCGCCTCAAAGAGCGTCAGCAACATGACGAGGCCCCCCCTGCAGATGGCCGAAGCCTGCCGGGGTCGTGGGACTTATCCCATTACCGTGACTCCGGTACATAAAGGGTTATTGAAGGAACACCGTGGATTTTAGTCAGTAAAAGTCTGACAGTCCCTCCCACCCTGCCCGGGGTGGGAGGACTTATTTGATAATTTAACCACGTTAAAAATAAAAAAAAAGCCTAAGGACTAGCAGATTTTTTATATGAAAAATATACAAAAAATGCGGCGCATTTAAAAATCATCATATTCACATTGATTGATTAAATTAACATGGCTCGCTAACTCACCTTCACCTAATAATCACTATCATCATAATTATACTATTTACACAATGGTCAATTAATCAATCCTACTCTCATTATAAATGCGAAAGTTTCAGAGGATGTATGTATGTTTGTTGCTCTTTCACGTAAATACTACAGAACGGATTTCAATGAAATTTGGTAAGTAGATAGTTGAGATACTGGAATAATACATAGACTACTTTTAATCCCAGCATTCCCACGGAATCGGGATTTATGCGGGAAAAACCTCCCACGCGATCGAAGTCGCGGGCAGAAGCTAGATCATCATATTATTACAGTGTTAGCTCTATATAACTACACTCAAGGGACTTCGTGTATTTTGATATTATAGGAAAAAAACTATATTAGAAAATGAAAAAAGAAATATTTCAGACTAGTGTTAGAAAAAACGTGGGATGAAACAATTGGTGCACGTGGTGCTAATCAAATCACATCTTGCTTACGGCATTTGCTTCAGAATTTACCTCCAAATATAAAAGAGGTCACATTTTATTCAGATACATGTAGAGGCCAGAATAAAAACAATATAGTCGCTATGATGTTCATCTCTTGTTGCATAAACATCCAACCTTAGAAATAATAAATCACAAATTCCTTATCAGTGGGCATAGCCACATGGAATGTGACTCGGATCATGCTATAATTGAAAGAACAAAAAAGAAGACTCTACTTAAAATTAACTATCTTAATGATTGGATACAACTGGTTAGATCTTGCAAAATTAAAAATGCGTTTGAAGTTATACCGATGAAACTAGTACAATTTTTTCAAATTTAGTGAATTAGGTTCGAAAAAGGGTCCGTTCACAATTAAAAAAAAGGCTTTCTTGGTAATAAATTCTTATGGCAACCTGTAAAGTGGCTGCAATTTAGAAAGCCCATAGGAGAAATACATTTTAAGACAGATTTAGACAGTGAGAGCCCTTTTAACGTAATCAGTTTAAAGAAAAGAGGCAAATACAATTTAGATAATGTACAGTTAGAAGTAGTTTCCAAAGAGACGTTGCCAATAAGCCAGGAGAAAAAAAAAGGATTTGCTGGAATTATTACCACTAATAGATCCCGCCTTTCGTGACTTTTTTTGAAACATAAAGACTAGCACAGAAATTGAAAACATCGACCCTGATATTGACGTAGAAGACCCTGATGTAGAAGATAATCTACATCAGAATAGTAATATGGAAGAATAAAATACTTGTAATTTTAATTTTACATGTTATGTTCTACATCAGGCAGAGACAATTGAACGCCATTTTACCCGATCCTTATAAACCTCTCTCGCCTCATTCACATCCAACGTTCTTTTCATACATAGCATTCTATTCTTCAAACTTGTATCCCCGCTCTCTTCAGGACTTGGGATAGAAGTAGAAGATCTTTCTGGTTCTTTTTGGTTCTTGAAGGTCTTTCTGGGACGCCCCTTCTGCACAGACCCATGCATTCGCCTCATATACCAGCTTAGTCATTCTCCTTCCATTCATCCACTCCACATTACCAAACCACCTTAACATACTCTTCTCCATCCTAGACACCACATCCGTTTTCACACCATAATCCTTGCGGATCACTTTATTTCTCATCACTTAATTTAACTCCACACACTTTCCTCAACAATCGTATTTCCACTAAGTACATTGACTCTACTTTCATGCCTTTTTTTATAAATAAAAAATGTGTTTTGTTTACTCTTTTTGTTTTATTTTTTTAACTTTGGCTTAAATATTTTAATTTAATCCTATTGTATTACAACTTGCATATTTGTGTTTCTATGGTGAATAAGTTGACAAGTCGTCGGTGAACAACTGAACAAGTCTATTTTTAATTGATTAATAATATAATTTAATCATATTCTTACGACAACTGAAAAAGACCGTCTAAATTACCTAAATTCAATCATAAAAATAACAATTATTAATAATTTCGATTTACCAATAAATTTTAAACTTTAAAATCGCTGCCCTGAAAAGTACGCAAAACTGACTTGTCAACTTATTCACGCCCGGTACGGACATATACATACGCTAAGAGGTATGATGTGATGAAGAGTCAAGCTAGTTAGTTCAGTTTAGTTCACATTCAAGTAAACTATTATATTTTAATAACTCAACAAACTTTCAAATTAGTCAGCAACTTCAAAATGACTGACTGGTATCTAATATATTTAGTTCCTTAATAACTTTAGTTCTAAAAATATTTCTATTTAGTAAAAATATCTGTGATAACCGGTATAATTGGTATATACGACCATATTATTTCCTTAAGATATCCATGATAACCAATGCATGCCAACAAAACGATAATCGCATCTTCTCTTTCTTGCACCTAATTATCGGCTAAGTGAGAGAGGGAAGGCATGGTTGCCAGTTGCCGGTTGGTTATCATCGGTTTCGGTTTCTAATGTTTTCGTAGTTGTGCGTTGAGTTGTAGCTACTCGCTCGCTACTCGTACTCTGCAGATTTATAACCGTTGCCGGTTGAGACGATACCGATACCTAACGTTATTGCTACGGCAACCGTTTTCAGTTGCGTTTTGTTATAACTGACACATGTATATCGCGTTCATTTTTGTAATGGACTTCAACGAGGTTCTCAAACTAATCTGCTTATACGCTTATTTTAAATAACATGTTTTATTATATGCTTTTGTTTAAACGCCCATCTTTACGGCTGAGTGACAAAAAGTCACCAGTGAGCGGACTCCCATAGTAATGTACAGGGCGAGTGACAGTCACGTCACTCCGGTACTGCCTGTCGCTGCAACTTTTTGTCAGCGTCTTATCAAGTCACCATAATGAGCGCACTCAGTATAGTTTTCATAGCACTTGACTAAGTGACAAAAAGTCACGGTTACAAAAAGTTGTAATGAGCGGCCGGTCTAAGGAGACGTTTTTCTGTGTTGAGACACAAAACCACCGAAACACACTCCTCTGAGTAGTTTGTTTCGGTATTTCAGTGTAGTCAGTTAGGCAACACCGGGAAAATTACTTGTAAAAACGTTAATCACCAATTTTCAAAATTAAATAATTTAGTATTCCCAAAACAATTCAAGTGCGTATGGGTGGGATATCCACAACTACTGAAATCCGTACAGTTATCTTTAATATTAATTATTTGTCTCGAATCCGCGTTTATCGTATAACCTGATACCTAATAAAACGCGAGTTCCCTGTGTATGCCCATAAATTCAGATGCCAGAATGCGTCTCCTGTCGTTATACCTACTTGGGCTCATCCACCACCAACATTGACGAAACAGATTCAGTTAAACATCCATTCAGGTGATTCCAAGAAAATTATTTTATAAATTGTATAGGTAGTATTCGAAAATAAATTGTTGATTTTGTTTTACTATTGTCGGATAAGGGAACCGATTAAAGACAGATCGAATAAGCTACCAAGTTTTAAGATTCCTTCTAAAAACAAAGGAAGGCAATTCGACAGAAGGCATGAGAAAATCACAGACAAGGTGTGGAACAGTGGAACTCTGTGTCGGCTTCCGTGTTCTCTGCCACTTATGACCTGTCCAGCCTTTAAAAATAGAATGAACTGACATCTTCTGGGCTCGTTCCATCGTAGACCTCGTCTATCGCTTACCATCAGGCGAGATCGAGGTGGAGAGTGGGCTCATAAAGGATAAAAAAAATTGGCCAAGTGCGAGTTAGACTCGCCCATGAAGGGTTCCGTAGTAACTACGCCAAATAACTTTGTTTTTCATAGTGTTTGTATGAATTACAAAGTTGTATTTACGGTTTTAGAAAATATGCTATATCTCAAAAACGGATGACCCGATCTCATTCAAACTAATTTTTGTTGAGAGTTTACATTAAGATCTACAACATATATTTATTTTAAATTTTTAACTCCATTATTATAGAAGTTAGAGAGGGGGGACACACATTTTACCACTTTGGAAGCGTATATCTTTTAAACGATTAACTTTATGATGAAGTTGTTTCGGAAACCTCAATGTCATTTTTAAAGACCTGTCTATAAATACCACACACGCATAGGTTTAACGAAAAAAAATATTTTCAGTTTCAGTTCCATGTATGGAGAGTTCCCCTTATTTTTTTTATTTTTTTTCCCTCTTAAATTCGGAAAGCGGTTCACAGAATACATCTACCTGCCAAGTTTCACATGTGTAGTCCTAATAGTTTCGGAATAAAATGGCTGTGACATACGGACGGACGGACAGACAGACAGACAGACAGATATGACGAAACTATAAGGATTCCGTTTTTTGCCATTCGGCTACGGAACCCTAAAAACATCTCTACTAAGATGAGTGTACAGCGCTCGGCAGACGCACCGTCCGCGGCGGTGTCGCACGCGCCCGCGCAACAGTGCGTGCGCGTGCGCCGGCCCGCGGGCTCCCGCGACACCCGCCGCATACGTTATTCCGGCTCATCGCCGGTGATGTCACTCGCAGTACTCATGGCTCTATTTAATTGTAATAAAACATGAGTTTTCGCAACAATGACGGCGTTTTGCAAAATTTTGTAACTTGTCACAGTGCGTACGTATATAACGGCGCCTCACCACGGACACAGACATCAGTACAGTTCTGTTCTTCCCCAACCCATTGTATCACCATGAACATTTTCGTGAGTA
Source organism: Tholera decimalis (assembly GCA_943138885.2). Classification (NCBI taxonomy): domain Eukaryota; kingdom Metazoa; phylum Arthropoda; class Insecta; order Lepidoptera; family Noctuidae; genus Tholera; species Tholera decimalis. The sequence continues at coordinate 44,820,983 of OW964559.2, forward strand.
TCTTGATTCGTCGGAGTCGCCCAATATATTTGTATTAAGAACTGGCGAGGAGTGATTGAAATAACTGAATCTGTTTTGGAACTTGAAGTTTCAAACATGTGTAATCATCTCAACTGCTTAGCCTTTTTCGCAACTGTGTATGTTGGGAATCCCGACTGGCTGGTGTCAGACACCATACACAATACACCTTAACAAGGCTGTTGTCAGATTTCTAGCTTTTGACTAGCTGCAACGACTGTCAGAGATGTACAAATGATAGCTGAGGTCAACGGATTTACGTGCTCTCCAAAGCACGGAACAATCTCGATATGTTAAGGTCACCTCTCGGCAAATGTTGCTTAACCTTCCGGTAATATTATTTAGAAACGAGCTCCAAACTTGTGCATTTTCAAAAAATTCTTCGGTTTGATAATATTGTCGGGCTGGTGTGTTTCAGGTTTGCATCGCTATGCTGGTGGCTTGCGCGCTGGCGGCGCCCAGTCCTGACGACGCACAGCGCGTCAAGCGCTCATACTGGGCGGGTGGTGTGAGCCTGGGCGCGCCCCTCGTCAGCCACGCCGCGCTGTACTCCGCGCCTGCCGCCATCATCCACGAGCCAGCCATCGTCTCAGTCAAGAAATACGTCAGTGCTCCCGAGGTGAGCCCCATAACCTTAGAAAGTAGCTAGTGTAGTCTAACCGGACAAAAATGAGCACCTGTACGTTACATTAAGTACCTGCCTATCTGATCCCTTAATACATTTCATAAGCCCAGCTAGTCAAACTGTCGAGCTTCTGAGAAACTGTCAAAGATAAATAAAATACGAATTGATAGACGCAGGATAGTGGCGAGTGCTAACAACTGCTCACAAGCGCAAGACTTTATTACTGATGAACCCACTCTTGACCTCGATCTCGCCTGATGGTAAGCGATAGATGAGGTCTACGATGTGACGAGCGAGCCCAGAAGATGCCTATTTACTCGTGCTTTAAAGGCTGAAAGGTCATAAGTGCAAGTGTTTTCTCTTCTAGACGGAGGATGTTCAATACTGCTTAATTTCTTGAAGACTAAGATTCTAATGTTCATGTACGCTTGCAGTTGGTGTCGGTGAAGAAGATCGTGTCGTACCCGCACGTGACGCGCGTGGCTCACTACGTGGCGCCCCACGTCACTCGCGTGGCTCACTACACCGCGCCTCGGATCTCCTACTCGTACGCTCCCTCGTACTCCGCCGGCTGGTGGTGATCGCTACCAGCACTTAGGATACTTTGTTAACAATAAATCATCTAATGTTACCTATATCCAACCTTTTATTAAGAACCCCTACGTTCAAGTACCGTAATCACAACTTTACGATTGAATGGAATATACAGTAATGCAAACCTTAGTGCAAGAGGATCATGGCAAGATCACCAGACTGTTTATGATACAAACACATCTATTCCAGCATGCCACGAAGCTGTAACCAAGCGCAAACCGCAGAACACTTAGCGTATTGATTCAGTATGTAGATAGCAGCCACTTACTGATTCATTGAAATGGTCATCGGTTCTGTACGTACCTGTCGTCAAAGCGAAATCTTAAAAATATGTTTAAACAAATTATAAACCTACCAGGTTATGGCCGCTTCTGACAATGGCTGCGCTCTGTTAAATGTCGAAAGAGAACATAGGTACCTACCCCGATTTAAGTCTTTTTGTAAGGACCTTACTACAATACTAATACAAAAAGAGTTACAAACGAGACCCCTTGTGGTGACAGAAAGTTAACACATCCACTGCTACGTGTTCGTTTTATGGAAATCGAAGGTTTAGGCAATAAATAGCTGCACTAGATTGATTCATACCACGTACCCTGAGCACCCGCGTGTCACAGGTACGCATGCTCGAAGCCCTGATGTCACACGCGTCTGTGGTGTGGTGTGAGTTGCAACAGCAGCTGCACTCAGACCACACTTGATTTACCCTAAACGGAATTATAATTACATTTAGGAAACGCAGTAAATGATTAAATTCATGTATCGAACAAAAAGTGACTCGCGAAAACTCGCGCCGCGGTTGTAATTACATGTCTGTGTCGCACGCACGCGGAAGGAAGCGCCATCGCCGCTCGCTCTACAGAGCTGCTACAACCACCAGTGCCACAAATAAATAACTCAACATTCTGATTTCTGGCCCTGATAGATCGCAGATTTTTCACATTTCAATAAGAACGTTATGTATTTAAATTAAGGTAGATAAGTAGTGTTTCATCAGAGTTACAAAGACACATAAATGTTCCATAAAATGCAAACCACGGATAGCAATGACCTTGATTTAGTCGGTAGTTAATTTGTATGTATGTTTACGTAGTCACACGCCTACTTTAACACAACCACCGTTTTGCCTACAAATGAGAAATGACAGTGTTGAGAAAGACGATCACACGATTCAGATCACTCTTAGTATTCACATCATTCATCTGTACGGGCAGCAGCAGCAGCTAACCAGAAACAGCTGTCTGAAATAGAATGAATGCATTGTTTTGTTTCAGTGTGTAGCGTGTCACAGGAAGTGAGTGCGGCGGCACAGCGCGGGACCTGCCGGCGCGCGCCGCGTGCTGCAGTGTCCGCTCGCCTGGCCGCAGACATGGACGCGCTCGTGAGTCTTCCTCCTGCTCACTGTAACTAGTGCACTGTGCCGATCCACCAATCATTACGAACCACTTTATTTTTTGGTTCTATAACACAGATAGTTTTTATACCTACAGCAGGAAGTGGATCAATAAAGTAACTCTTCATTCAACAGACTGTTGCATGAAGAGTTGCAAACAAGTGTGGTATTGACAGTGTGGTTACTTTCAGACGCAACTGGTGGTGTTATGTGTGTGCGGGGCAGCGCTGGGCGAGCCGCTGGGCGAGGTGCTGCGCCGCCACAGCCGCTACGGCGTGTACGCGGGAGAGTACGCGCAGTACGCGCCCGAGCGCGACCCTGAGCCCTACGTGTACGCCGCCATCCCGCTGCACGCGCCCGTGCCCGTGCTGCGCGTGCTGTCGCCAGCGCCGCTGGTGCGGGGCAGCGCGCGCGCGCCTTCCTCGCAGCACCCGGTGTACGCGCGCGCGCCCTACGCCGACGAGTACGCGGCGGCGCACGACTACGATGCGTCGTACGAGGCGCCGCAGTACGCGACGTACGCCAGCCACTACCAGGCGCCGCAGCTGTACGCGGCCGCGTCGTCCGCGCCCGAGGAGCCCGGCATCCTGTACGCGCGGCCCGCGCCCGGCGGCGGCTACACGTACCGCAGCGCGCCGCACAAGCCCGCCAAGCGCGCGCCCGCCGCTGACCCGCCGCCCTACACCATACGAGTGCACAAGTACAGGATCACCAAGGAACGGTAGAGCGTGCCGCGGGACTCGCTACAATAACTTATTATCCCAATATTAATAACCGTGTAAATATAATACTAATTACTCAGCTATTTATTTGTTATGGACCTACTATACCATATTGTTTTAAGGCTACATTTAGTTTCGTTTGTAAAACTAATTCTTTGTAGAGTATAAGTTTTGTTGTTAGCATTAGAAGTGTTAGTGTTTTTATGTACTTTCTTTGAATACAGTATGTCGAAGGTATAGTAGAACTCAAACAGTTGAACGTAATAGGTAAGACTTAACAGGCCGAAGATACGACTTACAGGTCTACTATAATAATAGAATCTTTGTTTATATACATGATATTATAATCAAAGAATATAGTCATTAAAGCTTTATTTACTCGATATATATGTTTACATATTATGTAGAATTTAAGGTCCAGTGACAGATACTGAGTTCCAAGAAAGTGCAGTTTAAATACAGATATCAATTCCTGCCTACTTCATTTTCTTATGTAACCTGATAACCCAACATCCCATTAACATCTTTACTAGATACAAATTGCCCTAAGATCATATCTTGAACGGTGAACCGAACCAGCTAAGAGCAATGTGTCATCTTGCCGAGTCTTACAAATTGACAAAAATATAACTACATATTTACCACGGCCTTAAAACTGCATTTTTTTATTACTGATGAGCCCACTCTTGACCTCGATCTCGCCTGATGGTAAGCGATAGATGAGGTCTAAGATGTGACGAGCGAGCCCAGAAGATGCCTATTTACTATTTACGCTTTAAAGGCTGAAATGTCATAAGAGGCAGGGAACACAGAAGCTGGCAGATAATTCCACAACTTGGCCGTGCGTACAATAAATGTTGAGGAGAAGCGCTTGGTACGACAAGGCAGTATAACAACCAAGTGTGAATGGTACCCAGCCGTGCGTCTGTTAGACCGGTAGTGAAATTGAGATGGAGGAATCAGGTCATGGAGCTCCTGCGCACACTCCCCGAAGTACAATCTATAGAAAACCGACAGGCAAGCAACGGTTCGCCGATGAGCCAGATTATGAAGCTTGCCCAGCTTGCTCCTCGTCGCCTATAAGCCTTTTAGCCCTGCGCTCGTTCGAGTCCAGTGCAACAAGTTGTTATTTTTCAGAGTTGATTTTGAGAGAGAAGTTGGTGTTTTTTAAGGTCGAATTCATGCGCTTTACCATGGCCTTTCTGAGAGTGGCAATTTCGTCCCTGTCAGCTCTAGAACTGGATAAGTATCTCTCTGAGACTGTGCTGTCATCCGCATACCCAACTGCTCCCAGCTGAAGTAGGTCATTGATATGCAGCAGAAAAAGAGTCGCAGAAAGAACAGACCCTTGAGGAACACCATAATATATTAATTGCCATTAGATCCGATGAGCAGTCATCGATGACCACTCGGATCAACCACTCACTCAAGCAAGTATATTTATTCTTTCAAGTTTCCGATATTTCGGCACTGTTGCAAGCGTCGCCGTGATCATGGATGAACTGAAGTCATTGCGGGTGGACATTTCGGGTCAGGCCATTGCGCCCTCATTACGGGGAGCCCTCGTCCGGCAAGCCCTCATATCGAAAAATTTGTTATTCCGGCATGCTCTTGGCTGGTACGCGCCCCTTTTTATTTTCAACCGACGACAAAAAGAGGAGGTTATCAATTCGACGCGTATATTTTTTTTTTTTTTTTTTTTTTATGTCTGATCATCGAGTACTCGAAGACGGCTGAACCGATTTGGAAAATTCTTTTTTTGTTCGAATGGGTATACTTCGAAATTGGTACCATTATCACCAAAGTCAGGATCTGATGATGGGATCCTGGAGAAATCGAGGGAACTCTTCAAATATTATAGGCACACCTATGGCGTTTTGGGTATTTCTTATAGTAACTTGTGCAGTTGCTCTCAAAAAGTACCATTTGGGGAAGTGGAACTGATGATGAAGACCACAGATGGCCGCCGAAACTACTCAATAATAAGTATTGAGTGGATTGAGATTCGATTACTTGAATATGGATGTTAAGCACTTTATGCTCATCACAATGCATATGGTGATGTAGAGCTGATGGTACCAGGAGAACTCCTCAACAATTAACGGCCCAGCATTGGGAAAAGCAATATTTTGTAAAAGGTTATAAGTAGTTGACATTTAGGCTCTTGTAACTAGGTAAATTAAAATCATCCAACTAAAAAGAGTGAAAAAAAACTTTTTAACAAAAAATTAAACCGACTCCTAAAAAACACTGCAAAGTGAAAAATAACTTTAATTTCGGAAGTCGGTGCCAAAAACTAAAAAACAAAACTAAAGACACCGACTACCGAAATTAAAGTTATTTTTCACTTTGCAGTGTTTTTTAGGAGTCGGTTTAATTTTTTGTTAAAAAGTTTTTTGTTTTCAAGAAATATCAATAAGTAATGTTGAGAACAAAAATGTTTATGACATTTTTGTTTAATTAAATTACAACAACGAAATTCACAGGTGTGTGACTGTAGGTAAGAGTAGTACTAACAAAGTAAAAAAATATCTATATAATAATCAAGACTTAATGAAAATAAATAATAGTTTTTCTTGCATGAACACGACATAATTCAAACTTATTCGTATTCTTCCATGAGTCCGGCAATAAATTTATTATTTCTTTTACTTTTCATAATCTTCTTGGTTATAAATCTTTCTTTGAGTCTTAATCTGTTGAAATAAACATAAAATCCATACTTACATCACATAAAATAAATATCTCATATAAATAATAGATAAACTAAGTAATTTTGTATTCACCAGTATTTTATCAAGTGTCCTGTCAAAAAGTAATAAAAGCCGACCGAGAGCATGCCGGTATAACATTTTTGTTAATGTGAGGGCATCCCGGACGAAGGCTCCCCGGAATAAGGGCGCAACAGCCTGATCCGACGTTTCACTTCAAATCTACGTGACTTACAAACTTGTAATTTGGAGTCGCGCTGTTTACCACTTTCAAATTAGGCAACCCATAGTTTCAATAAAATGTCATAACATCCTCCTCATGATAAAAATCCTGTTTAAGTTCTAACAATGACCATGCTAATGACCATGTTAGCTTAAAATCTTATAGTACATATCCATATTGGACAAAAGCCCCAAATTAAAAAATATAAAGATATAAAATCTTATAGTACCTACCCAGGTAACCCAGGTAGTCCCAACAACATCCTAAAACCGTTATTATATGGCACACGCAAGGCATCTAGCGATCTGCCGGGGTTGTGGGAATGTTTTAACGTGATATCACAGCCCCGGAACGTAAGGGCAGTTGAAGCAACAGGGTGGGTTTTAGTCAGTAGAAGTCCCTTCCGTTGCACTTAAAGTGGAACGAGTCATAAGATGGTTTTCCCTTCGCAAAAAAAAAATGAAAGGACATCTAGGGATATTTTGGAGTACTGCATGGTCCATAGATTATGTGACCTTCACAATCCAGTAGATGGGGAACATGATACCCCTTAGAGTCAGATCTTTTTGTCTTCTGACTACCTTTAACGACAGACAAAGATGTCCAAATTACAGCCGGGACTAACGGCTTTTTTTAAGGATGGGAAATCATCCAATGACTGCCTCCCGATCTGGGCGAAGCGGGAGGGTGTGTCAGACTTTTACTGACTAAAACCCATCCGTGTTCCATCATATGCCCTTCGTGTTAGGCCGCGGTAACTCTTTCGAACAATTCCGCAACCCCGGCGACAGGCCAGGCTGGCGGCGAGGGGAGGGACTAACGACTTAACGTGTTTTCCGAGGCACGGGGGTATATTAGTGAGAAATTCCTTACAGAAGAACCTATTATCACGAGGTTATCAAGAAGTTGAACCGCATTAGACTTCGGATCCGCTCATCAGTGCCGTAAATAACCTTGAAAAATGCTCATTATCAGGTGAGAATGAGCATTTTTTCACTCGTTCCCTGATCAGATCCAGGTGGATCTGATCAGGGAAAGAGTCATTCGAAACTGATATTTTCTCTGCACTGAGTTTCTTCTACATTATCCTCAGCGGTAACGCTTATTTTTTTTATTAGATCTGGTCATTACTGTAGACGCAGCACCACCCTATTTACGCCAACCACCAAAGTAGAAGATCATTGTTTATCCTGTAAATTGTTTTGAAAAACTGAGGTCGAAAAATTGCAACGAACATTGAGGTAATATATTATGTACTACGTACGCGACGAATATACTTAAAGAATTTCTAAGTAATTTTTTTTTATTAAAGAGGTCTAGCAATGTGGGTAGAATTCACATTACTAGCAATCTTGTCAACCCCTTCAACTAAGCTAAATATGCTTGCCTCTGGAGTGGGTTCACGGCAACATTGTAATGGGTGGGGTTCGAACCCGCGACCTCTCGATCACAAGTCCGACACCTTAGCCGTTAGGCTATTGACTCACATTTTTCGTCACAATTTTTCTTTAGATTTGCAGTCTACTGCAGTAACTAGTCTAGGATCAAACAAGAATAACAACCAATTAAAACCATTAGAACTTAAAAACTTATATCAATTAAAACTATTCTGATTATCCATAAATATACTTAAAAGAGATTTCCCAAACATAAAAATAAAAGTGAGCTTTCAAGTATTGTCTGTAGGTCTGCATAAAAGATAACCCGTTTTCAATTTTTCAACGCCCAAATTACATTTCACCGAAGCCACAGCATTCCCGCAACCCCAGCAGGCATTTGCCTTGTCGGGCCCTGTAAATGCACCGAACTGGACCGAACAGTCTCCTACGTCCCAATGCCTAATTTACCCGTTTTATTACATACTAGCTTTTGCCCGCGACTTCGTCCGCGTGGAATAGTTACTTTGGGCTAACGTTAAATTTAACCCCGATTTTGAAGCATTCTTCATTGGCGCTCCGCTCCTATTGGCCTTAGCGTAATGAATGTAATGATATATATAGCCTTTCTCTATAAATTGACTATTTAATTAAAAAATATTTTTTCAATTCGAACCAGTAGTTCCAGAGATTATCGCGTTCAAACAAACAAACAAACTCTTCAGCCTTTTATTATTATTAGCTGTTGCCCGCGACTTCGACCGCGTTTCCGTCGTTTATCGTAAAAAAAAAGTAGCCTATGTCCTTCCTCACGGTTCAGTGATTTTATGTAACAGATAGATTAACTTTCGTAATTTAGTAGGAAAATATAATAATTATGTCAATCTATAATACTGTTGAAAAATATCGCAATACGGAACCTCACAATATTATTGTTAATAGCTGTGCCCGCAACTCCGTCAGCGTGTAACTCCTTGTGTGTTATTAAGTTAATGTATTGGTAATATTGTTTAGATCACGTTCACATGAGGCTTATTAAGTACCTATAGAACGAAATTTTATACCTTCGCCCGCTAGACGCGTCGAGCGCGGCGACCGATTCTCAAAAATAATCTTTATAGCATGATTCAGTATTCACGCGCGATGGCTTACTTATTATTAGCGTATTTCATGTATAACTTTGGTGTTTCTATACCGATTTATATGATTCTTTTTTATGGAATAGTTAATAATGTTAACTTTTTCAATTAGGGGTGACTGAGAGTGTTATAAACGTAAGAGAAGACAAATATTATAATCAGAAAGCTTCGAACTGCTAAGCTATCGGGAGTTACACGTGTTATTGTGAGTCAACCATAAAAGATAGACATATGCTGCCGTGGGATATTATTTATATAATTTTAAGGAGAACATTTCCGTCATGAAATGATTTCTGTGTAGTTTTATGGTTAAGGTTTAAGGTTGCACACGCGACGGAAGCTTAAAAAAACCGGTCAAGTGCGTGTCGGGCCACGCGCAGTGTAGGGTTCCGTAGTTTTTATAACAGCCAAGTGCGTGTCATATTCGCTGACTGATCGTTTCGTACCATGCTCTAACTAAAAGCCAAACATGACTACTTAACTAATTTGACTTCCTATACAAATCCTCACCTGATCCGACAATTTTGCACGGAATTTTTTAATTTCTTTTAGAGATTTGTATAAAACTTGTCATAGCCGGTGTTTTGAATTTAAATACGGACACAGAGCTACACTACTCAATCGTCACAAGAAACTAGCACGATACAACTGGCGCTTAGCGCCATCTATCGACATTTCTATAGAGTTGTTAGAAATTTTCGAGTCAAATACAATTGGTCGACTATTACTCGTAAACTTGTAAAGCCTACTTATGTGTGATAGTTTTCCTTTAAATTTCGTTATATATAGGTACTTCTGCCGTGACATTTGAATTTCTAACTAGAACCGTTTAGTTGATAGAGGGGGCGGACACTTGACTCTAACGAAAATTGGTACTTTAAAGCTTGATAACCCAACAAACAAAAATTGCTCTTGTAGTGGCTTATATTGCCAAAAATAATATTCTTATAAGAGCCGTATTATCGCTAGTAAGGGTGCGTTTGGGCACAAATTATAAGGACAATAACCTTATGGGGTATAAGGTTATTGTCCTTATAATTTGTGCCTTATAATTTATAATAATAGTTGCTTTCTTGTCCGCTTTTTTTCCTTATACGTGTTATATTATGACAATGAAGATGGCCAATATACTTGTAGGAATCATATAGAAAGCGTTAATACGGGCGATCAACCTTATACGTGTTTTATTATGGTCCGATACAAGGGAGTTAAACTCATTGCGGCAAATAAAAGGCTCTTAAAAAGCCATAAGCCGTTATAGCCGTCTGTTTATGATTCTGCAATAAGTCTTTTTCTTAGTAATTTACATTTTCGAAACAGTTTGGCGAATAAAGAGAAACGTCAACCATTTTACTGAAAAGTTAACGGTAAGTTATTATTTTATGTAGTTTATCTACCTGATTTATGTGCTCGTTTATAGTGAAAAGTGGATGGGAATTCAAATGCATGATAAAATGTGGTACGCTGAGTGTTGTAGTATCAACCCGCCCTTGAATTTAAGCGGTTTTTGTGCTATAAACTTTACTAATTATTAAGTCATGTTATATACAGTGCTTTTATGAGAGCAAAACGATTCGCACATCGTCTACAAGGAATCTATGAGAGTGAAGACTTTAATGGCATCATTTGCTGCTTATGCTATCACCATTTTACACATCGTTAGGGTTCCTTTCTCACGAACAAAATCCTGTAACTGTCTTGTTCCCATATGTATAAAATTTATGTTTCACTATGGTTGGGTTGGCTGGAAGAGATCTCCTTTAGGGATAAGCTTGCTTTAGTGCACTAGTTTTAAGTTTGGAATATAATTATAAGTGCACAATAAAGAATAAAATTATATATATAATATGTTTGTTCGCAGATATTGCAATGGTAGTATACATATTGGCAAGAGTTGACAAATTCCTACAAAGAAGAGACCTTAATTTACATAATATGCGATGGCCATGGAAGTGGACCCATTTTATTTTAAGAAAGGAATGTTTTAATTGTACCTACATATCCGACCCTTTCTAGTTTGCCTTTACACTTTGTAAAAACTATATTCTAATTACTATGTTACAACATGCTAAGTTTCTCTACTGTTTTATTATTAAACTAGCTGTTTCCAGAGAACTTGTTCGCTTATGTTAATTTCTAAGATATTTTTTTATTTTTAAATTGTTGTTAGAAAGACTGATGATTGAAGTCCTGTCTTAGGTAAGGTTTAAAACACGAGTTTTGATAGTAAACCAAATAGTAGTAGTATACAAAGAGATAGCTTCCAAATCAGGCATCTGTCACAGGTTATGTTCAAACAGCAATTTCTGTTGTTAACCCACCAACTGTTTCGCAGGCTAACTGAGAGAATACTGAGGTCAGTCCTTAAACCAACAAATACAACATTTTAAATTAGCCTTCCTTTAGACAATGCTCGATTTAAGAGCCACTCTTCTTCTAAATACGGCGGTGATATATTTTTAATTTCTTCTCTAAATACCTATATTTTTGATTTCTGTGCTAAATACGGTGCCATGATAGCCTATAAAAATGATGAATTTAATAAAAAACTTTTTTGCAAAAAAATAAAACCGACTTCCATATCAAAACACTACAAAGCCAAAAATAATTTTAATTTCGGTATTCGGTGTTATTGGTTTTGTATTTTCTTTTTTTTCACACCGCCTTCCGAAATTAAAATTATTTTTGGCTTTGTAGTGTTTTGATATGGAAGTCGGTTTTATTTTTTTGCAAAAAAGTTTTTATTTTCGCGCTTTTTAGTGGGTACATTTGTAATTAATCTAGTTATAAAAGCCAAAATGTCAAGTACAAAAAACTAAAAACGCGCGAACAAAAAACACAATATAGAGTAACCGAAAAGATCATCAATGTAAATATTTTTTTAGACTTTTGTTGATTTTTCAGAAACGGCTTGTTCAATGTCGATAAAATTTTCATGGGACCATTTGAGAAGTATACCCTTTCCAACAAAAAAGAATTTTTCAAATCGGTTGGCGAGCGACGGAGCTATGCCCGAACAAACATAAAAAAAAAACAAACAAACATCCGAATTGAGAACCTCCTCCTTTTTCAGAAGTCGGTTAAAAATACGTGATATTCAAATTGGTTGTTTTATTTTACAAAGTATGGATTAGTGGTGTAAAATACAATACCGAATTATTTTCTACATTTAACAATTTACATTTAATGTCAGCGCATGAAAAGTCATATAATTTTTTTGATTTACTATGAGTGTAATCTTCACATTTATAAATATTAATTAATGAAGACTTTAAGGGGTAGTCAAATGCGTCAACTAAATTATCCATGCAATATCCTTCTAGTTGTATGTCTTCAGTTTCACTTCAGGGCACTTCGTAGTTTTATAAGGTTTTTTGTAATCGTGTAAGTAATCCATTATGCAAATAATGTCCAGTACCAATTTCAGTAATGCATATTTCTACTTTATTTGTTTTGAGCAATGTACGCGCATGCAATGGCATTTTGTTTGGCATTACATGGTGTAATATTTTTATTAAGTCACTTAAAGCGATATGGGAAATGTTGAATTTCACTGCCCATTTTCTGATATCACTATGAATATCAATATTCATCGACTCTTCATTTAAAAATATGTCTGTAGAACATTCGCTACAATGATATTCTTCCTCACTGGTTTCCTTTTCATTCTTATTTTCTATAAAATAATCCTCTGTGGAACCACTGGCTGATTCGTTGGTATTGACTTGGACATTTTGTAGCATCATAGGAGTAGAGGTAGTGGGTGTAATGCTCACAACCATGTTTTCATAGACATTTTACTTTTCTTCTGTGTGTCCAGTCTTTTGAATCCATTTTTATTTTTGCTTCAAAAATTACAAAATCTGCTATGCTTCAAAATGGCGAATCTAGTTATGTAAAACATTTTAATGTAACCATATAGAGAATAATATCTTTATAATCACTGTACAAGGGAATATGGATTGCTTTCATCCTTGCAAAGATCATATAAAATGTTAGCATTTGTTTGTTGGATAGACGTCTTATCAAATGCTCCTATAAGTTAAAAAGCATCATAGTTACCTTGTGCATTACTTTCCTAAGAATAATTGGCCATATTAAAAGCCTTTATATGACTTTGAATATTATATGGCTAAAAAGCAATGTAACTAGCCTCTATAAGAAGAACACATTTTGAACCCTTATTGTAGCCGTATTAATTGGATTTATTAACGTATACCCAGCTAAATTATGTATAAGAATAAAGGTAATATTAGCCAAATCTTCTAATAATGTGTCACTATAAGGCACATTGACATAATAAATGCTCTTTTATAACAAGTATAAGAATTTAGAACTTATATACTTAATTTTATAAGCTTAGTTTGTTTGTTGGGAAGTCACGAACGGTTTACTTAATCAAAAAACGGTCTTACCAAACCCCTAATATTTTTGAAAGACCTATCCAACGATATCCCACATCATGGGAAGAACGAAAAAAAAAATATCATCCCACTTTACATGTATGGGAGGTACCCTAAATAATAGTTTTTTTCAAAATTTTATTTTACCACTTTTTCGGCGTCATTAACGTGCATACTCATGCCTAAGTACAACTTTCTAGTACCAATAGTTTTTGAGCTAAACCGCGGACAGACGGACAGACAGACGGACATGGCGAAACTATAAGGGTTCCTTGTTGACTACGGAACCCTAAAAATGGAGTAACTTCTCCCGTTTTCCCAACATTTCCCTTCACTGCTCTGCTCCTATTGATGGTAGCGTGATGAAAAGTGTACTTTAACCAGCTCAGGAGTATGAAAAATAATTGTACCAAGTTTCGTTAAAATCCGTCGAGTAGTTTTTGTTTCTATAACGGTTATACAGACAGACAGACAGACAGACAGACAAAAATTGTACAGATTGCATTTTTGGCATCAGTATCGATCCCTAATCACCCCCTGATAGTTATTTTGGAAATATATTTCATGTATAGAATTGACCTCTCTACAGATTTATTATAAGTAGGATAGAGTATAGATATAGACAACTCAATGCGCAATGCTACGTCCACCAAGTCTTGAAGTTGGCTGTCAAATCTAATGTCACTGTCAAATAGGGCCCTGAACAGGGATATTACCCCTAAATTCCGGGGGTAAATAAGTGGAATACGATGTTTTTAGGGGTTCTATGGATATATGGTAAGGCCCTTATGGTCCGGAGCCGATCCCTAAATTATAAATTTTATTCAATCAACATTATAATTAAAATGTATATAAATATTAAAAATATATTTATAATATTAAGAATAATTAAAATTTTAAATAAAACAAAAAATAACATTAAACCCGGTTACTCGTGTAGCAATGGACTTCCCAAAATATGATTTCGATTTTCTTCTGAAGATTTAAATTAAAAAGAAACACATTATGGTACTAAACAATAATACAGCATAGAAATTATAAAAACTTTTTAACAAAAAATTAAACCGACTCCAAAAAAACACTGCAAAGTGAAAAATAACTTTAATTTCGGTAGTCGGTGTCTTTAGTTTTGTTTTTTCGTTTTTGGCACCGACTTCCGAAATTAAAGTTATTTTTCACTTTGCAGTGTTTTTTTGGAGTCGGTTTAATTTTTTGTTAAAAAGTTTTTATTTCACTCTTTTTAGTTGGATGATTTTTAATATACCTAGTTACAAGAGCCTAAATGTCAACTACTTATAACCTTTTACAAAATATTGCTTTTCCCAATGCTGGGCCGTTTATTGTTGAGGAGTTCTCCTGGTACTCACCATCAGCTCTACATCACCATATGCATTGTGACGAGCATAAAGTGCTTAACATCCATATTCAAGTAATCGAATCGCAATCCACTCAATACTTATTATTGAGTAGTTTCGGCGACCATCTGTGGTCTTCATCATCAGTTCCACTTTCCCAAATGGTACTTTTTGAGAGCAACTGCACAAGTTACAATAAGAAATACCCAAAACGCCATAGGTGTGCCTATAATATTTGAAGAGTTCCCTCGATTTCTCCAGGATCCCATCATCAAATCCTGACTTTGGTGATAATGGTACCAATTTCGAAGTATACCCATTCGAACAAAAAAAGAATTTTCCAAATCGGTTCAGCCGTCTTCGAGTACTCGATGATCATACATTAAAAAAAAAAATATACGCGTCGAATTGATAACCTCCTCTTTTTGTCGTCGGTTGAAAAATATAATATATTTACAACATATAGGTGATTTCGAAGTAATTGGGGTATTTTAATTTTTTTTTTTTTTTTTTTAATTCGCCCATTGGGCAGGCTATGGTCTTTCAACCTTACCGCCTTGTCTTCCGTCATTCCATGTATAAGTATTAAAAGAAATTTAATGTCTTACGTATAATTATTCATTGTACATTTTAATTTATTATTTGTCTTCTTCCTTGAAAATGTCATCATTTATTTATAATATTTTTGCCTACGTCCTAGCTATTCGTAACGCCTTGTAACCTACTACAAACGTCATATTTTATCAATATTCAATTGTCAACAATCGTCAAGCAAAGCTTGCTTACTTCAAAGTTTTTGTTTTATAATTATTTCCTTAACTGGATATCACCCAGCTATCTCCTCATGTAGTTATTAGTTTTATTTACATTTTACCGTAAATTATACCTAAACTTAGTATTCATAATAAAAAGAAATAAGTAAACATAGAGATATTTCAACAAAAACAAGCTCAAAACGAAATTAAATGTCATTTACAGTTTCTACAATAAATTTGTACAAATATATATATGTTGAGACATTCCGAAGCAACTCCTGTATACATACTATTGCAGAAAATACTAGAATTTTTGTCAATTTTTCGACCAATGCCTATATTTGAGGAGAGCTCATATATAGCAAACGACACAGCTCTATTGTTCTTGGAACCATCTGTATAAACAAATTTATGATCTGACCACCCTGACAATAATGCATTTACTTCCTGTTTTGTGGGCAAATCCTTTTTTTTCTTGAGAGTTATATTAATAGCTGGAAATTTAGCAATGAAGGTTCCTTCATAACAAGGCAAAATATGTTCCGATTAATAAATATTTAAATTTTGAATGAAATTTATGAAACTTTGAAGGCCTTGAAGCATGAAAATTGGTTTAAAAACTGTTGGTCTAATTGAATGTAACAAATTGGTTAAAAGACCATTACTAGATACACTATAAAGTTTTAATACAAATCTTTCTTTTAAGTAATTAAATCGAATGCTTAATGGTGGAACATTACAATCAATCTGCATTGCATTTATAGGAGTACTTTTGAATGCCCCAGTTATCACACGCAAACATTTATTTTGCAGAACATCTAAACTATTTACAATCTTAACATCTGCAGCGAAACAATAGAAACCATATTCAAAATGACTACGAACTATCGATTTGTACAACAAAAATAGTATTTTTGGGTCTGCACCCCAATATGAACCAGACAGAGATTTCAATATATTATAGGCTTTATTTGCTTTACTAATTATTTGTTTGATATAATTATTCCAGGTTAAATTATATGTAAAAATAACCCCCAGAAATTTAACCTCAAGTGAAATAATGGGTAATGCACAATTATTATATTGCACATTGAGCATGTTATGACTTTGTTTACCAAACACCACAACTTTTGACTTGGACTGATTAACATTCAGATCAAGGTAAGAAAAATATTTATAGAGATTTACCAAAGCATCATTGATTATTTTGACTGTTTGTGATAAATTACTCCCAGATGCATATACAACCAAATCGTCTGCAAACTGTAAATTTATAAGTCTACATATATATAATATAAATATTAAAGGTGATAATATACCACCTTGACAAACTCCTTTTGACGAGAGTCTAGGACCATATAGATGTCTATTAAATTTAGTAAACACTTCTCTATTGCTCAGAAAAGTTTTAATCCAATTTATCATTTTTACAGGAATCCCTATTTGTGAAAATTCATGACAAAGAATATCTATATTTACACTATTAAAAGCTCCTGCAACATCAAAGAAAACTCCAACCAAATTATTTTTTGCCAATAAAGAGTTATGAATATCGAGCTGTAATTGACAAATACTTTCCCTAGCAGACCGATTCCTGCGAAAACCAAATTGATTAGAAGGTAAGATTTTATTTTGTTCAACATAAAACTCTAGGCGCTGCTTTAACAATTGCTCAAATAATTTTCCAATGCAAGAAGTAAGTGCTATGGGACGATAAGAATCAGGACATAACTTGGGCTTATCAGGTTTTAAAATTGGTACAAGGCAATCCACTTTCCAATCTTGAGGTATAATATTATTTTCCCAAAGTAAATTCAATATTTTAAGAAATGTTTCTAAACCTACAATAGTTATTTTTTTAAATAAGATGTATGGCATGCCATCGAGACCATAAGCAGTATCTCTTCGAGAAGAAATGGCAGATATCAATTCGCTAATTGTAAAAGGATTAACTAAATAACTATTTCTGGAATTAATACCATCAGGAAAAGTTTTTGGAGTATGTGTCACAAAGTCCGGTGTGTATTTCTTTAAAAAATCGGGAACCCATGCATCATTTTCTTGCTGATTAAAATGATATGTTTTATTGTATTTACGCATAAATTTCCATATGACAGATAATGGTGTACACCTATTAAAAGTGTCACAAAGAGAGAACCAACTTTTTTGTCTTTCTATTTTTAATGTGAGTTTTTTAATAGCACGAAGCCTTTTAAATTCGACATAGGTTTCATCTGTCGGATTATTTTTAAAATTAATATATGCTGATTTGAAATTTACTACAGCCTCTATACACTTTTGATTCCACCAAGGTAGGGAAGGTGCTTTAATCTTATTTCTATTGCATGTGTGATTAGTGATATTATTTGTGTTAGTGTAATACTTCGGATTATTGGATTTTACAATGGAATTTGAAGCTGCTGTGCGTAAAATAGTACAAAATTGACGATATGAATCAAGAAGACTTGTATTATCTATTTGAAAATCAACCAACATTTCTTCCACACAATTACTATACATTTGCCAATCTACTAGTTTATAATTTGGATAAATAGGCAAATGTTTAGCATTCAAACAATTGTCATGATAATTATTTTGGTTTCTGCTTACCATTACCTTTATAATTACAGGAATATGATAGCTACTTCCAAGAGGACAATCATGTACAGACCATTTACAATTAAGTGCCAACGAAGATGAAACAAAGGATAAATCCAGTGCATTGGGACGCCATGTTAAAGAACCAACTGTTGTACTTGACCATCATTAAGTAAAACTAAATTATTTTCATCAATGACTTGTAAGATTTCTCGACCACGTGGAGAGTCGGAAACACACCCCCAAGAAGTGTGATGGGCATTAAAGTCCCCAGAAAATATAAAAGGGCTTGGAACAGATTTCACCAATAAATCAAAATTATCTTTATTAAAAGCTGGAATACAATTTAAAGGACTATAGAAACTGACTATACTTAATTCTTTGTTATTGACTGTTATTTTAATACAAACATTTTGTAAAGAATTATCGGAATAAGTGTTTATTTTAGTATAAGTGATGCTTTGATGAATTATAATAGCGACTCCATTGTGTTTATTACCACAATCATTTCTTTCAATATTGTAATATTTTATTTTAAAAGATTGTTCAGGTCTAAGCCATGTTTCAGAAATGATTGCAATATGTATATTTTGTGTATAGAGGATATGTGTTTATTGCTATTTAAACTTTGTGCATTCCATTGAATTATATTCAAGTTTGACAGATCCATTAAGAGATTGGAGGAAATTTACTACTTAGAGTTGTTTTCAAAGCCTCTTTAATTGATGTTGAATTTATAGGAACATCCTTATTACTAACTATTTTGGTAATTGTTTCTACTAATGTACTTAAAAACTTATCGGATTTCATCAAATTGTTGATCTGTACATCTAATGTACGTGCAGCTAGAGCTGGGAATGCATTAACATCGAAAAGATCAGAATATGTGGCACTTCGAGACTTAATTTTATTTTCTTCAATTTTTTGTTTTTTAATTGGGCATGATGAGGAGATAGCTATATGGTTTCCTTTGCAGTTTGCACATTTAGCGTTCTTTGAGTCAACCTGACAACTCTTAAAATTGTGATTTGAGGTACAGATTGAGCAAACCTCTGCATTTCGACAAAATTTGGCAATGTGTCCATATCGCAGACACCGGAGGCATTGTTTTACTGGTGGTATGTACTTACTTACTTCATGTCGCCATGAATCTAAATAAATGTACTGAGGAAGAATGGTGGATGCGAAGGTTACCGCGACAGCCTGTGTAGGGACAAAACCTACGCCAGCGTCACTTCTTACCCTCCGCATAAAGCGCCTAACTTGAATGACATTTTTAGAACTGCCAATTAATGAAAATATTTCTTTGTTCGACATTTCTACAGGAACCGAAGTGAGGACTCCTGTGACTTCAGTATCTCCAGCCGGTATTGAAGCCTTAAGGGATAACTGTTCTAGTAATTTTTTGTTTTGGAGAAACATGTTGGCATTATTTGGTAGGTCAAATGTGATGCCCACCTTGTATTTATTGATCGTACGTAGGTGCATGACGCCAGAAACGCCATGTTCCCGTATACCTTTGGATAGAGCCATACGATCTCTATCACTAAATATTGTGTTTTCTTCAACGTGTGTTAAAAAAACTATCAGGTCCACTTGTTTGGTCTCCTCAGGATATTTACGAGTGTACCCTTTTACCTTATAAATGGCGTACTTATCCTTGCCATTACAATAGGAGTTGGTAATAGTTTTTTCCGACTCCACTGAATCGGAGTCCGAAGATTCAGCCGACTGAAACTGCTGCTGTGGATCTGCAATGGACAAATCGTCCTTCCTCCGCCTCTTCTTCCCCATTTCGGATTAAAAACTATTAATGTAGACTATAAACAACTTATAATACAAATATTTACAAAGAAAATGTTAATATTAAACGAAAATAAACTTTTTTGAAAAAACTAGATCAAAAAGCGCGCCTTTTCACTTTCACCGATGGCGTCCCCCCCTCGACATTCTATGAATGAATCTGGGGTATTTTAAATGAAAAATTTTAAGATCTTGTAACACTGTTGTTAAGGTGTCAAAGTTGTGTATGTCTAGTGTAATCTTCACATTTATAAATATTAATTAATGAAGACTTGAAGGGGTAGTCAAATGCGTCAACTAAATTATCCATGCAATATCCTTCTAGTTGTATGTCTTCAGTTTCACTTCAGGGCACTTCATAGTGTTATAAGGTTTTTTGTAATCGTGTAAGTAATCCATTATGCAAATAATGTCCAGTACCGATTTCAGTAATGCATATTTCTACTTTATTTGTTTTGAGCAATGTACGCGCATGCAATGGCATTTTGTTTGGCATTACATGGTGTAATATTTTTATTATTATTTTATTATGAATATCAATATTCATCGACTCTTCATTTAAAAATATGTCTGTAGAACATTCGCTACAATGATATTCTTCCTCACTGGTTTCCTTTTCATTCTTATTTTCTATAAAATAATCCTCTGCGGAACCACTGGCTGATTCGTTGGTATTGACTTGGACATTTTGTAGCATCATAGGAGTAGAGGTAGTGGGTGTAATGCTCACAACCATGTTTTCATAGACATTTTACTTTTCTTCTGTGTGTCCAGTCTTTTGAATCCATTTTTATTTTTGCTTCATAATAAAATTACAAAATCTGCTATGCTTCAAAATGGCGAATCTAGTTATGTAAAACATTTTAATGTAACCATATAGAGAATAATATCTTTATAATCACTGTACAAGGGAATATGGATTGCTTTCATCCTTGCAAAGATCATATAAAATGTTAGCATTTGTTTGTTGGATAGACGTCTTATCAAATGCTCCTATAAGTTAAAAAGCATCATAGTTACCTTGTGCATTACTTTCCTAAGAATAATTGGCCATATTAAAAGCCTTTATATGACTTTGAATATTATATGGCTAAAAAGCAATGTAACTAGCCTCTATAAGAAGAACACATTTTGAACCCTTATTGTAGCCGTATTAATTGGATTTATTAACGTATACCCAGCTAAATTATGTATAAGAATAAAGGTAATATTAGCCAAATCTTCTAATAATGTGTCACTATAAGGCACATTGACATAATAAATGCTCTTTTATAACAAGTATAAGAATTTAGAACTTATAGACTTAATTTTATAAGCTTAGTTTGTTTGTTGGGAAGTCACGAACGGTTTACTTAATCAAAAAACGGTCTTACCAAACCCCTAATATTTTTGAAAGACCTATCCAACGATATCCCACATCATGGGAAGAACGAAAAAAAAAATATCATCCCACTTTACATGTATGGGAGGTACCCTAAATAATAGTTTTTTTCAAAATTTTATTTTACCACTTTTTCGGCGTCATTAACGTGCATACTCATGCCTAAGTACAACTTTCTAGTACCAATAGTTTTTGAGCTAAACCGCGGACAGACGGACAGACAGACGGACATGGCGAAACTATAAGGGTTCCTTGTTGACTACGGAACCCTAAAAATGGAGTAACTTCTCCCGTTTTCCCAACATTTCCCTTCACTGCTCTGCTCCTATTGATGGTAGCGTGATGAAAAGTGTACTTTAACCAGCTCAGGAGTATGAAAAATAATTGTACCAAGTTTCGTTAAAATCCGTCGAGTAGTTTTTGTTTCTATAACGGTTATACAGACAGACAGACAGACAGACAGACAAAAATTGTACAGATTGCATTTTTTGCATCAGTATCGATCCCTAATCACCCCCTGATAGTTATTTTGGAAATATATTTCATGTATAGAATTGACCTCTCTACAGATTTATTATAAGTAGGATAGAGTATAGATATAGACAACTCAATGCGCAATGCTACGTCCACCAAGTCTTGAAGTTGGCTGTCAAATCTAATGTCACTGTCAAATAGGGCCCTGAACAGGGATATTACCCCTAAATTCCGGGGGTAAATAAGTGGAATACGATGTTTTTAGGGGTTCTATGGATATATGGTAAGGCCCTTATGGTCCGGAGCCGATCCCTAAATTATAAATTTTATTCAATCAACATTATAATTAAAATGTATATAAATATTAAAAATA
The DNA here is from genome assembly GCA_943138885.2 of Tholera decimalis. Lineage (NCBI taxonomy): Eukaryota > Metazoa > Arthropoda > Insecta > Lepidoptera > Noctuidae > Tholera > Tholera decimalis. Next base: position 44,842,926 of record OW964559.2, read on the forward strand.
TATTTATAATATTAAGAATAATTAAAATTTTAAATAAAACAAAAAATAACATTAAACCCGGTTACTCGTGTAGCAATGGACTTCCCAAAATATGATTTCGATTTTCTTCTGAAGATTTAAATTAAAAAGAAACACATTATGGTACTAAACAATAATACAGCATAGAAATTATAAAAACTTTTTAACAAAAAATTAAACCGACTCCAAAAAAACACTGCAAAGTGAAAAATAACTTTAATTTCGGTAGTCGGTGTCTTTAGTTTTGTTTTTTCGTTTTTGGCACCGACTTCCGAAATTAAAGTTATTTTTCACTTTGCAGTGTTTTTTTGGAGTCGGTTTAATTTTTTGTTAAAAAGTTTTTATTTCACTCTTTTTAGTTGGATGATTTTTAATATACCTAGTTACAAGAGCCTAAATGTCAACTACTTATAACCTTTTACAAAATATTGCTTTTCCCAATGCTGGGCCGTTTATTGTTGAGGAGTTCTCCTGGTACTCACCATCAGCTCTACATCACCATATGCATTGTGACGAGCATAAAGTGCTTAACATCCATATTCAAGTAATCGAATCGCAATCCACTCAATACTTATTATTGAGTAGTTTCGGCGACCATCTGTGGTCTTCATCATCAGTTCCACTTTCCCAAATGGTACTTTTTGAGAGCAACTGCACAAGTTACAATAAGAAATACCCAAAACGCCATAGGTGTGCCTATAATATTTGAAGAGTTCCCTCGATTTCTCCAGGATCCCATCATCAAATCCTGACTTTGGTGATAATGGTACCAATTTCGAAGTATACCCATTCGAACAAAGAAAGAATTTTCCAAATCGGTTCAGCCGTCTTTGAGTACTCGATGATCATACATTAAAAAAAAAAATATACGCGTCGAATTGACCTCTTTTGATTGTCCTCTTTTTGTCGTCGGTTGAAAAATATAATATATTTACAACATATAGGTGATTTCGAAGTAATTGGGGTATTTTAATTTTTTTTTATTTTTTTTTTAATTCGCCCATTGGGCAGGCTATGGTCTTTCAACCTTACCGCCTTGTCTTCCGTCATTCCATGTATAAGTATTAAAAGAAATTTAATGTCTTACGTATAATTATTCATTGTACATTTTAATTTATTATTTGTCTTCTTCCTTGAAAATGTCATCATTTATTTATAATATTTTTGCCTACGTCCTAGCTATTCGTAACGCCTTGTAACCTACTACAAACGTCATATTTTATCAATATTCAATTGTCAACAATCGTCAAGCAAAGCTTGCTTACTTCAAAGTTTTTGTTTTATAATTATTTCCTTAACTGGATATCACCCAGCTATCTCCTCATGTAGTTATTAGTTTTATTTACATTTTACCGTAAATTATACCTAAACTTAGTATTCATAATAAAAAGAAATAAGTAAACATAGAGATATTTCAACAAAAACAAGCTCAAAACGAAATTAAATGTCATTTACAGTTTCTACAATAAATTTGTACAAATATATATATGTTGAGACATTCCGAAGCAACTCCTGTATACATACTATTGCAGAAAATACTAGAATTTTTGTCAATTTTTCGACCAATGCCTATATTTGAGGAGAGCTCATATATAGCAAACGACACAGCTCTATTGTTCTTGGAACCATCTGTATAAACAAATTTATGATCTGACCACCCTGACAATAATGCATTTACTTCCTGTTTTGTGGGCAAATCCTTTTTTTTCTTGAGAGTTATATTAATAGCTGGAAATTTAGCAATGAAGGTTCCTTCATAACAAGGCAAAATATGTTCCGATTGATAAATATTTAAATTTTGAATGAAATTTATGAAACTTTGAAGGCCTTGAAGCATGAAAATTGGTTTAGAAACTGTTGGTCTAATTGAATGTAACAAATTGGTTAAAAGACCATTACTAGATACACTATAAAGTTTTAATACAAATCTTTCTTTTAAGTAATTAAATCGAATGCTTAATGGTGGAACATTACAATCAATCTGCATTGCATTTATAGGAGTACTTTTGAATGCCCCAGTTATCACACGCAAACATTTATTTTGCAGAACATCTAAACTATTTACAATCTTAACATCTGCAGCGAAACAATAGAAACCATATTCAAAATGACTACGAACTATCGATTTGTACAACAAAAATAGTATTTTTGGGTCTGCACCCCAATATGAACCAGACAGAGATTTCAATATATTATAGGCTTTATTTGCTTTACTAATTATTTGTTTGATATAATTATTCCAGGTTAAATTATATGTAAAAATAACCCCCAGAAATTTAACCTCAAGTGAAATGGGTAATGCACAATTATTATATTGCACATTGAGCATGTTATGACTTTGTTTACCAAACACCACAACTTTTGACTTGGACTGATTAACATTCAGATCAAGGTAAGAAAAATATTTATAGAGATTTACCAAAGCATCATTGATTATTTTGACTGTTTGTGATAAATTACTCCCAGATGCATATACAACCAAATCGTCTGCAAACTGTAAATGTATAAGTCTACATATATATAATATAAATATTAAAGGTGATAATATACCACCTTGACAAACTCCTTTTGACGAGAGTCTAGGACCATATAGATGTCTATTAAATTTAGTAAACACTTCTCTATTGCTCAGAAAAGTTTTAATCCAATTTATCATTTTTACAGGAATCCCTATTTGTGAAAATTCATGACAAAGAATATCTATATTTATACTATTAAAAGCTCCTGCAACATCAAAGAAAACTCCAACCAAATTATTTTTTGCCAATAAAGAGTTATGAATATCGAGCTGTAATTGACAAATACTTTCCCTAGCAGACCGATTCCTGCGAAAACCAAATTGATTAGAAGGTAAGATTTTATTTTGTTCAACATAAAACTCTAGGCGCTGCTTTAACAATTGCTCAAATAATTTTCCAATGCAAGAAGTAAGTGCTATGGGACGATAAGAATCAGGACATAACTTGGGCTTATCAGGTTTTAAAATTGGTACAAGGCAATCCACTTTCCAATCTTGAGGTATAATATTATTTTCCCAAAGTAAATTCAATATTTTAAGAAATGTTTCTAAATCTACAATAGTTAATTTTTTAAATAAGATGTATGGCATGCCATCGAGACCATAAGCAGTATCTCTTCGAGAAGAAATGGCAGATATCAATTCGCTAATTGTAAAAGGATTAACTAAATAACTATTTCTGGAATTAATACCATCAGGAAAAGTTTTTGGAGTATGTGTCACAAAGTCCGGTGTGTATTTCATTAAAAAATCGGGAACCCATGCATAATTTTCTTGCTGATTAAAATGATATGTTTTATTGTATTTACGCATAAATTTCCATATGACAGATAATGGTGTACACTCTCAGTATTTATATGTATCATCTATGGTGTACACCTATTAAAAGTGTCACAAAGAGAGAACCAACTTTTTTGTCTTTCTATTTTTAATGTGAGTTTTTTAATAGCACGAAGCCTTTTAAATTCGACATAGGTTTCATCTGTCGGATTATTTTTAAAATTAATATATGCTGATTTGAAATTTACTACAGCCTCTATACACTTTTGATTCCACCAAGGTAGGGAAGGTGCTTTAATCTTATTTCTATTGCATGTGTGATTAGTGATATTATTTGTGTTAGTGTAATACTTCGGATTATTGGATTTTACAATGGAATTTGAAGCTGCTGTGCGTAAAATAGTACAAAATTGACGATATGAATCAAGAAGACTTGTATTATCTATTTGAAAATCAACCAACATTTCTTCCACACAATTACTATACATTTGCCAATCTACTAGTTTATAATTTGGATAAATAGGCAAATGTTTAGCATTCAAACAATTGTCATGATAATTATTTTGGTTTCTGCTTACCATTACCTTTATAATTACAGGAATATGATAGCTACTTCCAAGAGGACAATCATGTACAGACCATTTACAATTAAGTGCCAACGAAGATGAAACAAAGGATAAATCCAGTGCATTGGGACGCCATGTTAAAGAACCAACTGTTGTTACTTGACCATCATTAAGTAAAACTAAATTATTTTCATCAATGACTTGTAAGATTTCTCGACCACGTGGAGAGTCGGAAACACACCCCCAAGAAGTGTGATGGGCATTAAAGTCCCCAGAAAATATAAAAGGGCTTGGAACAGATTTCACCAATAAATCAAAATTATCTTTATTAAAAGCTGGAATACAATTTAAAGGACTATAGAAACTGACTATACTTAATTCTTTGTTATTGACTGTTATTTTAATACAAACATTTTGTAAAGAATTATCGGAATAAGTGTTTATTTTAGTATAAGTGATGCTTTGATGAATTATAATAGCGACTCCATTGTGTTTATTACCACAATCATTTCTTTCAATATTGTAATATTTTATTTTAAAAGATTGTTCAGGTCTAAGCCATGTTTCAGAAATGATTGCAATATGTATATTTTGTGTATAGAGGATATGTGTTTATTGCTATTTAAACTTTGTGCATTCCATTGAATTATATTCAAGTTTGACAGATCCATTAAGAGATTGGAGGAAATTTACTACTTAGAGTTGTTTTCAAAGCCTCTTTAATTGATGTTGAATTTATAGGAACATCCTTATTACTAACTATTTTGGTAATTGTTTCTACTAATGTACTTAAAAACTTATCGGATTTCATCAAATTGTTGATCTGTACATCTAATGTACGTGCAGCTAGAGCTGGGAATGCATTAACATCGAAAAGATCAGAATATGTGGCACTTCGAGACTTAATTTTATTTTCTTCAATTTTTTGTTTTTTAATTGGGCATGATGAGGAGATAGCTATATGGTTTCCTTTGCAGTTTGCACATTTAGCGTTCTTTGAGTCAACCTGACAACTCTTAAAATTGTGATTTGAGGTACAGATTGAGCAAACCTCTGCATTTCGACAAAATTTGGCAATGTGTCCATATCGCAGACACCGGAGGCATTGTTTTACTGGTGGTATGTACTTACTTACTTCATGTCGCCATGAATCTAAATAAATGTACTGAGGAAGAATGGTGGATGCGAAGGTTACCGCGACAGCCTGTGTAGGGACAAAACCTACGCCAGCGTCACTTCTTACCCTCCGCATAAAGCGCCTAACTTGAATGACATTTTTAGAACTGCCAATTAATGAAAATATTTCTTTGTTCGACATTTCTACAGGAACCGAAGTGAGGACTCCTGTGACTTCAATATCTCCAGCCGGTATTGAAGCCTTAAGGGATAACTGTTCTAGTAATTTTTTGTTTTGGAGAAACATGTTGGCATTATTTGGTAGGTCAAATGTGATGCCCACCTTGTATTTATTGATGGTACGTAGGTGCATGACGCCAGAAACGCCATGTTCCCGTATACCTTTGGATAGAGCCATACGATCTCTATCACTAAATATTGTGTTTTCTTCAACGTGTGTTAAAAAAACTATCAGGTCCACTTGTTTGGTCTCCTCAGGATATTTACGAGTGTACCCTTTTACCTTATAAATGGCGTACTTATCCTTGCCATTACAATAGGAGTTGGTAATAGTTTTTTCCGACTCCACTGAATCGGAGTCCGAAGATTCAGCCGACTGAAACTGCTGCTGTGGATCTGCAATGGACAAATCGTCCTTCCTCCGCCTCTTCTTCCCCATTTCGGATTAAAAACTATTAATGTAGACTATAAACAACTTATAATACAAATATTTACAAAGAAAATGTTAATATTAAACGAAAATAAACTTTTTTGAAAAAACTAGATCAAAAAGCGCGCCATTTCACTTTCACCGATGGCGTCCCCCCCTCGACATTCTATGAATGAATCTGGGGTATTTTAAATGAAAAATTTTAAGATCTTGTAACACTGTTGTTAAGGTGTCAAAGTTGTGTATGTCTAGTGTAATCTTCACATTTATAAATATTAATTAATGAAGACTTTAAGGGGTAGTCAAATGCGTCAACTAAATTATCCATGCAATATCCTTCTAGTTGTATGTCTTCAGTTTCACTTCAGGGCACTTCATAGTTTTATAAGGTTTTTTGTAATCGTGTAAGTAATCCATTATGCAAATAATGTCCAGTACCGATTTCAGTAATGCATATTTCTACTTTATTTGTTTTGAGCAATGTACGCGCATGCAATGGCATTTTGTTTGGCATTACATGGTGTAATATTTTTATTAAGTCACTTAAAGCGATATGGGAAATGTTGAATTTCACTGCCCATTTTCTGATATCACTATGAATATCAATATTCATCGACTCTTCATTTAAAAATATGTCTGTAGAACATTCGCTACAATGATATTCTTCCTCACTGGTTTCCTTTTCATTCTTATTTTCTATAAAATAATCCTCTGCGGAACCACTGGCTGATTCGTTGGTATTGACTTGGACATTTTGTAGCATCATAGGAGTAGAGGTAGTGGGTGTAATGCTCACAACCATGTTTTCATAGACATTTTACTTTTCTTCTGTGTGTCCAGTCTTTTGAATCCATTTTTATTTTTGCTTCATAATAAAATTACAAAATCTGCTATGCTTCAAAATGGCGAATCTAGTTATGTAAAACATTTTAATGTAACCATATAGAGAATAATATCTTTATAATCACTGTACAAGGGAATATGGATTGCTTTCATCCTTGCAAAGATCATATAAAATGTTAGCATTTGTTTGTTGGATAGACGTCTTATCAAATGCTCCTATAAGTTAAAAAGCATCATAGTTACCTTGTGCATTACTTTCCTAAGAATAATTGGCCATATTAAAAGCCTTTATATGACTTTGAATATTATATGGCTAAAAAGCAATGTAACTAGCCTCTATAAGAAGAACACATTTTGAACCCTTATTGTAGCCGTATTAATTGGATTTATTAACGTATACCCAGCTAAATTATGTATAAGAATAAAGGTAATATTAGCCAAATCTTCTAATAATGTGTCACTATAAGGCACATTGACATAATAAATGCTCTTTTATAACAAGTATAAGAATTTAGAACTTATAGACTTAATTTTATAAGCTTAGTTTGTTTGTTGGGAAGTCACGAACGGTTTACTTAATCAAAAAACGGTCTTACCAAACCCCTAATATTTTTGAAAGACCTATCCAACGATATCCCACATCATGGGAAGAACGAAAAAAAAAATATCATCCCACTTTACATGTATGGGAGGTACCCTAAATAATAGTTTTTTTCAAAATTTTATTTTACCACTTTTTCGGCGTCATTAACGTGCATACTCATGCCTAAGTACAACTTTCTAGTACCAATCGTTTTTGAGCTAAACCGCGGACAGACGGACAGACAGACGGACATGGCGAAACTATAAGGGTTCCTTGTTGACTACGGAACCCTAAAAATGGAGTAACTTCTCCCGTTTTCCCAACATTTCCCTTCACTGCTCTGCTCCTATTGATGGTAGCGTGATGAAAAGTGTACTTTAACCAGCTCAGGAGTATGAAAAATAATTGTACCAAGTTTCGTTAAAATCCGTCGAGTAGTTTTTGTTTCTATAACGGTTATACAGACAGACAGACAGACAAAAATTTTACAGATTGCATTTTTGGCATCAGTATCGATCCCTAATCACCCCCTGATAGTTATTTTGGAAATATATTTCATGTATAGAATTGACCTCTCTACAGATTTATTATAAGTAGGATAGAGTATAGATATAGACAACTCAATGCGCAATGCTACGTCCACCAAGTCTTGAAGTTGGCTGTCAAATCTAATGTCACTGTCAAATAGGGCCCTGAACAGGGATATTACCCCTAAATTCCGGGGGTAAATAAGTGGAATACGATGTTTTTAGGGGTTCTATGGATATATGGTAAGGCCCTTATGGTCCGGAGCCGATCCCTAAATTATAAATTTTATTCAATCAACATTATAATTAAAATGTATATAAATATTAAAAATATATTTATAATATTAAGAATAATTAAAATTTTAAATAAAACAAAAAATAACATTAAACCCGGTTACTCGTGTAGCAATGGACTTCCCGAAATATGATTTCAATTTTCTTCTGAAGATTTAAATTAAAAAGAAACACATTATGGTACTAAACAATAATACAGCATAGAAATTATAAAAATTTTTTAACAAAAAATTAAACCGACTCCAAAAAACACTACAAAGTGAAAAATAACTTTAATTTCGGTAGTCGGTGTCTTTAGTTTTGTTTTTTCGTTTTTGGCACCGACTTCCGAAATTAAAGTTACTTTTCACGTTGCAGTGTTTTTTTGGAGTTGGTTTAATTTTTTGTTAAAAAGTTTTTATTTCACTCTTTTTAGTTGGATGATTTTTAATATACCTAGTTACAAGAGCCTAAATGTCAACTACTTATAACCTTTTACAAAATATTGCTTTTCCCAATGCTGGTCCGTTTATTGTTGAGGAGTTCTCCTGGTACTCACCATCAGCTCTACATCACCATATGCATTGTGACGAGCATAAAGTGCTTAACATCCATATTCAAGTAATCGAATCGCAATCCACTCAATACTTATTATTGAGTAGTTTCGGCGACCATCTGTGGTCTTCATCATCAGTTCCACTTTCCCAAATGGTACTTTTTGAGAGCAACTGCACAAGTTACAATAAGAAATACCCAAAACGCCATAGGTGTGCCTATAATATTTGAAGAGTTCCCTCGATTTCTCCAGGATCCCATCATCAAATCCTGACTTTGGTGATAATGGTACCAATTTCGAAGTATACCCATTCGAACAAAAAAAGAATTTTCCAAATCGGTTCAGCCGTCTTCGAGTACTCGATGATCATACATTAAAAAAAAAATATACGCGTCGAATTGACCTCTTTTGATTGTCCTCTTTTTGTCGTCGGTTGAAAAATATAATATATTTACAACATATAGGTGATTTCGAAGTAATTGGGGTATTTTAATTTTTTTTTTTTTTTTTTTTAATTCGCCGTTTGGGCAGGCTATGGTCTTTCAACCTTACCGCCTTGTCTTCCGTCATTCCATGTATAAGTATTAAAAGAAATTTAATGTCTTACGTATAATTATTCATTGTACATTTTAATTTATTATTTGTCTTCTTCCTTGAAAATGTCATCATTTATTTATAATATTTTTGTCTACGTCCTAGCTATTCGTAACGCCTTGTAACCTACTACAAACGTCATATTTTATCAATATTCAATTGTCAACAATCGTCAAGCAAAGCTTGCTTACTTGAAAGTTTTTGTTTTATAATTATTTCCTTAACTGGATATCACCCAGCTATCTCCTCATGTAGTTATTAGTTTTATTTACATTTTACCGTAAATTATACCTAAACTTAGTATTCATAATAAAAAGAAATAAGTAAACATAGAGATATTTCAACAAAAACAAGCTCAAAACGAAATTAAATGTCATTTACAGTTTCTACAATAAATTTGTACAAATATTTATATGTTGAGACATTCCGAAGCAACTCCTGTATACATACTATTGCAGAAAATACTAGAATTTTTGTCAATTTTTCGACCAATGCCTATATTTGAGGAGAGCTCATATATAGCAAACGACACAGCTCTATTGTTCTTGGAACCATCTGTATAAACAAATTTATGATCTGACCACCCTGACAATAATGCATTTACTTCCTGTTTTGTGGGCAAATCCTTTTTTTTCTTGAGAGTTATATTAATAGCTGGAAATTTAGCAATGAAGGTTCCTTCATAACAAGGCAAAATATGTTCCGATTGATAAATATTTAAATTTTGAATGAAATTTATGAAACTTTGAAGGCCTTGAAGCATGAAAATTGGTTTAGAAACTGTTGGTCTAATTGAATGTAACAAATTGGTTAAAAGACCATTACTAGATACACTATAAAGTTTTAATACAAATCTTTCTTTTAAGTAATTAAATCGAATGCTTAATGGTGGAACATTACAATCAATCTGCATTGCATTTATAGGAGTACTTTTGAATGCCCCAGTTATCACACGCAAACATTTATTTTGCAGAACATCTAAACTATTTACAATCTTAACATCTGCAGCGAAACAATAGAAACCATATTCAAAATGACTACGAACTATCGATTTGTACAACAAAAATAGTATTTTTGGGTCTGCACCCCAATATGAACCAGACAGAGATTTCAATATATTATAGGCTTTATTTGCTTTACTAATTATTTGTTTGATATAATTATTCCAGGTTAAATTATATGTAAAAATAACCCCCAGAAATTTAACCTCAAGTGAAATGGGTAATGCACAATTATTATATTGCACATTGAGCATGTTATGACTTTGTTTACCAAACACCACAACTTTTGACTTGGACTGATTAACATTCAGATCAAGGTAAGAAAAATATTTATAGAGATTTACCAAAGCATCATTGATTATTTTGACTGTTTGTGATAAATTACTCCCAGATGCATATACAACCAAATCGTCTGCAAACTGTAAATTTTTGACCAGAGGCCCTAAAATTATATTAAGTCTACATATATATAATATAAATATTAAAGGTGATAATATACCACCTTGACAAACTCCTTTTGACGAGAGTCTAGGACCATATAGATGTCTATTAAATTTAGTAAACACTTCTCTATTGCTCAGAAAAGTTTTAATCCAATTTATCATTTTTACAGGAATCCCTATTTGTGAAAATTCATGACAAAGAATATCTATATTTACACTATTAAAAGCTCCTGCAACATCAAAGAAAACTCCAACCAAATTATTTTTTGCCAATAAAGAGTTATGAATATCGAGCTGTAATTGACAAATACTTTCCCTAGCAGACCGATTCCTGCGAAAACCAAATTGATTAGAAGGTAAGATTTTATTTTGTTCAACATAAAACTCTAGGCGCTGCTTTAACAATTGCTCAAATAATTTTCCAATGCAAGAAGTAAGTGCTATGGGACGATAAGAATCAGGACATAACTTGGGCTTATCAGGTTTTAAAATTGGTACAAGGCAATCCACTTTCCAATCTTGAGGTATAATATTATTTTCCCAAAGTAAATTCAATATTTTAAGAAATGTTTCTAAACCTACAATAGTTAATTTTTTAAATAAGATGTATGGCATGCCATCGAGACCATAAGCAGTATCTCTTCGAGAAGAAATGGCAGATATCAATTCGCTAATTGTAAAAGGATTAACTAAATAACTATTTCTGGAATTAATACCATCAGGAAAAGTTTTTGGAGTATGTGTCACAAAGTCCGGTGTGTATTTCTTTAAAAAATCGGGAACCCATGCATCATTTTCTTGCTGATTAAAATGATATGTTTTATTGTATTTACGCATAAATTTCCATATGACAGATAATGGTGTACACTCTCAGTATTTATATGTATCATCTATGGTGTACACCTATTAAAAGTGTCACAAAGAGAGAACCAACTTTTTTGTCTTTCTATTTTTAATGTGAGTTTTTTAATAGCACGAAGCCTTTTAAATTCGACATAGGTTTCATCTGTCGGATTATTTTTAAAATTAATATATGCTGATTTGAAATTTACTACAGCCTCTATACACTTTTGATTCCACCAAGGTAGGGAAGGTGCTTTAATCTTATTTCTATTGCATGTGTGATTAGTGATATTATTTGTGTTAGTGTAATACTTCGGATTATTGGATTTTACAATGGAATTTGAAGCTGCTGTGCGTAAAATAGTACAAAATTGACGATATGAATCAAGAAGACTTGTATTATCTATTTGAAAATCAACCAACATTTCTTCCACACAATTACTATACATTTGCCAATCTACTAGTTTATAATTTGGATAAATAGGCAAATGTTTAGCATTCAAACAATTGTCATGATAATTATTTTGGTTTCTGCTTACCATTACCTTTATAATTACAGGAATATGATAGCTACTTCCAAGAGGACAATCATGTACAGACCATTTACAATTAAGTGCCAACGAAGATGAAACAAAGGATAAATCCAGTGCATTGGGACGCCATGTTAAAGAACCAACTGTTGTTACTTGACCATCATTAAGTAAAACTAAATTATTTTCATCAATGACTTGTAAGATTTCTCGACCACGTGGAGAGTCGGAAACACACCCCCAAGAAGTGTGATGGGCATTAAAGTCCCCAGAAAATATAAAAGGGCTTGGAACAGATTTCACCAATAAATCAAAATTATCTTTATTAAAAGCTGGAATACAATTTAAAGGACTATAGAAACTGACTATACTTAATTCTTTGTTATTGACTGTTATTTTAATACAAACATTTTGTAAAGAATTATCGGAATAAGTGTTTATTTTAGTATAAGTGATGCTTTGATGAATTATAATAGCGACTCCATTGTGTTTATTACCACAATCATTTCTTTCAATATTGTAATATTTTATTTTAAAAGATTGTTCAGGTCTAAGCCATGTTTCAGAAATGATTGCAATATGTATATTTTGTGTATAGAGGATATGTGTTTATTGCTATTTAAACTTTGTGCATTCCATTGAATTATATTCAAGTTTGACAGATCCATTAAGAGATTGGAGGAAATTTACTACTTAGAGTTGTTTTCAAAGCCTCTTTAATTGATGTTGAATTTATAGGAACATCCTTATTACTAACTATTTTGGTAATTGTTTCTACTAATGTACTTAAAAACTTATCGGATTTCATCAAATTGTTGATCTGTACATCTAATGTACGTGCAGCTAGAGCTGGGAATGCATTAACATCGAAAAGATCAGAATATGTGGCACTTCGAGACTTAATTTTATTTTCTTCAATTTTTTGTTTTTTAATTGGGCATGATGAGGAGATAGCTATATGGTTTCCTTTGCAGTTTGCACATTTAGCGTTCTTTGAGTCAACCTGACAACTCTTAAAATTGTGATTTGAGGTACAGATTGAGCAAACCTCTGCATTTCGACAAAATTTGGCAATGTGTCCATATCGCAGACACCGGAGGCATTGTTTTACTGGTGGTATGTACTTACTTACTTCATGTCGCCATGAATCTAAATAAATGTACTGAGGAAGAATGGTGGATGCGAAGGTTACCGCGACAGCCTGTGTAGGGACAAAACCTACGCCAGCGTCACTTCTTACCCTCCGCATAAAGCGCCTAACTTGAATGACATTTTTAGAACTGCCAATTAATGAAAATATTTCTTTGTTCGACATTTCTACAGGAACCGAAGTGAGGACTCCTGTGACTTCAGTATCTCCAGCCGGTATTGAAGCCTTAAGGGATAACTGTTCTAGTAATTTTTGTTTTGGAGAAACATGTTGGCATTATTTGGTAGGTCAAATGTGATGCCCACCTTGTATTTATTGATGGTACGTAGGTGCATGACGCCAGAAACGCCATGTTCCCGTATACCTTTGGATAGAGCCATACGATCTCTATCACTAAATATTGTGTTTTCTTCAACGTGTGTTAAAAAAACTATCAGGTCCACTTGTTTGGTCTCCTCAGGATATTTACGAGTGTACCCTTTTACCTTATAAATGGCGTACTTATCCTTGCCATTACAATAGGAGTTGGTAATAGTTTTTTCCGACTCCACTGAATCGGAGTCCGAAGATTCAGCCGACTGAAACTGCTGCTGTGGATCTGCAATGGACAAATCGTCCTTCCTCCGCCTCTTCTTCCCCATTTCGGATTAAAAACTATTAATGTAGACTATAAACAACTTATAATACAAATATTTACAAAGAAAATGTTAATATTAAACGAAAATAAACTTTTTTGAAAAAACTAGATCAAAAAGCGCGCCATTTCACTTTCACCGATGGCGTCCCCCCCTCGACATTCTATGAATGAATCTGGGGTATTTTAAATGAAAAATTTTAAGATCTTGTAACACTGTTGTTAAGGTGTCAAAGTTGTGTATGTCTAGTGTAATCTTCACATTTATAAATATTAATTAATGAAGACTTAAAGGGGTAGTCAAATGCGTCAACTAAATTATCCATGCAATATCCTTCTAGTTGTATGTCTTCAGTTTCACTTCAGGGCACTTCATAGTTTTATAAGGTTTTTTGTAATCGTGTAAGTAATCCATTATGCAAATAATGTCCAGTACCGATTTCAGTAATGCATATTTCTACTTTATTTGTTTTGAGCAATGTACGCGCATGCAATGGCATTTTGTTTGGCATTACATGGTGTAATATTTTTATTAAGTCACTTAAAGCGATATGGGAAATGTTGAATTTCACTGCCCATTTTCTGATATCACTATGAATATCAATATTCATCGACTCTTCATTTAAAAATATGTCTGTAGAACATTCGCTACAATGATATTCTTCCTCACTGGTTTCCTTTTCATTCTTATTTTCTATAAAATAATCCTCTGCGGAACCACTGGCTGATTCGTTGGTATTGACTTGGACATTTTGTAGCATCATAGGAGTAGAGGTAGTGGGTGTAATGCTCACAACCATGTTTTCATAGACATTTTACTTTTCTTCTGTGTGTCCAGTCTTTTGAATCCATTTTTATTTTTGCTTCATAATAAAATTACAAAATCTGCTATGCTTCAAAATGACGAATCTAGTTATGTAAAACATTTTAATGTAACCATATAGAGAATAATATCTTTATAATCACTGTACAAGGGAATATGGATTGCTTTCATCCTTGCAAAGATCATATAAAATGTTAGCATTTGTTTGTTGGATAGACGTCTTATCAAATGCTCCTATAAGTTAAAAAGCATCATAGTTACCTTGTGCATTACTTTCCTAAGAATAATTGGCCATATTAAAAGCCTTTATATGACTTTGAATATTATATGGCTAAAAAGCAATGTAACTAGCCTCTATAAGAAGAACACATTTTGAACCCTTATTGTAGCCGTATTAATTGGATTTATTAACGTATACCCAGCTAAATTATGTATAAGAATAAAGGTAATATTAGCCAAATCTTCTAATAATGTGTCACTATAAGGCACATTGACATAATAAATGCTCTTTTATAACAAGTATAAGAATTTAGAAC